>OZ026509.1:9054660-9700699 GCA_964019985.1 Aurelia sp. 4 Dawson et al 2005
AGCTTTGATGCCCCAGGCGGACCTCTTATCGATGGGGTGGAAGACCATTGACGAACTAATTACTTGTGAATCTAAGACAGTGGCCTTTAAGTCCCTGAATCAACTGGCTGCAGAATACCTTTGTGGCCTTTTCACTCGAAATTCGCTCTGCTCATCAGAGCCTTCGTAATACGGGGACCGACCTAAGGTTACCGAAGAAAAGGTCATCAAATGGCCAGAGATGTTTCTCATATAGAGGTGCCAAATTATGGAATGGCTTGTCAGCCGAGTCAAAGCAGGCAACCTCCTTGTATAGTTTCAAGAAAACTATTTAAAAAGTGATCCCTTTCATTTTGATTTTAGGTTTGAATTTTTCACTTCATTGTAAATAGGTTTTGAACATTGTAAATAAGGTTTTATAGTTTAATTCATTTAATAGCTTTTACTTTCATTTCTAAATTGTGATTAAATGTTTTTAATTGAGGGCCCCTTGAAAATCAACTTGTTGAAGGGCAACCCTCCTTAAATATATAAAATGAATGAATGAAATGAATGAAGTGAATGAAATTAATGAAATTAATGAAATGAATGAAATAAAGGAAATTAATGAAATTAATGAAATTAATGAAATGAATGAAATGAATGAAATGAATGAAATGAATGAAATGAATGAAATGAATGAAATGAATGAAATGAATGAAATGAATGAAATGAATGAAATGAATGAAATGAATGAAATGAATGAAATAAAGGAAATGAATGAAATGAATGAAGTGAATGAAATTAATGAAATGAATGAAATTAATGAAATTAATTAAATGAATGAAATGAATGAAATTAATGAAATGAATGAAATGAATGAAATGGATGAAATGAATGAAATGAATGAAATGAATGAAATGAATGAAATAAAGGAAATGAATGAAATTAATGAAATGAATGAAATGAATGAAATGAATGAAATGAATGAAATGAATGAAATTAATGAAATGAATGAAATGAATGAAATGAATGAAATGAATGAAATAAAGGAAATGAATGAAATTAATGAAATGAATGAAATTAATGAAATGAATGAAATTAATGAAATTAATTAAATGAATGAAATGAATGAAATTAATGAAATTAATGAAATGAATGAAATGGATGAAATGAATGAAATTAATGAAATTAATGAAATGAATGGAATTAATTAAATGAATGAAATGAATGAATGAATGAAATGAATGAAATTAATGAAATTAATGAAATGAATGAAATTAATGAAATTAATGAAATTAATGAAACGAATGAAATGAATGAAATGAATGAAATGAATGAATGAATGAAATGAATGAAATTAATGAAATGAATGAAATGAATGAAATGAATGAAATGAATGAAGTGAATGAAATGAATGAAATGAATGAAATGAATGAAGTGAATGAAGTGAATGAAATGAATGAAATGAATAAAGTGAATGAAATGAATGAAATGAATAAAGTGAATGAAGTGAATGAAATGAATGAAATGAATAAAGTGAATGAAATGAATGAAATGAATGAATGAAATGAATGAAATTAATGAAATTAATGAAATGAATGAAATTAATGAAATTAATGAAATGAATGAAATTAATGAAATTAATGAAATGAATGAAGTGAATGAAGTGAATGAAATGAATGAAATGAATAAAGTGAATGAAATGAATGAAATGAATAAAGTGAATGAAGTGAATGAAATGAATGAAATGAATAAAGTGAATGAAATGAATGAAGTGAATGAAATGAATGAAATGAATAAAGTGAATGAAATGAATGAAATGAATGAATGAAATGAATGAAATTAATGAAATTAATGAAATGAATGAAATTAATGAAATTAATGAAATGAATGAAATTAATGAATGAATGAATGAATGAATGAATGAATGAATGAATGAATGAATGAATGAATGAAGGAGTCTCCAGCGTGGTTTCTCTTATTGATTTTTTAAATACATGCCGCCAATGATGGTAGATTATGAAAAAATCTTGATGTCACCATTTTCTATTTGCATAGAAATGAAGATTCATTCTATGACATCATATCCATTGTCCTTCATTGTCTTACTTTTGGTCTATTTGTAATTGTTATCATTATATAGGAGCATCCATTTGAAGTGTCCAGCGCTCTCTACATCTGTCTTTATCTCTGACATCATTAAGTTCTGCAATGCTCTTTATTCCTAGGTTTCACTGATTCAAATCGTTCTTTATTAGCGTGAACAAACTACTTCTTGGTCTTTCAATGTGTACAATTAAATGCTTATCTGCTTCGACAGTGAATGCTAGTGCTAATTAACTCTGTCCGATAGCTTTGCAATGCTGCATCCTTTATGCAAAGTGTTATTGCCAGCCATTCATATCTGATGTTTAGTATCTTTCTGAGATGTCGCCTGTTTATAGCATCTAACTTTTTGAGAGAAGTTTTCGTTGCAGACTAGCTGTTTGAGTTGTTAAGCATGACTGATACCACTTGAGCTTCATACAGTATCAGCTTCCTATCAAGCAAGGTCTTTTTACTTGTCAACCAGACTTTTTCGAATTTTCTGAATGCTTTATGCAGCGACTAGTGTTATCTTTTTCAGAGCACAATAATGATCCTAATCATTTACTTGAACGCCCAGTTCGTTGTTGATCAATGGCTGATCTTGATAATCAGTTTTACTAGGAAGATTAACTTTCACAAATTCTGTTTTTGTTGCATTAACAATGAGGTTCCATTGTGGTAAAATTTGTTTAGTGTATTCCTCAACTTGTCTGAGCTGTTCCATATCTTTTACACGAAGACTTACATATAAGTAATGCAAATAGCCTTGAATGTTACGATAAGACGTTTCGGGCATGACCCTTCATCAGTAATAACGAAGTAGAGAGCGATTAGGTCGTTAGAATAGAAAAAGAACGATAGAGAGAACAGGTAATAAGTAGAATGTAGGTAGAATGCAGCAAAGAATGCGACGCAAGTATGCGACGCAAGAGAAGGATTCGAAAAGAGATGCTACTACACAAAGATATTAGTATATAAACGAAAATCTTTTGTTAAGTCCGTGTGGCAAAAGAGTCTCCAATTTGAAGATTATTTTTTTCTCTAAAGTCTTTCTCTTTTTTGAATCTTTGTCGGTAAACAATAGTCCCAAAACTGCCATGTCATCGGTGGAATGTTCATCTGAATTGAAAGGTTTCGATACATTCGTGTCTAAATGTTCGATCTTAGGTTCTTTTTCGTGATCCTTATGTCCAACATTGCGCAAATGTTCCCCGAAAGCGATTATTTAATTGACGGCTTGTCTCTCCTATGTAAAGAATCCTACATTTCGTGCAGCGTATTCAGTAAATGAGGCAAGATGAGGAGCATGTAAAAGCTTGGCGAATAGAAAATCTACCAGTGGTTGTGGATATCTCAGTGTCTTGGATGATGTGTTTACAAGTTCTGCAGTTTGAACGACCACAAGCAGTCGTACCAGGGCGTTGATTTGTATTGTTAAGTCTAGATCTTACCTATGTGTCCCTTAAATTTGAATCTCTTCTAAAAGCCATCAACGGTGGCGACGGGAAGGTACGCTTTGTTTCGTCGTCTGAAGACAAGATACCAAAAGTCTTGTAAATGATCTTCTTTACTGGTATTGCAAGGGGGTGATACGTGAGCATCAGTGGTATTCTCTCCGAGGCTTCGTTTCTCCTCCGAGGTTTCATGGCTTCTTTGCGAGGGATTTTAGTGACCTTTTCCAGTGCATCGTTAATAACTTTCATGGGATAACCATTGTTGGTAAAATAAGTGCTCATTTCTTGGGCTTTGTTTTTAAAGTCAGGATCATCCGAGCAAGCTTCCGCAGACGAAGAAATTGAAAAGCCTTGGTTTTGATTGGGTGAGATGATGAGATTCGAGAAAGCTGTGAGCATCAGCAGCCTTGTAATGTATGGATGTGGAAATGGAATCACCCGTGATGGATAGCAGGATGTCCAGGAATGGTAGTTGAGTCTCTGTGATTTCAAATGTGAATTTGAGAGCAGGATGAAAACTGCAAACAAAGTCAATGAATTATTGCAGTTGATGTAATAGGAGAGATGTAGCACCAACAATGTCATCGATGTATCTTTTAATGAGATGTGGAAAGGACATTCATACTGCTGGGTGATGAGATGTTCTTGGTAGCCAACAAAGAGGCAAGCATAGCTTGGTCCAAGTTTGCTACCCATGGCTACTCCACCAACTTGAACATAGTACTTGTCGTCAAACGAGAAACCATTGGTGGTAAGTACAAGTTCAGCAAGTCGCAGGAGTGTGGAGGTAAGAGGATTATGTGTAGGACGTAGATCCAGAAAATGTTTGAGAGCAGTAAGACCATCAGAGTTAGGAATGACAGTGTAAAGTGATTTTACGTCCATGGTGAACAGGTAGCGATGTTCACAAGTGAAATGGAAATTGCTGAAATTCTGAGGGCATGAGACGTATCTTGAAGGTATTAGCTGTTTGACTATGGGTGTAAGTATGGAATCAAGGAAAGAAGCAATGTGAGATGATGGACATGAAACAGCTGAGACGATGGGTCGGCCTGGATTGCTAGCTTTGTGGATTTTAGGCGGCATGTAGAAAAGAGAAGTTGTTGGATGATTTATGGTGAGTTTGGAAGCATTGCTCGGAAGATTGTTCTCTTCAGTTTCATTGTCTATGACCTGGATGATGGTTTTGTTGAACTTGTTTGTTGGGCCCTTTCTTTGTTGTTGATAGAACGAGTCATTATCATTGAGCTGCGAGTATCCTTCCTCTTGATACAGGTCCTTCCTCCATACCACAACACAACCTCCCTTGTCGGCTGGTTTGATGACAATATCATCCCTTGACTGAAGACTTTTCAATGCCAGAGATTCAGCTGTTGTCAAATTGGTATGTCTTACTTTCTTGTTAAAGTCAATGACGGATATTTCGTGACGACATTTTTCGATGTAATAATCAAGAGACCTGATTTTTCCAGGCAGAGGTGTCCAGGAAGAACTTTCTGTGAAGAGATCATCAATCAAAGTCTTAGTCGGACTTCTGTCATCATCTGATGTTGTTTGGTCATCAGCGTCAAAGAAATGAGCTTTTAAGCGAAGGCGTCGGAGAAAATTCTCAGTATCGTGCAGCGTTTGAAATTTGTCGATGCTTTTCTTGATAGGCACGAATTTTAGACCTTTATTTAGAACGGAAAGTTCGGCTTCAGACAGTGGCAGATCTTCAGGAATGGTGCGAACGATGTTTCTCCCCACTTGAGTGGTTGGTTGTTTATCACTCTGCTTTTTTGCTTTCAAAAAGCTATCAAGTTTCTGTCCCTTGGTATGTTTCAAAAATTCGAAAAGTCTTCCATTTAGTTCATGTATCTTTCTGCGAATGTTAGTTTAAATAACACGGTTAGTGCAAAAGTAATTCAGTTTTGTTATTTTGCTTGTTGATTCATCAGATGATCTTTTATTTAAACTTTGAGATGGATGACTGAATCAAATTCCTAGAACACTGTTTGAGATGTCTACTAACAGCTGCTGATGAAAAAGAAGCATTGAATTTCTATTTGAATCCTTGAGGTATGACTCTGGCTCTTAAACATCTACCGAGGAAATAGATATGGCTGGCAAATCTCGTTTTTGCGAAGGTCGATACTCCTAGTTCAAAACTAACGTCGGAAATATTCCTGTGATGATTTGATAGAAATAAAGTGAGCTCACGTCGTAGTTCTTTAACTAAGGACTTCAAAGTAGGCATCTTTTGGTAACTTCATGGTGGTGACTAGTATTAACCAGAGAAGTGCAGTAATACGTCAGCAGGCAATGATCAGCGAGTAGAGAAGACAGCAATAAACACGTACGATTCGTAGTTAAAGTAATAAATATATCAATGGTTGGTACGTTTAGCTATGATAACACATATCTTTGAACACATATGTCCCATATCTTTGTCTGTGAAATCATAATCGTCTGCACATTTCCATTCAATGGCAATCCAATTGATGAAATTGGGAGTTTGATCTTCCAGAAACTGCTCTTAGATGGTTTAGTGCGGCAGCAAGGACATGTGTGAAAATTTTTCCAGGCAGTCATCCTGAAAAGCACCTAAAAAGCGTTCAAACTCTTCCAACAGAGATTTGTTGTCTTTGGTTTTAAAGTCTTGTATTTCATGATAAACATCGAACAAGACGTACGTCATCAGAACAACAACCTGCATCATATAGAAGGTCAATGATTGTAGATCTTTTGACGCTATCCTATGCCCTGTTCATACCAGCCCCCATTTTGCTAAATATCCATCTTTTTCTTTTCGCAACTCATATCATCATTCTTTGTGCCCATATGTCTGAACAGCCTCTACCATGCTTATATCCACTTTGCCAAGCCATGGTGTAATCATCAATTCTTTGTTCAATTCTCTTAAGAGTAATAAGACTAAGCATGTTTCTTGATCCAGTTAGCCGTGTTAGAGGTCTGAGGCTAGTCTGGGTTTTCCAGGCTTTTATAATACTGCAAGGAACCCATCTCCTATTAATGGGATGTCTTGTTGAGTGGTAAATGATTCATTTATATATTGTATATATGTGTCAATTTGTAATAACATATAAGTTACGAAAGTTGTCAAAGCATTAGTCTTCTTCAATGAACAGTTAGTTTGAATGGCTTCATTTTATGCTATTGCTATTGAAAATTTCCATTATGAATCAAACTTTTGGAAATAGTCGAGAAGTTTTCAGAAATTTGGTTAGGCAAGCTGTTAACAGGTAAGCCTGTAATTGTGATTTCTTTTGTGACTGCTTCAATTATTGCCTTGAAATGGCTCCACATGAATCATCTGATGGCTCAGTCAACAAGAATAAACCATATATATATATATATATATATATCTATGTATATATATATATATATATATATATATATATATATATATATATATATATATATATATATATATATATATATATATATATATATATATATATATATATATATATATATATATATATATATATATATATATATATATATATATACATACATATATATATATATATACATATATATTGGATACTAATAGTGCGGATGAAAAACGAACGAGAAATAAACAAAAAAGAGATGTTTTTTAGCACACTAAGGCCTTTCAAGTTAATGCTATCATCAGAGTGTGACTGACAATCTGAATCGAACTTTTTATAATATGTTACGGAGATTAACATGTTTACATAATGACAGACGATAGAAGTGTTAATTGGTTGAGATGTCAATTGAGGGTTGCGTGTCCTGCTTTAAATAGTTTTTCTTCGTATGTGGTTAATAATTTCGAGGAACTTAATGACATGAATGCAAAGACTTTAAAGAACGGTTCTTTTAAGTTATTATGTTTCTTTCCGCACTGAAAAACATGTCTCGGGAAAGTGCACGAAGATGTTCCAGACCGCGACTCTGAAATGTGATTGTTCATGCGGAGGCGAAAGTTTGTTGTTTGACCAATGTAGGTGACTTTTCCGTGACACGAATTGCATGATAAGAAGTAGACAACGTTTTTGCTCTTGCACGAAATATTGCATTTTATGTTCCAAGTTACGTTCTTTGCTGTTTTAAACGAATCAACGGCTTGTAGATATAATTTGCAAAGTTTGCATCGATTATCCTTGCAAAGGGTAATACCAAATGCGGCTGTTGTTGATGTTGTCGTTGATATTACAGCTGATGACGAGAATCTAGCATTTGTTAATATTGATGAAATATTTGGGGGCTGTCTAAGTGCTAAGACGGGCTGTGTGTTTTGAAACTTTTCTTTTGTTGTTGGCGATAGATTAACGAGCAACGAGTGAATTGTTTTCATCATGTGACTGAACTGAAGATCGGGATAATGTGTTGTTACCAATGGTAATTTGTGTTTATCACTTTTATCAGGTGCAGGTCCTTGAAGTTTTGCTCTGTGGAATGCTTGTTTAATGACACTTTTTGGATAGTTACAATCTATCAACCATTTTTCAAGTTCTTTCAAACGCATTTCAATTAAATCGGGATCTGATACAAATACTATTATCCTTTTTGCGAGGTTGAACGGAATCGTTTGCTTAATGTGGGAAGGGTGTGCACTATGATAATCTAGGTATCTATGTGGGTTGGTTTCTTTGTAATAGATATCCGTTGTAATGTATTTGTTTTCGTGTAAAATTATTTTGATGTCAAGAAAGTTAAGGGTTTCCAGGTTGTCAAGATGCGTTCGTCCTTTCTCCATTGTAAAATTAATTGAAGTGTCCATTTCGTTTAAGGCGCTTTGAAGTAATGATGGGTCCATGTTCTTGGGCAAAGTGATAAAACTATCATCCATATATCTGATGTAATTTTTCTCGATGTATTTGCAGGTATTATTGTCGAAGTATTTACAGAGAATTGTTGGAAACAGTCGAGTTTCTTCAAGAAAACCGATTGTTAAGCATGCGTATGATGGGGCAAACTTTGTTCCCATAGCTGTGCCTTTGATTTGTCTATACAATTCGTTATCAAATAAAAAATTGTTATTTTCGAGAACGAACTTCGCCGATTCAATGATGAAGTCATTCGAAAAGCGAATTGGAATTAAATCTCTTCTTTTTTCGATCCAGTACGTAAGCGCCTCGAGGCCAAGGCAATGAGGGATGCTTGTGTAAAGGCTAGTGATGTCATACGAGTACAATGAAACCGGATTACTAAATTCATATGGGATCTTGCGGAGGAAGTCCCAGTCATCCTTAATGTAAGTGTTTAAATGTGAAACGATAGGTTTTATTAATGTGTCGATAAATTCACTGAGTCGCTGGGTAGGTGAAACAGGACCTGCTACTATTGGTCTTCCTTTTAAATCAGTTGGCGGAGACATTTCAACAAATTCTTGATTTGATGAGGAAATTTTTCCAATTATTTCTTTACTCTTGTGTATTTTCGGCAGCACGTAAAAATTACTTGTTTTCCAGTCAAAATCTGTGATAAATTGCTGTTCTTTATCGGTTAGGCTATCTTTATGTCTATCTACGAGCTTTCTTAAATTTCGAACAACAACTTTGTCTTCATCGATAGGGATTTTTTCGTAAGCGTCAGAGTTTAGGTGTCCTTCAAGAACTAACGAATCGCGATAATATGTTGTATCCATCAATACAAAGTTTCCACTCTTGTCTGCTTGTTTAATAATTAAGTCGTTGTTTGAGATAAGTTCTTCTAAAGCTGTTCTTTCTTCTGGTGTTAAGTTGTCGTTTGTATGGACTCGGTGAGGTTGCAATAGTTCTATAAGATTGCAGATATTATTAATTTCTTGATTTTGTGTATAGATTTGTCTGTTTGATTTGTTTCTGTGAATTGAAATGTCTTCGTTTTCTTTGTTGGAAAATATATCATGGATTTTTATTTTTCTTGTAAAATCTTTCAAGTCGGTTTTGATGTTTTGTCTTGGTTGGGATACGGGTGTAAATTTGGGTCCTCTTGTTAGTAGGGAGACATGACGTTGTGCCAGCTTGTAGGATGAAAGGTTGATGAGTTTAGCGGTATTAGAGGTGGTGGTCGTAGGAAGGGGCTGTTGAAGTTTTTTGGGATGGCTGAGCCTTGATGATGTTGTTGTGATTGATGAGGTTGAAACTTGGGTCTTGTTGAAGCGAAAACTTGCCTCTGTCTTGCTACGGGGGTGTAGGTTGTAGACCTTGCTGGTCGGGTAGAAGGGGCTTGGTTGGAAGTTTGGGCTTGCGATGTGTTTTGTTGATTTTCCGTTGCTCGACTCGTAGTTTCCTTGTCAAAGATTGCTTTCTCTTCGATGATCTTCTTGGCCCACTTTTTGGTGACATTTCCTTCATCTATTTTGGTGTTCTCTTGCCATTTGTCTTTGAGTTCTTGGACTACCGCGTGACTTTCTTTTGATTCGAAGAACTGGAAGGTTTCTTCATCGATGTTAGCGACTTTTTCCCTATTTTTCTCTCCTCTTATGTTCAGAACTTCTATTTCTGCGGACAATCTTTGTTCAGCTAATTTTTGGTAAATGGCAACTTCTTCTTCAGAGCCTTTAAACGTATTATCTCCTCTAAATTTCCTTGGCACATATGGTGGGTTCTGTTTAAGGCATTCCGAGTAAAGTTTTGACAATTCATTGTCTCTTGTGAGTTTCCAGAAAACTTGGTTGCGGTATTTTAATTTATTGTTTAACTTTTGCTTGTTAAGTTCCTCGAAAGAACGTGCTTGATCTTTTGCTGTGGGCGACGTTAGCTGCAGTGTTTCCAGGGCTGGGGGCATGAAGTCGTCAATATTTTCTTTGATGATCTTTTCTGCTGATTCCAAAATTTTTGGAGCTAAATCTTTGATCAACGATGGTAAAATTTCCAGGACACTGTTTAAGACGGCTTGTTTGATAGATTCCATTTGCGATTCAGATAATTTGATTGGTTTTTGAATATTTTCGTTGTTTGGCATCCTTACGGTATATTGGCAACAAAGAAACAATAAATTGGATACTAATAGTGCGGATGAAAAACGAACGAGAAATAAACAAAAAAGAGATGTTTTTTAGCACACTAAGGCCTTTCAAGTTAATGCTATCATCAGAGTGTGACTGACAATCTGAATCGAACTTTTTATAATATGTTACGGAGATTAACATGTTTACATAATGACAGACGATAGAAGTGTTAATTGGTTGAGATGTCAATTGAGGGTTGCGTGTCCTGCTTTAAATAGTTTTTCTTCGTATGTGGTTAATAATTTCGAGGAACTTAATGACATGTCATTAAGTTCCTCGAAATTATTAACCACATACGAAGAAAAACTATTTAAAGCAGGACACGCAACCCTCAATTGACATCTCAACCAATTAACACTTCTATCGTCTGTCATTATGTAAACATGTTAATCTCCGTAACATATTATAAAAAGTTCGATTCAGATTGTCAGTCACACTCTGATGATAGCATTAACTTGAAAGGCCTTAGTGTGCTAAAAAACATCTCTTTTTTGTTTATTTCTCGTTCGTTTTTCATCCGCACTATTAGTATCCAATTTATTGTTTCTTTGTTGCCAATATACCGTAAGGATGCCAAACAACGAAAATATTCAAAAACCAATCAAATTATCTGAATCGCAAATGGAATCTATCAAACAAGCCGTCTTAAACAGTGTCCTGGAAATTTTACCATCGTTGATCAAAGATTTAGCTCCAAAAATTTTGGAATCAGCAGAAAAGATCATCAAAGAAAATATTGACGACTTCATGCCCCCAGCCCTGGAAACACTGCAGCTAACGTCGCCCACAGCAAAAGATCAAGCACGTTCTTTCGAGGAACTTAACAAGCAAAAGTTAAACAATAAATTAAAATACCGCAACCAAGTTTTCTGGAAACTCACAAGAGACAATGAATTGTCAAAACTTTACTCGGAATGCCTTAAACAGAACCCACCATATGTGCCAAGGAAATTTAGAGGAGATAATACGTTTAAAGGCTCTGAAGAAGAAGTTGCCATTTACCAAAAATTAGCTGAACAAAGATTGTCCGCAGAAATAGAAGTTCTGAACATAAGAGGAGAGAAAAATAGGGAAAAAGTCGCTAACATCGATGAAGAAACCTTCCAGTTCTTCGAATCAAAAGAAAGTCACGCGGTAGTCCAAGAACTCAAAGACAAATGGCAAGAGAACACCAAAATAGATGAAGGAAATGTCACCAAAAAGTGGGCCAAGAAGATCATCGAAGAGAAAGCAATCTTTGACAAGGAAACTACGAGTCGAGCAACGGAAAATCAACAAAACACATCGCAAGCCCAAACTTCCAACCAAGCCCCTTCTACCCGACCAGCAAGGTCTACAACCTACACCCCCGTAGCAAGACAGAGGCAAGTTTTCGCTTCAACAAGACCCAAGTTTCAACCTCATCAATCACAACAACATCATCAAGGCTCAGCCATCCCAAAAAACTTCAACAGCCCCTTCCTACGACCACCACCTCTAATACCGCTAAACTCATCAACCTTTCATCCTACAAGCTGGCACAACGTCATGTCTCCCTACTAACAAGAGGACCCAAATTTACACCCGTATCCCAACCAAGACAAAACATCAAAACCGACTTGAAAGATTTTACAAGAAAAATAAAAATCCATGATATATTTTCCAACAAAGAAAACGAAGACATTTCAATTCACAGAAACAAATCAAACAGACAAATCTATACACAAAATCAAGAAATTAATAATATCTGCAATCTTATAGAACTATTGCAACCTCACCGAGTCCATACAAACGACAACTTAACACCAGAAGAAAGAACAGCTTTAGAAGAACTTATCTCAAACAACGACTTAATTATTAAACAAGCAGACAAGAGTGGAAACTTTGTATTGATGGATACAACATATTATCGCGATTCGTTAGTTCTTGAAGGACACCTAAACTCTGACGCTTACGAAAAAATCCCTATCGATGAAGACAAAGTTGTTGTTCGAAATTTAAGAAAGCTCGTAGATAGACATAAAGATAGCCTAACCGATAAAGAACAGCAATTTATCACAGATTTTGACTGGAAAACAAGTAATTTTTACGTGCTGCCGAAAATACACAAGAGTAAAGAAATAATTGGAAAAATTTCCTCATCAAATCAAGAATTTGTTGAAATGTCTCCGCCAACTGATTTAAAAGGAAGACCAATAGTAGCAGGTCCTGTTTCACCTACCCAGCGACTCAGTGAATTTATCGACACATTAATAAAACCTATCGTTTCACATTTAAACACTTACATTAAGGATGACTGGGACTTCCTCCGCAAGATCCCATATGAATTTAGTAATCCGGTTTCATTGTACTCGTATGACATCACTAGCCTTTACACAAGCATCCCTCATTGCCTTGGCCTCGAGGCGCTTACGTACTGGATCGAAAAAAGAAGAGATTTAATTCCAATTCGCTTTTCGAATGACTTCATCATTGAATCGGCGAAGTTCGTTCTCGAAAATAACAATTTTTTATTTGATAACGAATTGTATAGACAAATCAAAGGCACAGCTATGGGAACAAAGTTTGCCCCATCATACGCATGCTTAACAATCGGTTTTCTTGAAGAAACTCGACTGTTTCCAACAATTCTCTGTAAATACTTCGACAATAATACCTGCAAATACATCGAGAAAAATTACATCAGATATATGGATGATAGTTTTATCACTTTGCCCAAGAACATGGACCCATCATTACTTCAAAGCGCCTTAAACGAAATGGACACTTCAATTAATTTTACAATGGAGAAAGGACGAACGCATCTTGACAACCTGGAAACCCTTAACTTTCTTGACATCAAAATAATTTTACACGAAAACAAATACATTACAACGGATATCTATTACAAAGAAACCAACCCACATAGATACCTAGATTATCATAGTGCACACCCTTCCCACATTAAGCAAACGATTCCGTTCAACCTCGCAAAAAGGATAATAGTATTTGTATCAGATCCCGATTTAATTGAAATGCGTTTGAAAGAACTTGAAAAATGGTTGATAGATTGTAACTATCCAAAAAGTGTCATTAAACAAGCATTCCACAGAGCAAAACTTCAAGGACCTGCACCTGATAAAAGTGATAAACACAAATTACCATTGGTAACAACACATTATCCCGATCTTCAGTTCAGTCACATGATGAAAACAATTCACTCGTTGCTCGTTAATCTATCGCCAACAACAAAAGAAAAGTTTCAAAACACACAGCCCGTCTTAGCACTTAGACAGCCCCCAAATATTTCATCAATATTAACAAATGCTAGATTCTCGTCATCAGCTGTAATATCAACGACAACATCAACAACAGCCGCATTTGGTATTACCCTTTGCAAGGATAATCGATGCAAACTTTGCAAATTATATCTACAAGCCGTTGATTCGTTTAAAACAGCAAAGAACGTAACTTGGAACATAAAATGCAATATTTCGTGCAAGAGCAAAAACGTTGTCTACTTCTTATCATGCAATTCGTGTCACGGAAAAGTCACCTACATTGGTCAAACAACAAACTTTCGCCTCCGCATGAACAATCACATTTCAGAGTCGCGGTCTGGAACATCTTCGTGCACTTTCCCGAGACATGTTTTTCAGTGCGGAAAGAAACATAATAACTTAAAAGAACCGTTCTTTAAAGTCTTTGCATTCATGTCATTAAGTTCCTCGAAATTATTAACCACATACGAAGAAAAACTATTTAAAGCAGGACACGCAACCCTCAATTGACATCTCAACCAATTAACACTTCTATCGTCTGTCATTATGTAAACATGTTAATCTCCGTAACATATTATAAAAAGTTCGATTCAGATTGTCAGTCACACTCTGATGATAGCATTAACTTGAAAGGCCTTAGTGTGCTAAAAAACATCTCTTTTTTGTTTATTTCTCGTTCGTTTTTCATCCGCACTATTAGTATCCAATTTATTGTTTCTTTGTTGCCAATATACATATATATATATATATATATATATATATATATATATATATATATATATATATATATATATATATATATATATATATATATATATATATATATATATATATATATATATATATATATATATATATATATATATATATATATATATATATATATATATATATGCAAAAATAACATATTTTCAGTTTTTAGCTCTTAGAGTGATTTTCATAAAGACTCTTCCTGCTCGAAAATACAAGCATCATGTGAAAGAATATAGTGTCACTTTCCTTCACAGCTTGCCTTGAGTTTACGGCCAAAAATGTGCAAATTTATGGATTATCATTTCCAAAAATATGATTTAAAATCCAAATGTGCCGTAAAAACAGTAGAATTAAGCCACTCAATCAACTCTTCATTGAAACGAACTGATGCTTTGGCAACTTTTCAGTTTTATGTCTCCTCCATTTCATCCAGTTCAAAAAACAACACTATGTATATACTTCAAAGATTTTGTCTTGAAATTTATAAAATGTCTTTTAGAGACTTGTTCTTGTTAGTTTGATAGACATAACGCAAAATAATGAAATTTTCTTTCCACAAGTGTTTAAATTGAGGTCTTGGTTAGGGAGAAAATCTCCCTTTTGTTATAAGGCTCATAGGCCATAGGAAGTCTTTGCTGACATGTTTTAGCCCATCGTTTCCCTGTTTTTGTATCCTAAATGTAATTCTACCAAGCCTGGAATTAAATAGACTGTAAAATTAAGGAGAAAACTTTCAGTGAGCAAAATCAATCATAAAATTTTGCCAGGTGTGAATTCCAAAAGATTGTAAAATTCAGTAGACAATCATTCTGGGTCTCTGTGGGTGTCACTCTGGGTCCTTTTTGGGATAGTTTTGGGATAGTCCAGGCGGTGAGTGCGGTAGGTATCACCTGAGGAGGTAATTAACGGGACAAAGTTATGCTAGACCATTTTTTGACGTAGAATCCAAATCCAGATGTTATTCATGCAAACGAGGCTGCTTTCCAGAGATATTGCACAATGTAGCCTCGTTTTCGTCAGATCCTTATATCGCTGCGCAGATGCTAAAATTGCAAATAAGAAGTGAAAATGATTGTCCTGCAACTACAGTAGGATTGAAAACTCTCAATCTTATAAGCAATGGTCATTCTGGGAGCAGCCTCGTTTTCATTCACGTGCAAAAATGCCGGTGAATAACTATATATATTGGAGAGTATGGACCTTAGAATTAATTACCTTAAGTGATGCTTGGTTCCACAACGAAATTCCTACCTTCTGGAGTTTGGTTACTGCTTTATTCTCTCTTTCTGTCTGTACATTCATATTTGCAGACTTAACTTTCATTCTTGATTTGATGTTAACCTTCGTTATCAGATGCATCAGAGCTCGAGCTATATTCGTCTGCCTCGAAGCTGATGTCGTTCATATCATCGCTGTCAACCAATAACTCCACGATATCTTCGGGATAAGGCATATCGATCCAATCAGGGGTGAGATCGTGGAGCCAACCATTCTGCTGAGGATTTTCCAAATACATCAAAAGATCCTGAGCCTTCCTCCACATCCTTGCAACAAAGTTTGCTCTTAGCGAAGGCCTTCGATGACTACTACGGCATGGTGGCAACATTGAAAGATCAACAACTTTATCATCTTTCCTCAATTTCTTCCAGAATATCTTTGATCTGGCTGTGTTCACGTCTGTCACACCTTTCTCGCCATACATTTTAGAAACGAATTTCTCTAAACTCAGTAGAACCTCTTCAGAAGCATGAATTTCTTCTCCCAAACTTCCAAACAATTTCAGATGTTGTGGATCACTCTTTATGTGATTCCAGCACATCTGCTTTCCTTTGCGCAAAAAGCACAACACGAAGTCGTTCCCCGTGAAAGCATGCATGCCAAGCAATGCTCTTTTTTGCTGAATTGTTAGGTCACGCAGTCCTAAGTCCAACATTTTTCTATCTTTGCCACCACCACTGCCTATGAAAATTTGTATTTCATTCATTCATCCATCCCGAGTAATATGATTGGAATATCCACATCTCCAGAACTAGAACGCACGAGCAGACCGTTGGAACAGCGTTATTATGTGCAGCATGTTTTATCAGGTACAGGTACGCATTATTCGTGTCTTCTTCCTCATGGTCAGTGTCAAGTTCTTCTATCATGACGGAGCTGAGAGAAGTTATCTTTATACAGGTACTTCCTCGAGCAAAGAACGCAGTTTGCTTACCAAGTTCTGCCGCATTCTGAATTCACACTTCTTCAATTAACTGAAACATCCGCTCTTTGTTGTCCCCATTCCTCAGAAATTTGTTGAAATCCGATGGGACTCGAACATCTCCACTTCTAATAACAAACTTGTCGCTGTTTCCGCGAAGGCCTCGTTCGCTATTCTTTATTGATCTATCTCCATAAGTATCGCATGCGATGTATATGATGCTGTACTTCCTTGGGATATCACGTAAGATTTGCAAGGCGAGATCTTTGGACGTGTTCGGAATCTTAACCATGCTACGTATATAGGCTGCCAGGTCAAGAATGTATACTCTTAGACTCTCCGCGTTATCATTTGACTGTGCCTCTCTTTCAAGTAGTGATTGCAACGCAGCATCCATCAGCTTACTCTTCGTCCTTTTTCTTCTAATTCCATCAGATGTTGCCAGAGACAGCGGAACGGTGCCAGTGGAAATTGCAATGCTTTATCTATATTAACGGCAGCGTTCTTCTCTGTAGACTTTGCAGCTAGGTGACCAAGAATATCCCGTTGTACTGTGACTTCCTTTTATTTGACTTTGCCAGAGACTTTCACTTGTTTGTGAGTGTCTGTAGAGCTCTTCCGTTGAACTCTATTCGATCGAAATACAAATCCTTGACATCATTTTCAGAATTCAATCTTTCACAGAATTCTGCCCGCAAATCTGCGCCTTTTTCTTGAACGGAGAGCAAATTGTTGGCAGCGTCTTCGGGTAACGAGCAACCTGATGCAAGGTTGTATAATTGATCCTTTTCTAATTCTGGACACCAGGGATTGATGAAATCAACTTTCAAGACTTTGGCAATGCTTCTGAATTTTTTTTCCCGACTTCGTGACTACTGGACTGCGCAAACATTTTCTTGGGTTATTTGCATTACTGTCCAAATTGATTTGACTGAGTAATGCATCAACAAATTTTGCTTAAAACGGCCTGGAGAGGATCCACTTTTCGTATGTTTCATCCTTTGTTGTAAAATTCTTGATGCCACCTATGAGTAAGAAAAACTTTGTTTTGAACTTCATTAGAGATAATTATACGAATGAAAATCTCCTCGAATTTCATTACACCTAAATTCAAATTTTTGATTTGCTCAAAGTATCTTTAAAGGGGAAAGTGTTTCTATTACCTGTTGTTTTAGATCAGCTTTTCATAAATGTTTGTTCCCCTGCACCATCAATCGATTGTCTAATGTTGACATTGTTGTAACATACAGAGATTCCTTTATCTTCAAGCTCTTGTCTTGCTCCGGGATGTGTCGTCTCCAGATTTTCCAATTGCAAGCAAAAATACGAGCCATAACGTGCATGATTCTGCTTGTTTGTAGAAAAGCACAATGACACAAGCCCCTTCCAGCAACTAAGTCTTAACTGAAAATTGTTTGTGTTAATGGCGAAATACATCTTGTGCAGCACATCAATATATACGCCTACGACCCGATACGATTATAACACAAAACAACAAAGAGTAATTAAGTCCAAAATACACAACTAAAAGGTTGGAGAAGACTACCAGCACATCAACAAGACTTGTATATTGCATCCAAAATTGCGCGGTTTTTCCATTTCCACCATTTAAGGTATTCTTTTCTCTTTCTTTCATACTGCTGCTCAAACTCCTGAAAGGAACTAGTTGCAATGACACTCCTGCAATCTTGATCCGTCTTAATTTCTCTCAGATGCGATTCTAGGTCTCTTGGAAGACTGTTAACGAAGCTTTCCCAGAACAGCCTCTCTATTCCTTATGGAAAGCTTTCATGCACCATCCAAGAACGATTATAATGCTCCCTACCTAAAACCTCATTAATTAAAACATCATCAATTCCACCTGAAGTGCAAAGTCCCGCTTGATATACTATTTCCTCAGAGCAACTTCCCTTTACAAGCTTGCCAATTACGGAGAACAATTCCATTATTCCATGGAAGTCACCAAAGTGAATTAACACATTTGCAAAATCTCTTGGATTGTTCCAAATGATGTGATAGAACTTGGCCGCTGCACCGGCATCAAATGGTGTATTTCATATTTGAAATTGATGCTAGCCTTTGTGAATGAATAATGCATTCCAGCACAGTATTTTACAAATAGGAGGCAAAAATGTAATATTCGTACTTTGGGAGTTGTTCCTCTCAAAACATGGTGAAACCCAGCCAACAAACCTAGCAATTTCTTGTGTACTCTCAGAGTAAGAACGTCTGAGAATGGTCCCACATAGAATTATTTGGCTTGCATTTCATTATTGTATTCAAAGGTTGAAAAACTATCGAATGGTGGGCGGTTCTTTATGCGGTATCTCCTTGACCTTTCTAGGAAATTGTGGGACTACTGAAATTGTCCGCTTTTTTGAAACTGGGACTTCCAGCGTCTCGTCTCTCTTCATGCAACCATCAGAATCCTCTTGAAAAGCTACTCCGTGACATGTATGTACGCTACCTTCTTTCGTTTCCTTTTTTGCAATCAAAGTTATCCCACCCAAAAATTCAAAAATTGTTGGTGCCTTACCAGCAGGATCTACAGGAATGAGAGGAAGGGGATGTTTTAAAGAAATCATTCTTTGTGCTAGTTCTGCTTGAGCTGTTTCTATTTCTTGAACCTTATTGCAATTGCAACGATGACCCAGTCTTGCTAAAGTATTGATAGGTTTCTTTTGGCCAGTTACATTGTGCAGCCCACATCCAAGTAAAACGTGCTTCCCAGTAAGAAATTCCCTTTGGATATACCATAAATTATATCCTGGGAAAGTGAATCAACGTAACGTCTCACTTCTTTTCCCGCACTGTGTTCCGTTGAATGAAGCAAGCTTGTTAAAAACTTCGTCAAATTCTCAGGAGGATGACGATCCTCGGACAGTAATGACTGGACGGTTGGCGGCCATGGCAATCCAGCAGTTGATTTAATCAGTGAAATTACATCATTCCTTATTGCTTTTGCCGCTTCGTTTACCGTGAAATCTAGGTTACTTAAAAAATTTGCTCTTCTTTGTATTTGTAAGAACATGTCTACTAAGTACAAACCCTCGCTTCATTATTCAAAACAGTTACAAACAACAATTTATCTTAAAACTCTTGCACTAGCTTCTGCTTGCACTAGCTTCAGTTTTGTTCTTTGTTAGATCGTTTTGGCTGATTCCATCTAGTTAAATAAAATTGTTTCAATCCGTTTAACTGTAACCATGGGAATGTCAATGTAACCGTATTTTATCTGAATGTAACTGTAACAATTTCATTTAATTTCTTAATAAAAAGCAAGGAAATTTAATAGGGTATTTCACTAAATATTCAAAAGAGTCGTTGAAGAGTTGAGGAGCATCTGAAGCATTGCATATTTGACGAGACACTTTAAAATTCACAAAAGGTATTCCCTGTGAAATTTCCCATTTTGGTTGTTCGCAAAAGTTGACTCAAAAACTCCTTATTTTTGACAAACTGTGAGTTGTTAAATGTAATAACCAGGATGTCCCATGGGTGACAGTTGAAGTAAAAACAGCAGTTAGACCAAAATATAGGGTTTACAGAGAATTTGTGCAGCATAGTAAAAAGCAGGAGGACTGGATCAAGGTTAAAGACGTCAGGAAAGAGGTATCAAATAAAATTCTTGATACCAAAGAAATATATTACGTAAAGCTAGGTGGGAAATTGTCCGATCCCAGCAATGATATCAATAAACATTTGACTTCGAAAAACAAATTAATGAATGAGAAGAGCATTGCGGGAATTCCACCAATTTTAGAAAATGGATTCATTGGGTGTGTTTGATTTGTACCAATTCTGAAAACAGTACACTTTGCAGACTCGGAATTCGTGTTTGATTGACTCCCAAATTCCGAACGGCAGGTTTGGCATGTTTGGAAGGCCTGCTGAACATTCTGCTCTGAAAAGTAGAAGCTTTGGCCGACTTGGGAAAGATTCTCGTCTTCCTTTGTGAAACTCTGAAAACGAGGCGAATTTTCTTGCATTGCTCCGGTAATCGGTAACTTTTATTTCTGTTGCCTAGCACCAGACTCGTAATCGTATTTTCCAATTTGAAACCTCGTTTTCGTTAGTATAACCCTTGAGCTTGCCGATTTTGAACGGAAATGCATTTCCATCTCTGCGAAGTCTACCGTTTTCAGAATTCGGTAGGCTTGAAATTACCAATCAAACTCATCCATTCTTAGCAACGTAGATACCAAGGCAAATACTTTAAATAATTTCTTTATGCAACAATGTTCCGAAATATCAACTGGCAGTACAATTCATCTTTAATTGACGTTGCAATCAACAGGATAAAGTTCTTCGATTAATTCGTGCACTTGATTCTAGAAAAGCTTGTGGCCGTATCTGTTCATATTTGTTCCCCGATTAAGATGTGCGATGCCTCAATAATTGAGCACCTATGTTTAATCTTCGAATTATCTTTGGAGACAGGAACTTTTCCATCTGTCTGGAAAATGACTATTATAATTCCTGTCCACAAAAGCACAGCTAGGGGAAAAAAATTAACTACTGACCTTTTTCGCTTATACCTATCTTTGGGAAGATAGATGAAAAAGTAATGATCGATAAAATTTCCAAACATCTTTGTGAGAACAGAATTCAAGCTGAGTAACAATCAGGCTTTTGGCCAGGAGACTCCACTATCAATGAATTGCTAGCTATACCTTGCAACATCTACAAAGCGTTTGAAGCTTTGAACTAGGGCCGTCTTTCTTGAACTTTCCAAGTGTTTGACAGGGTTTGGCACAAAGGCCTTCTATACAAATTAAAATGCAATGGCGTAAATGGGAACATCCTTACTTTGATCCAGAACTATTTAGCCAATCGTAAACAGCGAGTTGTTCTGAGCAGAAAGAGCTCGAAATGGGCACCGATATGTGCTGGTGTGCCACAGGGTTTTGTCTTGGGTCCACTGTATTTCCTTGTCTACATTAATGGTCTTGTTGAGAAGTGAATTGTCTTGTCAAAATTTTTGTGGATGATACCTCTCTCTTCTCGTTTGTTGATAGTGAAAGAAAATCTGTTGATGAGCTCAATGCAGGTGTTGACAGGGTGTGATTATGGGCATGGCAATGGAAAATGCAATTTGATATAAATAAGACCGAAGAGGTTGCTTTCTCTTGTAAAGAAAACAAAACCGTTCCATCCTCACCTTTTGCTTGGCAATGATGAAGTAGAGAGAAAATCAGAGCACATGCATCTTGGAATACAGCTTAACTTTGAACTGAATTTTTTTAGTCATATAAAAGAGGCTATTGGCAGGGCTAGAAGGGGCATAGGAATGATAATATTTCTGTATAAGTACTAGAAGAAAACGGACGCAAAAATTCAGACATTTTTCAGCACACTGAGGCCTTTCAAACTTACGTTATGTAGGTATGTATCTAGGGATTATACAAATTGTACGTGAGACCACAGTTAGACTGTAGCGACATCATTTATGCACTTAACATTTACGCAAAGGCTTGCACAGACCCAATGTTCTGAAGGCTTAGCTGTTGCTCGTGCTTAGAGAGGTTCAAATAGGCAAAGATTGTGTGACGGAATAGAATGGGAAAGTCTGTATCTCAGAAGATGGTACAGAAGGCTATGCTATTTCTCTGCTTAATTATGTCACAATCACTAGGTGACCTTTGTGATCAAATCGCCCCGAACGTCAACTTAAGTACGGTCTTAGACACCTTCGTGATTATGAAGAACATGTTGCTAGAACCAATCGCTTTTCTAATACTTTCTAATTCTCGCTTATTTGTAGTAATTGTAACGGTTGTGTTGTAAGGAAGTACTCCCATTTGCGCCGTGAATAGCTGAAATGCATACCATCGTTTCCATGATAATAGTATAAATTTGTCAAATATTCGACTTTGTACGTAGATAATAAGGTAGTTACAACATTTCGAGCTTAACTCTTTATCAGGTTAAAGGAAAACAGCAGAATCGAGCGTAGATCAATAGATTCGAAGGGTAATATCGAAGGATAGGTAAGTGATTAGGAGAATGTCAGCAGAATCAGGCATAGAATGTGACGTGGAAAAACCGTGATGGTGAAGAGAACAAAATAGGATAATAAAGGAAGAAGAAGAAGAAGAAAAAACAAAAAAAAACAACACAAGTGAAGGAAGAAGCAACGGAAAGAAGGAGCACTGGTGTAATATAACGAGAGATATGAAAATTGCTTATTGAGTCCTGTAGGCATGAGAGTTCCAAGCTTAAAAATGATACGTTTCTCTAAAGTTTTGCGTTTGATTGAGTCCAAAGGTGCATAGCAAAGGCCGGTTATTATCATGTCTGTGAGGGAATGGCTGTCAGTGTTGAAATGCTGTGATACGCTGGAATCAGGGTCATCTTTGCGTGATTCCTGGAGGTGAACCTTCTTTCCTACGTTACGAAGATGTTCTCCAAAACGGGCGTTTAACTGACGCGGTGACTCGCCAATGTATATCATGTCACATTGTTTGCAGTTGATGCAGTACACTAAACAAGCAGATGAGCACGTGAAATTAGCATTGATGTGGAAGGATTTGTTGTTATTGGTAATTGTTGTTGAGTGATTAATGTGCGTACATGTACGGCATTTCGGGTACTTGCAGGGTGTGGTTCCAGATCTTTCAGTGGTTGATGGCAATTTAGTGCGGACGAGGATGTCTTTGATATTTTGGTCGCGTCTGTATGCTATAAGAGGCTGGGATTGGAAAATGTCAGCAGTTTCATCATCGTCTGTAAGAAGGTTGAAGTTATTGTATAATATGTGTTTGACTTGTTGGCTGAGTGGGTAGCAGGTGAGAGTTATTTGGAATCCGTTCGTAGGTATTTTGTTTGTTGGCAGGCAGTAAGGCGGTCTCTTGTGTTAGGGGTGAAACTTTTGCCATCGCAGAAGTGATGATTGTGGTAGGTTAGTTGCTGTTTTTGAAGAAGGAGGACATCTCATGGGTTTTGGATTCAAAATCGTTTTGTTCGGAGCAGAGGCGGCGTAAACGGCGGAATTGTGAATATGGGATGGAATTTTTGCAACTGTGTGGATGTGAAGAATTGCTTCCACGTCACATTCTATGCCTTATTCTGCTGGCATTCTCCTAATCACTTATCTATCCTTCGATATTACCCTTCGAATCTATTGATCTACGCTCGATTCTGCTGTTTTCCTTTTGGACCTGATGAAGAGTTAAGCTCGAAACGTTGTAACTACCTTATTATCTACGTACAAAGTTGAATATTTGACAAATTTATACTTTTATTGATTCAATCGACGTAGAACACGCTCAACAACTTTGTTTTCCATGATAATGTTTGGGTTTTCCATTGATCGTCCGCTGTAAGGTGTCCGGACGTCTTCTTTCTGAGACTTTCGTTCGAATTTTTTCTTATTTTTATGTATTTTTTGAAATTATTGTAAGTGGCTGTCGTAGTTGGAACTCGCTGACATCATATAGTTGTAAGACCCTATCTCTTTCTTCCATTGATCAAGTCCATCACTGGATTTCAGTGAGAAGAATGGCTTTGCAAAAGAGCAATTCACTGCTCACTGTGGGGGAAAACATAGTTAACTTATAAAGTCTTTACTTCAAACAATTGGTACAGCTGAGGTATGATTTAAAAAAAAGTGCCCTGGCTTGATCCCTAAAGACCAGAGCACATGCTCTGAAAGGTGGTAATTCGATGTAATGATGCTCATGCTATTGGAAAGGTTCGTTCACATCAGTCCACATGACAAGGAGAAAACAGTGTGTTCAAAACTATCCTTTCTTAGACCATTTTCACAGCGCGTCGCTGTCGAAGATTTATCTGCATCTATCTATGTGTAGACGTGAATTCAAAACAGATAAAAAAGATGCGTTTGCAAAATACCTAGATTTAGATGGGCCCAGCCCTAATTTCCGCTATTATTTTTACAGGCAGAAGAGATAAGCTCCGAATGCCAATTCTTGAAGAGAATGCTGAATAAAACTTTCAAGATCAAAATATCAGATGGGAGATGCTTGATTGGATCATTCTTGTGCACAGATAAAGATCAGAATATCATCTTGGGATCATGTCAGGAATATGTAAAGGCAAATGGTGGGTTTTTTACTTTTTTTGCTGCTTTTATTGTTCAGCCAAATAATAAGGGCAGAGCTACATCGAGTATCGATTTGAATTAGATACAAAGTCCACCAAGCCTTCACAATGACCTGAGGCGAAAATTATGTTGGTGCAAATGAACGGCGCTGTTCATTGATAGGAAATCCTTTTAAAATTTGTTGATTTCTCGCTTCGTTTTGAATTTAGCTACTGATCTTAAGTGTCAGCTGATGACGCCATTTTGTTTGCAAATTATTAGGATTCTGTGTGGAAACATAGCCGTATCTTATCTTTGAAGGGATAAGGTTGCAGTAGACAATTAAGCTGAGCAGAATAAGTGTAATATACGTTATCTCATGACTTGATTTGACCTTTAGAAAGACAATCCAGTTAAAGAAAAGATCTGTTAGCTGGTTTACCTTAAACCTAGTTTTCATTAAGTCGTAGTTCATCGCCGATTATTGCCTTACGGCATTGGCGATGATCGCCGATGTTCTAAGACAATGATAGCGATGAATTGCGATTTCATGAAAACCAGGCTTTGGGAAATGTAGGTTAACTCGAAAATGAAACAAAGTATCAAAAACTGTAAAGCGACCTTATTCTTCTCTCGACAGAACTATTCATTTGAATCCATAAAGACTTCAGATCACCTTTAACAAGTAATTTATCGATATGTTAGAAGAGCATAACCAGCTTGTCAGCGTCTTCCTTTATCTTTTTGGAATATCTTTTTGATAGATCTCCGTAGATGTCTTAGAGCAACATTTTAGTTTATTCCATTCTGTTGTTTGGGATAATTGGAACTCCCCATTTTGTAAATCACAATGGTATCTTTTCTTTTAAAAGCTTGATAACTCAATGGGATGGTCCCATGTGCAACTGCAATGCCTGTCGGTTTATTGTAAAAATTGTGTAAACAACAAAGTTGATAATTCATTTGCTTATTTAATTGATTACATATATTCATCGATTTTGATTAGTTTTCTTGTACAGTTAATTGTATATAGCAGACTAGTTTATTCAATCGATGAAAAATGACTGTATAATAACAAGAAAAAAATACTTTTAACTCTAAATTGCTCGCCGATCAATGCAGTTGGTAAAGATCGTTTGGACATGCGCGAAAGCACAAAGCAAGGTTATGGAAAGTCACCCTGAAGGCACACAGCACAGAATCCAATAATCTTAGACAGGGGTCTAGCTCTTCTGGAGTAAATTCTCAAGTCTTACACTGATGGTATCCTGAAAAATAGGAGACCTACTTGTATGAACATATTGCCTTTACCTCTCTTCCTACATATCAGTTATTCCTTGCGGGTTTAGTTTTCTTGAAAATGAGCTATAGAAACTAGAAAACTTGAAGATCGATAGCATAATTACGGTTTGGTGACTTTGAAAATTTATCACTTTTCATTTGGTCGCCGGCCACAACAGGCAGCCTGGTAGATAAGGGGTTTTAACTGACATGATATTTTTCTCGTATATTTAAGGACCAGAAGAAGGCGAGGAGGCACGAACTTTGGGACTAGCAATGATACCTGGCAGGCATATCACATCCATAAGTGTAGATACGAACATTCCAGAATTTAGAAATGCTGAGCATCCTTTGGGACGAGTTAATTTGATTATTGATAAGGATTAGGTATTCGAAAACAGGTCAGCAAAACAAGGTAGCGTATTTGCTAGTGTAGGTGGCAGTAACACTTTCTTTGTTTGTTGTTAATTTTTGCAGAGAAGAGGATTGGGGACCCCAAGATAGGTATGAAGATTTACTTGGTTGACATCGGAGAGACCTGTACATCGTTATGAGCAATTTTGCGAGCAACTAGTTTTTCAAATAGCCTTTATAGTTCCAAAATTTGAGCTATCCTTTTATGTACGGTTATTCGATTTTTGTTTAGTTATTCAAACAAATGACAGTTACATGAACTTCAGTCTACTAGGGTTTGTCCGTCTAAGATTTTGAATGAGTGTTAAAGATTGCTGCAGTTGAACTCCGTTGTAAACTCATGGAAGTGGAATATTTGAAAGATCCAGTTTATGCGAAACTGAGATCAGCGACACCTCGCTGTTGTTGGTGCGTGGAGAAGCTTTGCGGTTGCAGTAGCACAAGATTTACTCTCCATCAAATTGTCAAAAAAAATTCAGCAACGTTCAGTGAATTTTTTCAACCTTTGTTACTGATTTTGAATTCTGTCAGACACCTAGGGGATCCCGATTATGTCATCTTGAACTTCTTAGCTTTAAATAGGTGGAGAAACGTAACATGAAGCAATTTGTCCTGAAAAAACAGCGCTCACCTCAGTATCTGGTCAGTGCGATTCCAAATGAACGCCAACTAACATATAATCCTAGAAATCCACGCGTTTATGACCGAAATGTTCAACGGCCCAATCGCTTTGCTAATACCTATTTCCAAAGCAAATTTATGGAGTAGAATAAGCTTGACAACGAGGTTGAGCATTCCGTATTCATAGCTCAGTTTAAGGTCAAATTGCTTTCCACTATAATACCAGTGGGAAGTTACATACAGAGTGCTTAAGAAAAATGCAACCCAGCAAAACCTTAGAACTTGACAAAGTTTGGGTAGATGTAATGTATACCATCTGAAAGTATCTTTTTTCTTTCTAATGATATGCCGTTTGGATATATTAATAGAATTATCTATCATTAAGTTGATACTTTCTTAAGTATGACCATTTTCAAATGCAGCATGCTAAAGAAGCAAATTCAACCCCTTTTTCCGTAAGAAATTATGGAAAAAGTTTTATCAAAATATTTCAGGCCTAGAAGCACTTGAGATGATGCCTGGAGGATGAAAAAAGACAATTTCATCCTCATGAAATGCATTTGTAGATAATGATAGAATATCCTCTTACAAATTTTGATTATCGTTGATGTAAATGCCCGATCACTTTCCAGCATTTAAAGTAGGCTATACTTAGGAAAACGTAAATTAAGCAATGAAAAATTCAATTAATCTACCCAACCAGGATATCATTGGAAAGAGCATAGATGGTACTTTCAGATGGTATGCCTCAAATTGATCCAAATCGTATCATTTCCTGAAGAATCTCGAATGAAAGTGGGTTGGGTTTTCTTCTTAAACACCATGTAAATAACATTCACGACATTATTGGTCTTAGGTATTTAAATAAACTACGTTATAGGACGCTCGTTTTTTCTTTTGTACATAAATGACTTAACCAATGGCTTGTTTCACCGATATGATACATCGTTATTTACAGTGATCCTTAATACAATTGCTGCTGCGATGACATGAACCATGACCTGAGTTAATACCGGGTGAGTCAAAAAACGCCCGGTGTGTGAAAGGCTACCGCTCCCTGAGTATATTCGCAATGATATTTTGCAATACCTGATTGACTAGCTAACATATTCAATCATTTTTTAGAAATTTTTCAGGCTAAAATCGGTCACTCCGTTCAGATCTGTAAGCGATTTTCTGAAATAAATCCCTTTGAGAACCTTAAAAACGTGCTAAATTTGCAAGCAAGAATCCCTAATTTGTTCACCTCACAGCGATGACTTTCAGCACTTTAGCACCTGCTTTCGCTTTGACGGGTTGAAAGGTCTTCCCCCTAGTTTTAGTAACTTATTTAGGGGGATTCCATTCTGCCATGAGGACAAAATACATGAACACATCCAAGAGTCATTATTACTAGGAAGGAGAGCAAAGGGAAATTTTGCTTGCTGTTTTCGCTTGTTTTTGCAGGTTTTCGAAAGGGGCTTTCTGCAGAAAATCTCCCATTTCGACAGGAAGGAATGACTGATTTAATCCGGGTAAATTACTGAGCCTAATTTGACATATCGGTGATAAAACAAGACAGTTTTCGATATCATTGCTTTGATTTTAAGGGAGCGGGATTTTTTCACTCACCATTGACTCACCAGGTATGACAGTGGGTTCATCACTGGAGAATGTCAGTTAGTCCTGATCCGCAAAAGCAAGCTGTTGAATTAATTTTTTGAAAGAAACGAATCGAAGTCGTAGATGGTCGAACACTTCGGTGTTATCTTGGATTCAAAATTGTCTTTTTCTACTCATATCAAATCAGCTATTTGTAAAACAAGAAATGATATTGGTTCGCTGAGATATCTATCCAAGTATTTGCCCATGCACACTCCAAATGAATTATACAAGCTTTATGTAAGATCCCATCTAGACTGTAGGGGTGTTATTTACTATATTCCGGCAAGACTATGTGAGTCTAGCAGTAAGTTCACTTTACTAAGCCTTATGGAAAATTAGAATGTGTACAGCATTCTGCTGCCTGGGCTATTACGGGAACATGTAGAAGAACATCGCGAGAAAAGTTTTGCAAAGAACTTGGTTGGGAATCACTAAATTGCCCAAGGTGAAGCACGCGCCTTACTTTGTTTTATAAGATTCTGGATAATCTTACCCCATGAAGGATCCTTGTCCATTTCAGCAACCGTTGCAATACTGTCTTCGCAACCAAGATGTTATTGGGCAAATTAAGGTTAGAACATAAAAATTCCAAAGTAGTTTCTATCCTCACTGGGTATCTGAATGGAATAAACTTGATCTGAAATTAGACTTACACCGTCGATTGCTGTTTTTAAGAAAAAACTTCTCTAATATTCCAACTCCCTGCAAAATCCTTCTTTGAAATTCATGACCCAATAGGTTTATCCCACCTTCGTCAATTGAGGGTTGGTCTCATCAACCTAAACTGTCACAAATTCAAGCATAATTTTAGGGACACCTTAAACCCATTGTGCCCTTCGAACGATGGCATCAAGGATACGGAATACTTTTAATTCTCTGCCTTTCCTTTGCAGTGCCGCGAAGAGATCTTCTCGCTGGAGTCTTAAGTTTGTTACCATATGGATATTAACCATATGGATATGTCAACAATTCAAACGAGGCCCTTATGCAAGTTTTACTGTATCATGATCAGAACCATCCTAATGACCTCAATAAAAGCATATTTCTTCTAACTTTGAATTTTATCCACCAAACTGGTCGATTTGATTAGAATATCTCAAACTCCATCATATTATTCTCAACCACAATAGCTTCATTAGCAAATTTTCGTCGTTGTAGAAACGTGTATTGTTTGGTATTTTTTGTCTTGTTTTAACATCAATAGTTTTTACCTTGTATGTTGTGGTTGCAAGGTAGACAATACGCTTTTGCTCCTTGCGGTATGGTTCTAGAAGAGTAGTAGAGCAATTATGCAAATAGAGTAATTAGTAGAGTATTTTGTAAGTAGAGTATTTAGTTAAGATGCCAGTGTAATTTTGTATTGGAATAAAAAAGGAAAAAAGACAAAGTTTGTAATTTAGCGCACAAGACGAACACAAATTCACGCATAATTTTAATTGTTTAAGCACTGTTTGGATGTGTGGAACAGCAAAAGAAGAACACGAGCATTTTCTCCTGCACTGCCCAGCATGCAAGACAAATCTTTCACTAGGGCATAGGGAAACCCATAAATCTTCCAATTTCACGCTTATCAGCCTATGGCGTTGCCGTATTTCCGTCACATGACCGAAAATAGGCTTTTTGAGACGAATGTCCTAGTACCCTTACGAAAATCAAAATGGACATTCGAATAATAAAGGTACAGAACTGGTTTTGCTACGAGTCGATTCTACAGACCCTACTCCATATTTTACATTTTGCATTTGGATTAAATCTCATCTGGGATCAGCACTGCATCGAATTTCATCCTTCCGAAAATAGGCCCATACTCAAATATCATTTGTGAACTCAACCAATAAGATATAGCTTCCAAAATTTCACACATCACGCGAATTATAGCAAGGAATAAGCTGAAGATCTTTCTTTGCTCCAGTTTTCCAAATCCTTGACGAGTCTCAGCTATTTACTACGAAGAAAGCTATTGGGCCTGCAGAATCCATCCACTGCAGAATGCCATTATTCGGTTTCAAATCGGCTTCTTTGCTGTAGCAAGGTTGCACAGCTCTTTACCAACAGCATAGCACCAGTTTCCACTATTATCCACCGAAAAATCGCCATCAACTTTGGTAAAACACGACGAACTTCCAATAGCTCTTCGCCACACTATCTATCCCATGTTTGGAAACTGTGTGCTCACGTGGCCTACATGCACCTATTATAAAAAGCAGCAGAAAGGAAATGAAATTGAAGGATAAACCATGGATAAATACTAAATTCAAAAGATGATGAGAATCCGTGACAGAATTTTGCTGAAATTAAAGAAAAAGAGAACTAATGATAATCTTACGTTGTATAAAAAATTTAGAAATCGTGTATCTAATGAAATAAAGAAAAGTAAGGAAAGTTATTTTCATAATTTTTTTGCTACCAACACTCAAAATATGAAAAAATTATGGTCAGGTATAAAGACAATCATCTCTCAAAAATCATCTACCTCTTCTTCAATTAACAAAATCAAAGATCCGGAAGGAAATGTAACATCAGAACCAAGCAAAATTTAAAATATCTTTAATGATTTCTTTGTAAATATTGCTGATGAAATAACAAAGACAATCCCAAAGACTCCTAAATCTCCTCTTGAGTATCTATCTAACAGAACTTGTAATTCTCTTTTCCTTACTCCAGTTACTTCCATGGAAGTTAATGACTTAATTAACATTCTAAATCCATCTAAATCTGTTGTACCTAATAGTATACCCATAAAATTGCTAAAAATCCATGGATCCTCAGTCTCCCCCCTTCTTGCTCTCCTTGTGAATAAGTCTTTCCAGTCTGGTGTTTTTCCTGATAAACTCAAGATAGCCAAAGTAATAATTCTGTTCAAAAAAGGTAATCCTGAGGTACCTTCTAATTATAGGCAAATTTCTCTTTTACCCATCTTCAAAAAGATATTTGAGAAATTAATGTACAAACGACTGTTTAGATTCCTTGAGGTACATAGTGTTCTTTATTCTTTGCAATTTCGATAGAAGGCAATATATTTCTATCAATGGCAGTAATTCTAACTTACTTTCAATCACTTGTGGTGTACCACAAGGTTCTGTACTAGGCCCATTACTTTTCCTTATCTACATCAATGATCTACCAAATGCTTCTAAGAAAATTAATTTCTTTCTCTTTGCTGATGATACAAATATCTAATGTGAATCCAAAGATTTATCTGATTTACTCAAAACTGTTAACAAAGAACTTAGATCAATAAAAAGATGGCTTGATGCTAATAAATTATCATTGATAATTTATTAGCATTATCATTGATAAGACGAACTATATCATCTTTCACTCTTCTTCTAGAAATGTTCCTTCTGATTCTACAATAAAAATTGGAAAAAGCTTATTAAAAGAGTTAAGTTTGTTGAATTCTTAGGACTCCTCTTGGATGAGCATCTAAGCTGGAAATATCATCTCAGTGAACTCTCTAAAAAATTAGCTAGAACTTGCGGAATTTTTTTCAAATAAGAAATCTACTTCCATTAGATGTTTTGCTTTGCTTGTACAATGCTTCGTTTTTATCCTTCCTACAATATGGTCTTAATCGAGGAGAGAGCCCCCCCCCCCTTCAACACTGTTGATACGGGATAAGTACATATCACCTTGACTGGCCTGTCTTGTGAAATATTGATGAACTGATGAGCTGAATAGGAAGAAGTCATGAAAGCAACAAGGTGAAGTTTTATTAACAGAGTCATAAACAAAGGTTAGAAGGCGGAGTTCAAAAATCTCAGAAAGCTTAAGAAGTTTAAGATCTTTAAAGATTGGAAGAGAGGGTGACAAACAAGGCTGAAATGAGATAACTCTGACAGCTTTCTTCTGCAATTTAAAAATTGGATCTATGTATGACGCAAAAGTTTGGCCCCAAACAATAGTTTACCTATTGAGAGAGCTCCTCCTCTAAGTAATTCCCTCCATACAATTTATTTGTTTCTCTTTATTTGTATAGTGTATTAACTTTCCGTATCATTGTATTAATTTTCTGTAATATTGTCTTATTCTCATGTAATTTAGTTATTTGTTAGTATAGTTAATTATGAATAAATTGTATGTAGTGGAATTTAAACATATGAAACTGAACTGAACTGAACATGGAGAAATTTCTGTTATTGCCAAGTACTCTTGGTGTCGTGGTCAAGAGGTAGGTCTCGTATCATCCTCTAAACAGACTTAGCCTTCGTTATAACATAGAAAGTTGAAGGAGTTCGGGCCGGGCTTTCAAAATTATCTGTATTTTCTTCAAGAGAGGAAAATGGTGGGTGCATTTTTCAAATGGATGTGAATGTATAAAAAGTGCTTTTTCCCGGAAGGTAAAGTGTATTATAACTGCTATTAGAGCATGCGTCTTTTGGGGAGCCTGCAAAGTTTCCTAGGCCCCTCACCATCTGAATAATTGATTGATTGATTGATTGATTGATTGATTGATTGATTGATTTTATATTATTCACCTATGGTAGCTCCTCAGTTATAATAACTGATTTACAGGGGGCCATGCTAAAAACTTAACAATATTGATAATTTACAATTAAACCAGTAAATTTCGAACTAAATTAATTGCGGCCGAAGGTTGCTTACTAATCTGTACGTAGCTGATATGAGTGAATTTGAGATTTGAGCGCATACCTTGCTAATTAGGCAATTGTTAAAACAATGGCAGTCACATGCCACGACTTTATTTGATTGTTGGAAAGGAAGAATGCATAGGTTATCATTGGCCGGCCTAACAATTAGTAGGGTTTTCATTTGCTTACTCGAAGAAAAGAATAACCAACAATAGGGCGACACAGCGACTGCGACTGATCGGACTGATCATGGACTGATGAAGGAAATATTGCAGTGACTTTGCAGTGAAGTTGGAAAGGGGGTGGAACTTGAGATTTTTCATTTCAAGTTAAGAACAAATACTTGGAAATTGCCGATGTGGAAGGTGGAAGCTTTTATGGGACCTGGTAAACAACAAGAAATATCCATAACTTACAGAGATGCACAGATGTGCTCGAAATCAGTAGATAACACAGAAACCAAAACAAACTCACTTTCAAGCTTCAGTTCCTCTAGCCTGCGCGCAAACCCATTATCTGCCTGCGCGCAGGCTACAGTTCCTCGGGATCAAAGCTAAATTCCACATTGGTTCAATATAAGAAGCAAACTCTCCACCAAAACAGCTTGTTACGTCACTGCAACTGTAACATTCTCTCTGTAGAAGAACGTAACAAGCTCGAGAAGTCCACCTTCGAATTTCCAAGCATTGCAAAGTCACAAACACTCGGTATCCTTGCTTCGAGATGCGTCCTAAAATCAACTTCCTCTTACTCTTTGGATTCCTTCCTTTCAACACAAGTCAACGAAAACAAATTTGAACAACATTGTAATTCATTTCCATGGTTGCAAGGTCAAAGCACGAAAGGCGAGCTCTTTCTTTCTTTCAAATGTTCATTCCATCATTTCAAATCCTCCGCAGAGGCAATCCAGTTGAGAGAGCCCCTTGTAGCCATAGTCACTAGCTACACAGCACTTTTGGCAGACTTGTCCCAAGTTTATTGTCCCAAGTTTATTGAAAGATCTGGGGCAAGTCTACACTTCTGGGGACAATCTTTCCCGATTCGAAATCATTTTATATCCAGCAATACTATGATTCAGCTACCCGGCCGCATGTTTGTAATTTACAAGTTACTAGTATTACAATTGGTCAAAAATCAACAAAAAGAAACGAAAAGATTTAATGCTCATTTTTGCCTCTCTCTCTTGAGGCTCTGAGGGTTATAGAATTTTTAGCCTCAGTACCAATACTGTTCCAAAGCTTAGCGCCTCGGTACGAGAAACATTTCTGCCCCCTGCTGATTTTAACAAAGGCAACCGGAGGTTGACTTCAGCATTCCTAAGAGAACCATTGCGGGGTGAGTGGCCGAGTGGCTTATACAGTCTTCGTCAGGTGACTGAAGTTAAGCTTGGTCGAGTGAGGTCAGATTTCGGATGGGTGACCACTGAGGCCTGACCTCGCAACTCACCTCGCCGCCCTTCGGAAGGGACGTTAAACCAGGGGTCCCGTGCCCGGATGCGGCATGCACAGTGGGCCAAAATTAGCTTTCAGTAGCTAGAAATCCTGACAAGCCCACTCAAAACAAATTGAAAACAAACAAACGAGCAGTGGCATTGTTGACTCTCGTTCTCGTGAACATGTCATTCATGTAGGAAGGCACGTCTCCTTTAAGGGATCTGAAAACCATTTTCTGTGATTCAAAATCATTAAGTTCCCTAACAATGGTAATTAGAATTCATTTAAAATATGCATTCACCATTGTCCTGTCTTTAAGAAAATACAGATAATTTTGAATGCCCGGCCCTAACCCATTTAGCCTTTTCATATTAAAGCAAAGGTGTGAAGATATGATATCCGATTTTGGGCCTAATAACGAAAATAAATTAAACTCTTCAAGGCATGCACTTCGGGGGGTATCAACAGAGAATAGTGTTCATGTAAAAATTTTCTTTGATAGAATTAGCTTGCTCGAAAGGGAAAACCAAAAATTATCAAATGAAAATTTAGCATTGAAAATTGAAAACAATAACATGAAGGTTATGAAATTCCAAGGAAATCAAGCCGCTCATAACCAAAATGGCAATAAAAAAGGATTGATTGCGATGGCCGGAATGAAGACCCCCATAGCTTGTTAACGCGGCCAACCTACAGTACACATGGTACCAAGGAAACAACATCTCCGTCACCTGTTGTGGAAATAAAACCAAATTTGGAAAATCCCAAGGGTAGTTTCTAGAGTAAAGCACGCACGCTTCAACGATTTTTCCTATCCAAACAGTAGTATTCAAACATCAAATAGATATGCCAGTTTGCAAGATGGCACAGCTGAAGTAGAATCCCTTGAGAAAAAGAATGATACGCCGAAGGAAAGAATTGTATGCCCTGGGGAGGATGACTATGCTACCGTTGTGAAGCGTAGAAGTCAGTGATCTAATGGTGTTAAGCCATGGACAAAATATATGATTTCGATCCCTGGCAATAAAGAATACGGAAATCAAAATTTCCCAGTAGAGCAGCAGACATGGAGAAAGCAGATTCATCCTTCAAGGATCAAAATAAGGAAACAAACAAAATTAATACTACTACGAAGAGTTCAAATGTGGCTGCTAAACAATGGCGGGACAGTTTGGAATCCAACGAAAAATTTCGAAAGGTAAAGAATTAGTCAAGAATGAGAAGCCAAAAGCCTTCAGTTTCTATCGTAGGTGACTCAATGATCAAAAAGATTAGGAGGCAAGACATAAATCGCGAAGTACCGCAAGTAAAAACCAGCATCAAGACATTTCCAGGTGCAACCATAGAGCAAATGAAATCATACATCAGGCCAATTATTGAGGAAGATCGTGATGGAGTAATCATAGTTTGCGGCACATATAACTTACGATCAGCCACTCCAGAGGAAGTAGCTAACAAGATGATCAGTCTGGCTTTCGAAGTAAAAAAAGGAAATCAATGATGTTGCGATTTCGAGCATAATTAGGAGGACTGATTTAGATGACCTCGAAAGGAAGAGAGTACACGTGAATCAACAAGTGAGAGCTGGTTTCTTGGGAACTGGTATGAAATTTATTGAACATGATAATATATTAGATAATCATTTAGATAAGTGGGGATTGCACCTCAATTTTCATGGTATTAACATTCTGACTGAAAATTTGATTGATTTTATAAATGGGGAATGACTAGATATCATAAGAAAACGTATGAATAATAATAAATAACGTAACACATGACACGGCAAACATTTCAGATAACGATGCAGCGTTACAAACCATAAAATCGTTGGATAATAGGTGCAGCGAAACTGCAGGACTGTTCCGAACTGCAGAACCTGAGTTGGTAACTTTGTCTCATTTTCTACATCGACTCCAACCAACGGGACCCCAACCATCGGGCCCCCAAGAAACGTCTCTTGGAAGTTTGGTAATAACATCTTTGGTTCTAAGCCCTAGCCCAGATAGTATTCCGCGAACAGAAACGCCTCCCGTATGCGAACCTTCCTTTTCTGCAACTACAAACGATACAAGGAAGATCGTTGAGGCCACTCCCCTTCCGCAGAATAGTCACCCTACGGCTCCGCAGACTGGACCACCTACAAAAAGGGTAACTACACTTGGGCAAAGGAAGGGTATGACTATCGCATCTTTAAATGTAAATAGCCTGCTCTTGCATATTGATGAAATACGAATGCTTGCAAACGAACTAGGGATTCATATCTTGGCCTTAGATGAGGCTAAGCTTGACAAAAGTATTGGTGATAGTTTGGTAGGCATCGAAGGGTATACTTTAAAGAGATGCGATCGTGACCGTCATGGTGGAGGTGTTGCAATTTACATAAAAAAGATACTTTGTTGGACAAGTTTACTGTGCGAGAAGACCTTCCTAAGTCAAATCTAGAGCTTGTATGCATTGAGATTAAACCTGTTCGTGCTGCTCCTTTCTTTGTTATGGCTTGGTACAGGCCACCTAAAGTAAGTGATGGTTTTGATCAGATGGAAGAATGTCTACAATTTCTTGATAGGGAAGACAAGGAAACTATTCTTCTAGGCGACACAAACTTTCTCCCTAAATATTCCAGAGAGGGGGATACCAACCCAAATGACCTGCCAGCTCATTCGCTACGTCTACTAGAATTATATAATTTGTTTCGCTTCCATCAATTAATTGAAAGCCCTACTCGTGAGACACTGACCACTACTACTCTTATAGATCACATAGCTACGACAAACAAAAGTAATATGGTATCTTCGGGGATACATAAATCTTGCCTCAGTGATCATTATTTAATTTTTTGCGTTAGAAAATTTCGTGGTTCTTGCAAAAAACAACACAAGAACATTTCTACCAGGCAAATGAAAAATTTTGGTCAAAATGAGTTTATAAACGACCTTTTAGGGGTTGACTGGAGAGGCATCGTGCGGAATACAGACGATATAAATGATGTAGTTAACAACTAAACAAAAACTTTCTCATTTATTCTTGAAAAGTAGGAAAGACCAGATTAGCAACTGCTGGTGATCGTGCCTTCGTAAATGTTGCCCCTTTCCTTTGGAACAGACTCCCCCATTCGGTTAGAGCTTGTACAACAGTTGAAACTTTTAAATCTCGTTTGAAGACCCATTTATTTGAACAGTATTTTTATTGAATGGATTGTTTAAGTTAGGTTTTGAATGAAACATTGTAAACTTTTTGTATTTTTAATCGTATTTTAATTAGTCTTAGTGTTTTTGATTGTAATGCGCCATTGAGCCCTGTGGATATATGGCGCAATATAAGTGCTTTTATTTTTATTATCATTATTAAAAACACGCCCCGACACATAACAGGCGTGTCTCTGGCAAATTCTGTCCTTGGTTGACTAACGACTTCAAACTTATGTGCAAGGCAAGGGATGATTTTTAAAAAAACGAGCCATTCGTACAAAGTCCGAACTATTGATTAAGTCCTATAAACATGTACGTAACCAAGTTAACAAACTAAATGAGCAGCTTAAGCGCGAGTTTTTCACTCACAAAATTGCTTCCTGCGAAGGAGACCTCAAAAACACATGGAAGACCATCAATAACGTTTTAAACAAGAAATCCAAAACCACCAACACTTCGTCCATAAGTATCGAAGGGAAGTGCTGGCATAGTAGATTCTATGAATGATTTCTTCTGTACCATAGGAGAGACACTTAGTAGAAAAATTCCTAGAGCGAAAAACCCTCTTCTTGAGAATGATTACGAGGTTAATCCACAAAAAACCATGTTTAATTTCCACGTTATTGACACCGTTCAATTAGTAAAAGTTTTTGGCAAATTGAAAACATCAAAGGGATGTGGAATGATGGTATTGCTAGCTGTTTTCTAAAAATTACACTTCCGGTTATTTCAGAATCTCTTTGTAATATTTTCAACCTTGCTTTCCAGATAGCTGGAAAATCGCCAGACTAGCACCCATTTTTGAAAGTGGCCAACCTGATGACCGATCTAATTACCGACCTATATCGGTTCTGCCTGTTTTAGCTAGGGTCTTTGAAAAACTTATTCATAACCAATTATACGATTATTTGGACAGAACAAGCATCTGTTTTCAACCTAATCTGGCTTCAGAGCTCTTCATTCTGTTGTCACGTGTCTTCTTAACAACACAGATGACTGGTATGTGAACATGGACGATGGCAGATACACTGCAAATAGCTTCATGATCTCAAAAAAGCATTTGATACTGTGGATCATGACATTTTACTTCCTAAGTTGAGGAAATATGGCGTTGAAAATCTAGAACTTGCTTGGTTTACGTCTTATCTAACTAACAGAAGGCAATTTTGCAAAGTTAACGGGATATGTTCCAAAACTAAAGATATTCATTGCGGTGTGCCCCAGGGTTCTTGTCTTGGCCCTCTTTTGTTTTTGATTTATATCAATGATCTTCCGTTCGCCCTAAAGAAAGGCAAAGTGACGATGTACGCAGACGATACGAGTATTTCTTATTCCTCCTCGAGTTTAGTAGACATAGAACAAACTCTAAATAGTGAACTGAATGATTTGAAGCTATGGATGCAAGGTAATAAACTCTCTTTGAATGTCCTAAAAACTCAGGCTATGGTTGTAGGCTCCCAGACCAAAATTAAGAAAATTACTGACAGAATTGTTGATCATCCACAGTTTTTTATTGGTGGCTCTCAAGTTGAAAATGTTGACCGAGCAAAATATCTGGGTGTGATAATCGATAAGAACTTAAATTGGGAAGAGCACATTAGCAATGTCCGTACCAAAGTTTCTCGTGCAATTGGGTTTCTGAAATACTCCAGGAAATTTTTACCTCAAAACACATTGAGTAAAATGTATTCGGGTATCGTCGAGCCCCATTTTCGGTTCTGTTGTTCGGTATGGGGGTACTGCGGGTGATCAAGCCGCAAACCTTACAAAAGTTGCAAAATCGAGCGGCTAGAATCGTTACAAAAAGCAATTTTGATATCCCTTCTATAGGTTTGATACAAAGTTTAAATTGGGTTAATGTAAGCGACATCATTAGAGGCGAAACCGCAACTACAGCGTACAAATCGCTAAACGGTCTCGTTCCGGAGTACCTTTCCAGCTTGTTTGAAAAAAGGTCGACTCGAAATGTCAGGGAACTCAGAAACACCGAAACTGATCTTTCGATACCTTTACGAAAAACTAACAATGGGCAGAGGGCTATTTCTTTTCATGGACCTAAGCTTTGGGATAGCCTTGAACTTGATGTTAAACAGGCACCATCTCTTGCCACCTTTAAGAGAAGAATCAAATCGTAAACTGGTAACATTTGTGCCACGGCCCCCTGAAAAGCAGTTCTCATGGACTGACGGGGCTACCGTGCCTAAATAAATAAAAATGAAATGAAAGGCCTAGTCCGTGTAGAGGATGATACGAGACCTACCTCTTGACCATGACACCAAGAGCGCTTGACAATAACAGAAATTTCTCCACGTGAGCACACTGTTTTAAAAACTTGGAAGAGACAGTATGGCGAAGAGCTGTTGAAGGCTCATCTCATTTTACCATAGTTGATGGCGATTTTACGGTGGAGAATAGTGAAAACTGGTGTTATGTTGTTGGTGAAGAGCTGTGCTACCTTGCTACAGCAAAGAAGCCGATATGAAACAGAATAACGGCATTCTGCAGTGGATGAAGGTAGCTATGCCCAGTAGCTTTCTTCGTAGCAAATAGCTCAGACTCGTGGGAAACTGAAGTAAAAGAAATTTTCAGCTTATTCATTGCTAATTCATGTAACGTGTGAAATTTTGGAAGCTATCTCTTATTTGTTGCGTTCGCAAATGATATTTGAGTACAGCCCTATTTTCGAAAGGATGGAATTTGATGTAGTACTGATCCCTAATGAGATTTTATCCAAATGCAAATTGTAAAATATGGAGTAGGGTCTGTAGAGTCGACTCGTGGCAAAACCAGCTCTGTATCTTTATTACTCGAATGTCCATTTTGATTTTCGTAAGGGTACTCGAAAATTCGTCTCAAAGAGCTTATTGTCGGTCAAGTGATGGAAATACAGCAACGCCATTGGCTGATAAGCGTGAATTTGCAAGATTTGTGGATTTCCCTGTGCCCTATTGAAAGATTTGACTTGTATGCTGCACTGCCCATTGTACGACATAATGCGTTGCGAATTCCTTGGCCAACTATCAGAAATTCCTGGTTTAGACATTTCACATTATGATTCAAAATCCGTATGCACATGACTTCTGTATGGATCTCCATTGTTGAATGTAATTACCAATAGAATAATTATGGAAGCTATGATATCCTTTATTAAAGAAACACAACGGTGTGACTGAATTCAGCTGCCTGTAGTTTTTGCTCTGTTAGTTCTTCTTATTGGTTTTTTTGTTTCGTCATTTGTTTCTGCGTTTCTTTTTTCCTTTTTATGTTTGAAGAATGAAAACATTATGGAAGGGCTTTTGCTCCAACCGGAAGGAATACACCTACCTATATAGAGAGGGAGGAATCAGAAATGTTGTAACAATAGGCATTATTCCTGCACACAATCCAGACAATGAATAAAGTATTTGAGGTATTTATAGATATTGTTGATAGGCATTATTCCTGCACACAATCCAGACAATGAATAAAGTATTTGAGGTATTTATAGATATTGCTGATTTACACAATCAAAACAATTCAGAGATATTTGGGCCAACAATCAAATTTAGGTGAGCTGCCAAATGATGGCTGTTAATGAATCCATCAACTGAGCTGGCATCTCATTAAAAGGTAATTTCCAAAATCTGACCTCTGTGACCTGGCAAAGTTCCCTTACTGTTTGACCTGGCAAAGTTCCCTCACTGTTTGAAGTCTTCAAGATGGAGTAGTGTTGTCAAGGGGCAAGCAACTCATTCTAAGCTATCAAGGAAGAAGTGCTGCACTGTTCAGGTAGCAGCTGGTTTTTGGCGAAAGTAAAAATTCGTCAGTATTGTCAGTCAGACATCCCTTATTCCCTACATCTACACGCATTTTTGGTAAGAAACTAGGGCTTTAGAGTTGCACTGAAACATCTACACATATTCGTATAAGATACTAAGGATTTGGAGCAGCACTGAAAGTTTCTTGAAATTATCGGATTTTAAGTACACAGAGTTTCTTACGAATTTCTTAAATCTTCCATAACAATCTTGATGTTGATTACTATGTTTGCCCTCGTGATAAATTCAAAACAATTAAGGCGAATTACTAGGTGTTCCTAACAAATCCTCGCTGTTAATAAAATCGTCAACAAAGTTGCAAAGTCGTTAAAATGCAATTTCCAAAGATTAACCTGGCAAAGTTCCCTTACTGCTTGAAATCTTCATACGGCATACGGAAGACTGTTGTCAAGGAAACCAACCAACCCATATAATACTGTCAAGAAACAGTTGTGGCACTATTAAAGTGGCAAATCTTGTCTGGCTAACGTAAAGAATTTGTCGGTATCAAGTACCATCCTTATTTTCGGTACGTCCGATGTAATATTTCTTATCCTAATCAAAAAATCTGGTCTCCATCAATGGACTAGTTAGGCTATTGCCATCCCGAAATATAATAAGTCCTACATCAATCAGTTGAAATTGCAGATAAATATTTATTTCGTTATGAAGCAAGCTACATACATGATCTCATTCTTTAAACATGGCTAATGGGAGCCTTTAATTATGTTTGAAGAATGAAAATATTATGGAGGGGCTTTTCTCCAACCGGAAGGAATACACCTATATACCTATATACCTATATACCTATAGTAGAAGGAATCAGGGAAGTTGTAAAAAAGGCATTATTACTGAACACAATCGAAACAATGAATAAAGCATTTGAGGTATTAATAGACATTGTTAATTTACACAATCAAAACAATTCAGAGATATTTGGGCCAACAATCAAATTTAGGTGAGCTGCCAAATTATGGCTGTTAATGAACCCATCAACTGAGCTGCCAACTCATTAAACAGCAATTTTCCAAGATCTGACCTCTGTGACCTGGCAAAGTTCCCTTACTTTTTGACCTGGCAAAGTTCCCTTACTGTTTGAAATCTTCTAGATGGAGGAGTGTTGTCAAGGGGCAAGCAACTCATTCTAAGCTATCAAGGAAGAAGTGCTGCACTGTTCAGGTAGCTGGTTTCTGGCGAAAGTAAAAGTTCGTCTGTATTGTCAACGTCCCTTATTCTCTACATCTACGAGCATTTTGGGAAGAACGTAGGGATTTGGAATTGCGCTGAACATCTACACCTATTTGTAAAAGAAACAAAGAATTTGGAGCAGCACCGAAACTTTCTTAAAATTATCGGATTCTGAGTACACACAGTTTCTTACGACTTTCTTAAATCTTCCAGGTAAATATTTCTTACTTTATGAAGCAAGCTACGTGCATGATCTCATTCTTCAAACATGGCTAATGGGAGCCTTTAATTTATGTTTGAAGAATGAAAACATTATGGAAGGGCTTTTGCTCCAACCGGAAGGAATACACCTACCTATATAGAGAGGAAGGAATCAGGAATGATGTAACAATAGGCATTATTCCTGCACACAATCCAGACAATGAATAAAGTATTTGAGGTATTTATAGATATTGTTGATTTACACAATCAAAACAATTCAGAGATATTTGGGCCAACAATCAAATTTAGGTGAGCTGCCAAATGATGGCTGTTAATGAATCCATCAACTGAGCTGCCATCTCATTAAAATGTAATTTCCAAAATCTGACCTCTGTAACCTGGCAAAGTTCCCTTACTGTTTGACCTGGCAAAGTTCCCTCACTGTTTGAAGTCTTCAAGATGGAGTAGTGTTGTCAAGGGGCAAGCAACTCATTCTAAGCTATCAAGGAAGAAGTGCTGCACTGTTCAGATAGCAGCTGGTTTCTGGCGAAAGTAAAAATTCGTCAGTATTGTCAGTCAGACATCCCTTATTCCCTACATCTACACGCATTTTTGGTAAGAAACTAGGGCTTTAGAGTTGCACTGAAACATCTACACATATTCGTATAAGATACTAAGGATTTGGAGCAGCACTGAAAGTTTCTTAAAATTATCGGATTTTAAGTACACAGAGTTTCTTACGAATTTCTTAAATCTTCCATAACAATCTTGATGTTGATTACTATGTTTGCCCTCGTGATAAATTCAAAACAATTAAGGCGAATTACTAGGTGTTCCTAACAAATCCTCGCTGTTAATAAAATCATCAACAAAGTTGCAAAGTCATTAAAATGCAATTTCCAAAGATTGACCTGGCAAAGTTCCCTTACTGCTTGAAATCTTTATAAGGCATACGGATGACTGTTGTCAAGGAAACCAACCAACCCATATAATACTATCAAGAAACAGTTGTGGCACTATCAAAGTGGCAAATCTTGTATGGCTAACGTAAAGAATTTGTCGGTATCATGTACCATCCTTATTTTCGGTACGTCCGATGTAATATTTCTTATGCTAATCAAGAAATCTGGTCTCCTTCAAGTGGACTAGTTAGGCTATTGCCATCCCGAAATATACTAAATCCTACACCAATCAGTTGAAATTGCAGATAAATATGTATTTCGTTATGAAGCAAGCTACATACATGATCTCATTCTTCAAGCATGGCTAATGGGAGCCTTTAATTATGTTTGAAGAATGAAAACATTATGGAGGGGATTTTCTCCAACCGGACGGAGATCCATATACCTACCAACCTCGATTCCAGGGCTATCATTGTCTTCAGCCTCACCTCTTCAGCACAAATGATACCCCTGTTTCCTACCTGACAATTCGTGGTTAACGTATTCTAATTTATGTCAAAAATTATGCAAGCCTTATTCACAGTAATGGCGTCATATTCAGACTGGAAAGCTGCGGAGGTCATTTGGCTGTTTCCCGCGCTTTGCAGATTGATGGCGTGATGCAAGAAAAGATTGGTTTGTTGCATTGTAGCAATGTCTAGAATTTGATAGGAGTGGGCTACAAGTAGAAAATATTTACTGAGGGAAAACAAAGACATCACGCAACCTGGTAAGGGGCCGGTAAGTTTGCTTTGTGCCTTGACTTTACACACGTCAAGTCAGTTGACTATATGTTGTCTCTCATCAATTAGTTCTTGCAATATTTTTAATTATCTTATATGATTTTCTGACATCTTGCCCATGTTGCAAGTGTTGCAATTATTTAGACATTTGAAAAATCGGTTTCTGGCACTAGAATGGTCTCTTTCCGTTGCACCACCATGACACGTCTCACATGAAATCAATTTCATTCATTGACGTGAACAAATTTAAATAATGATTATCAAGATTTGAACGTCGAAGAGAAACACTCAAGCATTTATCTGCTCGCTTTGCATCGCATTTTGAGGTTGCAGAATGTTCTCAGCTTTCGCTCGAAGTCTTATTTGCTCTTCAAAGTAAAATCAACCACTGGAAGTTTCACAAGTTATTTTGCAAGGAAGCAAGAATGAGAAGACCTTTTAAACGATTTTATGAAATTTGATCTGAACTTTGACAAGAGTGCAACTACATTGTTCGCAAGTCGTTGGCTGTTGATGACAAAGCAGAGGTGAGTTCGATGTGGGGGTTTGAATGCTCAGAAATTCATTGCTTCAATCAGAAAAAAAAGTGATAAAGTAAGTCGCATGCATAGCCTTCAGACTTCATGATGGCAAACCCAACGAAAAAAACCTCAATTTATGCTCAAAGTTGTGGCCCTACAATACAAATGTGCGGATGTTAGAAGAGCTTTCAATCATGCCATTCCGTTGTGTACTTTGCACAAACTCAGCTTCGATTGGCAAACCTTTATAGCTCTAGGGTACTTGCAAAAATTTGTACAGCGAATTTAGACCTCGGTATTTCTTTCATGATATTTCGAATTTGATTACTTGCTTGAACGCGTTATTGTTTGGTGTTGTCACTGCAGATACTTTGTAGTTTTGACAAGACTTTAAGAGCACAAAATGATTGCAAGGTCCGGTCATTTCTCTGAAGGTCTTAGCTTTGCAGGATATCGTTCTTACCCGTATTTTTAGTGCTCAGTAAAATGAAAGAAAGATTGAAAAGTTGAATTCATTCCAATCCATGTAGCACCAGGGTCTGGTAGCACTTAGCACTGTGAAATCATTTTAAGAGGCGACTTCTTTGGTTCACCCAGTGAGCCAAACTTTGTCGAATGCAGAACCACGAGTATCTTCTTTGAAAGGAGGTCTGAGTGGAGCATCACCTGTGAGTTTCTTGTGAGCTTCTGTAATTTCACAATCGAAAATTTCTCGAGAGTCACCCAACTGTAAGTCAGGTGTAGGGAGCGCCCCTGGTCAGGTTGATTTATGTTCTTCCACTCATACATTGGATAAAAACAGGGAAGTAAAACGGTTTATATGATACAGCTGCAGATGTATTTCTTAGCAGATGCTGTAAGGTGCTCATATCAAGAGTTGAGTTTTTAAAATCACGGCTCTGTGTATCTGAAACAAAGATGTGTGTACCTACCGTACAAAGCGCAGATATTTTAGAAATTACGCCTTAGTTTAGGATATTCATGATAAAAGAGATGGTTAAGGATCTTCCGATTTGCAAACTGTCACCTTTTAATTCTTTGTTTGCAAAGGCGAGCATTTTCTTATTTTGCATCGCTAGGCCATTCACCGCAGCAGGAAAACAAGTTCTCGTATTGACTTATTACAATTGCTCACTCCAAGTGCTTTTACATTTCTACGGGTAATAATTCCGTGACGTCATAAGTGTTATGATGTAATTGTAAATGTAATAAGTCTGCTTTATGGCCGTAGTTAATTTATGCAAAAAGGCAGTCATTTAGCATTAGCCAATGAAAACGAAGAAAGGGTCAGGTAGGCACCAGGGTAACAACTGGCCGCCCATTGTTACCCTGGGTTCGAGGTTGTATACCTACCTATATACTGTATATATACCTATAGAGGAAGGAATCAGGAATGTTGTAACAAAAGGCATTATTCCTGCAAACAATCGAAACAATGAATAAAGCATTTGAGGTATTTATAGACATTGTTAAGTTACACAATCAAAACAATTCAGAGATATTTGGGCCAACAATCAAATTTAGGTGAGCTGCCAAATTATGGCTTTTAATGAATCCACCAACTGAGCTGCCAACTCTTTAAACAGCAATTTTCCAAGATCTGACCTCTGTGACCTGGCAAAGTTCCCTTACTTTTTGACCTGGCAAAGTTCCCTTACTGTTTGAAATCTTCTAGATGGAGGAGTGTTGTCAAGGGGCAAGCAACTCATTCTAAGCTATCAAGGAAGAAGTGCTGCACTGTTCAGATAGCAGCTGGTTTCTGGCGAAAGTAAAAATTCGTCAGTATTGTCAGTCAGACATCCCTTATTCCCTACATCTACACGCATTTTTGGTAAGAAACTAGGGCTTTAGAGTTGCACTGAAACATCTACACATATTCGTATAAGATGCTAAGGATTTGGAGCAGCACTGAAAGTTTCTTAAAATTATCGGATTTTTACTAAACAGAGTGTCGTACGACTTTCTTAAATCTTCCATAATTATCTTCATGTTGATTACTATGTTTGCCCTCGTGATAATTTCAAAACAATTAAGACTAATTACTTGGTGTTCCTAACAAATCCTCGCTGTTAATAAAGTCATCAACAAAGTTGCAAAGTCATTAAAATGCAATTTTCAAAGTTTAACCTGGCAAAGTTCCCTTACTGCTTGAAATCTTCATATGGATGACTGTTGTCAAGGAAACCAACCAAGCCATATTATACTATCAAGAAACAGGTGTGGCACTATTAACGTGGCAAATCTTGTCTGGCTAACGTAAAGAATTTGTCTGTATCATGTGCCATCCTATTTTCGGTACGTCCGATGTAATATTTCTTATGCTTATCAAGAATTCTGGTGTCCTTAAAGTGGAATAGTTAGGCTATTGTCATCCCGAAATATACTAAATCCTACACCAATCAGTTTAAATTGCAGATGAATATTTATTTCGTTATGAAGCAACCTACATGCATGATCTCATTCTCCAAACATGGCTAATGGGAGCCTTTAATTGTTTCTTTCATGTCTTTTTATGTTTGAAGAATGACAACATTATGGAGGGGCTTTTCTCCAATCGGAAGGACACCTATATACCTACTTACCTACCTACCTACCTACCTACCTATCTATCTATCTATCTATCTACCTATCCATCTATCTACCTATCTATCTATCTATCTATCTACCTACCTACCTACCTACCTACCTACCTACCTACCTACCTACTTATGGTGGAAGGAATCAGGAATGTTGTAACAATATGCATTATTCCTGCACACAATCGAAACAATCGATGAAGCATTTGAGTTATTTATAGACATTGTTAATTTACACAATCAAAACAATTCAGAGATATTTGGGCCAACAATCAAATTTAGGTGAGCTGCCAAATTATGGCTGTTAATGAATCCATCAACTGAGCTGCCAACTTATATTATGGCTGTTAATGAATCCATCAACTGAGCTGGCAACTCATTAAAAAAGCAATTTTCCAAGATCTGACCTCTGTGACCTGGCAAAGTTCCCTTACTGTATGAAATATTCAACATGGACGACTATTGTCAATTGGCAAGCAACTCATACTAAGATATCAAGGAACAAATGTTGCACTGTTTAGGTACCAGCTGGTTTCTGGTTAAAGTAAAAATTCGTCACTATTGTCCGACATACCTTATTCTGTACATCTACACGCATTTTGGCAAGAAACTAGGTATTTGGAGTAGCACTGAAACATCTACACGTATTCGTATAAGATACTAAGGATTTGGAGCAGCGCTGAAAGTTTCTTGAAAGTATCGGATTTTGAGTACACAGAGAGTTTCTTACAACTTTCTTAAATCATCCGTAACAATCTTCATGTTGATTACTATGTTTGCTCTCGTGATAATTTCAAAACAATTAGGGCTAATTACTAGGTGTTCCTAACAAATCCTCGCTGTTAATAAAATCGTCAACAAAGTTGCAAAGTCATTAAAATGCAATTTTCAAAGTTTAACCTGTCAAAGTTCCTACTGCTTGAAATCTTCATGCGGATGACTGATTTCAAGGAAACCAACCAAGATGTTGCATTATTAAAGTGGCAAATCTTGTCTAGCTAACGTAAAGAATTTGTCAGTATCATGTGCCTTCCTTATTTTCGGTATGTCCGATGTAATATTTCTTATGCTTATCAAGAAATCTGGTCTCCTTCAAGTGGACTAGTTAGGCTGTTGCCATCCCGAAGTATACTGAATCCTACATTAATCAGTTGAAATTGCAGATAAATATTTATTTCGTTAGAAGCAAGCTACATGCATGATCTCATTCTTTAAACATGGCTAATGGGAGCCTTTAACTTTGTTTCTTTTTTTGTTTTATTCTCGTCCTTTTTGTTCACAAGAGTGACATTGAAGTTAAATATATTGTAAGTGCCATTTGTAGAGGGAACCCGATGACCTTGCATCTTTTCCCTCTATGAATGGCACCGTATGAAGTAGTTGTAGCCTAGCCTTAATGATTTATTTCCTTCTAAAAAAATGTATTGGAGCCCCTGCAGGTGCAAACGAAACTAATAACCATTGTTATTCCACTGTCGCCAGTTGCTGTTCACAGGTATAAAGGTATACCCAGACATTTTTATTACATTTTTCGATTAATTTCAATTATACTTCCTCTCAACCAACACAACATACAAAGAATACAATTATCTCGTGAAGCTTCAAGTACGGGCCCCTTTTAAGTAGTCATTCTTCACTTCAACAAACTCTTTCCAAGTCCTCGAGAGCAGTAAAAACGAGCTGAGAAGCAGCCATTTGACAATACCTTTAACATTTATTACATCTTAACTTCTGCCCTGGGTACCAGAGCCTCACTAATCAGATTTGTTTATTTTCGTCCCCCATCTATTTACAAAGGTGCTCTATTGCGCTGCAATAGAAAATTGTTCTATTGCGCAATACAAATGCGTTCTATTGCGAAATAGAAAGGTCTTCTATTGCGCAATAGAGATGTGTTTATTGCGCAATGGGAATTAAGGCGAAATGTTTTTTGTGCATTTTTGTTAGCCGCTATTGGGCACCGTACATCCGCAATGAAAGAGAACTCGGGGTTATTGTGCTCCCAGTGCGAATGGTACTTACAATTCAACGATGATATTGCCAGGTCACAGTGGTCAGATTGTGGAAATTTGCCTTTTTAATGGTTCGGCAGATCAACTTTTGAATTCAATAACAGCAAGAGTTTGGCAGCTCACCTAAATTGACAGTTTGCCCAAATCTATCTTATTTGTTTTGATTGTATGAATTAACAATGCCTATAAATACCTCAAATGCTTCATTGATTGTTTGGATTGTGTGCATGAATAATGCCCATTGTTGCAACATTCCTGATTCCTATCCCTCTTTATAGGTAGGAACATGGGTCTATTCCTTCCCGTTTGAGTAAAGCCCTTCCATAATGTTTTCATTCTTCAAACATAATTAATGGCCCCCAATTAGCCATGTCTGAAGAATAAGATCATGCAGGTAGCCTGTTTTTCAAAGAAATAAAGATCTGTTTGCCATCACAGCTGTTTGATACAGGACTTAATTCATATCTAAATGGCAATAGCCTAATCATTTGCCCAATTGAAGGAGACCAGATTTCTTGGTAAGCATCAGAATTATTATATTGGATGAACCGATTATAGGAATAGCACATGATATTGACAAATGATGATACAACCGCACCTTTTTCTTGACACTATTACATGGGTTTATTGGTTCCCTTGACAACAGTCATCCATGTGAAGATTTCAAACAGTAGGGGAACTTTACCAGGTCAAACTCGGAACATCACTTTTCAGTGACTTGGCAGCTCTGTTTATGACTTCATTAACAGCGAGAGTTTTTAGGAACGCCTCGTGATTAGCCTTAATTAGCAGAAATCGATTGGCAGCTGATCAAGGTTTGATAGATACTTTTCTTCCTATTAGTTTGATTGTTTACATTGGCTGCCAATGATTGGCAATTCCTATAAATATCTTAAATACTTCGTTGATAGTTTCGATTGTGGGAACAAATAATGCCTATTGTTACAAAATTCCCGATTCCTATCTCTCATTTCTCTATATAGGTCCATTCCAGTGGCGCCGCCAGGATTTTTTATTGGAGTGGCAAAACAGGACGGGGTCTGGGGCGCAGCCCCAGAAAATGTTTCTTGGACCACGCCCTCTACCTTGGGTATAGATGCGACCAACGCCCTTTTCATTGACTGAAATAAAGATTAAATGAGTCTGTTAAACAATACGAGTAGGGTACCACACTATCCACAATTAGAAAATGACGTCCAACCGGCGACCGAGCGTCCAACCTTTGCGTCCCCAAATATTTCAGCGACCAATTCACCACACGCCACTCTGTCATGAAATTTGCCACACAGCTGCCGTGTACTCTCAGATTCAGAAATATGCAGTATACATGGTTTGTGAAAAAGAGGGTATTTTTTGTATTTTTTGAAAAAGAGGAAAATTTTCGTAGATATAAACTCTTTACTTTGGCCTGGAACACTTCTATCAATCACATTTCAGCCTGTGCTGCATTAGAATTGTTGATCACTTTGCAACACACAGTTATTTGAATTAGCATCTCCCGTAAAATTTTAAACATGATATTCTTTGGCTTAGAATGCCTATCCTACATGCAATATTTACGAAGACCAAATGGGAAACCTTCACAATTTTGTGACCATTTTCAATGGATCACCTCCGCAGGAAAATTTCTGCGTACACACACTCTTCTTTCTCCTAGAACGATCCCTAACGGTCCTCACAACCCAATTTCCAAGGCCTCAAAAAATGTAAGTCTTGGAAAGTGTTATGATAGTTTGTCTACAGAAGTTCTCTAAGAGTCAACTTATGCTATGGCTTAGAAGAAGTCTCTCGGTCACTTTCCAGAATTTCGGCGAAAGATTCTTACCATGCACCACCTACGCAACTACCAAAATTCTATCTCCTCGTTCGTGAAAAAGATCGAGACTTACGTCCTCCATAAGCTATGCTGATCTATGTGCTGATGAGGTATGCAAACTTGGAGCGTACGTAGAACGGGAGCTTGGGGGCTTCACCACGGGAAAAATTCGAGTCAATGCCGTACAGATCGTGGGAAAATGCAATTGACGTGGTAAGATTGTAGAATCCTGTGCTCTTACACATAATAATTGCCAAGATCATCGGCCTTACCCCCCCCCCCCCGCAATTTTTACGTCGGAATTAGAAAAATTAGAAAAATGGTCCTGGGGAACATTGGAGGGGGGCCGCCCCCCTTGCCCCCCTTCCCGGTGCTTTTGGTCCATTCATTCCGATTTACCCTAAACCCCTTCAATAATGTTTTCATTCCTCAAACATAACGGAACGGCAATGACAGTGGCCTAATAACAACCTTACTTGAAGCCTATCAGATTTCTTGATCTGCATGATGACTATCACATTACATGTACCGAAAAAGAGGATGCCGCAAAATATTGACAAATCTGTTCCTTTAGCCACACCATAGCTACAACCTAATCGGTTGCCCACCACTCTTGTTCCTTGAAAATGTAGTATGAGTTTCTTGTTCCCCTGACAAATGTCCTTCATGTTTAAAGTAAATGAACGGCGATCTAGTGACATATTCTAAGCGTAGCACAAAAGAACAGCAGGCTCCACTTACCTTCCTTTTGGTTCATGGATAGAAAACATCAAATACAATAGGTTATACTTAGATTACCCAGTCTCCCACGCTAAGTTTGCTTTTGACCCCGTTAATTTACTTGAAAGTTTACTTGAAACAGTAAGGGAAGTTTTCCAGGTCACAGAGGCCAGATTTTGGAAAATTGCCTTTTGATGAGTTGGCAGCTCAGTCATTGGACTCATTAATAGCCAGAACTGGCACCTCACCTAAATTTGATTGTTGGCCCAAATATCTCTGAATCGTTTTGATTGTATATATGAACAAAGCCTATAAATATCTCAGATGCTTCGATGATTGTTTCGATTGTGTGCATAGATAATGCCCATTGTTACAACATTTCTGATTCCTATTAGGTAGGTCTATTCCTTTCGGTTTGCCGAGAACCCCTTCCATAATGCTTTCGTTCTTCAAACATAGAAATGCAATACATAAAGATGAATGGTCAGAAACTGGTTGACCGTCGAGACTCTTTTTTGATTTTATAGTCATCACATGAAAAATTTTATGCAAGATTAGCCCTGAAAGCCTATGGGATAAATTTGACTTAAGATCTGCGCACTCAAATGCAACAAGAAGTTGCTAAGATCTCTGCAGATCCCAAAACTAATTCATTGCTCTGCTGCAGACTATGGGATTTTGGAATGTATTACAGCGACGTTAGTGCCCAAATAGACGATTACGCTAAAGATGGCGGTGCGAAACTTTTTATCAAGATGCATTGCCTTATAATTATAAATCCTTAACGATTGAATAGGAATTCGATTGAAGAGCGCAGTGCATCTTGGTAGAAAGTTTCTCGCCGCCATCTTTAGCGTAATCGTCTTTCCTGACTGCTCATGACTTGCGTAGTTCGATTTACCAATGCTTTGTTGAAAATAAGTTTTCGTACAGTGATGAATAAGATTTTAAAATTACAGGTTACATTCAGAGCATGCACAGCAAGATAGGTAGCTTTTCTGGTTTCCAGGAATCGTTGGGGCTTTTTTCACTGACTCATTGCTTGTTAGAAATTTCGTTGTTTTGATTCGCCATAGCACTCAATAATCAATTTGAATTGACGCTTGAATCAAAACAATTTCTGCTTTTGTTAGAAATTCTGTCAATTACAGGTATATTTCAGTCTTCTATTAATTGTTGCGTGGCAGCGTATTTGGATTGCAATGTGAAAGTTGAATTGCGAGTGAAACGCTTAGGCAGCTTACTATTAGGCTATTATTAGGTACTTTCATATCTCACAATGTTATTTCTGTATTGTTTGAATCACTTGCAAAGCTCGTGGTTAATCAATTGATCAGCACGACTTTTCACCTCATTCATTTATTTGCTTAATGGGGAGGATAGCCATTCAATAAAAGTGTTTGTTTGAAGGGTCCCTAATGCTGCATCAAGATTTAGAATTAGTTGTTTACTTCAACTTCGTAAAGAAAAAATCAAAGCCTATTGAGTGTCATGCAAGCAATGAATTCATGATCAGGTACCCGATACATCTATGAATTCAGAGCTACTACGTACCCATAGTTTCACTATGTGCTTTTGATACAGGTGCCTGCATTCTTTGATCGAGTATGCCTGTTGAATCAGCTGGTAATATGTTGACTTTCTTGCTTGTGCAGACGGCAAGTAAGCCGCTCAATGCTTAGCCTGATGTCTTTAGTAGCTGACATTAATACTTCATGAACTTAGAAATTTTTTGATAAAGTGTAAAGTAAGCTTTCTCGACTTTTACAGAAACGTCTCAATGTGCATTATTACCAATAAACACCATCAGCAACTTGTATATAGTTGATTCAGATTGGCTTTGATTGGAGGTCTTTCCACAAACATTCATCATGCCATTCAGATTTTTAAGCTAGTATTTTTGAATTAACATCTTTCTCATGTGGATGAGTTTTCACTATGCATTGCACATGTTTGCAGTGCCTTCGTAGAATCTGTATTTTAGAAATTGCACTAGTCGGCCATCAAAATAACAGAGTGCAAAGATTAGGGTAAGGCGGGGTGAAGTAAACTACTCAGAATGTTTACGCTTTGCTCAAAAATAGACAGGCAATAATAAAACATGATTTATGACTAATGTTTGATTGTTTATGCTGACAGAAAATCAAATAATTTTTGCTAAAGAGTTTTTTCTGTTGTTGCAAAAATCCCCTAATTTGACGTAATGAAAACAACTGTGGAGAACTGCAGTTTTAGGTTTAGCCCCTCGTTTTCGGTCTTTATTTTCACTCAAAGATGAAATTGATTTCAGAAATTATTTTTTTAATTAAAAGCGCACATCACATGTTTCCTTTTTCCAGAAAAAGATGGCCAGGAAAGACTTTCTAGTCCGCTAACATGGCACTGTGAAAGGCCTACCGTTCAGTCGAGATTTTGCCTTGGCCAGAGTAAAGTGAACTACCTGCATTGCATCCATGAAAGTGCCGTTTACATAAAGATGAGAATAAGCAAGAATTTAGAAAAAATTCTATGGTCAAGAAATGCCATAGGTTAGAGCACTCAATAAAACCCCAACAAGGATTGGAATGTTTTCTTTACTTTCTCTCCATGGCATCAACATTTCGACTTGCCAATAGACCTTTTAGCTATTCTACAAAAGAGTCTGGATCGAGCGATATTTTTATACAATTTTATACGCGAGGTTCGATTGAGTGGCGTTAGAGCTTCGATCGCACTTGTGCTCATTCGAAAATTCTACAAAGTATAATGAAATATCCTTCGATCCAGATTCTTTCATAGAATAGCTAAAGGATCTATTCTAAGGTTTCTCCTGGGGCATCAAAACCTTTGCTCTGCCCTGTCTGAAGTATTTCCTACCTAAAAATGCATAGATTTGTTACCAATGCAATTTAGATTCGATAAAACAACCGAGTTTTGAACATCCCTTTACTGGTTCACTTTACCCTGTTTTAGGGGGTAAAAGTGAATTACCCAATGGCTTGCAAAAAATACGCTGATGCGTGTAAACGTCAATCATTAGAAATTGAAAACATGCGTCAATATTTCAGCAAAGGCCACAATGTCACTTTAACGCATGCAGTTTTGATTGTAATAGAAGTTTTTTCCACAAAAACCTACAAAATTGCTCACTTTACCTGGTCTTACCCTACTAAACTTCGCAAATCAACCTTTTGCATAAAGATCTTTTGTCCACCAAGAGGCGTCTGCTTCTAGTGTGCAGTGGGTTATCTAGCTGTACACAGAGTGACGTATATATGCTCTTTAGTCCAATTTCTTGCTCTACTGCAAATTTGAATTTCTTCCCATTTCAAAATTTCCCAAAGATGACTAAAATGGAAGAGAGCTTCCGAAAGATGGATGAATTACCATATTTTAAAACTGTCTTTTAGAAGGAGAGGGGGGGGGCAAGCAAAATCTCAAAAGGTAGCCTTTCAGCTATATGCTGATACTTGATTATTTTATAGAATTTGCTTTTTGGATGCTAAGCCTGATATGGCTCGTGAAGTTCCTTTTTTGGGTTACCGGCAATGTCCCGGAAAGAGGCAATTAACACAGAGTAAAAAACTTGAGAGAAAGCATTTTGTAAGCCTGATCCAAGTTCATGATTGGCATGTTATCACTTCCTAGTGGAAGTAAAACCAATTCATTCACAGTCAGTGCGGCATCGTCATTGGCTCCAAAATATTCCATATTGAAGCTAAATAGTTCCGACGCTCTTTCTGCCAGTTCATTTCTACTGCGATTTTACTGTTTTATGAGTCCAGGTTAACTGCCTAATTCTTAGTGGAAACTTTCAGCTCCGGCCAAATGCCCTAGCCTTCGCAGTAGCTTCGAGTTTGCTTTTTTTCTGTTTCTCTGGTATAAAAGCCGGCTAATTTTTTTGCTCTTCTCAAACCAGCATTGAAACGTCTAAAACTTAATCACGACCACATGAGGCTTTTGCTAGCCCGATTTTGAGAATCATTTTCGATAAGGGGAAATAGAGACAGCAAAGAGGTTTGTTTTTGCAAGTGTCTTCACAGAGTTGTGCATCTAAGACCCTGGAGTTATCTGAGATATAATAAGAACGTCCTTACGAAGAATTTTGTTCACATTGCAGAATGTCGAAGACTTCTTGTTTGGCAGAGCCTTAATTACTGTGATTTTGGTGAGAAAAATTGTTGAATGTCGAGAAGTCGAGCGGAAAGTGGAGCACCTGGAAGACGCACTCGACAACACTCGACAAAACCTCAAGGAATGGGAATGTCGAGCACCTTTGCTCGAAAATTTTACCTTGAACAAATTTGACAATTTGACTCGACAACGCTCGACGTCGTTCTACACCACTCTGCATAGCTGTACAAGGTGGCCAAACTCTCTCGACATGTCCCTCGACACAAATATCGAGCGCTGTCGAGTAAAAATATGACAGCGTTTGGCCGGGGCTTTAATTTCCTAGCCTTTGAAAGATATGAAGGGAAAGAACTTAATAACCATCCATGTATTTCAAAGAAATCTGAATCTGAAATGGCAAGAGAAAGGCAATAATGATAAACCTTGCAAAGGAGCAAATTCAGCTTCATGGAACAGGATGGTAAAAGACGTGATATTAAGATGTTACGGTTACTTTATAAGATTACCAGAGACTGTCACTGAATGGAGCATAAAATCTCCGCAATAAATGAAAAGCGACAAATAGAAAATTTAATAGCTAAGACAAATAGAACACGATCAAGAGAAAATTGAATATGACCTGTACCTTCTGTTGCTGTTTTAAAGGAAATGGATGTCCAAACTACCGGTCCACTTTCCAAATCCCCCTTTAGAAAGGCTTAGTGACCCTAGACAATATTGTTATCTTGCATAACTTAGGCTTGGTCCACTTTCCAAATCCCCCTTTAGAAAGGCTTAGTGACCCTAGACAATATTGTTATCTTGCATAACTTAGGCTTGATCTTAGCAAATTGAGCTTTTACACATTCAAGCTCAATTCTAAGGATCCTTTAAATATAGTGTGCCGCACAAACGATGTTAGTGAGGATGCAGAGTATATTGCTGCCCTGTCCGCCTTATACGTTCAACGACGAGATCTTCTCACCGGAGTTCTTGCGTCATGAACACCATCTTGACACAGTAATCCTTCATTTTAATTTTGTCTCCATTAAGATATGTAGACACGTTGAAGTCTCAGTATCAGCTATACATACTGTTTTCCAAACTGGCGTATTAAAGAGCTTTTCAAGCGGCTTACCTTATATGGTGATAAAGAGCTCCCTAATGGATTTGATAGAAATATCCCAGAGTTGACACTGCATTTTATCCATGAAACAAGTCAGTTTGATTGAATTCATTCAAGTTTATGCCATTTGCCATCCATCAAGCAACCACAAAGTCCTATTTTTGTGAAGTTTCTTTTGAAATGGTGAGAATGATGATGATTATGATGATGATGATGATGATGATGATGATGATGATGATCATCATCATCATCATCATCATCATCATCATCATCATCATCATCATCATCATCATCATCATCATCATCATCATCATCATCATCATTGTTGCTGTTAGTATTATTATTATGTTTACCTGTATGTGCCCGTTTTAGTCTTATTAGAAGTCACGGGATTCTTTCATTAGCTGCGTGGTGACAGAACAGAAATTGCTCGCGTATGCGAAAAGCTCATAACTTAGAGCCCGTGGCTTGCGTGGCCGATAATGAGAGAATTTCATCAACAGCATTGACGTATGTAAATCAATTGCATCCTGAATAATTGATGATTTTATCTTGATATTTATTTGAAAGCATGTTTCATGCAAACGAATGCTTACTCTTCTTTAACTGAGCAATTTTTTGCATCAGAATAAGCATCGTTTTTGATTGGACAGCAGAACCTTTCCAGATGAGAAATATGCGACATACTCAAAAATGAAGAACTTCCCTACTTTTATAGAGGTAAGTAAATTGTCTCTCGTTTCTCTCTTTGCTTGCTTCTGTGATTGAGTCTGTTTCCCTTTCACAGTTTGGGCACGATGAATTTATGTCATGAACGCATGTTCTACAGTTTATTTTGCCATATCATGCTTCCATGGATCCTACACTGATTGCTCTATGATTCTTGCATCTTTCTCTTTATAAGAGAATTCATAGATATACTCAGTTCAAATTTGCCCGTCTGAGATCCTTACTGACAGAAATCCACTTTGTGATATGGTTTTCATTTCATTTTCATTCTCATTTCATTCATTTAAGGAGGGTTGGCCTTCTGCAGAAGTTGATTTTTAAGGGGCCCTCCATTAAAAAACTTAATTACAAATATACAGTTAAGAAAGAAATAAATAGAGTCTAAAATAAAAGCATAATAGTAAAACCTAATTACAATTTTGATAATAGTTGACACACATACAAATTTACAGGACAGGAAAAATGAATTCATTTTTTCTCCCCTTTTTTGCACCCTCTCTGCCTTTATATGGCAATTTTGCCCTCTTTGGGATTATTCCCAATTCCCTCCAGCGTGTGTCTTTAGTAGTATTTGATCGTAATTCCACCCAGTTTACTTGCTGAGGATGGACCTAGGAAGGTTCGAAACGTTCTTTTAATCATGGCTTAGCCACCCGATTTTTTTCATTTGCTTACTACTAATTCTAATATGGACTTGCAAACTCTAGTATTATCACACGGACGTTACTAATTATCAAAACGTGGATTTGTCGACTTAATCATGATTGCAATATGAAGTAACCAACAACATGATGTTTTTTATCGCTGTACTTGCCGTATGATTTCTAATCAAGCTGCGGTTTCCAAATGACATTTCTTACATAGCTGTTCAAAACTACTAACGGCTTGCTTAAACTCAGCTGAGAGGTTGCTCCAGTGTTTTACTCCTGAATGAAAACATTTTGACCATTTCCAGTTTACATCAATAGCAACCTTAGGTCAGCTGAAGTATTTCATAAGGAGCAAAGGGGAAATTTGCGAGTTTCTCTTAAAGAGTTTAGTCAAGTACTGAGGAGCAAGACCATTTAATGCCTTAAAGACCATAGTCTCAGAATTGATCAGTTCCTCAATTGTTTGCCAACCAAGACTTTTGATTTCGAACGTGCAGTTGCAGTTGGGGGGAAACGACGCAAGTAGAAAGTTGTGTTCTACCCTGCTGTGGGATTTCAGTTGCACTTGAAAGGTATAGAGTTGTTTGCTTTTGAATCATAGAGCTACCTTGCCATTTGCCATTTGAATCGCCATTTGAATTCAATGAGTGTGGACGTACGATATCTCGCTCCTGTCTTAGATTAATGGTTTTAAGATGAATAAAGCTTGTTATGGCGGCGAAAATGCTTCTTGAACCTCAGGAAGTAGAAGAACTTATATTGGATACAATTGAAAACATACAAGTGAAAAAGAAGCGTGCAAATTCGATCTCAGTTTGTAAGTCTTTGTCGAAGACGCATGGCCTAAACGATTCCGCGACCTCGCTGCAATTGACGATGATGCTGGCTGAAGGGAAAATAGAAGATACCAGAACTGGGGGCAGCGAATCTTTTTGAGTGTGTGAGCCAGGAAATATTTTAAAGCAGAAACAAAAAGAAAAGGTGAGAAAAATATCCGATGAGGAACAGAGACTCGCTGAGTGTAGAAATGAGCTCCTGTTTGTTGCTGCCACTCCTAAACCTCAGAGAACGGAGGCATCACACAAGCGAGATGAAATGGAGAAATCTTCCAGTGAAAATGATAGTGCATATTCTCAGAGCATTGATGGAAAGGAAATGAATCTTGGTTTTAAAGATCGCCTTCAAGAAATAGAAAAGGACCTTTCGACGATTTTTGAAAGGCTTGACAAAGTAGAGGAAGGGTACACTGAGGGTATGCAAGGTAGGCCCACTGATTCTTACGAAATGTTAGTGAAAATCAACTCATTAGAAAGAGAAGAAAGAGATCTAAAAGATGAAAATTTTGCCTTAAGGCTAGAAATTGCAGATCTTAAAGAAATTATTGGAAAAAATCTTGAAAATAAATTGGATAAAAATGGAGAAAATTTTAGAAAAAAAGATGGAAATACAATGCAGGTGGATAAAAACAATTTCACAATCCCAGGGGACGATAGAAGATCTTCCTTATATAATAGTCATTCCGACTGGTTAGTCGAGGCAAACCCCTGGCAATTCCCTAAACGCACTGCAAAGTCGCGTCAGTGTCCTGAAATGTTTGTTAAAACTCAAAATAGATTCAGTGGTTTGGGAAAGTCTTCAGAGAATTATGCTTTGTCAAACGATAATGCTTATGCAGAATTTACAATACCGCAAAGTTTTTCGGATCAACCTCTTGAGTATGTTGAAAGAAATAGGGCGCAAAATCAGAGCGAAAAATCGACGTCACCAAAGAAAAATATTCGGAACGTTGTCCCTGGAGAGCTTAGTTTTGCAGAGGCCACTGCAGCAAAACCACGCACAACTAACGGTAACAACAGATCGAGTCCAAACAAAACAGTTACATTGCAAAGCAATTCGCAAGTAAAAACACGAATCCAAGAGCCGTTCGAGGATCGTAAAAAGCCTGTCATAACTGTGGTCGGGGACTCAATTGTAAGGGGAATACGAAAACAAGAAATTAATCGAACTGTGCATAAATATAACTCGTTCGTAAAAACGTTTCCTGTGACAGTTCAGAAAGACAGTTCAGAAAAACAAGCGAAAAAGACAGTTCAGAAAGTGGCTGTTTCAAGTATACTAGCACGGGGGACTCCGATCATTTGGAAAGAAAACGATTACAGGTAAATATGATGCTACAGAAATCACTTGCAGATAACGAAATTGACCTGATTGAACATGAAGTTTTTGATACAGATTGGCGACACTTCCTATATGATGATGGGATTCACTTGAATGATGACGGCACAAACGTCTTGGGAAATGATTTTGTAAATTACATAAACAGTATTAGACTATCCTCAAATTATGTTAAATATGACCGAAACTTCCGAACGGAGGTGGAACCTTCACAGCCGATAAACAGCAACAATGAAAATTCAAATACATTCGGGTCTTTGGCCATTAGCCCTAGCCTAGGCAGGTCACATGATCAACTATATTTATCTTCCTGTGCTTCAAATGATTCCAATACGATCAGTGAAAGTTCTTTCTCTGCATCTTCAGATAGATCCACGCAATTAGATACTTTCAGTGACATTGGGGAGATTTTTGATCTGAGAACAAAAAATCCAAACAACCCTTTGATTGGTTTCTTAAATATAAATAGTTTTCGTAACAAAATCATAGATTTGAGATTGGTGATGGAGAGGTGCTTGCCTGATATTTTAGTAATAGAGGAAACAAAACTAAATTCAGATCTCAAAACGGAGATCTTTTTAATAAATAACTACCAAAGGCCAATCCGTCGTGATAGGAATGAATGTGGTGGGGGCCTGATGCAGTTTGTTAGGAAAGGGGTTGTTTGCAACAGAGTTTCTACTTTTGAAAGTCCCAATATCGAGATCATTTGTTCCGAACTAATGATTTGTAAAAAGAGGTGGGCCATTTTTAGCATCTATCGACCTCCAGATGTTTCCAATCTGGAACCATTTTTCAGAGAACTGCCCTCTTGCTTAAACAAAGCTTTGGACAAATATGACAATGTTATGATCATGGGCGATATAAACATTGACACTCATGATATTCAGCATCCAGGGTATACTAAGGTAATTTCTTTCTGCGATGTTTTTGGACTGTCCAATTTGGTAAAGGATAAGACATGCTTCACAAAAAATCACAGCTCTTCAATTGACGTTATGCTCACCAATAAACCTAGATGTTTTCAAAATACGACCGTTGTTGAAACTGGTCTAAGTGACTTTCATGGCCTTGTCTTAACTTTGATGAAAACACACATTCCCCGTCTCAAACCTAAAGTGATCAAATATCGTAGTTATAAGAAGTTTGAACCTGAAAAGTTCCTCCAAGATGTAAAGGATGTAGACTTTAAAGAAGATTTAAATGATGCGGATTCGTTTTACAAGAATATTTCATCTACTTTCCGAGAAATTGTAGATCGCCATGCACCTTTAAAAACAAAAGTTCAGATGGGAAATACTGCCCCTTTCATGAATCAGCAGTTACAAGAGGCAATTTATACCAGATCAAGGCTTAAAAAAGATTTAACAAAAACCCTTAGGCAGAAAATAGAACTAATTTCAAAAAGCAACGAAATAAATGTGTCTCTCTACGAAAGAAGGCTATGAAAAACTATTTTAAAGAAGCAACTAAAAATGGCATCATGTCTAATAAAGAATTTTGGGATCTTGTTAAACCTTTTCTTTCAAATAAAGGGGGACTCGCGAGTAGCGATATTTCTCTTGTAAGAAATGATACCATTGTAACTGACGACCAGGAATTGGCAGAGATTTTCAACCATCACTATGTAAATATAGTAGAGAAATCTAGCGGTAAGAAACCTATTAGCCTTGCTAAAGACATTGGGATTTCTGATGATCGCCAAATTGTTCGCTTGATTCTTGATAAGTATAAATACCGCCCTAGTGTGCTAGCTATTATTCAAAACCCAGAGCAAGTGATGGGCACTTTCACTTTTCAAGAGGTAGAAAATCAGGAAGTTGCGCATCTACTAAAATCCTTGGATGGCAGGATATCTACCGGTGAAGATAAAATACCCCCAAAGCTGGTGTCTCTAGCTACAAATGAGCTTACAAACAATCTAACCACGGCAATAAATTGTAGCATTCGAAATTCCCGCTTTCCAAATGATGCAAAAAAAGCGGCAGTCTGCCCTTTAGATAAGGGGGAGCCAAATAGAACAGTAGAGAGGAACTTTCGCCCAGTTAGCGTTCTCAATACCTTTTCTAAGATATACGAGAAGGTCTTGAAACAGCAACTAATCAAGCATTTAGACAATACGCTTTCTGTTTTCATTGCGGCCTATCGAAGAGCATATGGAACTCAACACGTCTTGATACGTCTTGTAGAAGATTGGAGGTCTAAACTAGACAACGACTATCTCGTAGGTGCTATCCTTATGGATCTTTCCAAAGCATTCGATTGTATCCCTCATGATTTGCTTATTGCCAAATTACATGCATATGGACTTGATGAGGATGCACTAGTCCTTGTCTATTCTTATCTCAAAAGACGAAAACAATGTGTCAGGATAAATAACACATATAGTTCCTTTCAAGAAGTTATATCTGGTGTACCCCAGGGCTCTGTACTGGGACCTATCCTTTTCAACTTTTACATAAATGATTTATTTCTTTTCATAAAGGAGGCAACGCTCCATAATTACGCTGATGACAATACACTAGCTTATTTTTCTAATAGCATGCCCAATCTTGTAAATACTTTGGAAAAAGAAACAGGAGTGGCCTTATCATGGTTGGAAAACGACGAAATGATTGCAAACCCTGAAAAATTTCATGCAATACTGCTCAGGAAAAATCAAACGAATACTAGTGGAGAACAAATTAACATAAATGGTAAAATGATCAAATCTGAGGAGACCGTAAAACTTCTGGGGGTTACGTTCGATTACAGACTTGATTTCGACCCACATATTTCAAATATTTGCAAAAAAGCAGCAGCACAATTAAATGTTCTTAAAAGATTAAAGGCATTTATTGGCTTTAAGGAAAAACAGATTCTTATTCAGAGCTTTGTTTATTCAAATTTTAATTACTGTCCCTTGGTTTGGTATTTTTCATCTTCAAAATCACTACAGAAAATTGAAAAGATACAAGAACGCGCTCTAAGATTTCTCTATAATGATCATACCAGTTCGTATGACGACTTGCTTTTGAAGTCAAATAAATGCACGATGCTTGTTGCTCGCCAGAGAATCCTTTGCATTGAAATTTTCAAAACAGTAAAACAATTAAACCCACCTTTCATGCAGAACATATTCAGATTGCGGTCTTCACATTATTCATTAAGAAATCCAAATAGCTTAGCCCATGTTAGGCCCAACCAAACAACATTTGGGTCAAATAGTCTGTCGTGTATTGGGCCACAGATTTGGAACGGCCTACCAAACGAAATAAAGTCAGCAGAACATCTAAAAAGTTTCAAGACTTTGATAAAGCAGTGGAATGGTCCCATATGCAAATTTAGTGCCTGTAAATCCCTACCACCTTAGTTGATAGGTATTTTAGGAAATATTTAGTTTCTTTATTGTTATTTATTTGTAAATTCGATTTAGATTAGTTAACTTGTATATATTTAAATAATGTATATATTGTTAGCTATTGTAAATTATCGAATCAAAATAAAGTTACACACACACACACATTTGATAAGGGGCACGGCGTGGCTGAGGCATCAAAGCAATCACAGCGCCAATTCGGCGACAAACAATTGCAAAACTTGTCAGTCGATTACCTATAGGCAATTTGGAAGAATCAGTGAAGTGGCTGTACATGATTGAAACAAGTCAACATTATTTTGATAATGACAGTGTAAGTCTAAGGACAGCCATTTCGGCCCATGCTACTAACAAACATAAGTATGGAATATGCGACATAATCATTGAAGAGCGGAGCAGTATTTGAGACATTACAGTAATGGATAAGAAGGCTAATTTGTGAAGTTTATTCCTACTAAATCTCCCTATTGGCCAAATGGCGAAAGATATTTAAGCATCCAACGTTGTTTCCAATTTGCAAAATCTTAGTTCGATCAAAAGTTCTCCATCAATGTTTCCGTCATTGTTTGAAGGGGGCAAAGGTCAGAAGTTTTCGAAAATGAGGCGTTTTTCAGGCAAACCTTCAATAGGAATATAACGGATTGCAGTCGCCAGATCTCTTATAACTGTCATCCTTCTAGGTGCAATAATAGGGAAGAATTTATAAAAGTACGGAGCAGCCAAAATGAGAGATTCTTCTTGGGAGTGGTGCTGAAGCAAGCTATGTACAGAGGATTGAAAACAAGGGGTCTGGGGCTTACGCCTGAAAATCTTTTTCATGACCACACACTTAAGGTCGTTTGAAAACACCCTTTTAGTGAATAATTGTAAGTAGGTTTTGCTTGGAGATTTGGAGGATAGCATCCTTCAAATTCGCTTAGAATCAGATCGTTTTAAATGCTAGATTCAAATATGCGTTTCGAACTTACTTCAGCGTTCATAAATTTAAATCTGCGTTCCCATAAGCAAGCTTTCACCGAAACTAAAACTAACTCTATCTTAGCAATCATTTCGGTTATCTTCAAGCCTCAAGAATTATCACTTCTGGAAATTTCTGTTCATGCACCCCTAAAGTGAAGCACAATCTATAAATGTTAGACATCTAAGTCTGAGCATGCATACCGAACTGTAAATCTATCTTCTTTTGGTTAACAAAATTTATGGTTAACAGAAAAATTAACAAAATTTTCGACGTAAGGTCTGTCCCTGAAGAGATTTTAACCAAATGCAAAATTTAGAGTTCTAGAGCTCTTCAAAATATATTCCTGGTAAAGACTACTCTTTTTCATAATCCAATAAAATAAACTCAAATATTTACAGCTACTGTGCCTGCCGAAGCGGGAATAGATACTACAGTAGGTCATCAGAGTTCCTACCAAGACAGGCGCTCGCAATTCAAAAATGTACAACTTTCTAAAAAAAACTACAATGAAAAATAGTAATGTCTGTTTCATATTTTATGTGAGGCAACGGCCCCTGCAAATATTTCAGTGAGTAGCGAGTGCAGGTCAATGAGCAGAGGGCTCTATGCGCAAGCAAAACAGCCACCACCCCCTGTCACCCACGTCACCCCAACTGGGATGGCAAATGAGAAGACAAAGGGCAGCAGCCATTCAGTCACACAGCAGGAATCCCATCCGCCCATTAGCGATTTTAACTCACTCCCACGCTGTATTTTTATTAGTCCAATATCCATTTAATGTTCGTGAACTAACCAGAAAAGTTATCCAAAAGCCGTATTTTTAGTGATGTGATCGAAATCCGGTAGGGCAATGTTATGGGCTAAATGCTTAAATACACGATCGGTTTAAACTGATCAGTTTTTTTACTGTCTGTTTTCTTCATCAGTCTAAACTTATCAGTCTCGTCCGACTACACGATCAGTTTAAACTGATGAACTTGGATAGTTTTCCGCATATTCACACTGGAGGATGACATGGAATGTGCTACTGCACCGGTAGTAGTTGATGTAGTTTTAAAACGTAGAGAGACAATTTGAAATGCAGAAAAGAATGTTCAAAGGTTAATAATGGGATGATGTCATGGTGCACAAAGTGTTTAATTTTTTTGTCTTGCATTACTTTTTTTTGCCTTTTTTCTTCATATGTATTTTGTTTCCTTTTTTCTGATTGTTGTTTGAGGATTTGTTAAGTGCCGTTCATAGCCAGAACCAGATGACGTCATGTCTATTTTTACTATGGATGGCACAGAGTATTGCATTGTATTTGTTTAGTTTTAAACTGTCATTAATAAAAAAAAGGTTAATCTTTATTTAATCCAAAACTTGCGAACCACGTTATTTGCGGTACATCATTGCAGGAAGTTCTTTTTGAAGAGGAAAGACTACAACTTTGCAGAAGACGACAACTTTGCTTCGAAAATACTGATGAAATATTGAGTTTGCTCGATGCATTTTGCTTTGGTAGCCGACTTTCCTCTGGGGTGTTTTCCCAAGCAACCGTTACATTACGCAAGAGTTAATCCAAAGTAAAATGCATCTAATAGCAAGTATTAGGGACGCTATTGAATTTTAATTATGATTGAAGTTCAGTTTTAACTGAAAAGTTGAAAAATTCAAGCTCTTAAAAAGACTGATGAGTTTAAATTGATGGTCATTTTTCGTTGTTCAGCTAGAACTGTTAGTTTGAATGGATCGTGTATTTCAGCCTTAATAAGCGTGAAAATGGAAGGTTTGTGGGTTTCTTCTGTCTTGTTGAAACATTTGACTTCTCTGCTTGCTAAGCTGAGTAGACGATCGCACTAAAGGTTGCGTCAGTCAAGGATAGTGGAGCGATCCAAAAAGTGGATGGGCTAGGAAGCGAGCGCTAAGCGAGTGTAATTTGGGTGTCCGGAGACGCAGTCCCCGGAAAAATTTGTTAGGATCAAGCTCATTGGATTGCTGGAAAATGCGCTTTTTACGATAACACGAAGAAACCGCGTGAGAAGTTCCAAGTATTCAATTTCATCTGCAAAATCATTGGATGCCAATACCGCCAATACTTCGAGGAGTAGCAATTCGAGCTGTTCGTATGCTTTGAAATTTGGCTGATTGGATCATAGATCTACAAAGTGTAGTTCAAATCCAGAGCTTCAATATATATTGTTCTGAAGTCGTCTTTCGCGGTTTCAATTCAAGCTTCTCTTACAGCCGACTAAGTGCTAATTATTTCAAAATTTTGCCAAAAAATGAGGCCATTTGTTGCCAAAAAGTGGGTGGTTTATAGCTCACCCAGCCTACCCTGCTCCGCGGTCCCTGACAGTTACTTTTTCCATGATCCTTTGTACCTGACGATTTCCATTGATTTCATTGGTGGATATACATGGTACGCAGAGGATAATGGTAAAAATTCCTTGATTTGACTCGTTTGCTATTCAGCTTTAATTGTTTTCTTGGCTTAGAGAGGAGTGCAATTTTTTGCAGCAACTAATTTTTCTATTTGGCAGTCGCTCCTTTACTTGCAGGTGCTAGTCTATTTGTCATTCTTCCCTGGAGCTGTGAGAATCAGCAATGCCGAGAGCAATGCTGAGAGCGAAGAACCTACTCGTAAGTTATTTACTGGATAAATTTTTCTTTGAATGTTCATCAGCTGTATGTAATTAACTGAGATATATTTTTTCTTGTTTGTTTAAAGCCACAGGCTGCCAATCAACAAAATCAGAGGAACTCGCTTGTTTTGATATCATTTGTATTGCGTACCTGAAATGCCCATTTGAAAAACATGAAATGTTAGTTTTTTTCAAAAATTTATTTAAAGTGGGCTGGAAGAACTTTTTTATATTCCTTTAAAAATGTGCAAAAATCCTTCTAATTGCTATGACTACAAACTAAGATGCAATGCTACAGAGAATTTGCCAGAGGGAGCGAATAGACCTTTTAGCTATTCTACAAAAGAGCCTGGATCGAGCGCTATTTTTATACATTTTTATACACAAGGTTCGATCAAGTGGCGTTAGAGCTTCTATCACTATTGTGCACATTCGAAAATTCTACAAAATGTAGCAAAGTATCGTTCAATTGAAATTCTTTTTCAGAATAGCTAAAAGGTCTATTACTATGTCTACCCTGCGGCCATTCTAAAAATATCTAAAAGCAGCAGAAGACAACACATAACTATTAAGAAAAAGGGATCATTAAGTAAGGACGTTTAAGTAAGGCATGAATGTAGAAGCGAAGGCGACCCGTAATAAAGGCAGGCGTTTGAATGTTCTTTGTAGTAAAACGAGTAAAACTTCTTGCTATTTTCAGCCAATATAAGCCCACTGTCCTCGCCGCGTGCAGACATGGCGCCAGCACTTTATCGTTGCAAGGTCAGGCCTCTGAGGGGTCACCTATCCATAATCTGACCTCACTCTTCTGAGCTTAACTTCAGTTACATCACGGTAACTGTCTAAGCTGCTTGACTTCTCACCCCAGTAACCTTGATCTCTTGGTTCATTCTCTTATGCTGTTGAATTCTTCTTGTTTAGACATCGCGCCTCCCTTCCATGAATTTTAATGGAATAGCTGTCAGAATATGACAGTTTTCCATAAATCATTCATTGAAAAACTTCACAGCAGTTCTTTCCATTTTGAGTAGATAGTGCACATCTGGAATTAGAATCCATGCGAAACTTGTTGGCATAAATGTGCTAGTCTCGGATATGAAGCTGCAATTTGAAAATGTGGAAAGAATGTTTTCATAAATCAAACGACCAACCATAACGTTTTGTTTCTAATTTTTCTGTGATGATGGAGTGCCCCCGCGGTGTGCAGTTATCCTCAAGGGTGTACACCGCGTACTATTCTCCTGCAATCTGTTTTTCTTGCAATTCTGCAGGAAAAAAAACGTCAAATGTAGATTTTGATGCAGTGATTATGACATTTGATCACATTTAGCTACCATTCGTGAAGATACCGTTTGAAAAAAGTGACAATATGTCTTTTACATTATTTGCATGAACGAAAACTAATTTAGTATGGATGACACAGGATTCAGCTGTGGATGAAAGTAGGCCCTTGCCGTCTTTGCTAGTACAAAGTACATGGGTCTTTCAAGGATTGTTAAGTCAGCATCTACCTCACAATCAGATGAAAAAAAACATTTGCAGCTCATTCCTTGGTATCATTCATGTGGAATATTTAATTTAGGAGGTATATCCCATTCTTACATACATACATACATACATACATACATACATACATACATACATACATACATACATACATACATACATACATACATACATACATACATACATACATACATACATACATACATACATACATACATACATACATACATACATACATACATACATACATACATACATACATACATACATACATACATACATACATACATACATACATACATACATACATACATACATACATACATACATACATACATACATACATACATACATACATACATACATACATACATACATACATACATACATACATACATACATACATACATACATACATACATACATACATGCTGGCTGCTCTAGCATGAAGCTCTTCGAGACAATTAATCCTGTTCTCAGGGCATGTTGCCCATATCAACATCCCATACGTTACTGCTGGTATAACGGTCTTGAAGTAAATTTCCTCCAAAACATCAGCTGGTAGAAATGATATCCTTCGAATCAGTGACAGTTTGCTGCAGAACGATTTTTGGACTGACCTTATTTGCTTAGTCCAACTGAGTCGATTATCAATAGTTATACCAAGGCTTTTTGACTCAGTCGCTGATCTTATATTGACCCCGTTGATGCTGATGCTGTTGATGGGTCCGTGAAACGGTCTCAGTGTCATGATTAGAAATTCTGTTTTTTCACTATGAATAGTTAGCTTATTGGCTATAGTCCCTAAAGAGCAGGGCAATCTTCGAAGAGATTGTTTAACCCAGTGCAGAAGCGCAAAATGAAGAGATGACCATGATTTTTAATGGGCGTTCTCGAAGAGTAGTTTCAAAAAGTTTTTGTCGGTTGTGTGATTGGTATGTCATGATGCCACCCAGAAGTAAGATCATTCAGGGATTTTTATTGCGCTATTGAAAATTTGATTTTTGAGTGCTCTTGCAGAGTAGGCCAAATCCCCAAGACTAAAGGCATTCTTGAAATTTCTGAGTGTGACGACTGAAATTCTGAATCAAGCTTTACCAACAAGACAACTACCGGGTAAAATCAATAAATTTTCAGTTTTCCTCTCTGAGAAATGTGTTCGAAACTGTTCAATGTCAAAACAGAGCATGCCTGGTTGGCCTTTTGTTCACTGGACGAGTTATATCCTTGGGGGGGGGGGTAAGAGTTATTCATCTTCAATGATATCCCCATGTTGAGTATGGCACATGGAGCGGACGTTCAGAATATCCAAGGCAATAAAATCAGGTAATCGTTGCTCCCCGCTGTCTGGTTTCTCATTTTATCCAAGGCTTGTACCATTTGTCTCAGACTTTTTTATTAGATTTCTGTTGATGGTAAAAAAACTGCAAGGAATCTTCAAGGGAAACAAATGATCAAGGACATGTTGCCCTTTTAGCTATAGACCTTTTTCGATTTGGTATCACTCAGAGACAATTATGTTTGTGCTAATAACAGTTATTATGTGAGCTGCAAAGCAAACTATTTTCAGTATCTCTATGTTGTAGATATGACCCATTTTGATGTCATCCTTTCACAAAAACATCGTAAAGTCCGAATTCTGCTGCATGAAACCCATTTCTCACCAAAAACGTGCCACTTTTGAACTTTTTTCCAGAGTGCTGAACGGAAACGATGTTTTTAAATAATATGTAGCTGAGGAAAAGATCTACTATGAAATTATACTAAAATTCGCCAGGATTGGCGGTATACAAGCATGTGAGTGCCCAATATGAAGCAGGATTTGCCAAAAGGTTAGGAAAGTCTTGTCCATCCGACACTGTCTGTCTGATAGACGGATTGCATGCACGAAATGCATGACGCATGCACATACCATGTAAATCATCTTTTCATGCACAAAGCTGTATCGAAACGCAATCCCGGAGAGTTAAGCAGTGTAAAGATATCAATGAAATGAAAGAAGGATGCCTTTGCTGCTGAGACATGGAATTGATAATTGACCAACAAACAATGAAATTTCACTTTATGTCTAATCCTGTCAACGAACCAAGAACACCTGGAAATCTGCAGGTGATAGAGGATATTACTTAGATCCATAAAGCTTATTTTGTAGGTCGCCATATCTTTTAAACAGGTTTCCGACATAGGCAGCCATTTGCATTAAAGTTTGTGCTGTCGGCAGCTTCAAAATATGAAATATTCTCTACAGATTTCTTAATTAAACGATAGACCGTTATCCATTAGAGGGATTTACTTCCAGCACTATTCGAAAATCTGCCTTTACTTTGAGTTCTTTGATATACTATCATGTTTATGAAACGTAATTACAATGCCCTTCATTTCTGTCCCATGAGGTAGGCAATGCCCAACACTCATTTGGCTTTTTATCATGTTTGCCTGAACATGGTGATCTCACTTAAATCTGCCAAAGGGAAGCCTAAAATGTGACGCATGTTTCCTGATCTGAGAGCTGCAGCGCCAAAACCCATTCCCTGTTGCACTTGGTCTGAAACATTGATTAAATCACAAGTTCTTTGGGTTGATGATAAAACTGATATCATTTCCTTTTAGCTTCTAGAACTGTTTACAAGATCACAAATGGAGAGTATCATGTGTCCGTTAAATCGGATAAGACTTTGTACTTGTCAAAAACTGCTACTGTGGCTGTTTTCGTTGAATATTCGGATTCATCATTGAGGAATCAAGCGGGAGATCAATGCATAACTGCAGATGGGAACAATCCAAAAGTGAGATTTGTATGTGAGTATCAAGACACTCAAGATTTAATTTCAAAACTTGCAATATTCATTCCTACTTTGAAATAAAAATCATAGACTTATCCAGAAAAGCAGGAAACAAGCGAACCAAAAATTTTTGGATTTCAGCTTAGACTCTTCTTCTACATATGGCGTGTCCCCAAAAAGGAACAGAGTTGATCTGGCGTAGCGATAAGAATTTCGCTGCAACCAATCCGCAATATTCTTTTAGACAGTCCTCGATTGTCAGCTTGAACATGAATACTTCATTTTTTGATATAAGAAAATCGAGAGTTTGAATATCAATGTTGAAAGTTCACATTTGCCTCCACCTACAGACCAGGTCCTTTAGTTTTGGCCCAAGCTGTTAGCGCGCTTCTTCTATGGAATCTCCCAAATCACAGTGAAGTTCAAGCAAGAAATGCCTGGTTTGGAACGCATTTCTAAGAGAAATCTGAAACTGAAATTTGCAGTCAGATTTACGAATTTAATCTCGCTGAGACATCATTCCCTGCAATCTTCATTACTGTAATTAAATGCTTTTTCTACCGTTCCATCAAAATTCAGTTCAGTTCAGTTTAATTTCCAATTTCACTACATGGATCCTTTATAGATATAGATGATTAATCAGGATACAAAGATGGCAAACTATGACAGATGCAAATTTCAACAAGTAGATAACAGAAAGGATTAGGGCATGTATGCCAGGTTCTCTCAGTGGAAAAACTAATGGGGAGAGAGCACTCTTTATTTTAGAAACCTATTTGTAAATCGACTGGTTACTACTTACTAGAAATTGGTTGATGTGTGACAAATTGTCTTATCAAGGCAACTAGGGTTTATATTTAGTAGAGAACAGATGGAATGTTAGTTGACGACGGAAACTCATAGCTGAGGAAGCTTGCTTGATGTTGAAGGGAAAGTTGTTCCAAGATTTTGCACCAGAGTATCTAGCAGATCGTAAGCTCTATTACTATCGTTCGAGCTCTGTATTACACATCTCTAATCTAAAATTAAACTGTTGATTGTGATACATTTTGAGGTGCTGAACACGAAGACAAAAAGTTCACACCTCTAAAGTACGACCAAAACTATGTATAGTTAAAACGTTTTGCGATGCCATTTCGGCTCTATTTGCTTAATAGTAAAAGTTAAGGTCGCTTTCGAAAGAGGAATAGAAGCGTAATATCCTTAAGCCGCATTTTCGAAATTTAAACTTGCAGAAGGGAGTTGAAATCAAGCCTCAAAAAGGCAACTCTTGGCCCACGCAGCCGTCGAGGTTGAAAAATATATGGCTGAAAAGCTCTTCTTTAGCTGTATCCAAATCTGTGCTCTGTTTATTTGTCAACCCAATAGATTTTTGTCTACATGCGAAGAAATGCCCAAGGGTTAGCAGATTTTGGAAACTCTGGTTTTCTCAATAACGGGGGAAGCACTAAGTCGCTAGAACAACAAAATAACAGGGATTTTATCCCAGCAAAACTGTATCGAGCATAAGAGATTGTCTCAAGAGAGTTTAGTCGAAAATTCTGTTCAAAATAGTTTCCTGTCTCAAAATAGTCTCATCCTGCATTTAGATGAGATCGAGCTCTTGTTGAAAGATAATGGCATACATTTTCTCTCCCTAAATGAAACCAAAAACTGATGATACTTTATCAGACAATCTTTTCAAAATTGAAGGGTATAAATTTCTGTGACTTGACAGAAATCGCCATGGCGGAGGGATTGCACTTTTTTGTCGAGATACTTTTAAATGTGATATTAGAAAAGATATTCCCAAGTCAAATATGGAAATCCTAAGTGCAAAAATCACTCCACCACGAGCTAGTCCATTCATAATACTCTCATGGTATAGGACTCCTAACGAGCCATTCGAAACTTTCGATAAGCTTGAACAGGTCCTACGTTTCTTTGAAGCATAGGGAAAGGAGATAATTCTTTTAGGGGATACCAACTGTGATTTCTGCACAGAGACTGGAGGCTCAAATCAATCAAACTCCCCGGTTCCAAGGCACATTAAATGTCTCAAGGACTTATATCAATCTTTCGGACTAAAACAGCTGATAACTGAACCCACTCGGGAGACTGAAAATACCTCCACTATCATAGATCATATTGCTGTCAGTAATACAAACAATATTGTGGAGTCTGGTGTTGTCAAGGCCGCCATTAGTGATCATTATGTTGTTTACGTTGTAAGAAAGTATCAAGGTGGAATCAAATATAATCATAAGCATATCCATACGAGACAGCTGGAAAACTTCAATAAAGAAGCCTTCTCAGCTGATTTCGATGCCGTTAACTGGTCTGCTATTTTAGTTTGTTCCGACGACATAAATGTGATTTTAGATAAAGTTATGAGGACGCTATCTTTAGTGATTGAAAAGCACGCTCCCTCAATAGAGAGGCGAGTGTCAGAAAAGTACAGCCCTTGGCTATCTCCTGATCTGAAGGCTTTGTTTCGAACTAGAGACAGAATTAAGAATGCAACGGTCAGGGGAAAATTGGAAATATTAATGGATGCTTATAATGAAACAATGATTTGGAATTGGAACACAGAGGAAGAAGGTTACTACCCCAAGAGTATAATTTCTATAAATAAAATCCCATTAAATAATACAAGGACCTTCAAATATTTGGGGGTATGGAATACTGCAAATGACATACCCATTGGTAAAACAGAACTCGATTACCGAATTAACTCTGCAAAGTGCGCCTTTGCTGAACACCGTGGAATGCTCACAAATAAGAACATCACATTGAGAACACGCATAACATTTTTGAATGGATTTGTACGCAGCAGGCTTACATATGGCTGCCATGCATGGCGACCAACGCAAGCAGAACTTTCGAAACTAAATGCAACTTATAACAAATTCCGACGAGGCATGATATGGAATGGATTTAAGAGAAAGCAAGAACATTGTAATTATAACGATGAAAATACTACAGAGATAGACTGGCCATATAAAATCAGTAACGAGAAACTCTACAAAATAACTAATACAGTCAATATAACCAATAACCACTTATTATGAAAAACAACAGAAACAATGGATAGCATATGTGATCCGGAGAGAAAACAACAATCTCTGTAAGATGTTAAACTTTCACACAAATAGGATCAAAAGAAGAGGCCGAAAAGTACCTTCCATACTAGAAAGAACTCTCTCGTCACGCAAAAAAAGTAAAGGTCAATTCATGTCTGACTGCTTGAAGAAAAGTAACTCTTGATAAAGGATCAAATGTAATAACAGTCAATGATTGCCAATTGCTTCGAAATTGGAAGCGGCTAACTCCAATTATTATTTTAGACAAGTTAGAAATCAGGCTAATAATATAAATTCTCGGTTAAAGAAAGAACATTTCACGAATAAACTTAATGAGAGTGAAGGTGACCTTAAACAGACGTGGTCGACAATCAACAAACTTGTCAACAAGCGATCAAAGTCAACTGAAATCCAATCCCTAAAGGCAGGGGACACAGTAATTAAGGATGCGGAAAGCATAGCCAATTCAATGAATGAGTACTTCTGTTCAGTTGGAGACACGCTGAGCAGAAAAATTCCAGATAAGGAAAATGCTCTCTTGAAAGGAGACCATGACATAAATCCAACGGCTGCTCGTTTCACATTCTCGCCAATGCAGCCCCACGAGTTACTGAAGGCAATGAATAAATTCAAGACTTCACATGGGTCTGGGCTAGATTGTATTTCCAGCTTTTTCCTCAAGGCAGAAATGCCAATTTTAGCTCAGCCCCTTAGTCAACTCTTTAACTTGTCTCTATCTTTAGGCCTTTTCCCTGACTGTTGGAAGACAGCAAGGGCTGCACCAGTATTTAAGGATGGTCCTGCCGATGAAAGCTCTAACTATCGCCCAATTTCTGTTCTACCGGTTGTCTATCGCCTTTTTGAGAAACTACTTTATGACCAGCTGTACAACTACCTGGATTCCAACAAACTCATTTTCGGTAAACAATCAGCTTACAGACAGTTGTACTCTGTTCTGTCATGTTTGCTTAAGTGCACTAATGATTGGTACTTGAATTTAGAGGGTGGTAAGTACACTGCAGTCACCTTTGTGGACCTCAAAAAGGCCTTTGACAAGGTAAATCATGAAATATTATTGCAAAAACTTGAGCTTTACGGTATTCATAATAAAGAAATGAAATGGTTCCACCCTTACTTAACGAATAGAAAGAAGTTTTGTATGGTAAATGGGAAGATTTCGAATAAAGAATCTATAACCTGTGGAGTACCGCAGGGGTCCTGTCTAGGGCTTCTGTTATTTATCATATGTATCAATGACCTCCATCTACAGATGAAACATTGTGACGTTAATATGTATGCTGATGACACCGGTTGCGCATATAAACGACTGCGTCAATGACGACCTGAGTAACCTCAAATATTGGCTACAAGGAAATAAATTGTCCCTGAATGTTGCTAAGAATAATAGTCTTGTAGTTGGTAGCAGAAAGCGACTGAAAGATATAAGTGATGAAAGAGTAGCAAAGCCCTCTTTCGCAGTAGGCGAGGAGAATGTTTCCATGGTAGAAAATATAAAATACCTCGGGGTAATTGTTGATAAGCATCTGAGCTGGAACGAGCAAATTTCAGCAGTGACGAAAAAAGTTTCACGTGGATTAGGGATGCTACGTTTTCCCAAAAGTATCTGCCCATTGTTACTGTACAAAAAATTTACAGAAGTTTGGTGGAACCATACTTCAGATACAGCTGCCCGGTATGGGGAGTTGCCGGTAGCAATGCTATCAATAGGCTACAAAAACTCCAAAATAGGGCGGCAAGAATCGTCACAAACAGTGCTTATGATGCTTCTGCCCTACCTATAATCAGAAAACTTGGTTGGCCCACCATCAATGAGCTTATCGGATCAGAAACCTTGAAAATGGTGTGTAAATCGGTAAACAACCAAGCTCCCATCCATTTACCTTACAGAAATGTTTGTCAGGCTGTCCGATACATGCAAGAGAGAACTTCGTAATACTATAACAGATTTGGCCATTCCTCTTCGCAAATCGGCTTTCGGCCAGAAATGCTTTTCATATAAGGGTGCTAAAGTATGGAACGATCTTTCGGTTGAAGCCAAATCATCAAAATCTTATGAAATATTTAAAAAACGTATCAAAAATGCCAACATCGAGTGCTGATTCTCTTTTTCATGTTATAGTTAGAATCACTTTAATTTGTTTATAAGATGATTTTGTAAATAGGGTTTTTTAATTATGTATGCTTTTCTTAGTTTTGTATTTATGTGCACGGCCCACTGTAAATCAGTCCTTTGACTGACGTGGCCACCGTGCCTAAAGAATTTAAAATCAAATCAAATCAAATTCACTTTTTCTTCCTAAATGTTGTTGATTTTCTTTCAAAGAATATTTTGTTTAGATTCTAAACAATTAAATTCGGTACGCTTGCAGTTTTGAAAGAACCTTCGTAGTAAGGCAGTGTTTCTCGTTTGCGAATCTGGCCTCTCGAGAGACTACAATCGATACATTTTATGCGCTTGCTCAAGAAATGATCGTTGTCCAAGATGCTTGACCGAACAATCCAAAATTCAAATAGAATATTTTTTTCAAGGAAAACATCAATGATCACGAGAAGTTGACTTTCGGTTAAGCTCCCTTAAGATAACCTTCCATGCTCGATACAATTTCAATGTGATAGAGTCCGTGGTATTCGTTGCCATAGCGACTTGTTGCTTCCCCCGATTTTAGGGAAACCAGCTTTTCCAAAATCTGCTAACCCTTGGCCATTTCTTCGCATATGGACAAAAATCTACATAGTTAACAAATAAACGGAGCACAGATTTGCATACAGCTAAGATAGAGCTTTTCAGCCACATATTTTTCAACTTCGACGGCTGCATGGACTAAGAGTTGCCTTTTTTGAGGCTTTGTTTCAACCCTCTTCAATAAGCTTAAATTTTGAAAGTGCTGCTTAAGGATATTACGCTTCGCTTCTCTTTTACTATTAAGCAAATAGAGCCGAAATGGCATCGAAAAACGTTTTAACTCTGCATAGTTGTTGGTCGTACTTTAGGCGCAGTTTTTTCAAAACCTAAGCTTTGATGACGTCACAATGACCTTTTTGATAAAAGTTTGTAACAATTGAATTTGAATTCTTTCGCCGAAAAGAGGTCACCTTGATCAAGTATTTGCATTTGGAACGTCTGTTGCGGCTCTTACAATTTCTGATATACGAGCATTTAATAATTTCAGAAATTGCTAACTCGGCATTCTTTCAGTAATTTTTATCTTCAGTTATATCCATCCAATTTTGCTGGCAAAGTGTCATTCAATTCACCTCAACGAGATCTGTAAGATAGCGCTAAATGTATCCGTGTATACTGTTCTGATTTTGTTCCACGGATGGAAAATGTTCATTCCTGTGCAAACGCGTCAAAATCGAGGAAAAAGTCAAAAACGCGAGAAAGATCACCATTAGTAACGTGGTTAAATTTACTTGGTAAGTGTGAATATAAGCAATTGTGCCCAGCGAAACAGTCATTTACAGTCAGGACCCTCGTATTCGAACACATCATCACCAGAAAGAACCATATCCTCGTCTTTATCTAATGAGAGATCAAAGCAGTTTTTGCAACTAGTTCATTGGCAAACACCTGTGCAGACTACACTTGGTCACTTATAGGAACACCTCTGGAAGGTGCATCCTGTCTTGGACGAACGATTGACCAATTACAGAAGACTCTCCTGTGTTGCAGGCAATGAAAACAAATGTATCTGTGGTGTCAAAATTGCAAGGTAGGGTAAGACGGGGTCCCTCTCATCGCCAAAACTGTCAGTGTCATCAAAAATAGCTATGTGTGCATCCGTATCCTTCTGTTCATCTAAAGAGAGATCAAAGCAGTTTTCGCAATTAGTGCATTGGCAAAAAGTCGTGCACCAAATCCGTACATTATTGCAATGGCAAACATCTGTGGCAACACCAGATGGCTTGTTGAATCATCTCTAGGAGGTGAATCTATCCTTTCCATGTCGATGGATACACTCGTTTCATCAGATTCCAATGAAATTCTTGGATTAATGACTGCATTTCTGAAGGAAGGTCAGACTGCTGCTACCAAGTTTTTGCTGGTATCAGAAATATCATTCTGTATCATCATAAGGAAACTTTATCCAGCAAATTATGACTTTCTGAAAAAAGAATCATAAATGAAGTAGGGTTTTCTTCGTCTGACTGTATGTTCTCATGAGAAAATCAAAGATAAACCACAGTAGAAGCAAAATCTTGACTGAACGATAGATGCTTTAAAGCAAGTTAGCTTACAAAAAAGTCGTTATTTGCCCCCGAAACGTCCTTTTCATTTTCATTTGAAACTAAATGCAAAGCGACTTTTAGATAAGGAAGTGAAAATAGTCGAAACACGAAGCCTTAGAAACTATGATAAGCAGCTATTCCTGGACGAGTTGTCAGCCATTGATTGGAACGAGATGCTTGCCCCAACTAATGGCGACCCTGATCTCATGGCTTCGGTCTTTAATAGTGTTATCTCATCTCTTCTGGAGGTGCATGCACCATTAAAGCGCAGAAAAATAACAAGCCATCACGCTCCTTGGATTACTGTAGAAATAAAAAACCTGATGAAGGAACGTGATCTAGCAAAAAAGAGGTCCGAGAAAGATGCTTCCTATTGGTCAGACTATAAGAAGTTACGGAATAAAGTCACTTCTGAACTACGTGCCAGGGTACAGGAATACTACTATAACCTTATTGATGAAACCCAAAACAATCCGAAAGCTATGTGGAAAACAATAAATAAGGTTTTACATAAGAACTCAAATCACACTGTAACTCAAAACATCATTTTTGAAGGCAGAACTAAAATCAGCTTAACAAATTTCAGAAGCTTTCAACAAACATTTTAAGACGGTTGGACCTAAGTTAGCGGAGAAAATAGAAACTCAGCCTTCCGATGACCCTCTTAAGTACCTTGGAGATAAAACCGGAGGAACCCAATTTAAGCTACAGCCAGTAAATGTAGGGTATGTAGAACGTGCTATAAAAGCTCTGGATAACTCGAAGTCTCCTGGTGCTGACAGAATCCCCGTCAAAATACTGAAAGATGCCATAAACGTAGTTTCGAAACCACTGACACTGATATACAATGCATCTTTAGAACGGGGTATTTTCCCCCGGATCTGGAAATTGGCCAGAGTAACACCTATTCATAAGGCGGGCACGAAAACAGATGTAAACAACTACCGGCCTATTTCAGTGTTATCAGTTGTGTCAAGAATTTTAGAAAAGATTGTACACGACCAACTAATGGAGTTTCTAGAGGAACAAAAAAGGCTTTGTTTAAACCAGTTTGCGTTCCAAAAACTACACAGTACACTGACATGTCTATTGAATGTTATAGACCCGTGGTTCAAGAACTCTGATGAGGGGAAAATAAACTTGAGTATATTCCTTGATCTCAAGAAAGCATTCAATACCGTTGACCATAAAATCCTATTGTCGAAGTTGCGAGAGTATGGTGCTGAAGGTGCTTCCCACAGCTGGTTCACTTCTTATCTGACCAATAGGGAGCAGTTCTGTTATTTTGACGGATCCACTTCCAGCAAAAGCAGCATTGAGTGTGGTATTCCGCAGGGCTCGTGTTTGGGACCCTTACTCTTCATACTATACATTAATGATTTTGAGAATTTTCTAAAAAGCGCGATCCCAAATATGTATGCTGATGATACATGTGTGAATATCGCATCAGAAAACCTGAATGAACTTCTAACAGATTTGAAAAACGAGCTGGAAAATGTATCGAATTGGATGAGGATTAATAAACTTAGTTTGAATCCCAGCAAAAGTGAATACATGGTTATAGGCCACAGGCGACAACTAAATAAGATAGGTAATGATTTGCCAGATCTTGTCCTCAATAATGAAGTTATCAAAAGGGTTGACAAGACAAAATACCTAGGGATCAACATCGACGAAAGCCTTAATTGGAAAGAGCAGTACAAAGCTATCAAAAACAAGCTGAAAGGGGGCTTGAGCTCCTTAAGAAAACTGAAAAACATCCTTCCTCAAAGGAAACTTGATCAAGTTTACAAAGATCTCTTTGAAAGCCATCTTCGCTATGGCAACATTGTTTGGAGTACTCTTTCCAACACCAAACTATCCCAATTGCAACGATTACAGACAAGGGCAAAGAAGCTAATAGCGAATGCCAAGTATAAGGACGGATGGACTTGCAAATGGCTCTCTGTAAAGTCATTGATCTCCTTTGATCAAGGAGTCATGACATATAAAATCTTGCATGTCCTCTGTCCCGAAAATCTTCGCCATAAGTTCACTGAAAGATCCATGACTTCAGAGCATAGAACCAGAGACCATGGAGATCTGCAAATTCCTAAAGTTAGGTTAGAATATGCAAAGCGAAGTTTCTACTTCTCTGGTATCAAAAACTGGAATGATATCCCTGACAACATTCGAGAAAGAGACTCAATCGCTCGTTTTAGAACAGGTCTTAGAGATTATCTTTTGAACCTTTCACAGGACCCAAACACGACCCCTTGGTAGAGCAGCAATATTCCATTTTTTTTCTTTTCTCATATTATTTTATAGAAATATTGTTAATAGAATATTAATTTGCTGAAAGGATCTCGTGTGTTGTAAACAATGTTGTAAACAATGATAAAATGAAGTTTCGTTTTCATTTCATTTTAAATTCTTTATACACGGTGACCGCAACAGCCAAGAGTGCCTGCTTTTCAGGGGGCCGTGGCAGAACCTACTTACAATACTAAAATAAATGAAGGAAGGATATTTGAAATGTTAGATTAGAGTAGATGAAAAATTAAAAGCTATTTGCATTTGAGCCAACATTTAATAGTAGACAGAGAGGGGGCTAGCTTGATCTCATGTTCTCACTCGTTCCAAACCTTTGATCCACGGAACGAAAAATCTTTTTGGCCATTGCTTGTTTTCATTCTTGGAGCAAGTAGGTCAATCTCACAATTTCTCAAAATTACAATCTCCCGTGTAGAGTTTCTCGTGAATAGAGTAGAGAGGTAAATGGGCGCGAGACACTTATTGGTTTGAAATCAATGGTAGCCATCTCTTGTTTGATCATGGGGCTCAACGATACCTCTATACATCTGACTAAGGGTATGCTTTGGAAGCAATTTCTTTGCATATTTTAGGAAACCCAAAGAGCGAGATATCTTTGAACTTAAAGCCTTAGTATGCTCATCCCACATAACGTGATTATCAAGTTGTACTCCCAAATATTTCGCATTCTCTACAACATCAATATGAGATCCACCAATGGCGAAAGATGGGGTCGGTACTGACTTGTCTGATATCTTCTTGATATTAGGCCTGGAGCCTATAACCATTGCTTGTGTTTTGATTACATTCAGAGACAGCTTATTACCTTCAAGCCACTGTACCGCCTGTTTTGCAGGTAGGAAGAAATCCAGGTATGTTCAAAGCCAATCACTCCATACTTTTCTGTCTTTGGAGTAGAATATCGTAATCTACAGTATCCAATGCCTTTTTCAAGTCAATAAATGCTGTCACAGTGAATCTACCTTTGTCCATATTAACCAGTAGACTTCAGCAGACAAGTGACAGCTGAGTGTAAGGACTTGAACCCAGACTGTTTATGGTATATGAGCTTCTTTTATCTAGATACTCATCAAGCTTGTTAACAACCAATTTTTCAAATACCGTAGACAAGAAAGGGAGCACTGAAATCGGCCTATAATTAGATCGATCATCAGATTGACCACTTTTAAAATGGGGGCAACTCTAGCAGTTTTCCAATAGTCTGGGAATACACCAGTTGCTATAGAAGGATTGAAGATGCTGCATAGTGATTCACCGATCCTTCTTGGTCCCTTTCCTTTTGGACAAAGTGAAGACATGGTATGTGCTTCAAATCGATAGAAAAATTATAGACAGATTTTGGCTCAGAGTCGAACATTGAAATTGAAAGCAACGACAGGAGGCCAAACCTAAGAACCATCATGGCCTGGCGTGGTTTTTCCTGCCTTTGGTAAGAGGAACTTTTGCAACGGAAAAAAGAACTATTCTGCATAAGCATTTGGATTCTTCGTGAGCAAATTTAACACATCATTGGGCATAAATCATGTTTTGTCACTGCATTTTACTTTTGGAGAGAAGCACTAATGTTCTGAGTAGTTCACTTGAACCCGTAGTTCATGTTACCCGCCTTAAACCTATCTCACATTGTTGGCATCTTAGATACATTGGCTTTCACTGCATGCAGCCTTTTGCCTACCCATAATCAGAAAACTTGGTTGGCCCACCTTCAATGAGCTTATCGAATCAGAAACCTTGAAAATGGTGTATAAATCGGCAAACAACCAAGCTCCCATTTAACTTACAGAAATGTTTGTCAGGCTGTCCGATGCATGCAAGAGATAACTTCGCAATACTATAACAGATTTGGCCATTCCTCTTCGCAAATCGGCTTTCGGCCAGAAATGCTTTTCATATAAGGGTGCTAAATGAAGGAACGATCTTTCGGTTGAAGCCAAATCATCAAAATCTTATGAAATATTCAAAAAACGTATCAAAAATGCCAACATCGAGTGCTGATTCTCTTTTTCATGTTATAGTTAGAATCACTTTAATTTGTTTATAAGATGATTTTGTAAATAGGGTTTTTTAATTATGTATGCTTTTCTTAGCTTTGTATTTATGTGCACGGCCCACTGTAAATCAGTCCTTTGACTGACGTGGCCACCGTGCCTAAAGAATTTAAAATCAAATCAGTCGGTCAGTCGTTCGTCCAAGACAAGATGCACCTCCCCAGAGGTGTTCCTGTAAGTGGTCAAGTGTAGTCTGCACATACTTTAGGGCAGAAACTTTCGCTGGCAGAAAGTTTCGCGAGAATAAAAAATCGCGAAATAAAAGGCATAAACTTTCGTGAATGACGTCTTCCCCCACAAATTTTCGCGACAAAAACTTTCGCGATCGAGAAAAAAGATGCATTTTCGCGTGAATAAACTTCTGCGACTGAAGAAAAGTGAGGGAAAACACAATTTTCTTTTCGTTTTCAGTACTACTCACTGTCACGGTGACAATTTAAAAGGTTTTATAGCCCAAGAGACTAAAGATCGTGGTGATTAAGGAACAGCATCACAAATATTTGAAGAAAGGGAAAGATTTGATAGAGAACAATTTCGCGAGTCGAGAATTTTCTGTAATTTCGCGAGCAAAAACTTTCGCGAATTTTGAATTTAGATTATGCCTTGGCAGAAACTTTCGCAAAAAGTGCCAAAAACGCGAAAATCGCGAAGCTTTCTGCCTACGAAAGTTTCTGCTCCTAAAGTATGTTGGCCAATGATAACTGTTTTGATCTCTCAATAGATAAAGACAAGGATATGGATTCATACACAGCTATTTTCGATGACATCAATAGTTTTGGTGATAAAATGTTCAAATACGAGGGTGCTGACTGTAAATGACTGTTTTGCTGGCACAATTGCTTATATTATACTTACTATGTAAATTTAACTACGTCATTCACTGTGATCTCTTTCGTGTTTTTAGCCTTTCCTTCGATTTTGACATGTTTGCACAGGAATAAACATTCATTGAAGTAAGGAATTTTTTTCCATCCGTGCAAAGGAGAACAGTACCGGGTGACCCAAGAAAGTGAGCTGACACATTCGGCACATTCGGTTATAGAGAAATAAGTAAGAGGCCGATGGAAATGCTTAGGACGTTGTTCTGTTGCTAAGAGATTATCTTACACTATGATAATTTTTTGCAATATTTTGGGGCAAGGTAAATTTCGCGAATTGAGGATTTTCAGGGAAAGGGCAAGCCTGAAATCTTCAAAAAGTATGATAAGATATTCGGTTCTTTATCCTTTTAGTCATTTTCTAGCTCAATTTTGACTTTCGGGCTCGATTTCTTCACTTTTTCTATCGGATCCGATTAAGCAATGTGATCGGATCCGTGGTAATATGATCGCACTCGATTGTCAAATTTCTGTTCAGAACGTATCTAAGGGGCTGTATTTTCATGGTTCTTGTATGCATGATCATCATCTCAAAAATATCGAAATTCAGCTCAGAATAATTTTAGATAAATGATTTATAAAGTATGACATAAATGATAAATGATGATCTTCAAGTTCCAAATTCTTTAATCAATTATTGAGCTTGACCTTAGCCCTCTCCTGTCATTGGTCAAAATCTGGAGTGGCGGGAAAACTCTTGACCTGACGTGAGCTAAGGCCGTTGAGTAAAGTAGGATTGCTCTGCAGTTGTTCATTCCTAAAACGTCTACAAAAGCGTCCAAGATTCAGAAGAAATGATGAAAACAGCCACTGAAGGGAGTCACCTTGCCACAGATAGCTTGGTGAAGTATTTTGTTGCTTCCCGATGGGAGGGAGATCTGATTCATCTGCATTGCTTTGCATACTCGGCAGAGAGGCTTACCCAAGTCAGATATTTGGCTAGCAAATTGCTTGAGGAATCATACTGGACGAAGAAACGCCATTTTGCCTGTGAGGTTACAAGGAAATAGGCAGGTATATGCTGACAGTCATATTTCCCTCTTACCTCTGCTTTTTGTACCGGGTGAATCAATAAAAACGCCCGGCTTTTGAAAAATTCCTGATCCCTCAATATCAAAGCAATTATGTTCTTTTTTTCTTTCCTTTTTTCATTTTTTAAAGATGGCGGATGATGAGGACGACACGTGCAGAGCACGGCAACACAAAAAAGAATTAGCGATCCTGATAATCGTCGTTAGGGTTAGGGAATGTTTCAATACTCGTTTTAAAACATATTATTTCAGTTATCAGTCATTGAATGGAATTTGCAGAGTGCAACCACACGAATTTGTTTCATTGGAATTGGTTTGATCGGAAGGCTTTGGCCTAGCCGATGTGTTGTTCAGCAAGTGCAAAATCATGGATAAACCAGTATTGATGTCAGTGGTCCAGAGTCTCCTTGACAATCAAGCCAAGAACTTTAAGACAACAATTGAGCTGATGACTGGAGATTTGAAAAATGAAATAAAGGAATTGCGCAAAGAAGTATCGGATTTGAAAATTAGCTTGCCATTCAATCAAGCCAAACATGACGAAATGGCGAAAAAGGTTGACTTACTCGAGAAGAAAACCAGTGCCAATGAACAGTCAGTTAACCAGTCATTTGATTACATTGAAGCAATGGAAGACAATGTGGAGTACATGGAGAACCAAAATAGGCGTAATAACGTAAAGATTCTTGGAATGGAAGAAGACTCAGACAAAGAAAAGTCATGGGATGACACTGAAGAGCTTGTTCAAAATCTGATCAAGGATAAGCTGGGGCCAAGTAAAAGTTTTGAAATAGAGAGATGTCATCGAGTAGGGTATCTAGGCAAAAAGCAGTCATCTCATGATAGATCTCACCTCAGCCAGTTTGAAAGAAGTGATGAGCCACGCCCTATTGTTGCTAAATTTCTTCGCTGGAAAGATAAAGAAGTCGTTTTGAAACTTGCAAGGCAAACAAAGCCTGAGGGTGTCAGATTTGTTCAAGACCTGTCCAGAAGAAGTCTTTTCAGGAGAAAGGAGCGAATTCCAGAGCTCATTGAAGCAAGAAAACCAGGTAAAATTGCCTATTTTGTCATGGAAAATTGGTGATAAAAAATGGAAATCCTCACTTTCGTAAAACAAAGCCACCTGATGAGAATGAAACTGTCAGTGAGTCAATCAACAATGAAGGTGAAAGAGTTAATGAGCCTGTTAACAGTGACAATGAAATTTCTTTCAGTTAACTATAAGGTATTGTGAACTACCAGTTAGTCACATTAAAATCAACTTTGTGTTTAACCTTGCATCTGAAAGTTTTTTTTGATTTTCAGATCAGTTCTAAATTTGATCTCTAATCATGACAAGTACAACTAATTTTCCATGTGGCATTTGCCACAAAAATATTCAGGCCAACCAAAAGGCAATTTTTGCAATAACTGTAATTTATATGTCCGTATTAAGTGCAATGACATCTCTACTTCAGAATATAAAGAACTTGAGAAAGAACCTGATGAAGTTTCTTGGTTTTGTAAAAAGTGTACCATAGATATGTTTCCATTTGGCTCATTACCTAATGAAGAATTATTAGGCATCGGTGACTTTGACCTGCCCTCGTTCATTGACTCTGCTCCTATGGTTGAAATGACATCTAACCTTATGGACTTGCCTAATCTTAGTGATTCTGATATTGATGAATATATGCCTCAGAATATTGACTCTCGCTACTTTACATTACCTGAACTTTCTTCCTTACAGTTATCTTCAAGTGACGTTTTATTAACAGATAAAGTAAGAAATGAAGAAATATATAAAAGATCACATCAGATATCCATCACAACCGAAATAAAGAAACGGCGATTAAACTGGCTTGGGCACATGCTGAGGTTGCCAGAAAAAACACCAGCAAAACTAGCTTACAGAGAACATTTGAAAAAAGCGAAGGGCAACCGAGGAAGACCAAAACAGACATGGATCAAACAAATAAATAAAGACCTGAAGCCAATAAATAAAACAGTGGATGAACTAACTGAAAACGACTATGAGCGAAAGGAATGGAAGAAAACAGTGGCAAGGCTAATGTCTTGAATAAGACGGAAAATCCAGTAATAAGAAGAAGACGTTTCTATTCTTCATACAAATATTAGAAGCTTATCCCTTCATTATGATGAATTAATCTCCTTATTAGCTCATACTAATTTGAATCTTGATGTGATTGGAGTGTCTGAAATATGGCATTCTAATGACAATCCTATTTCATCTAATGTTGATATTCCTGGCTTTACCTTCTTTAAGACTTCATCACTTAGCCAGAATGGTGGTGTTGGTTTGTATATTAGAAATACTCTTACTTCTAAGCCTAGATTAGACTTAGATTCTTGCACAGATGACTTGGAAACAGTATGGATGGAGATTGAAAATAAAAAGGACAAGGATTTCCTTATTTGTTGTGTTTATAGACACACAAGTTCAAACATTGATAACCTCACATCTCACTTTCAGAATCTTCTATCAAAGATATCTTCAAACGAATTGGTATTTATAATGGGTGATTTCAATGTCAATTTACTTGATTATGCTTCCCATACACCAATAACAGATTTTGTCAATAACTTTTTTTCACACAACCTTCTTCCTTTTATTCATCATCCAACAAGAGTTTCAGAACATAGAGCCTCTGTTATTGATAATATTTACACTAATACTACTAATGCCAACATCAGAAGTGGCAATATTTTGACGCAAATTACTGTTCACTTTCCCCAGTTCTTGATTTTGAAAAATGCTGAAATCAGTCATAACAAATCTGAATCATTTAAATATGATTATTCTAAATCTAAGGATGATAAATTTCTTGAGGAGTTTAACCAGACTAGCTTTATTTCTTTAGAAAATAGTGACATAGATGTGAACAAAAAATTTGACAGATTTTTGAAAGACCTTAGCACTTTGACAAATAAACATGCACCTATTATAAAAAGGAGCAGAAAGGAAATGAAATTGAAGGATAAACCATGGATAAATAATAAATTTCAAAAGATGATGAGAATCCGTGACAGAATTTGCGAAAATTAAAGAAAAAGAGAACTAATGATAATCTTACGTTGTATAAGAAATTTAGAAATCGTGTATCTAATGAAATAAAGAAAAGTAAGGAAAGTTATGTTCATAATTTTTTTGCTACCAACACTCAAAATATGAAAAAATTATGGTCAGGTATAAAGACAATCATCTCTCATAAATCATCTACCTCTTCTTCAATTAACAAAATCAAAGATCCGGAAGGAAATGTAACATCAGAACCAAGCAAAATTTTAAATGTCTTTAATAATTTCTTTGTAGATATTGCTGATGAAATAACAAAGACAATCCCAAAGACTCCTAAATCTCCTCTTGAGTATCTATCTAACAGAACTTGTGATTCTCTTTTCCTTACTCCAGTTACTTCCATGGAAGTTAATGATTTAATTAACATTCTAAATCCATCTAAATCTGTTGTACCTAATAGTATACCCATAAAATTGCTAAAAATCCTTGGATCCTCAGTCTCCCCCCTTCTTGCTCTCCTTGTGAATCAGTCTTTCCAGTGTCGTGTTTTTCCTGATAAACTCAAGAAAGCCAATGTAATAATTCTGTTCAAAAAAGGTAATCCTGAGGTACCTTCTAATTATAGGCCAGTTTCTCTATTACCCATCTTCAGTAAGATATTTGAGAAATTAATGTACAGACGACTGTTTAGATTCCTTGAGGTACATAATGTTCTTTATTCCTTGCAATTTGGATTTCAAGAAAACCATTCTATTGATCATGCCCTAGTGAGTTTGACAGAAGCTATAAGAAATACACTTGATAATAAAAGATTTGGTTGTGGTATTTTTATTGATTTACAAAAGGCTTTTGATACTGTCAATCATGAAATTTTATTGTCAAAATTGGAACACTATGGTGTGCGTGGTTGTGCCCTTGAGTGGTTTAGATCTTATTTATCTGATAGAAAGCAATATGTTTCTATCAATGGCAGTAATTCTAACTTACTTCAATTACTTGTGGTGTACCACAAGGTTCTGTACTAGGCCCATTACTTTTCCTTATCTACATCAATGATCTACCAAATGCTTTTAAGAAACTTAATTTCTTTCCCTTTGCTGATGATACAAATATCTACTGTGAATCCAAAGATTTATTTAATTTACTCAAAATTGTTAACAAAGAACTTAGATCAATAAAAAGATGGCTTGATGCTAATAAATTATCATTAAACATTGATAAGACGAACTATATTATCTTTCACTCTTCTTCTAGAAATGTTCCTTCCGATTCTACAATAAAAATTGGAAAAAAGCTTATTAAAAGAGTTAAGTTTGTTAAATTCTTAGGACTTCTCTTGGATGAGCATCTAAGCTGGAAATACCATCTCAGTGAACTCTCTAAAAAGTTAGCTAGAACCTTCGGAATTTTTCCAAAATAAGAAATCTACTTCCATTAGATGTTTTGATTTGCTTGTACAATGCTTTGTTTTTATCCTTCCTATAATATGGTCTTATTGTTTGGGGTCAAACTTTTGCGTCATACATAGATCCAATTTTTAAATTGCAGAAGAAAGCTGTCAGAGTTATCTCATTTGAGCCTCGTTTGTCACCCTCTTTTCCAATCTTTAAAGATCTTAAACTTCTTAAGCTTTCTGACATTTTTGAACTCCGCCTTCTAACCTTTCTTTATGACTCTGTTGATAAAACTTCACCTTGTTGCTTTCATGACTTCTTCCTATTCAGCTCATCAGTTCATCAATATTCCACAAGACAGGTCAGTCAAGGTGATCTGTACTTATCGCGTATGATCAGTCTTCAATATGGTCTAATGTCAATTCGATATCTTGGTGCTAAACTTTGGAATGCATTACCAGTGCAATTCCGTAATGCTCCATTGAAAATATCCTTCAAAAAACAACTGAAGATTTACTTATTGAACACTGTCAATGAATAATTCTAAGCTATCCTTGCTATTTGCATTATTTCTATTTAGTTGTTTGGAATCATTTAAATCCGACCAAAATTACTACTTTCAGATTATCACAGTGTCGAAAGGGGGGCTCTCTCCTCGACTAGTTTACCTATTGAGAGAGCTCCTCCTCTAAGTAATTCCCTCCATACAATTTATTTGTTTCTCTTTATTTGTATAGTGTATTAATTTTCCGTATCATTGTATTAATTTTCTGTAATGTTGTCTTATTCTCATGTAATTTAGTTATTTGTTAGTATAGTTAATTATGAATAAATTGTATGTAGTGGAATTTAAACATATGAAACTAAAACTGAGACTGAAACTGAAACTGATGTTGGAAACTGTCTTATCTTATCCCCGACATGTCAAATTTGGTTCAGCAATCTGTCCGGCTTTAATCGGTCATTCCTTCCAGTTGAAATAGGAGATTTTCTGAAGAAAGCCCCTTTCGAAAACTTGCAAAGACAAGCGAAAACAGCAAGCAAAATTTCCCTTTGTTCTCCTTCCTAGCAATAATGACTCTTGGATGAGTTCGTGTATTTTGTCCTCATGGGAGAATGGAATCTCCCTGAATAAGTTATTCACACTAGGGGGAAGACTTTTCAACCCGCCAAAAAGCACGTGCTAAAGCGTGCTGAAAGTCATCGCTGTGAGTAAACACATCAGGGACTTTTGCTTGCAATTTTAGCACGTTTTTTAAGGCTTCTCAAAGGGACTCATTTTTTAAAATTGCCTACAGAATCTGAACGGAGTTACCGATTATAGCTAGGAAAATTTCTAAAAATACATGAACATGTTAACTATTTAATCAAATAATGCAAAATATCATTGCTTATATATTCAGGGAGCAAGTGACCTTTCAAACGCCGGGCGTTTTTTCTGACTCACCCGGTATAAACTTGGCTAGGTAGACTACATTCATTTGTTTTTTGAGCCAAAAGTTTCTTACAAGCAGTTTCCAAGAAAAGCGATAAGTGTACAGTCTAAAATATTGCAGGAAGCCACATTCAGAAATTGCAGATACTTTTGATTAACATAGACAACATTTAGCCAGAAGTTACGGTTTTTAACGGGGGAATGGATGGGCTTCCTAGGCTTTATTGCACCCCTAGATAGATCTGTTAGAGTTCTGTGCTCTCAAAGTTGACAATCTTGCCCCTATACTTTTCATCTTGGTGTCATAAAGTGCAACTTGATATCTTGTGTTTGCTCTTAAATGCTGAAACATCAACTCAGTGGAAAGGAAATAAACAAAGCTTTTATCGTACCTTTGGCGACATATACCGGGAGTCCCAGAAAAAAGGTAACAGATTTGATCATGGCTAGCGCTAAGGATTTGGCTTGAATCGATTGGAAATAATCTTTAAACTATTCCTCGATAGTTAACTTCTGTATCTTTATCTGTATAATACTTAGCTGTTAACTCACTTATGAGCATACACGCTAAGGGTATTGTTGTTGATTCCTGATTTCCACTGAACGCCTCCATCCATGCGAAGCTGTTTCAACCTTCAGCATGAGCATAAATACAAATTTTGCTGCAAAAAAGAGTTCGACCACTTGCAAGAAGTTAGATTTACGAAATTAGATTTACAGCTTATGATGAAGCTAGCACATGCCGAAGGAGTTGCAAAAATATTGCTGATAGGCATCACTTTGTATTCACATGAATTTAACTAGAGAGCAGTCGCTTCACATGAAAAGTCCGTCAGTGGAAATCAGGCTTTAGACTACTTTCAGAAAATTTGTCAATGCAGCTTTAAAGTCCTCGTTTCTCTCGTGTAGAACCAATGAGTCAGGCAAAGAATTCCAATCACTTATGGTTCTTGGCACAAATGAGTTCTTATAGATGTTGGTATTGCAGCGCATTATGTTGACACATTTCGAGTTTGAAGTGCGTTGTTTCCGCTGGTTTAATTGCAATATGGAGTCCCGGGGTACAGCAACCAAGTCATATACGATCTTATGAAGGAAGATAAGCCGTTTTTCTCTTCGACGCTCATGCAGTGGCTGCCATTTGAGGTCTTTCATCATTTTAGTGACGCTGCTATGTCTGCGATAATCGTTGGCAACAAATCGAGCAGCTGGTCGTTGGACGCCTTCCAATTTATCAATGTTTTTTTTGTTTTTTTTTTCAGATACGGATCCTAAACTGTGCATCCATATTCCATAACTGATCGGACGAGGGAGATATATGCTGTCTGTTTGAAATCCTTTTTACTATGACGAATGTTTCTCCGAATGAAACGCATTATACCATTAGCTTTGTTAGATACTTTGTTGACATGGTCTGCCCATTTAAGATTTGAGATAATCTGAACGCCCAGATACGGGTTGTCCTGTACTTTTTTAAAACTTGAAGAAAGATAACTTGTTTGCTGATATTGGAGCATTGAAAGAAGAAATTTTTACCATGAGAGTCAAGATTTGCCTCCACCCGTAAACCAGAGCTTTTTGGTTTTGGCCTAAGTTGCTTGACGCACTTGTTGTGGAATCTCCTGAACCAGAGCGAAGTACAAGCAAGAAACCTCGTGCTTCGAAAAAATTCTTGATGGAAATCCAAATCGAGCTAGAAGTCAAATTCACGAATTTTTTTCCCTAAAGAGACATCTCCTTTCATTCAACAAAACCTTTGAATTACACCTGCCGAATAAAAGTTATTCATCAGCAAAATAATTCCCTTGGGTGTGAAAAAGTCCTCCTTGTTGGAATAAACTACATTTTTGTTATCATTGGAATTATTACGAAACAAGCAATCGTGTATACCCAAAGGATAGAAAGTAAGAAGGATAAGATCATTGAAAGTACTCACTTGTGCTTAAATTGTTTCTATTATGTAAATTCATCTTGACTGAAGAAAGATATTCCTTGGTGATTAAATTCATTGATAAATTTGTAAGTCTTTAGTTTTTAAAATTCCATCCAAATGTGTACCTTAGCACACTGGTCCTTATTCAGAATTTCTACGCTGTGTCTGTGCTTGAGGAGATCCCCCAAAACAGCGCATTTGTAGTTTATGCCAAAACCTAAAAGCTCTGGTTTCGAGATGGAGGAAAATCTGTGTTTTCAAGATAAAAATATCTTCTCTCAATGTTCTAATATCAAAAAACGAGGTATCTATCTTCAAGTTAACTATCAAGGAATAGTTCAAAGATGATTTTCGATTGATTCGAGCTCAATTCTTTACACTAGCCTTGATCAAATCTGTTTTTGGGACACCCGGTATTCTTACATTCAAAATACAGCGTTTCAGAGATCGATAGCCGGTTTGCATTTGTTAGTGGACGTTTTAGAGCTTTTACATAACGTTTGACTTAACCGACGGCATAATTTTGAAAACTTGCAGTTGAGAGGATATTTTTGAGAATGATAACAGCAAGAAGTAAAGATCAAAGTTTTAAAGATACTTCAGATACAAGGTTTTTTAAGAGCGAATTTTTAAAATCTTCGCGTTTCACACTATTTCAGACAGATTTAGGATATGCAATGTTGTTCGTGTATGAAAAATGCAAATTTTAAGCGTTGCCACTGCCTCCGTGATAAAAGTTCGGTTCTGTTGAAAGCCAACTGCTGTCACTTGGTAATGTATTTTCAGTGATATTTAGAAAGTAGGAAGACATTGATATGAATTTATGTCGTTTTTGAAGGGCTTATTTGCTGAGGATCAAGACCCCCAAATGACAGGCCTGACTCAAAATGCGTTTTCTCTAGATTTATGCGTTCTCTTAGTAAATCTCGCGAAGAGAATTTAGCCTTATTAGCACTGAGTTGAAAAATACAAATTTTCCTGAATTTACTTGATAGTCGCATGCATGACCTGCTATATGTTAGGGGTACTTTCTCCCGTCGATTCTTTTGTTTGCGTGATGTCATGGTCACATTTGATTGGTTAACGTGCAAATGTAAACATCCGGTTCGGCTTCATTAAAGGATTATTTGCCCTTGTTGCATTGTGTAAGGAGCAATTTTCCTTGTTGAAAAGACAATCATCACAATAAGTGTTAAACGTGTTTTTAAAGTCTCATTTTTGTCAGTTAGCCACCCCGTTCTCCCACAGTTCAATGTTGTTTGTGAGAACATCCTAAAAACTGACACTTGCCTTGCCTATAACTACTGGTCACAAAGAATCAACACTGAGATGCGAAAAGGTGGAATGTGACAAACAGCTTTTTTTCTCAACTCTTTTTATGTCCACGATCGCAGGCCAGTGAAAAGTAGGAAAATTTTGGTTGTAGTTTGAATGTTTTTCATAAGGGTAGCTCGTGCTGAAAATAACGCCACAACTAGTGATGACTGTATTTGTTTTTGCAGCCTGCACCAATAAGAAGCCTCAAACGTATTCTTCAGATTATAATTCATATAAATTTGACTCACCTCATTGTTGGACCAAGGTTGGCACTAACGTTGTAGCGGATAGTTGTACCAGTTCCCTTGGATTTGAACGTGGTAAGTTTCTTGTCGTGATTTTACAATGTTGCTCGGATAGCCACTAATCCTAGCTAATACTGCCCATAGTATGCATTTGGATTATTTGATGCCTAATTGGCTACTCAAGCCCGTAGGAAGTGGGATACAGGGGGCCAAAACCCCCAATAATTTCGAAATCAATGATGTTACGTCTCAAGCATTAATTAGTGTACTGTTCTCCATTGTTTTAACAACAAAAGCCCCCCAATCAGCAGCTGCTTCCTACGTAGTTACTGTGCTTCAACCCTTCAACCCTTCAACCCTTCAACCCTTTAGACCCTTCAACTGAAACGAGAATAATCTGTAAATTCGCCTTTCTCCGTATTCGTCGAGCGCACAATACATTGTGAGAATTATAGTATAGGAGGACACGTGTGCAATCAAACAAACAGCGTTCGTATGGTGATAAAAGCAAGACATGAAAAAGCAAGCTAATTGCGACAGAATATCTCCTTTATTTTCAAGTGAACCCTACCCTCATTTTTTTCAAAACTCTTGGATGGGTAGAGGGAGCATCTAAGAGCAAGAAACTACCATGGAAAGAACGGCTAATAAAGTAAAGAGAGCCAATCTAGAGTGGCAAACCAAGCCCTTAGGCCAGAAATATTGGACACCTCGTTATGCGAAGACACCAAGGGATGGACCATAGAGTAATCGAAAATGCTGAAGTTTAGTGAAGACAGTTTAAACAAAAAGTTGATCGAAGCTTCGGAAACGATGCCAACCAAGGTAGCCCCGAAAGCCTACCGAAACAAGATGCAGGGCCACGGACTTTGGAAAGAGGGTTATATTTCTCGGGTCGGAGTTGAACCTGGGATAACGGCGGGGCGGGCCTTGTCACATTGTGCTTGGCAAAGGCAAGTGTATCTGCATCGACGGAAAGAGGAATCTTTGCAGTTTTTTCTTTCATCAGCTTATTTTCAGTTTATAGCAAACCAATTTTTTCTTGTCCTTTTCCATTCTCTCTTCATGCTTCAATTTTAGACAACCTAACTGTGCTTTCAGAACAGCTAGCTCATCACCATTATCAGATTCACTTTCTGCAGCATTACTTGTGTTACCCTCAGGCTTCTGGTTACCGTTTCGAGAAGCTGACTTCCATTGAACGCTTAGATCTCGGTTCCTCGAGTTCGTTGTGCTCCGTGGCTTTGAAATAGTGGGCCTGGTTGTCTTTGTCACTATGATGGGTAAATCTTTCATGTAAGTTTTTGCCCTCCTGCAATATGCTCTGAGCACAATCCGCGACCTTTGGTAGGAGTGAAGTCCTTTCTGCTGATTAACGAAATCCGTCTCTTCCTTACTTCTATCTTCTCTGGTCCTATTTCTAAGCCAAGAATCACAACAAAATTGAAAAGGAAACTTCTAGTACAAGGAATGACGCTTTTCTTACCTACAAATTGCAAAATGCATACTTTTCAGGCCCGGAGGGGGGTACTTGACCAGATTTTGGACGGGGACGTGCCATCGAAGTTCAAAACATACCCGTTCGTTATACCAATTTTTCAAAATGCATACCCCACTTTATAACAATTTTCCAAAAATATATGCTCGACTTTATACTAATTTTTCGATAATGAATACCCGACCCTATACTAATTGCAAAAATTGGGAAAATTGATACCGTTTCTTGTACCAAAATCTTGAAAATTGACACCGTTCCGTATACCAAAATCGTAAAAATCAATGCCCTTCCCGATGGCACGCCCCCGTACCAAAAACATGTATAGTATAACCCTCCGGGCATTCAGGGGCAAATGACCAAACAGAAACCTATGAGGTGGCACAAACAGACATCTCCACCCATGGGGAGAATGATCCTTTCCAAAACTTAAAAAACATTACGGAATAAGCATCCCAAGAATGTAATCATAAGCTACATCCATCAATATGAATTCCATTAGGAACAAATTCTCCAAGTTTGTCAGTCCCATACAAAACCCGGTTGATTCGGTTGATGTTTTGATGATTGCTGAAACGAAATTTGATGCTTCCTTTCCAATGGCTCTGTTTGAAACAATCGGGCTTAAAATGCCGCACTGACTGGATGTCTCCTCGAGTTCTGGGGGACTTCTGGTCTACGTTTCAGACCGGATTGTCTCCATGGAGCTCTTGGGTGCACCAGTCCAGGGTCATAGCTAGGTAATTCCAACTGAGCTAAAATTGAGGAAAGAAAAATAGTTGCTGCTCCCGTCCTATCGCCCCCTGTGTCAAGATCAAAAATATTTCTTAGATAGCATGGAGGCATTGATTGATTTCCGTTCCAGATCTTCAGGGAAACTATTGATACTCGGTGATTTGAACATGGAAGTACACGAATCTACGTTGAAAGACTTCATCCAAGAATGGGAGCTATGTAGTATGATAAAAACACCTACCTGCTTCAAAAGGATTCATGAGCGATGTATTGACTTGTTGTTAACAAACTCGAAACATTAGTCTGAGTCTTCTGGTACCACGATGCAATGAATATGCTTTTTAGTTCTGAAATCTCCTATGCTTAGTATGTTTTTGGTTTGTCAAGATATGCTGTCAAAGTACATAGAAAGTGTGAAAGAAAAGCTAAATGACGAAGCCGAACAGAAAAGCGCGCAAGAGCAATGGAACAGCATAGAAGATGTATGCGTAACGTCCGCCGAGACACTTTTGAGAAAAGACAGGCCTAAAGAAAAATTTACCTCAATAGAACTCCAAACACTATGTGAAAAACAACAAAAACTGAGAAAAGATATTAACTCCCTTAAGGACGCTGAGAAGAGAAGAACACTGAAACAAGAAAGAAACAGAGTACAAAAGCAAATAAAAGATTTCAAACGAAAAGAGAACAATAGACTTTTAGAAGAGCAAATAGGCGAAATAGAGGCGTGCAAAAATGACTCCAAGAGACTCTTTGCAACCATGAGAATTTTGTAAAGAAAACATCCAAGTGACCTTCTCATAGAAAGGCAAGCTGCAAACAATCAATCAAAGAAAACTGTAACAGCGTGTCCTAGGCAACAAGTACAACTCATCACAAACCACTTCAGCAACGTTTTTAGCAAACAAGATGAACCAGAGATACCAAGAGTCAAACCAGTCAAAATGAAAACTCCCCTCTCAGAAGAAGAGGTACAAAAAGCCATAAAATCAATGAAAAACAACAAGAGTGTGGGCATAGATGATGTAACAAGCGAACTGATAAAATATGGACCGCTGAATGAAATGTCGAAAAGAATTGCATCTTTACTTAATCACATCGCAGAACACAGAGACACACCAGAGGAAATTCATAAAGGGATACTCGTCCTCTTTCGAAAACCCGAAAAACCAAAAGGACCCTGCACAAATTAAGACCTATCATCCTGCTATCCGTTATTAGGGAAATCCTCAGCATATGCATGATCAGGAGAACAACCGAAAAACTCGGGACTATCATCCCACTATCTCAAGCTGCCTACAGAGGCGGCCGAAGCACAACTGAACACGTCTTTGCATTAAAAATGTTAATCGAAAAAGCAATCAACAGTCAAGATGACAACATATTTGTGATCCTGTTTGATATGTCCAAAGCTTTCGACACCATCAGAAGACCTCAACTCATTAAAGATCTAGGCAAAATATTAGACGACGATGAACTACATATGTTTTACATATTACTGTATAAAATGCAATACACGGCACAAGTAGGGAATGTAAGAGGGGAACCCTTCGAAACCAACATAGGAGCACCGCAAGGAGACTGCGCAAGCGCTCCAGAATTTACTTTCACATTAGCAGTTGCTCTCATGCTGCAAAATCCAGATGCAACCACATTACCAGACCAGCCCAGAGCAAATCACAGCCAAGGTAAAGAAAACTTCAGCATTGATCTTCAGTATGCTGACGATATTGGCAACGCAACAACTGACAAAGAACATAAGGACACTATAAAGCAAGAACTCCCTTTGAAAGTCGAACAAAGAAACCTAAATATCAATACTGAAAAAACTGAAGAATTTTACGATGAATGGAAGACCATGAAATATCTTGGAAGTATTTTAGACACCGAAAAAGACATAAAACGAAGGAAAGGACTATCGATTGATGCCTTCAACAAATATGAAAGAATCCTCGGTAATAGACAGACATCCATAAAACTAAAAATAAGAACGCTTAATACATTTATATATCCAATGCTGCTTTACAATTGCGAAATCTGGACCTTAACCAAAAAATTGGAAGAAAGTCTCGATATCTTCCAAAGAAAACCGCTACGTAGGATGCTACACATCAAATTAACGGATGAAGTAAGAAACGAAGAAATATATAAAAGATCACATCAGACACCCATCACGACCAAAATAAAGAAACGGCGATTAAACTGGCTTGGGCAAATGCTGAGGTTGCCAGAAAGAACACCAGCAAAACTAGCTTTCAGAGAACATTTACAAAAAGCGAAGGGTAATCGAGGAAGACCAAAACAGACATGGATCAGACAAATAAATAAAGACCTGAAACCAATAAATAAAACAGTGGATGAACTAACTGAAAACGATTATGAGCGAAAGGAATGGAAGATAAGACGGAAAAGCCAGTAAGAAGAAAGGGCTGTCATCAGCCATCAAGAGAGCCTTTCTTGGGGTTTCTGGTACAACGGGCAATGAATGTGGCAGACCTCTAAGCCAGCGCACTCTCATTGAGCCGTACCTACACCAATCCATGATGAATAGAACTTCTCAATTGCCTAAGTTTCTTAGCACTATTCCTATATTCAAAAGTTTCTGTTTTCTTCTTTTAGTGTTGCAACCAGAACAATCACCTACGCCATCGCCGTCATCATCATCATCATCATCATCATCATCACCATCATCACCACCATCATCATCATCATCATCATCATCATCATCATCATCATCATCATCATCATCATCATCATCATCATCATCATCATCATCATCATCATCATCATCACCATCATCATTACTAGATCTATCAACACGTCCATTCATGTCTACTCCAACACTAACCCCTATTCCAATACTATCATCAAGTATTTCATCGATTGACATCACCAGTATTGCTGCATCGCAAGCTGCTATTAGCCTGGTATCAACATCTGTAGGTAAGAATGAGAATTTTCAGGATCATCTAAAGCTTTACTTTGAAAGAATGCTAAGTTTAATTTATGCAAGAAAATGTCAAAATCTTCATTCCGTAAAAATTGCGGCAGGAGAAGACATGATTTCAGCACATTAAGAGATCACGTGCCACATTAAACAGCTAGAAGAAACCACTACTATCAGATGTACTGCTTGAGTCAGAAAATCCGAGGCCGGTCTTTGGGTGGTGTTTCGGGAAGGTTACATTCAATTAGATCGTTTCACCAAATACCGTTAGATTCATATTCATTCATGCAGGAACTTCTAAAGCATGTTCTTCATTAAAGTGCCGATGATCAGCGATTCCATCGGTAATGATCGCCGATATTCTGTTTTCATATGAAGCTGCTCTCTAACGGCATCGGCGATCATCGCCGATGAGCAGCGGAGAGCATTTTTTTCTGAAAGTTGATCGCCGACGGTGACCGATGATCGCCGATGCTCCCAAGAGCTTGGTTTTCATACCTCGTAATTAATTGGTGATGGTCGTCGATGAGGTCACCAATGATCAGCGATAAATTACGATTTAATGAAAGCCAGGCAACATTGATTTCATCTCTACTGAGCAGCGAGTAGCCATTTTGCATAACCAATCTTCTCAGAAAACAATTAATTTCTCCAATACTATTCGCTCTAGCGAAAAGTGGTAAAAAGGACGTTATTCTACACAGTCTTGGTAATCGAAAGACATGCAAATCAAAATGTTTCCATTAAGGCTGGCCATTAAGTGGATTTATCTCCAAAACTACTGGAAAATTTTGGTCTTCTTTCACAACCTTGGCTTGTTAAAAGCCCCTTGTTTTTTCTGACTCATCCGTACTTTTTTCCCAGATCCGAAAGTTAGCTTCATACTTGATCAAAAAACAATGGAGACTCAAAACTTTCTTCCAATCGGTCTATTGAAGTATGCGCGAAATTTTTTTCAAACTGATACTTTGATAAATTTATATAGAAGCATCATAGAGCCACATTTCAGCTACTGTTGTTCCGTATCGAGCTCTTGTGGTGCTTCAAAGCTAGAAGTGCTTCAAAAATTACAGAATAAAGCCGCCAGAATAGTAACAAATGGCCCTTTTGATGCATCTGCAGCTCCTTTGCTCCAGAGATTTGGTTGGCCATCGGTACAAAAGCTGATATATAAAGAAACAGGCTGTATGGTCTACAAATCTCTCAACTCTCTTGCACCTCAATATCTCAGTGATCTTTTCGTGAGATTATCGGGGGTACATCCAAGAGAGCTGAGAAACTCAAAAACTGACCTTGCAATACCCATGCTCAGAACTGGCAATGGCCAGAAATCCTTTGCGTATCGCGGGGCCAGTCTCTGGAACAGTCTTGATTTGGAAAGAAAGATGGCTCCCTCAATCAATGCCTTCAAGTCCAAACTCAAGGAAAAATAATCATATACATTATTTTTTATTTTTTATTGTAAATTTTGTATTATATAACTCTTTATTTTGTAAATAGTTTTTGCAGGGCCAATTGTAAAACAGTATATAGACTGAATTGTACCCTGGGTAAATAATTTTAAAATGAAATGAAAATGAGAATGAATCTTGCCCTGTTCTCTCGTCAACGTTTCCAGCAGCCGCCATCGCCAACACAATGAAGTTCCTGGAGCAACCAGTCTAATACCTAGTATCCTGGCTCCAGTTGACAAAAATCTGAGACAGCAGTGCTCATAGCAAAGAAATTTGTGAACTAGAAGTAGAACATTTGGCCATCCTTACTTAGAATCTTACCAGAAAGATATTTTCCTGCGTTGCTAGGAATTTTTGAAAGGTCTTTTACAGCGTAAAACTGGCAGCGACTTTGAAGTATCTATTTGAAGAAATTCCCTCTGAGCGTACAACCTCAGACATTCATGGCCAAGGATCGAAAGATTCCAGGCAGTGTTCGCTTTTCAAGTACCTACTTCCACAACTTACTTTACGAATGGAATTTGCTTGATAATGAGATCAAAAGTACGTCTTCCCTTGGCGAATATAAAAAAACTTTTGGCCGTCGTCAGACCATCAAGGAATCCGATATTCAATGTCCATGACATTATTGGTATTAAGCGATTGATAAAACTTCCCGTCAAATTCATTGACTTAAATGAGCACGAATTTCGGCACAATTCTGATTGCTTGAGCCTAATTTGCGACTGCAAAGAGGCAAATGAGGACGATGAACACTGAACACTGCCCTGAGTCTCACTGCAAGCTTCGAGTGTCAGAAAGGTACAGCCCTTGGCTATCTTCCCATCTGAAGGCTTTGTTTCGAACTAGAGGCAGAATTAAGAATGCTGCAGTCAAGGCAAAATCTGAAATATTAATGAATGCGTATAGACAAGTTAGAAATCAGGCTAATAATATGAATTCTCGGTTAAAGAGAGAATACTTCACAAATAAACTAAATGAGTGTGAAGGTGACCTTAAACAGACGTGGTCGACAATCAACAAACTCGTCTACAAGCGATCAAAGTCAACTCAAATCCAATCCCTAAAGGTGGGGGACACAGTAACTAAGGATTCGGAAAGCATAGCCAATTCAATGAATGAGTACTTCTGTTCAGTTGATGACAAGTTGAGTAGGAAAATTCCTGATAAGGAAAATACTCTCCTGAATGGAGACCATGACATAAATCCAACGGCTGCTCGTTTCACATTATCGCCTATGCAACCTCAAGAGATACAGAAAGCAATGAATAAATTTAAGACTTCACAGGGGTCTGGCCTAGATCAAATTTCCAGCTTTTTCCTCAAGGCAGGAATGCCAATTTTAGCTCAGCCCCTTAGTCAACTCTTTAATTTGTCTCTATCTTTAGGGCTGTTCCCTGACTGTTGGAAGATAGCAAGGGTTGCAAGGTCCTGCCGATGAGAGCTCTAACTATTGCCCAATTTGTGTTCTACCGGTTGTCTCTCGCCTTTTTGAGAAACTAATTTATGATCAGTTGTACCACTACCTAGATTCCAACAAACTCATTTTCGGTAAACAATCTGCTCACAGACAGTTGCATTCTGTTCTGTCGTGTTTGCTTAAGTGCACTAATGATTGGTACTTGAATTTAGAGGGTGGTAAATACACTGCAGCTACCCTTGTGGACCTCAACAAGGCTTTTGACACGGTGAAATATTATCGCAAAAACTGGAGCTTTACGGTATTCATAATAAAGAAATGAAATGGTTCTGTCCCCATTCAACTAATAGAAAGCAGTGTTGTAAGGTAAATGGGAAGATTTCGAATATAGAATCTATAACCTGTGGAGTACCGCAGGGGTCCTGTCTAGGGCCTCTGTCATTTATCATATATATCAATGACCTCCATCTACATATGAAACATTGCGACGTTAATATGTATGCTGATGACACAAGCCTGATGTTTGCGTCGGATTCGGTTCGGCATATTAACGACTGCGTCAATGAAGACTTGAGCAACCTTAAATCTTGGCTACAAGGTAATAAATTGTCCCTGAATGTTGCTAAGACACATAGTCTTGTAGTTGGCAGCAGAAAGCGACTGAAAGATATAAGTGATGATAGAGTAGCAAAGCCCTCTTTCGTAGTAGGCGAGGAGAATGTTTCCATGGTAGATAATATAAAATACATTGGGGTAATTGTTGATAAGCATCTGAGCTGGGACGAGCAAATTTCAGCAGTGACGAAAAAAGTTTCACGTGGATTAGGGATGTTACGTTTTTCTAAAAAGTATCTGCCCATTGTTACTGTACAAAGAATGTACAGAAGTCTAGTGTAACCATACTTCAGATACAGCTGCCCGGTATGGGGAGCTGCCGGTATCAATACTATCAATCGGCTGCAAAAACTCCAAAATAGGGCGGCAAGAATCGTCACAAACAGTGCTTATGATGCTTCTGCTTTACCCATCATTAGAAAACTTGGCTGGCCCACTATCAATGAACTTATTGAATCAGAAACCGTGAAGATGGTATACAAATCGGTAAACAACCAACCTCCCATTTACCTTACAGAAATGTTTGTTAGGCTGTCCGATGCATGCAAGAGAGAACTTCGCAATACTATAACAGATTTGGCCATTCCTCTTCGCAAATCGGCTTTCGGCCAGAAATGCTTTTCATATAAGGGTGCTAAAGTATGGAACGATCTTTCGGTTGAAGCCAAATCATCAAAATCTTATGAAATATTCAAAAAACGTATCAACAATGCCAACACCGAATGCTGATTCTCTCTTTCATGTGATAGTTAGCATAGCTTTAATTTTGTTTGTAAGATTATGTTGTATATAAGGTTTTTTAGTTATGTATGCTTTTTCTTAATTTATATTTATTTGCGCGGCCCACTGAAAATCAATCCTCTGACTGAAGTGGCCACCGTGCTTAAAGAAGTTAAAATCAAATCAAATCAAATCAAATCAAACAATAACAGTGAGCACGAGTTTGTCCATAGAGCAAGAAGATTAAGAATTGCAATACCTTTCCTGCAAAGATACAGGAATAGACTCTAAAGTATTTGTAATGCAGTTGCCATTATTATAGCTGCATATTGGTAGAATTTGAGCATGGTTTCTACCCCTTTTTGCTACCTCTAAAAGAAGCAGTCTCTATACAAAATCTCCAAGAAGCCTGGAAATATTTCATCTATTATAGTGATCATACAGTTTGGTCAGCACCGAAACCGTTTTGAAAGAAACATTAGTAAACTGTGTAGAATAACTGATGAACCCAGCATTAAAGTACAAAATAGCAAATTTTGAGACTGGTAGATCTGGTTTCTGTAATGCAGCAACGATTTCATCAAATTAACAACTTTTAGATAATTTGATATACAGAAAATCGTACTTGCATCTGTATCTAGCATTTGGTGTCACCATCTTCTCTGTCCACATCTAGCGTAAATATTCAGGGTCCAAATTTAAAGAATCAAATCTCTTGCATGTTAAGAAGTGTTAGAAATTCTGAAAACATCAAGGAAGCTTCAGTAATTTGAAAAAAGTTTCAATTTTTTTTTACATTTTAGATACTGGTCGATCTTTGTCATCGGACAACGTAAAAGTGCAGGCACCAGCAACAAAGTCAACTAAAATGAGCCCTCAAGAAATATTTCAAACGCAGTCATTATCTGTACCTTCTCAAATGATCAACTTGGGAACATTGAGAATCACTCCATCTCATAGTTCCAGAATGCCATTGCTCTCAACGTCAATAGGAACAGGTTAGGATCTTGATACAACTCTTCATCTAATCTTAGTACAGATTCACGCAGCACCTCAATTTTTCTTTTGGGGCCAGCTTTTGAGTTAAGCTGTTTCATCAAGCATATAGACTATTTTCCTTGAGGGATAATTGACGAATAGAAATCCTATGTCAAATCTCAGGCTACCTTGTACACGCCATCTTTCTGCTTGATAGTGTGAAGGAATTCTAAACCACAGAAAGGCTTTCTATCAGCTAGAAAATTTTTTGTTCCAGAAAAATTGTTGCATAGAAAGCATGACTATATGATACAAAATCGATTAAGGCCCGGTTCAGACGGCGTATTTTTTATGTGCCGAATATAATGTCTTGAATTAACTGCATGAAAAGTACGGCGTCTGAATCGAATAGCTACTGCAGTTATTATTAACGTCGACCCTAATCAATAAATTCGGCCAACCCAGTCGAATAAAACGACGTAATCACGGCAGTGATTCAGACGGCGTACTTTTCATGTGTCGAATCAAATGCATAAATTATGCTAATCCCCTTGCTCGGTTTCCTGCTGCAAACAATAACATTTACCACAGCGGTTTCTTTGATTATCATTTTGATTGGCAGCGAATGTGCAGGAGCGCGTGCTGCTGAAAACTTTTTTAAAGCGGACTTTTCTTCTTCCGCTTTCTGGAGTAACAGCATCTGTGTGCTATTTGGGACAGATCAACGTGCAAATTTAGCAATGATTTTGTCATGTAATCACATAAATCCAGGACATAGCTGAAGACTGTTTTCTCCCACCTTTTCTCAGCATTCTGTGAATAGCTGCAGTCCTCTGCTCAAGCGAGAAATGCATATTTCTACAAAGATTTGCCTGCATTTTGAAGACCCAGAAGACCCACGTATTCTGACGAACCCTCATTTCCCTCATTCGTATTGCAAATGAAATGGGAGGTAATTGCAAAGCCATTTCTTGTGAGTAAAGCAAAGCCAACAAAACGACGGGAAAAGACCGTAGGGGCATGGAATTAAAGATGGAAAACATGAAGCCATCTCAAGCACTCGCACCACATAGCGATCTTGTTTTGTTTTCCAATATCGATAGACAATATAAATCCTGCATTCCATAAATACCTTTTGTAACCAATAAAGGACTTCAAAATGGTGTAGAAAATCACAGCAAAACACTCAACGCTAAAGCTTGGTCAATTATATTCGATGCATGAAAAATACGCCGTCTGAATCAAAAGGGGATTTTAACCGAATTTGAGTCGAATAAAATGCCTATTATCTTCGGCACATGAAAATACGCCGTCTGAACCGGGTCTCATATGAAACGTTTTGTCCTTTTCTACGCGACAGGTTAAATTATTTTTAGTTGTTAACGGCATGGTATTTTCTTAATTCTAATTTGCTATTCACAACTGTTATTTTTCGAAGCGAATTTCACAAGGCAAGGAGCGTCCAGCAATCTACACCTTGCAAACGGTGGACAACAATGTAAAGCATATTGTGAAAGCATTGGTACGTAAATTCCTTCCCAACTTATTTAACTTCCAGGGGCCATTGGATAGCACTTAGTGATTACTCTGCTGCAAAGCGCGTATTTGGAATACTTAGACATTCAAGACAGTCAGAATTCTAGAGCAACATTGGCAATATACCGTTGTATCAGGGTGTTAAACTGAAATCATTCAGAACGTTCAGAAAAATAAGGACACTTTCGTCAGGTTTCATCAAAGCATTACAAATCAGTGTTTTGGTTAGAAATGCTGCTCGTTAATAAGTTTGCTTAGCTCCTTGGCTTAACATTATGAATTTTGACTTCTAGAAGTTAATCCCGTGTGGAGAAGTTTGGATAGATTGCATAAGTTTGCATTGAACAGTCATTGACTGAGCACCTCAGAATCCTCGAATTTGAAAGGTACTACATGGGGCAGTAGGTTTGTTACGAGCGCTCGGGTGCTTTTGGGAACGCGAAGGCTGGTGGTGGTTGAGTCACATACAGGACCAAGAGTTTTTTTAATGTGGTAGCCCACTCATATTGATATTAGATGTTAATGTAAATGCTTCTAATTTATAATGATTAACTGTTCCATAAGCTATTATTGCAAACTGTATCATCTGAACCTAACCTATTGTCAGGTGAATTCTGCTCAAGTGCCGTGGCTACTGGAAATTCTGATTCAGTATTTCTGGACAACGGAGTTATCTGCATGGACAGCACATTGATGAAAATATGGAAAAATGATTATGACCCTTCTTTTTACATTGGAAATAAAACATGTGCTGGCTACGTTTCTGTAAATGACACAGTGGCGTGCACTGTCAGAGGTTTTAACGACACAAATGTGAGGAGATTATGCAAGTGCATAAAATCTGGTGAGTACTATGCTCTAAGATGTATGCTTGATTTTGATTTTAACTCGGCATTCATTTCTTATGATTTCTTTCTTGATAGCCTTTCTTGATCTCCTTAATCATACAAGGTTCGTTTTGTCCCGTGATTCACGATAAGCTGAAAGACGCACACTCTCCCGGAGTAATTTCAGAAGGGTTGTAGAGTTCCTCGACAAAACTAAAAATGCTAAACGTTCTGATTCGAGGTGAAAAAACTCAAATAAGTGACTACATGCCGAATTTTTAACCAAACACACTTACAGTGAAAGCAGTAGAAGGGTACCACCCATGTCGTCAATAAAAAAGAATCAAATCGTCATTGGATTTTGTTCTCTCTGCATAAAGAAATCTTTGAACGTTCTCATTTATTGTGGTTTCCAAGGAAACAAGCTCCTATGGTAATCCTTCAAACGATCAGCCCAACGGAAGCAACATTGGAATTGGCAGTAAACAAATAACAAAGCAATATTCGAATAGTCATCCAATCATGAAAATCTATTTCACTGTAATAGCACGAGGATTACACTCAACAAGGACACAATGTTGCTTTTGAGTATGCTGCAATGAAGCTCTTGAGTATGCTGAGGATTTTTTAAGGTTAAATAGCAACTTGTGACCGTGCTAAAATTCATACAGTTATAATTGAAGAGATGAGCATTCATCTGGCTGCCATCCTCTGTTCTCACTCTAATATCTACATTTGAAAAAGTTTCAATTCTCAATTAATTGCTGTTTTATATGAATTTAACTCACGCATTTGGCCTTTCTTCAGCTGATGAAGACAAATTCACTCCGTGGACACCTTGGTCTACTTGCACTGTTATTTGCAATGGTGGAACACAGATTCGAACTCGTGTTTGCAATGCAGATTCATGTAATGGAAGAACAACTGAGACAATAAACTGCAACACACAGCCATGCCCAAGTGAGGCTATTAGATTGATTACTTGGCATTGTTTTGATATAATTAAACTTCCCTTTCATCTCAAAAAGGGCAATATTTGTTGGTACCCAAAAGTTTAATGCTACTAAATTTGACAAATTTTCAAAAAGACAATTACTAACTGTAGAAGGTCTTGTTCTTTGTGAAAACTTTTGTGCTGACCATCTGAAAACCAATATATTGGATAGAATGAATCCATCCTCTCAATTGAAATCTTTACATAAAAACACCATGTTTATATCCAGAAAAGACTCTGAGCTTGGGAGAATAAAGCCATCAAAGTCTAGGAAAAGGCTACCATGGGACATAATGACATAAGTCCTAAAGACATAATGAGCTCTACATATCGTTAATTATGTTAGACATATCATGGTGAGAATAGAGAAAATGCCCAAAACTGCGGCCAAACGGAGATCACGTGATCTCTAAATGTAGACCAAAGAAAAGACTGTGTCTCTAATCCAGACCTGGATCAAACAGACTTAACCCTATTACTACCGGGGGGGCACAAAGTGCCCGCGGCGCAGATTATTTGATGCAGTGCTGTCAGTTCGAGAGATACAGAGCTGAAACTTGGTGATTTTTCCTCACATTTAATATACTAATTAAAAATCTAAAATTTTTTTCCAAAATGGTACACACTGATCACGTGACCAGCATCTTTTCAACACGTGGTCAGCAGTAAAAGAAAAGAAAGAACTCTAATTTTTTCCAGAATGATCACAGATCATTGACAACACTACCATTCAATAGATCTTCATGAGAGCTTTCAGTTGATATATAGTTTCATTCATTTTCGATGACGTTAGCAATTTTAAGCTTAATGACGTCATCAATGTTTATGACATCATATAAATACTAACAAATATATTAGGAAAATTTTGATGACTAAAAACGATTTTCTTAATTATTATACATCGTCTTGAAGCATTTCAGAGTATTTAAATTCACAATTAGGGGTTTAAATTAAACAATGTAAAGCTGGTGTATATAAATAATGAATAGATATTATATATAATGAGCTTAAATAGATATTATACTATTGATGTTTTCTTATTAGTGCTTTGAGATACATTTTAGTCCATTCAAAAAAGGAATAGTCAAATAAAAACTTAAATATTGTCAATTTTGCCAACAGCAAGCAAATACTTCAATTTTCCTCAATTATGACGTCATTGTGACGTCATGGATGTAATGAAAAATAAAAAAGTAGCCTGTTGTGCAGATTTTGTTACGGTACACAATTGTACCAAGTTTCGTTCTCATATCTACAATATTGGTGACTTTACGGAGGGGGGCCCTTTGTGCCCCCCTCCGTACTACAAGGGTCCAAAAAGCCTGGTATTAATAGGGTTAACAGGAGTGTATTCATTATTGCGTTCTATTTGTAAGAAAAAACGAAGCACGCAGAGAGAGACACGATGCTTCTCAACAAGATCTTGGGAAACAACTGTGAATCTGTTTGTTATGGTAACTAGCTAAGATACAAATCAAGAAGAAACAGTGTCCTGACCTGCGCTTGAAAAGTAGCTTACATGCGTTTTTTCCCATTGCAAAGGCCTGAATTTTAGCACGGAGACATTTACCTTTCATCTCAGATCTTGTCACTAAATGTCGAATTGGTCTTTTCTCATCGAACCATGCGTATTCTACGTTGCTCTGCTTGTGCTCAGAACAACTGCTCAGAATCTAATGCGAGCCAGGCTTCAAGTTTTCTGATTGGCCTAGGTGGATATGGTATTCTCGCTTCTTTGTATCGTCACTGTCTGAGACGCTTCATTCTCTGATGATGAATATGAATTTCAGAGTAAAAAGCTTTCAGTATGTTTTTTTAACCTTACTTTCGTAAGTAATCATATTATTTCATATTTATATTTCATATTTCATTTTATTAGGGAGGGAGACCCTTCAACCAACTGGTTGATTTACAAGGGGCCCTCCATATAAAAAACCTACAAAAATTAAACAAGTTAAAAACCGCTAAAAACTACTTACAATGAATACATCTAATAAAAAAAAAATCCTATCTATAAAAAATGAAAGAAAAGTACCTAAAAAACAAATCGTCAAATTGGCCTCCTTGGCCTCCTTTTGAATGAAAATCTAAGCTGGAAGTACCACTTAAGTGAAATTTCTAAGAAACTATCAAGAACTTGTAATATATTCTTCAAAGTAAGGCATCTTCTACCAACTAGTATTCTAATCTCCTTATATAATTCTTTGTTTTCCTCATTTCTCCAACATTGAATCATTGTTTGGGGTCTTACCTATGACACCCAAACTAAACCAATTTATCTCCTACAAAAGAAAGTTATCAGAGCCATTGCTTTCAAAAGTTTCACATCTCTATCTGCACCTATTTTCTCTGATTTAAAAATTCTTTAATTATATGATTTATTTGATTTCAAGCTGCTTACTTTTGTGTATGAGTCTGTTAACAAGATTTCTCCTTCCTTTTTTCATAACTTTTTTGAAACCTTGACAACTGTTCATTATTATGATACAAGGCAGGCTTCGAGAGGTGATATTTTATGACTCGTGGAAATACCTTGCAATATGGTCTAAGATGTGTTAGATATGCAGGCGCCAAATCCTGGAACAGTATTCCTAATGTCATCAGACAATCTCCTTAAGTCTCCAATTTTCGTTATAAACTCAGGTTTCATATCTTCTCCACAAAATACCAAAATTGATCACCTTCAGTATGTTCATTTCTATAATTTCATTTTTCCCAAATGAACTAAAGATGCTACAGCTATAACATAATATGCTCTTAGAAATGGGTTGCTCTCTCCTCGATTAGTTTATCTATTGAGAGAGCTCCTCCTTAAGAAATTCCTTACATACAACTTAATACAAAATTATTATATAGTTGTCTTTTTACTCTATCAAATTATTTTGTTGTTGTTAATCTATTATTTATAGTTTGCTGTTAAATGGATTTGTATTGTTGTTGAATTTTAAAATAAAAATCTTGAACTTGAACTTGAATTGCAAATGAAGTTGAAATATCTTCACGAAACGAAACAAATTTTAATGATCAGAATCCAAATGATGAAAACCATCCACTCAACTATGGTCATGACGTTTTTCCATGTTTTAGTTGATGGTGGTTTTTCAGCCTGGACAAGTTGGTCAACTTGTAGTGTGACATGTGGGGGAGGATTTAGGAACAGAACAAGAACGTGCAACAATCCTTATCCGAAGTATGGTGGTTTGGATTGCTTTGGTGATCGATCAAAAAGAGATATGTGCAGTCCACAATTCTGTCCAGGTATAGTTCTACTGCTCATTGGATCAGAACACTTTTAGATTGCCTGCCATTTAGCATACGGCTCAAATCTTTCAAAACTTTAAAAAGGTGGGTGTAAAATTGTATCACATTTTTCTTTGAATTCATGTGCTTGAAAGGAACTTTGGGTAATTTGCTGTAAATCTACCGTGGCAATTTTTTGATGTATTGATTATTTTCAAAATGGCGGCATTTTGACTTATTTTGCAAAAATTCATCGAAAATTTGAAGAAATTAAAATCGTCGTAAATCTTAAACTAATCGAGAGAGGTTGATACAATCTTCAAGATAACTATTATTTCTGACGGTCTACAACATGGTTGCAAGCAGAAGCCTGTTTTCCTTCTGATTAAGGATTTAGAAATTTGACGACGTCACAGCCTCAAAATTGATAAATGCCACCATTTTGAAAGTAGTCAAGGTATCAAGAAATTGCCATGGCAAATCCACTGCGAATTACCTGAAGTTCCTTTCAAGCACTTTAATTCAAAGAAAAATGTAATAGAGCTTTACACCCACCTTTTTAAAAGATTTGAGCTCTATGCTTTGCCATTTACAAATATTCAAACATTTTCAAAACGAACTAAACTTGTTGCATAAATTCAGGTTTTTCAATCGGTCGTCATATTTCTACTCAATAACGATTTTCATGAACTTATTTCTTTAAAAAGAGCTTGCATTATCTGGTTGAGAACAATGACAGTCGATAAGTTTGCTAAAGATTGCGTCAGACATTTTTTTCGCCATGAAATTTTGCATCTCAAAAAATTTCAGTTGAATTGATTGGTTGATTTACCATGTGGGGCAAAGGATCGTGGAGAAGTTCCCTGGTGCCATCTTTAGCACGATTGCTCAATAGTACGTAGAAAATAAGTGAAAGTAGTTATTTTATGTGATTGAAGATGATTTATCTTTTTTCATTTATTTCTAAGATGTTGTAAAAGTTCAGAAATGAATTTCCGATGAGCGAAATTCAATTTATTTATTTTCAAGAGGCCTTTATTAAGAATCTTACGAAATACAGTAAAATCCCACCTGTAAGAAACTCGTTTGACAAAATAGCCTGATTGGTTTCGTGTGTCAAGATATACATCTTCAAAGCAGGTGTGTCAAGAAAGCACTTCTTCGTGTGTCAAGATATACATCTTCAATAGTGTAAGAAGCACTTTTATATTCCAGACAGATATGAAGTTTATTAAGGAAACGTTTTTAAAATGTGCAGTGTTGTACAAATATCTAACAATTTGAGCCAGCACTGAAATTTTCTTGAAAGCATAAAAAGTTGGACTTAAGATTATCATTCTTGTTTCTAGAGATCTGGGATCTGCTTGAGACATATTCAAATATGTACCTTATGATATTACTATTTACCATTGTAAAAGAAGCTGAACATGAATCAGCATGGATAGTTTCTTGTAGAGAGGTATTTTATTCAGCAAAATCAGGCCTGGTTTTCTTATAATGCCGTTTATTAAAGGTGGGACTTTACTGCATGCGGTTACCAAAAGTGATGACAAGGAAGTCGACAAACAAATATCAACCAAATAACATGATTGTTTTCATTAGTCCCATCAACATCTTAAAGAGATGACCAAGAGAAATTAAGCGAAGAAATCTGAATATTTCTTGCTTGACATAGAGCATTCTTCACTCATGACCAATATAAGATCTTGAATCTTTAGACTATCTGAAAAGTGGGCGTACTTTTTTCAATAAGTTCTAGCGTTTTCACATATCAAAAAAAGAAAATGACGAACGGGACAAGTATAAGACCATAACAGAATTAATTTCTGGCCCGGGGGGGGGGGGACTTGAATTTTTTTGTACGGAGGTGTGTCCACCACAAAGAAAATTTTAACCTGCTCCAGAGTTTTCCCCTGAAAACGATACCCTGTCCTAGAAAAGATCTGTGCAAAGCATATCCGGTTCCAGAACTTTGTCCAGTGATCAGAATATACATGCCCAGCTTTTCTCCTTTTTCTCAGTACTTTTCTCAGTGAGTAGTTTTCTCAAGAACTGAGTGCAGCTGTTTGCCTTAGTTGTTTGAAAAATAACCAGCTCTAGAGAAAATGTGCCTTATTGACAACCAGCTCTAGAAAAACTCCCTTACTTGGATACCCCCTGCTCTAGAAAAAGGTGGTGAAAATGATACCCTGAAAACGGCACATCCCCGTCGACCAAATATGCTAAGTATCCCCCCCCCCGGGAATTCTGGAAGCAACTTGTTACAGGTCATAGGCACAATCTAAGTTATCTGCACATTGGTCAACAACGACCCATTCTATTTGCAAAATCATTGAATCGTTCATCGTCACTTTGAAATTGAATACGTTCCTATGACCTAGACCATAGAACAACTGCTATCGTTGCAGGCAAAAGCAAGATGGTGGTCCATTGACTAATCTAATATGATGTTTTGAATTTCTTACAGTTCATGGGCACTGGACACAATGGACAGAATGGTCAGCTTGCGATAAACCATGTAATATTGGAATGTATCGAAGATGGCGGTTTTGTACAAATCCGGCTCCGTTATATGGTGGTCGCCATTGTATTGGAATCTCAGAAGACAACAAAACTTGCAATGTCAACAAATGCCCAGGTAAGATTTTTTTATATCCATATGAAAAATTACAATACATGCTACATCTACGTTCTACTATACTTTCTAATTACTCTACAACAATACAACACTACAGGGACAAGACCACAAGGAGCAAGAGACAATGACTACCCTGTGGCCATTAACATAAAGACATGCTTTAAAAACAGTTGGTAAATTAAGATTAGATACTAACAAATTGTGGAATCTGTTCCACATTGGATGTCAGGCCAGCATAGGCGCGTGATGGCAAACGTATGCTGTCAGCTCAGGGTTGAGTTAACGATATCATTGGTCAGAAATAATAGCGATCTGGAAGAAGAATTTCGTTGACCCTTTTATAGTAAGATTTTAAAGAACCTGTGCTAGCAAGCAGCCTCTGTGCAATCAAGCTATACCACAGTGTAGTTTTTTAATCCCACATAATATTGAAAATCTATTTGCAACTGTGTGAGATTTACAACACAAAAGAAAACGTACAAGCCCAAATTGATTTATTAGAACCAGCTTGATATGATGCCGTCTTAGACTCAGCAGGTCAGCTATCCTGTAGTTTAGCACCCCGTAAAGAAAAGCATTTTTGCCCATTTGCTGACTTTTTCTTTGCCGGCCTAAGCATTTTTGCCCAGTTGATGACTTTTTCTTTGCCATCCTAAAATCAGTCTTATGCCCCATTCACACTGCAAATTAAACCAGCCTTAATTAAACCAGGTTATCGAATAGGGCCTTCTGATTCGTCAACCCGAAATATCCATTCACTTGATTGTTTGAATTTTAAATTGGTTTAGATGAAGCTGTTTTAACCGTGTCAGTGTGAATGCAGTATTAGCCCATTTGATGACTTGGAGCAATTGGTAACAGCCTTAAAAAGATTTAACTGCATTTTTTTGTAACGAGGGTCAAAGAATCACTTAATTCCTAAACATCATCACTCCTTTCTGTCTTTTGATGTTTTCCCGCGCTCTTTCTTTCTTGCTTTTTCCTCCTAATATGCTTAAACGTTGCATGCTTACAAGAATTTCTTCTTCTTCCTTGGTGTTACAATGTGTAGGTTCATTCATCTTTTCATCATCCCCCAGGGGGGAACTTTCATTGGTATTTGATGGGGGGTCACACACAGTATATTCATGAAAAACCCAAAAATATACTAAGTTTAGGACTTGTTACACCCCAAAAATATACTCAACCCAAAGATATTCTAAATTTAGGACATCTTTAGACCCCAAAAATATACTCATAAGTTCATGGTACATGAAAGCCAAAGGTTTTATAGCATTTTCGGCAAATGTCCTGCAATATTTTGGTGAGAAGCTCAGCCTAGCACTCACCTAGTCAAATTTTCTCATCAGCAACCCCAAAAATATACCAATTATGCATCAAATAGCCTACTAAAGGTATGCTAGACAACGTTTTACAAACCCAAAAATGTCTGACCGCCCCCTCACTTTCTAATAGGTAGTCCCCTGGGTATCAACCACTCTACAATTCTTGTGCCTGTTTTGTCAGAAAAAGCCTGGTGTGTTTGGCAAGCATAATTGTGGTGAGAAAGAAGCCCGACGCGGTTCACTAAAGTTTCATATTGCTGACGTAGGATCGGATTGCTTATAGAGAATTAGTTCATTGAAATTGTTCACTTCTCTCAATATCTGTTGGCAATGTTGTGATTGCTTTATCTTAATGATAAGGAATCACTTTTATAGCATCTTTCTGCTTCCTAGCAATGCCATTTCTATGAACAGTCGCCTAAGAATACAAAGAAAAAAATGATGATTTTCCTCTTGTGTCTACGTCTTTTATTCAGATTAAAGCATGCTTTGTCAAACTTTTTCGGTAGAGTAACTGCACGTTTGTCATAGCGTAGAACTGCACACGTGGGTTAATGATAATCGAACTGGAGACCTTTTTTGTCACTTATTTCATTAGAAGTGCTCATGATTATTGTCTACCATATTGTCTGCACATTTACGTTAGATCAAATGAAATGGAAGTTTGAAAGGAATTTTGAAAACCTAATTTTCTGTAACACTAGATGAAACTTATGGGTGCTTTGATGAATCCTGTTTACTAAAATTTGCAATTAATCCGTCTCTCATCGATCAAGTTCTCACTAAATAGCTTAAATATTTTCACTAGCTACAAGGCAAAGATCAAATTGATTTCAAAGCGCTGTTTGGTTTCCTTTGATGCTTATAAAGGTCTGACATTTGATTGATTCACTTTTTTCACGATTTCGGGAGGTTTTTTGCAAATTACGACCACGCTTACACGATATCGTTTTCATTTCATAACCGACTGGGGTTCTGTTTATACGGAAACGCTTAGCTGTGCACTGCTGTGGTTTCACCGTTTGCTTTCATCCACTGTCCACCGTGTAGTGCGCCAGATGAATGGTAGGCTCGTAGAACTAAAAATGACGGTGAGACGCTCACTGTGGGCAATGTGGATTACAGGATAAATACGTATCTATCCTATCAATCCTGTCTATCCTGTGTGAAAATGAAATGGATTCAGCTTTCAGATAACCTCACTCTCTTACTCGTAAAAGCTAGTGAACACACAAGACCCATCGAATCGTCAGTGGAGCTGCAAGAACCCTGTTTTTAAAGTTGCGGTCTTAGGAACAGGATTACCTTACCATGAAGCCCGTTCATCTCGTTGTTATTTAAGAATATCTAACGAAACGTCAAATGAATTTTATGGGACATCCTTTATAAATTTCTAAAAATTATCATCGGTTAGAGGAAAAGACGAATTTTTCACGTTAGAGTTACTGACTTCATAACGACACACCTCCCCTTAATTAGATAATCTCGTAAATTTCAAACCCCCTACCCTTTTTTCTAAATTTTGGCAATTATGCACCTAACTGCAGGTGCAAGACGAAGTTGCGTAACTGTATTTAAACTTTTCCAGGCTGGATTCACATTTTAAGGGTCTTTACCCATTCCAGACAACGAAGAACTTCGTCAATGCAATGCAATTGGATTAATTCGATTTTGCGAAGTGCGGTGCATCACACCATGACAAAATCAAATCTTGTGTGAATTCAGCTTGATAGGTAAAGAATAAGAGCGCAGTGCGTTACATTTCTTGTCTATTTGCAGCTGAAAGGATCTCTGTTGACAGTATCAGATTTCATCAAGCTTGGAATGACAGCATGGCCATTAGAGGTTCTGCAAACTTTGATAGCTTCTATCATAACCTGGAAACAAATGTAAGTGCGAATAATTTTCTCATGAAAGCAAGTGTTAACTTTGCCTCAAAAATATCTATAGCTTTGAACTGACAAGAAAGCACAGCGTAATGCAAGATTAGCGATTAGCAATTAGCGATTAGCAATTATATAACAGTTGGATTTTCATCTTACGAATCAAGCCATTAATGTCAACAACGCATACCAATGCTCATGCCATTTCTTAATAAACCTTCATCGCATGCAAAAAATTGAGGTAGCAACTACGTTCCATGGCATGTGATACAGTTTCTTTGTTTAATTTGTGGTGTGATTTGCACTCTTTATTCAAGTGTGAAATTCAAACAAAAGATATTGCTATGATATCTTGCCTTTGACTTGAATCAGCTCTAGGCATTTCACGAATGTGGAACTAAAATCAGTAATACCGTTTGCTGCAAAAATGTAAGTTTCTTCTTCCTCTAGGGCACTGGGAGACGCACAAGTCTTCTAATTTCACGCTTATCAGTCATTGACATCGCCGCACTCTACTCACAAGATTGAAAATAAGACTTTTCAGACAATCTTTCGAGTAGCTTCACGAAAATACGGAATAGATATTTGACTAATAAAGTCAGCAAGCTGGTTTTAACACAAATCACCCCATACCTTACTTTGCATTTTGCATTTGATTAAAACCTCGTCTGGAATCGGTGGCACTTCGATCTTCATTCCTTCGACAATTGGCCTTTGTTCGAGAAACTTTCAGGAAAGCTAAGGATGAGAAATAGCTTTCAAAATTGCACATGTGCTTTAATTATGTTCAAAGACAACACGAAATTATTTGTTTGTGTGATTTTTGAAATCCTTGACAAGTTAAAACTATTTCCTACCAAGAAAACTAATGGGCCTTCCTTCATCCACAGCATTAAATCGGCATTAAATCAGTCTTTTTTGCCGTAATAGCAGCAAATACATTGGCCAATAAGTGCATCACAGTCCAGCTTATTTTCATCATTTTCAACAGTGTTAATTTTGGAAAAAGTTCGATCAAATTTGAAGTTTCTGCAGCGAACGCAGCACTCCAAGTTTTCTTTGTCGTTAAGACCTCTGAAGAATGAATTTTTTAAAAAAGGGGTTGTGTAAGACTCAGGTCGTCCTTATGACACAGCAGATGGATACCCCTGAGAATAATTTTCCCATCGATAAGGGCATTCCACCAAAGAAAGATAGAGTTAGCAAAAACTTTTCTCAAAATTGCAGATTTCTTTGCTATACCAGAAAACTGCATTCCTTGTGTAAAGAAATTCCCCTGCAATCCATGCTCAGAGGTGTAAAATCTTCTCTGATAACTACCAATTTGCTATGTCACTTGGGAGATCTTAGACTTGCACAACATTTTTCTACACATTTCTTCCTTGGTGTTTGTGACAAGGAAACTTGGAATACTAGGTTAACTGCAGAGACTTCAAAATTTGATCGCATTTTTTGTAATTAGCGATGATAAAGTGGTGGAAACAGAGCGGATTTGTAGTGACGTTATTGATAAATATATTCACCGCTTATTGCGGCGAAAGACATTCATTTAATGTTGACTGCTGGGATTCTGCTGCGGGTGAAGGTAAGCCCCTTAGCTATCTTGGTAGCAAATAGCTTTAACTCGTCAAGGATTTTCGAAAAATCACACAAGTAATTATTTTTATGTTGTTCCTTGACATAATTCACGTAACATGTGACATTTTCAAAGCTACATCTTATTTTAGTTCCTGAAAGTTTATTTAACATAGTACTATTTTCAAGGGAATGACATTCGATGTAACGCCGATCCCTGACGAGATTTTAGCCAAATGAAAGGTGCAAATTATGGAGTAATGCATGTAGAATCGATTAGTGGCACAACTAATTATACATCTTTATTAGTCCAACATCCATCTCTAAAGACCTTCACACAAAATAGCAACATTCTACTGAAATACTGACATGCCGATTTCGCCTCACTTTGGAGTCACCCAACGGTCTACTTTTGTGAAGGTACTCGTTATCCAATAGTTATCCCAAAGGTCTTACTTTCAGTTATGTGATCGGAATACAGCGATGTGTCATTGGCTGGTAAGTGTTTCATTTCATTTCATTTCATTTTTCATTTTAAAATATTTATACAGGTATAAGTTTCATATATTTATACATGTTTTTCAAACTGACCTGTTAAAAAATAACATAAAATAAAGGAAAATAGGCTAAACTAAGAACAAAAGAAATTTATATGCCTAATTTACAATATACAATGCTATAATACCTAATTTACAATAAAACATAATAAAAATGAAATAGAAAATAAAGTTACACCGCCCTCATAGTCGTTCCTTGAAAGTTTTCAGGGAGGGTGCCAATTTTGCTTCTTTTTCCAAACTGTTCCAAAGTTTTGCACCGCGATATGAAAAAGCCTTTTGGCCATTGACAGTCTTTAGTAACGGTAACCTTAGATCAGTTTCTGTTGAGCGCAAAGACCGTTCTCTATCATCTGAATATTTTGTAAATAGTTTTCTCATGTAGACTGGGGCAAGTGAATTCAAAGATTTATATGTTAGCGTGGCGGTCTCTTTTCTTATAAGATTGTTGATAGTCGGCCAGCCAAGGTTCTGAATTAGTGGAGCAGCAGAGGCATCGTATGGGCTATTTGTTACAATTCTTGCAGCCCTGTTTTGAATTTTCTGCAGGACGTTAATTTTTGAATTACTTTGTGAAATTATTTTGTGAAATTTGTGAAATTAGAAAATTTGTGGATCTCCCGTGCCCAATTGAAAGATTTGACATGTATGCTTAGGAAATGCTGATTGATTCGTCATTGAATGATTCAGCGAGTAGAACACTATATCAGGGTTCGTCGATTCTTTTGATTCCTTGTGTCTCATTCAACGCCTGCGCTGACCGTCCCTTCCGATGACTGCAAATTCCTGATCTGTTACGTGACATTTAAGCCTCATTTGAGCTTTCCCATCGTACAGTTAATGGGAGAGTGGCATCTTTTCTGTAGTCTACCCTCAGATATTCTAACTCACTTTGCCCCGCCCAGGGACGTTCCACAGGACGTTTTTAATTGACCTCCGGGCTGCCTGTAGGGTGGACAGGGTTGGAATTAAGCACGACATCATTAGGGAAGGGGCAACTGCAAAAGCCTCGGTTAACGGCTACGAATCACTATTTTTCATAAGCTTATGTGAATGTAAGATATGAGGGGATTGTTCTATCCTGCCTGGTAAGCCAGAAGAAAGTTCCCTCCTTTGAAAATTCATAACCGCAAGACTACTTCACAGATGTGAATTATTCCAATTCTAGTTTAAAGCCAAAAGGTTGGTTGAAGTATTTTGGGACCTTTCTCGTTGCTTCACGAGCACTACAAAAACATATGTAAATTCAACTTTACAAAATTTCGTGGTTGCAAGATGACTGAGAAATGGCCTAAAACATCGATCAAAGCATAATTGACTCCTCGCACAGGATAATGAAGGAAATGCAACTTCTCATTGATGAGAGATATCCTCCACACACTAATTGCCATGTGGTTGAAAATCTTCCGTATTTGTTTGAAAATCGATGTCATATAACACTCGAGGGAGGTGAAACGCCCATCGCCTATTTTTCGGTGTCCTTACAATTTGATCAATGTTTTGCGGTCATTTTGCAACCACAAATTTTAATAAAGTTTAATTCAACAATACTTCGAGTGCTGGTAGGACAGCGAGAAAAATGACAAAAGTACTTCAGTCTTTCAGCTTTTTACTAGAATTTGAATCATTCAAGTCCATGAAGCATTCTTGGTGCCATGAATTTCAAAAGTGGGAACTCTTTTCTGGCTCACCCGGTATGAAAAGTCAATTACTTGTTAAAATGTTTCTCAACTAAAGGGGGATTTTTGTGAGAACATGCCGATCTTGGGAAAATTTTCCCAGTGGGGCGGTCGTTTCTTTGCACCTGCATCTTGCACTTGTGCTTTATATGATTTAGTCCTTGTAACAAGCAGCAAGACTTAGAAAAAATAGACTTAGGACATGTTCTCAGCTAGAAATTTAAGTCACCTTCAACAACATTTTAATCAAATTTTAGATCAGAAGAGTTTTCAGTAACTCAGATGTGAACTCAACCTATCTCTTCAGTGTTATCAAATCACTTTGGTGAGTTGCATTTCTTTGATGATTGTGCTCTTCCATTTCAGCAAGTAATTTTATTGGAATATTTGAAACTGTTACAGTTCTGCAGATTTAATAGATATGCAACAATCCTTGAGATAAGGTGGTGAGGAAAAAGAGACTTCTCCTATTTCTAAACCTAAATGCGAATGAAACTTACTTTGACTTTGGTTGTCTTAAAGCATTCATATTCAGTCTTGACAAATTTGATCACTGTTCTTGAATAGATTTAGGATGTTTCTAAACAAATGAATTCATTTTGAATCTATGGAAAATAACGCGACGAATTTTAGGAGCAAAGTACTGCCAATTATATCTCAAGGGCAGATCTTGCATACGAACGTAAAGCTGCACAGCATACTGGAGAATGCGATCCAAACAGTAGATTTGTGTCAGACACTCCCGGATGAGCCAGAAAAAGGGTTCCACTTTCGACAATTTATGGCATCAAGGATACTAAATGGATTGGAATGAGTAAATGTTTACTTCACAGCCAAGAGATTGAAGTATTTTGTGCTCTTCTTCGTCTTCTTAGGGAAATTCAACTTAAAAAAATTTCATGGTTGCAAAGTGAATGAAAATGGGCCTTGGATATTAATCAAATCCTAATGGCCTTCCCGCACAAGATCAATAAAGAAAAAACGACTTCTCATGGATGAGAGATAACCTCTCCACATTCATTGCTGTGAAATTGAAAATCTTCGGTATTTGTTTGAAATCCATGTCTTATTACTCTTCAATGATTTGAAACGGCCCTGCGTATTTTTTTGTGTGAGGGGAGTTCTTGCGATTTGATCAAGTATTTTAGACCCCATTCCATTCATTTTGCTACTATGAAATGCTTTTGAAGTTGAATTTACCTATACTTTCAGTGCTTGTAGGATCGAATGAATATTTCAGTCTTTCTGCAGTTAAGTAGAATTCGAATCAATCAAATCTATGATGCGCTTTTGATGCTATGGACTTTCGAAAAATGAGAGCTTTTGCTGGCTCACCCGGTTTTGAACTGACTACAATAGAGTATAGAGATAACAATGCAACGTAAGATCCTTAGGCAGCTTTAGTAACCACACAAGTAAAATCTTTCAATGAGGCACAGCGAAACCGATAAACCTTCCAATCTCTTTCTGGTAGCTTCATAAGAATCCAAATAGGTAGTAGAATATAAAAAAAGATACACAACCGACTTTACCATAAGTAGATTCTACTGGCCATGATTCGTATTTTGCACCTTGCGTTTGGTTGCATCTCGTGAGGGATCGGCGTTACATCAAACTTCGTTTCTTCGAAAATTGGCCTATGCTAAAGAATTTTTTCAGGAACGCTACCAATGCGATATAGCTTTTAAGATTTCACATGTTACGTGAACTATGTCCAGGAACAACTTGAAAATATTCGTTGTGTCATTGGGAATCCTTGACTTGTTAAAGCTATTTGCTACCAAGAAAGCTAAGGGGCCTACCTTCATCCACAGCAGAATTCCAGTAATCGGCATTAAATCGGTTTCTTCAGCAGAAATAGGGCAACGCATACTTTACCAGTAAGGTCACCACCAATCCAGTTTCATTCAACCACTTTGATATCACTAATCTTGTGAAAATCCAACCAAATTTTGAAGTCTCTGGAGCGAACTTAGCATTCCAAGCAAGTTTTCATGTCAAAACACCTGGGAAAAATGGCTTTAAACAAACGATTGTGCTACGCTCAAGTCTCGCAAGTGACACAGCAATTTGATATCTTTGAGAATAGATTGTACACCTCTGGGAGTATACTACAGGGAAAATTTCTTTAAAAAAGATGTAACTTTCTGATAAGACAAAGAGATTTCCGAATTTTGAAAAACGTATTGTCTTCTCATAATGTTGCATTGACAGGAAGCCATCATGTGTGTGCAATCTAAGATACATGTCGTTAAATTATTGAGCTGCTCCGGCCTCTGATTGGTCAATAGCACAATGGGGAATTTTCACAAAGGAATGAAAAGGAGGCTACTCACCGCACGAAACTTTGCTGCTACCATGAACTTAACACGCGAACACGCGTCATATAACTGGACGGTGCGGTGCGTCTCAGAGGGAAAAGATTGACACCGAAAAAACTTGTACAAGTTTTATTCAAGTTGCGATGCTTTAGGGATAGAGGAATCTTGAAACAGGGATTTTAAAAATTCAGAGTACAATTTTGTGCAACTTTAGAGCTTGGAATCTTATCAATAATGAATCTTTGAAAAATAGAGCTTACTGGGCCTCGCTCGACTGCCTATGATTTCTTGTATGATTGTTGCCAACAATGATAGGATGATACTGCCAAAGTAATACAAATTGTTTGAGTGCAATGAATTTAGTTGCTTTTCAAATAATTTCTAACAGCTCTTTATTGCCTGTGTTTCTGCTTATTATTCATTTTCCAAAGCATTTGAGTATTCAAGCAGAAAACATCAATACAAACAGGGTCGAAACTCTGCCTTTTAGATCATGAAAGTTCATTCTGGTCTTGTGGATGGGGAGGGAAACTGCATGTGGCAAATGAAGAAACTAAGAATTTCTCCAAACGCTGAAAATTTCTTTATCTTCTCATTGTTGGTGGTAAAAACTTGTTTCTTCACTGCTTCCAGAAGGTTCTTTAAATTGTTGTTGTTTACAGGCGCCATCTCACTCCTAAAAGATATCGTAACACCCCTGGCCAGGATTCTCTTGTTTTCAAGAAAATCCAACAGAAAACCGTAAAGATCTCTTGTGCTGTTCTGAAGTCATTCCTATAATCTTATGTTCAGACTTTCTTTTGTATCGAAATTCCTTAATTCAATTCCTTCGTTTTGAAATTTTTTTATGGTATCTGACGTCAGAATTTGCTTTTCCACAAAAGCATTTCTTGCAAAGAAATACGTCAGCAGCAAAGGCTGCTCTTCCACTGCGTCAGACTGCGTCTCGCAATCAGTTGTCACCGCAGCGGTAACTTGTACCATTGAACTCTTGTACTTGGTAGTCACAGGGAAACAACAGTGTGATATCAGCCATGCCTATTGTTTCTGGATTCAATTGTTTTATCGACCAATCAGAGGCCGGAGCAGCTCAATGATTTAACGACATGTTCTAAGATTTGACTTGTGCGCCATATTATTAACGACGAAACTGCAAGAAGAGAAGATTACTTTCTGCAATTAACTTAAAAGGCTCTTGGTGTGAGGCTGCACTTTATGTCAGAAACAGAGGATTAATTTGCCTATGGTAGTTGTTTGTTTTTGTTTTCTCCGCTGCATCCTTTTTACTACCAGTATATGATCATTTCCACTGCATCTCATTGTCACTTTCCTGTACCTAGTTTGATATTTATTGATATTTACATAGCTTGATAAATTATTCATTAGCAAGTGATCTGTTTGTGTGCGACATGGCATCTGTGCCTTTTTTTACCTAGGCAAGGTAGTGTTGTTGCAACTTTCACACTATTTTTTACTGGTCTTGATTCATTTCAAATCTTGCTGCTACAAGATTCAATTGAGGGTGATAGATATCTTGGAAAACTGAAAGTGATTGGATCAAATAGCACATACAATACAACTGTTGGTAAGTCATCTTGAGATTTTTGAAGCCTATGCCTTGCCCTATGATGCCTTATGAAGTAACTTGTGAAGCAATTTTTTTAGCAGTTAGTTGCACTGAGTATACAACGATATTTTACAATGCTCTAATTTAACTGTGCCAAAATTGGTGCATTTGCAGTTACTACTGGTCAATGGTCTCTGTTACACTTTCACATCGCTAGTGGCCCAGTTACACATGCTAGAATTGAGGGAATAAGCGCCGAAGATGGATAGTTCAAGGATGATAAATTTTATGTTCACTGTGGTTTTCCTTTGGCCAATAGACTTAATCGCAGTCTGTCACATATCTTCTCAGGCTTAAGTAGTGCCAAGTCAAATGGCCATGAATTTCATTTATCACCGTGTCTCTATAACTCTGATTTGTTTAGACAAAGCAAGGTAGCTCAGGCTTGTGGAACTTACAACAGGGATCCTTGTTAATTTCTTTCATGCTACATTTGACAAAAAAAAATGCTTCAATACAACCCTTTGTTAGCTTCGGCCCATAGAATACTGCATGTGAATGAGTGAATCAATTCAATTTCTTTTCAACTCCCAGCACAGCCAAAAAAACATTGTTGTAAGTTAGGTGTTGCTTTCTTATCAAGGAAATTGTTTAAAAGTAGATATGTTCTCAGAATGATGTCAGGCAAAAAATAACATTTTATTTCTTACCTGCATCAGCTAGATCAGCACCATTTTTTGCAGTTTTTTGAAAAATCGCGTGAAATAATTTTTTGCCTAATTTGCTGTGATCTCAGAAAAAATTGGAGTCTGCACCAGACTAGACTTCCTGTGGCACTTAATTGTCCTCCTTTCTCTGTACAAATTCTATAGGCTTAACGACCACGAGCTTTGTATCTGGAGTGTTTCAGTTTTCTGTTTCATTTGATCGTCAATTTTTACTCCATACAGTACTACACAATAACATTACAAATGAATACAATATCAAACTTATTACACCTAATACAAAACTGCAACTAAGCAAAGGGAACGATATTACATGATGGTATAAAGTATAGATTGATCAAGGAGGAGCTCTGCAAGTAGGTGAACTAATTGAGAGAATGCCCCTGCCCCAATAAAAACAAAGAAACAAGAAAAAAGCTTTATTATTTAGAATAAAGACGATGAACCGGATGTGTGCCAAGGAAATAACGAGTCGTTGTAATGTGGAGGAAGAGAGAGAGAAAGAGACTAGACATAGGAGTTAATATAATAAGCTTTCAATAGTGACCGAAAAAGTGAAATAGAACCAGCTACTCGTAAGAAAAGTGGAAGAGTATTCCATAATCTAGAGCCAAAACATTGGACTGTTCGGAGCAAAAAGGGTGGTCCTTTTAAGGAAAAGGAATAGATTGCCTCTGGTGGACTGACGAGTTCCAATCCTATGAACAGAAGAATTTAGAGTAAAGTAGTTATGAATCTTGAAAGATGAGAGTTTATCAATGGCTTAATAAGCAAAACTTGATATATTTAAGTGAAGCATGTCTTGAAGTTTAATTATCTCTAATGAATAAAGGTGAAAATGGAACAAGAAATGGCTGAAATTTTCTACATCTTAGGCTTTTCATCTTTAGAAGGAACAACTTGTTTAACCCTATCAGGTCTAGGAATTTGATGCTCTAGGAAGCTTAGGGCTAGGACTGATTCAGCCCCCCCCCCTAATTTATTTCTGTTCTAGACAACCTAGAGCCTTGAACCTTTGCATGTGCATAGAACATCATATGGTGAACTCAAAAATGAAATCTATATTTAAGTATGCCACGTGACCTTCCCATGACGTCACATTGTTCAACTTTTAAAGTCAATAGGGCTCAGTGCTAAAATTTTCAATCGTTGATTGTGAGAAAACAAAAAGCATTAAGGACATCAGTTTAATTTCATTGCGGCCGAAGGTCGCTTACTAATCTGTGTGTAGCTGAGTGAATTTGAGATTTGAGCGCATACCTTGCTAATTAGGCAATTGTTAAAACAATGGAAGTCACATGCCACGACTTTATTTGATTGGTGGAAAGGAAGAATGAATAGGTTATCATTGGCCAGCCTAACAATTAGTAGGGTTTTCATTGGCTGGTTCGAAGAAAAGAATAACAATAATAGGTTGACACGGCGACTGCAACTGATGAAGGAAAGATTGCAGTGACTTTTGCAGTGAAATTGGAAAGGGACTGGAGTTTGAGATTTCATTTCAAGTTACGAACAAATACTTGGAAATTGCCGATGTGGAAGGTGGAAGCTTTTATGGGACCAAAGAAAGATCCAAAACTTACAGAGATGCAAAGCTGTGCTCGACATCAGTGGATAACGCAAGAAACCAAAACAAACTCACTTTTAAGCTTCAGTTCCTCGGGATCGAAGCTAAATTCCACATTGGTTCAATATAAGAAGCAAACTCTCCACTAAAAGAGTTTGTTACGTTACAGCAACTGTAACATTCTCTCTGTAGAACGTAACAAGCTCGAGAAGTCCACCTTCGAATTTCCAAGCACTGCAAAGTCACAAACACTCGGTAAACTTACTTCGAGATGCATCCTAAAATCAACTTCCTCTTACGGATTCCTTCCTTTCTTTCAACACAAGTCAATGAAAACAAATTTGAATAACATTGTAATTCATTTCCATGGTTGCAAGGTCAAAGTACCAAAGGCAAATTCTATGTCTCTTTGAAATGCTCGTTCTATCCATAGAAATGGTTCCATCATTTCAAATCCTCCGCAGAGGTGTTCCAGTTGAAAGAGCCCCTTGTAGCTAAACAGCACTTTTGGTAGACTTATCCCAAGTTTATTTCGTCATCTGTAATAAGTCACCTGAAAGACTTCTGGCAAGTCTACGCTTTGGGGACAATCTTTCCTGATTCGAAATCATTTATATCCAACAATACTATGATTCAGCTACCCGGCCGCATGTTTGTAATTTACAAGTTACTAGTTGTATTCTATGTCTAAATAGCATTCGCTCCGTGAAGAAAAATCAACAAAAAGTAATGACGTCATCACACAGGAATCCAAAGAATTTACGCATTCGTAGTGCCGAAATCCGTTAAATCATACCCTCAAAGAAGAAAATAGTTAATTTGTTGGATAGAGCATCAACATTAGTATGTATCCCCTTCTTTTCATCATTTTATCACATTAGCTGTAGATTTTATAAGGAATTATTCAAAGTTTTATACATACATCTCTCGAAAACTGATCGCGTTCACCCCATGGAATGAAATTGATTTTTTGAAAAAATTAATTTTTGATCGTGACAAGGATAAAAACTAAAATTCAGAAAGCTTCGCCTTTGTAAGTGCACTTGGTAAAAATCTAGAGACAAAAAACCGCTAGGGGGCTGATTCAGCCCCCCCTATGCTTGATAGGGTTAAGTAAGAGTCATGGGTGAGACCCGAAACTATGATACCATTACTGAGAAAATATGAAAAGGGGGAATTAAAGAGACATTTTAGAGTCTGCACAGGAACATAGTGCCTGATTTTACATAAGATTCCAGTAGTCCTAGAAAGTTTTTTACAAAGTTCATTGATGCTGTATTTCCGAGATAGATGCTCATCAACAAGTGCACCTAAATCTTGTCAGGTCATCATATTCAAAATAGATATTGGTTATCATCAGCAAATAAAAAGAAAGTCAATATTTTAGACGAGTTTGGTAAGTCATTGATGTAGATCAGAAACAGCAAGGGACCTAGTACTAACCGTTGTGGAACACCACATGTTATGTCTTTTGTCAATGATGCGATACCATTATCTTAAACAACTGTTTATGATCACGCAGGTAAGCCTTAAACCAACCTAAGACAGTTCCTGATATCATGATTAACAATATCAAAGACATTTTGCAGGTCAATGAATATACCACATCCAGCTCTTTTATTATCTGATCACTATTCTATACTCTCTGTTAAACTGACTGGCGCATGATCTGTTGAGTGGCAAATACGAAACCCAAACTGCATGTTAAGCAACAACTCGTATATATCAAGAAATTTATAAAGGCGTGCATACAATATTTTTTCAAATATCTTACTAAAAATGGACAGCAGAGAAATTGGCTATATATTGACGTTTTCATAGTGAGACCTTTCTGAAAGACTGGAATCTCCTTGGCAATGTTTGACCTTTCAGGGAAAATACCTGTTACAAAAGACTCATTGATCAAGAAAGAAGGATGAACAGAGTGGTGTCGTGCATTAGGCCCACGTAGTTGTGAACTTTTGACATAGATCCTAAAAGGATATTAGTATAGAAAACCCTGAAGCCAGGTTACATCAGCAACCAGTGAAGAAAAACATTTAAAGCGCTAACCTTTCACAAAGATTTCATATACTGATTTTGGACAATTTTGAATTATACCAAAAATGAAAGCTTAGATGAAGTCTGTCTAAAATTTGTTTAACTTATTTTGCCGTCGGCCATAATGGATGACACTATTATACTGATAATGGAGGAGATTCAAGGAGTGAATACCATCTACAAACATACTGGTTCCCACTTTTCTTGAAACTGTTCTAAAACTGTTAGAAGAGATTAATCCTTCAAAAGCAACAGGATTAGATAAGATTGCTGGAAAATTCCTTAAAGATGGTGCAGTGGCTCTAGCAGAGCCAACAACTCATTCATTCATTCATTCATTCATTCATTCATTCATTCATTCATTCATTCATTCATTCATTCATTTTATATATTTAAGGAGGGTTGCCCTTCAACAAGTTGATTTTCAAGGGGCCCTCCAATAAAAACATTTAATTACAATTTAAAAAGAAAGTGAAAAGCTATTAAATAAATTAAACTATAGAACCATATTTACAATGTATGTTCAAAACCTATTTACAATGAAGTGAAAAATTCAAACCTAAAATCAAAATGAAAGGGATCACTTTTTAAATAGTTTTCTTGAAACTATACAAGGAGGTTGCCTGCTTTGACTCGGCTGACAGGCCATTCCATAATTTTGCACCTCTATATGAGAAACATCTCTGCCATTTGATGACCTTTTCTTCGGTAACCTTAGGTCGGTCCTCGTATTACGAAGGCTATATGATGAGCAGAGCGAATTTCGAGTGAAAAGGCCACAAAGGTATTCTGGAGCCAGTTGATTCAGGGACTTAAAGACCATTGTCTTAGATTCACACGTAATTAGTTCGTCAATGGTCTTCCACCCCATCTCTTCGATAAGAGGTCCGCCTGGGGCATCAAAGCTGCTATTTGTTATCATCCTAGCAGCACGGTTTTGAAGCTTTTGCAACTGATTAATTTCAGTTAAAGCGGCGCAGCCCCAGACGGAACAGCAGTATCGAAAGTGTGGCTCCACAATGCCGGTGTAGAGAGTCTGCAAAGTTTCTTTCGGGAGAAAAGACTTGGCATGTCTTAAAAAGCCAACTGCCCTTGAGACCTTGCTAGAAACTGCTTTGATTTGTTCTTTCCAGTTCAAAGAACAGTCGATTTGCACACCAAGGTATTTTGTCTTTTTGACTACTTCAAGATCATTGTCGCGAATTTTCAGAATCATTGTCGCGAACTAAATTATGCAACCTCTCAGTCCTTCAATCTACATTTCTTGATGGTTGTCAACAAGCGAAACTGAAACCACTCTTCAAACAAGGATCGGAAGATGACCCCATAAACTATAGACCAATTTATCTGCTTCCACAACTTTCAAAAATTATAAGATTACCCAGGCTTGCCGCGGGGCGCCGCAGGCGCCGCGCTGGCCCACCGTCGTAACGAGAGATTGCTTCATTTTTCATTTTCATTTCATTTTCATTTTCAATTTAATAGGGAGGGAGACCCTTCAACCAACTGGTTGATTTACAACGGGCCCTCCATATGAAAATTTACAAAACTAAAAAAGTGTTAAAAACAGCTAAAACTTTATTACAATGAATATATACACCAAACCAAAAGTCTATAAAAATAAAAGAAAAGTACCTAAAAGCAAATGGACTACGAGTTCCCCCAACGACCGTTCAACCAGCCCGACTCCCGCCCCCTACCCCCGCCCACTAGGCCGACAGCGAAAACCCAAAGATAAAGCCCCAGTTATCAATAGCTGGGAGTTTTTTTACACTGATATTATGGAATTTCGTAATTAAGTGTACCATCTCATAAGAACATTCAAGTAAATCAGTCTGTTTTTGGTTCTTATCTCTGGGTGTCTTTTTCCACAAAATCAGTCTGCAGGTTCTTATTTTGCTATGTTCTTGTTTGCGGGGTTTTACTGTATAGAGACTATAAAAAATTTGACGCACAGGAATTTCGTATAGAACTTACAGTGAGACTATCAGAAGTTGCTTCTGATCAAGGTCTTATTGAGGATTATGGGATTTTTAATGATATAGTGAGACAATTGCTGGATAAGCATGCACCCCTGAAAAAGAAGCATGTGAGAGCAAATGAAGGTCCTTTCATGAACAAAACCATCCGTAAAGCTATAATACGCAGGTCTCATTTGAGAAAGAAATACAATGAAAACAAAAATGATACCAATTTAAAGTTATATAAGAAGCAGAGAAATCAATGTGTTAAGCTCCTGCGGAAAGCGAAAACGATTTATTACAAAAATTTGGACACCACCATTGTTAATGATAATCGCAAATTTTGACGGACGGTAAAACCTCTATTTTCTGACAAGGTTCCCACAAATTTAACACTGCTTGAAAATAACAACTTAATATCAAATGATGAGGAAGTTGCTGAGGTGTTTAATAACTATTTTGCGAATATTACTGATGCATTGGGTATTACGGAAATCACAGAGAATATTTCCTCTGTGTCTGGACTAGTTGATCCTATAGATATTGCTATTAAAAAATTTAGTTTGTATCCAAGCATTATAAGAATTCAGCCTAATACGAAATATACTGAAAGATTTAGTTTCAGTGAGGTGTCCATTTAGCAGATTGCTTCGCAACTGGCACGGTTAGATCCAAAGAAATCTTCGCCTGTTGGCGCAATCCCGGCTAAAATTTTAAAAGAGTACCCAGATATATTTGCGCAAAATCTATGTAACCTCTTCAATCAAAGTGTTGCTCATAGCACTTTTCCATTGGAACTAAAATCCGGAGAGATAACATCACTCTTTAAAAAGGATGACGCTTCTCTGAAGAATAATTTCAGGCTGATCACTGTGCTCCCTGCAGTATCAAAGGTTTTTTGAGCGACTGATGCACTCCCAGTTAATGCAATTCGCAGACTCATTTCTCTCCATATTGCCATGCAGTTTTCGAAGAGGATTCTCAACACAAAATGCGCTTTTGCGTTTTCTATAAAAAGTCAAAATGGGATTAGACAACTAAAAATTTGCGGGTGCAATTTTAATAGATCTGTCAAAAGCCTTTGATTGTTTGAATCATGAACTGCTGATAGCCAAACTCGATGCATATGGCTTAGGCAGATCTGCACTTGAATTTATCTATAGTTATCTTTCAGCGAGGAAACATCGTGTAAAGGTAAATGGCTCTTTCAGCAATTGGCATGAAACAAACCTCGGTGTTCCACAAGGTTCCGTTCTGGGACCACTTTTATTCAACATATATATAAATGACATGCTCTATCTGATGGAGGATGCCGAAATTGCAATTACGCTGATGATACCACTATTTACGTTGTGAGTGATAAGATAGATGATGTTGTGCGAAGATTAGAGGAAGGCGTTGCAGCCATCTTAAACTGGTTTCCTAATAACTATATGAAACTTAACGAAGAAAAATGCCATGTAATCATTTTTGGTGGAACTTAGGAATCAACATAGACAATAAACTAACATTCAAGTCCCATGTTGAAACGCTCTGTAAGAAGGCTGCCCAAAAATTACATGCTCTGGCTAGAATTGCGAATTATATGGAAACTGAACAGCTTGCATCATTGATGAATGCGTTCATCATGTCACATTTTAGTTATTGCCCATTGGTATGGATGTTTCATGATAGGAACATAAATAAAAAAATCCATAAGATACAAGAAAGGGCCTTACGTATTGTATATGAAGATAATCACTCAGATTTTGAAACTCTACTCGTGAATCAAAATTCGGCATCTGTCAATCAGAGAAATCTGCGGTTACTTCTAACTGAAATATATAAACAAAATCAGGAAACGCCCCTAGCTTTATGAAGGAGATTTTCATAGAAAAGGTTCCTTCATATGAGCTGAGGGATGGCGGAAACATATGCTTACCAAAAGTTAAAACTAGGAGGTTTGGAACAGAAACTGTGCGGTTCCTCGGGCAGAAGCGCTGGAGGACACTACCTGCCGACATAAAGGAATCTGAATCTCTTTCCGTGTTTAAAAGAAAAATTAAAACGTACACGGTAATTTGTGACTGCAGACTATGCAAGCGATACGTGGAAAATTTAGGGTACATTTGATTTAGTAGAAAATTTAGGGTACAGTTAATTTCTTTTTTTATTTCATGATTGTAGTTGGCCTAAATTAGCACCTTGTGCTATTTGTATATTGTTAGCCAACGTTAGATAAATTAAAGAAAAAAAGAACACGTCCATATTGTTCCCGCTCAGAAATAAGGATTAAACAGCACTCAATGGTCGCATATCTGGGATGTGTTCTGGACGAAAATCAGTCCGGGAATCAATGGCAACTAAAATGCTTGGAAAAATAAATGGCAAGCAAAAATTTCTGTATAGAAAACAAATTTTTCTAGATGACCCCCTTCGTAGGTTGCTGTTAAAGGCCTTATCCAACCTCACTTTGATTACGCGTGCAGCTTATGGTTCCCAATGCTAAATAAGAGGCCCTCTAAAAAGTGCGATCAGCCCAAAACAAATGCATTCGCTTCTATTTGAATCTAAAAAACACAGCACATGTAGTGGATACAGATTTCAAAGCTATAAACTGGCTTCCAACAAAGAACAGAGTTGATCAGGATACATGCGTAAACATTATGAAATTTTTCAAAGGAATGGCTCCAGCTTATCCTGACAAAATTTTCCAACCAGTCGACCAAAGCCGAGTGACGAGAAGATCTAAGTCTAAATTAGACATTCCATCTTTCAAAAGTAGCGCTGGCCAAAAGTGCCTGTCCTATATGGGGCCAAAAATATGGAATGGCCTATCTCTTGATCTAGAGTCTACAAATAGTATCAATTTGTTTAAGCACAAGATCTAGGAGAATTTTTTCCAAAATATACAGAGAGAGGAAGAATACATATATGTATTCTACCAAAACTGCGCATCCTCGCTCACATTCATGTTTCTGCCTTACCATATTTATGCTTTATCCAAAAGCACATACAAATATAATGTTTATATTTTTTTGCAATCACCTCTAAGGGACCATTATTGAAATAAGGTCAACTCGATCTTTAATGCTATCCCTACCACTATAATTCGCCTTTCTCCTTATTCTTCGAGCGCGCTATGCATTGTGGGAATTGTAGTATAGGACGACACGTGTGGAATCAAAGCAAACAGCGTTCGTATGGTGATAAAAGCAAGACACGGAAAAACAAGCTAATTGCGACAGAACATCTCCTGTATTTTCAAGAAAACCGTACCTTAGTATTTTTAAAAGCTCTTGCACCGGTATGGGGAGCATTTACGAGCAAGAAACTAATCTGGAAAGCACGGCAAATAAAAGTAAAGCGAACCAATTTGGAGTGGCAAACCAAGCCCTTAGGCCTGAAATCTTGGACACCACGTCATGCAAAGACACCCAGGTATGGACCATGGAATTATCGAAAATTCCGAAGTTTACTGAAGACAGTTTAAACTAAAATTTGATCGAAGCCTCTGAAACGATGCCAGACAAAAGCCTACCGAAACAAGATGCAGGGCTACAAACGTTGGAAAGAGGACTCTTTTTCTTGGGTCAGAATTATACCTGGGAATACGGCGGGCCTTGTCACATTGTGCTTGGCAAAGACAAGTGTGTCTGCATCGACAGAAAGAGGAATCTTTGCAGTTTTTTCTTTCATCAGTTTATTTTCACTTTGTAGCATACCAGTTGTTTTTGTGCCTTTTTCATTTCCTCTTCATGCTTCAATTTTAGACAATCTAACTGTGCTTTCAGGACAGCTAACTCATCACCATCATCAGATTCACTTTCTTCAGCATTACGTGTATCTGGTTACCGCTTCGAGAAGCTGACTTCCATTGACCGAACGTGTGGATCTCGGTTCCTCGACTTTGTTGTGCTTCTTTGCTTAGAAATAGTGGGCCTGGTTGTCTTTGCCACAATGATGGGTAAATTTTTCATGTAAGTTTTTTGCCCACCTGGAAAATGCTCTGAGCACATTGTGTGACCTTTGGTAGGAGTGAAGTCCTTTCTGCTGATTAACGAAATACATCTCTTCCTTAATTCTATCTTCTCTGGTCCTATTTCTAAGCCAAGAGGCACAACGAAGTCGAGGAACCGAGATCCAAACGTTCAATGGAAGTCAGCTTCTAGAAACGGTGACCAGAAGCTGGAAGGGAACACAAATAATGCTGCAGAAAGTGAATTTGATAATGGTGTTTATTTGTTTGTTTGTTTTCAATTTGTTTTGAGTGGGCTTTTCAGGATTTCTAGCTACTGAAGGCTAATTTAGGCCCACTGTGCATGCCGCATCCAGGCATGGGACCCCTAGTTTAACGTCCCTTCCGAAGGACGGCGAGGTGAGTTGCGAGGTCAGGCCTCAGAGGTCACCCATGCGAAATCTGACCTCACTCGCCCAAGCTTAACTTAAGTCACCTGACGAAGACTGTATAAGCCACTCGGCCACTCACCCCACAACGATGAGCTAGCTGTTCTGAAAGCACAGTTGGATTGTCTAGAAATGAAGCATGACGAGGAAATGGAAGAAAGAGGAGATAAGCTGATAAAAGAAAAAACTGCACAGATTCCTCTTTTGCATCGATGCAGATACACTTTCCTTTGCCAAGCACAATGTGACAAGGCGCACCGTATTCCCAGGTTTAACTCTGACCCTGGAAAAAGAGTCCTCTTTCCAAAGTTTGTAGCCCTGCATCTTGATTCGGTAGGCTTTCAGGGCTACCTTGTCTGGCATCGTTTCAGAGGCTTCGATCAACTTTTTGTTTACACTGTCTGCAGTAATCTTCAGCATTTTCGATAACTCTATGGTCCATCCCTTGGTGTCTTCGCATAACCCGGTGTCTAAGATTTCTGGCCTAAGGGCTAATGGTTTGCCACTCCAGATTGATTCTCTTTACTTTTATTTGCCTTGCTATCCAGATTGGTTTCTTGCTTGTAGATGCTCCCTATACCCGTGCAAGAGCTTTTAAGAATACCAGAGTGCGGTTCACTTGAAAATACAGAAGACTTTCTGTCGCAATCAGCCTGTTTTTTAATGCCTTGCTGTTATCGCCATACGAACGCTGTTTGTTTTGAATGCGCACCTGTCATCCTATACTACAATTCCCACAATGCATTGCGCGCTCGACGAATAAGGAGAGAGGCGAATTAGGGGTGTTTTTAAACTCTTGTATATCAAATTTGCTATGTGAAATGTATTGTAAATATTTTATTCATTTTTTTCATTTATCTTTTCCTCTTTTCCTTTAACTATTGTAAAATTTTTTAGTTGCGAATTCCTACCTACCTACCTACTTGACCATTTTAAAGCAACTTTTTGCTGTTCGAAACAGAAATCGTCGATGAGCTGATATAGGCATAGCTCGTGGTTATACTCAATTTAGCAGATTGGGTAACAGCATATATTGTTGTGTAATGTTGGAAATCTTTTGGTGTCTTTCTGTTTCTGGTTTCTTTCTTTGGTTTCTTTGGCTCAGCCCTCTCTCGGTCTATTTTCTCCATGATCTCTCTTGTTTCCAGAATCCTTAATCTCTTGACTTAATCTTTCATCCTATGTATTTGTCTTCTACGATTCTTTGGTAACTGAGACTTTCCCTGCAAAGTCTGATGTTTTAGAACTATTCATTTCAAGATCTTCAGGCCGTTAAGACACTCACATACGCCTCTTCTTCTTCTTCAAGTGCCTTGTCTGGAACAAACATTGGCGATCATGTCTCTCCAATCACATCTGTTCTCTGTCTGTCTCAGAAGGTCGCACTTGCTGCCTGTCTTTGACAACCACGAGTTTAGACTTCCAACAAATGTTATCCTTTGCCGACCCCTGCTACGTTTTCCTTCTATCTTTCCAGTAAGGGCCAGATGTTCTAAGCCTTTGTCACGATATATGTGTCCTAGGAATTCCAATTGTCTTTTTCTTATAGTCCTAATTAGTGATCTTTCTGTATTAATTTCTTTAAGAATTGATTCTTTTGACCTTTTCTCTGTCCATGATATTCTCATCATTCTTATGATAAACCACATCTCTGCTGCCTCTAGTTTCTTTTCCATTTCTTTGTTAATTGTCCAACACTCACATCCGTACGCCTCTAGAATATAAAAACATTGTAAGATGAAATAAAGTACCATGATGGAGAAAAATTCGCTCTTAATTTACATTCTCTAAGGAATTTATCCTCTTTTCAGTGCCATCTTCACCACCAGCTAACTTCTCACTGACCCCACTGACGATGTCTTCAATCAGAGCGGACTGGAACGAAATTCCAAGTGGACAGACCAATGGAAATATTTCTGGTTATATATTATTCTACAGAGAGAAACTACTTCGTTCTGAGCCATACGAAAGCATCGCAACGGTGAAAACAAATGTTACTCTTTTGGGTTTAAAGATCTATACCGAGTATACTTTCAGGATTCTGGGTTATAATGAGAATGGGAATGGAATAGCAAGTCAAGAGAGAGATATATACACAAAAGAATCAGGTATATCTTCGACTTATCTCCCCAAATAGATAAACTGACTTGAATCATCGTTGGACTAGCGGTGCCCGACACTTGTTGAAATTTAAAGTGCAGTCTCGTGCACAATGTCCAACGCAATTTGAGTATCTAGTTAATGCCTAACATTGCATATAAATCGCCCTCTTTTAGCAAATCTCAACAGCCAATACTTGGAATTGAAATTTACAAAAAATCCTTGATTGAAGGGCCATTTCTACCGTGATCAAAGTAATGATATCGGCAAGTATGTCAGTCAGTGATGGTTACTAGATATAAAGAAAGCAATTTGGCTGCATTTTCGTGCCCTGAGACGCTACTTAATCGCATAGGAATCAAGAAACCAGCATTTTAAAGACAAATGGTAAGAGAAGAGCAAGAATATCCAATTTTTTTGCGAAGAGTTCTGGCAGAGATCGTAGCTCCTCGTCATTCATTGAACTATCCTCTTATGCTATGTAGAAACAAATAAACAAGCAAATGAAAGAATGAACGAGCAAATCTCATCCATCTTTCAATGTACCGGGTGACCGAGGGAGGGGGTAGCTTCTATGAGGGCTTGGTATACATATGCCTGCCCGAGTTTTGGGTCAATTTGCGATATTTTGTCCGGGTTATGGATCAAGTTTTGCTAATTTTGCCCTGAATAAGGGCCTGCTTTACGGAGATTTTCCGTACTTATGTTTAAATGTTAGCAACTTATAGCTATTATTACATATTATGCCAAAAAACTTTCGTGGAAAGGAATTAAGTTCCACAAATAATGCGAAACATAGTCTGTTCACGATACTCTTCGAAAATATTGCCTTGTTTAAAGAAAAACGGGAAAACGAATAGAAGCCTGGAAGAACCATTTTGCAAATTTTATGGTTATTTAAAATTAAGTGACTCAAATTTACTAACAGCTTACGAAAACAAACTGTTTAAACACGGACACGCCTTGATGAACTGAATTAAGTCGGACCCCGTAAACAAGTGACAGCGTAAATTAATTTGTCAACCACATTGATCCACTTTGCCTTTATAACAGAAATCTCGACTCTAATTTTAAATGTAAAGTCACACTCTGATGAGAACGTAGGTTCGAAAGGCCTCAGTGTGCCAAAAATCTGTCTTTTTCTTTGCGTCCGCCTTCTTCATAAAAATCTTAGTAACCACTTTTAGTATCAAGTTTCCTTGTTTATAGGGTCAGATTTCTAAACTTTGTTCTAGTAATGGGTATTTTTTTTAAAATGTTGCCCTGGTTATGGATCCTAACTCTGAATTCAAATAGGTAATATGTACCAGACCCCTAAGAGAAGTTGTGCCCCACACTGGTGACCCAACAAAATACTGTACAGGTCAAAATTGATTCAGTCGCAATTCAATGGGTACCTTGCATGGTACTTTTCGGGAAAATTTACCAAATCACGTCATCATTACGTTGACAACATAGCCTCCAAATCTTATGTTTTGTTCGAAGTTCCCTGGGACGCTGAATCATCATCTGATTGGATCGCGTTTTCTCCTAAAATTGACCAATCATGTGCCGTGATTTCATTACTTCTGCGTTTTGCAGCTAGATTTAGGCCAATTTGGGTACCTCCTAAGTTAAAAGCATTGCACGCTCAAATAAATCAAATTTCTTGATAATTTCAACGGAAAACGAATGCTTATTTATAGGACCACAAGTATTCAGGTTATCTCCTTTCCATCGTTTAAGATTAAAATATTACGGCGATCTGAGGGCTTGCATTTGATATCTTTTCAAGTAGTCCCACCCCCCTAACAGGTTTCTTTTAGAAAAATCGTCAACAAAATGTATATTTCCATGAATGATTCTTCCGAAATTTCTGAAATCTGTGCCTTACTTTGCTTTGCCATGCATATTTCTGACACCTGCCCCTCCAAATTCTGTCCTGCTTCTCGGTATAGCAACTTGTGCCTCTAGCCCAGATCCAACAGGAAATGGCAAGAAAAGAGATCGTTAATTGTGGCGGTGTTGTCATATTTTCGTATCACTTATCGTCTCAAATTTTTTCGTCAAAAATGGGGAAATGAAAAACATTTATGCAAAGGGGCTTGTTGGTTGCTTGTTAATGACGTCACAAAAAGTTTTAATCTGACAACCAGTTCAAGTATCTTTCTGTTCAAGTCATTAGAAAGGTCTTGATAACCATATAATAAAAGCTGTGTCAAAGAATCATTTGAAAGATTGGTATTTTTTGTAAATGGTCGTATTAATTCAACAATTCAACAATTCAGCGAAAGATCTCGACGTTGAGCATGGAAAGAAGGACAGAGCAACAAAAAGTGCTTCGTATCCTCAATGCCATCACTTGTTGGGCACATTGGGTGTATGTTGTTCCTAAAATTATGCTTGATTTTGTGGAAATGTGATTGGCTGAGACCAACCCTTAGTTGAGTAAGATAGGAAAATCCTTTTGGTACGTGAATTCCAACAACGGATTTACAAGGGGGGGGGGCGGATTTTCGATAAGAGTTTTTTCTTAAAAAAACAGTAGCAGAAGGTTCAAGTCTCAATTTAGGCTCAAGCTTATTCCATTCTATAGCGTCTTTGTAGCCGAAGTATTTGAGCACCTAAGTACGTGCCTAGCTGGTAGCCATCTTGGTTTCTCACGCATGCGGCCTGTGTCACGTGACACACCTAAATATACGCTACTACATACGTCACAACTCTACATCACCCCCCTTAAACAAAGTTCTGTTAATCAAACTAAACTTGAAACTGTTTTTTTACGAGTAAGAGTCTTGTCTCAACATAACAATTTGCTAAAACTATGAAGTATAAAAACTGAATTTAAAAATTATTTCGGAGTAAGAGTCTTCTGGCTCAACATAACGATTGATGATTGATAAAGAATAATAGAAATAAAGTTGTCACTTACGTTTCCATGATGACGATGACTTACTGTCCAGTTTGAAATGTCACACACTTGTTTCATGATAGTAGTTTGGTCGAGCAGTGATCCTTCTGGGATATCTTCTTCCTTGATCATTTTCCAAAAATGAGAATATCATCGCTTATGTTCAGTGCCCCTGGTATTTCCTCAAGACACTGCTGTATTTCATGCTGAAAAATTTCTGCACTGGAAGATAACCCAAAATTTAATCTGGTATACCGGAAAAGTCCTTTGTGAGTGGCAAATGTGGTCAGATGTCGACTATCTTCATCAAGTTCAATCTGATGATATCCTGATGTAAGATCCAATTTTGAAAACACTGATGCTCCATTGAGCTTCTCAATTATTTCTTCAACAGTTGGAGAAGGGTGTCGTACCCTCTCCACAGCTGTGTTTACTTTTCGCATGTCAACACAAATCCGCAATTCTTGTGGATTCTGGGGCTTTGGAAAAACAACCAGGGGGCTAACCCATGGGGTACTGACATTCTCTGGTACTCTTTCAATGATTTGCTGCTCCTCAACTTCTCTGAGCTTCTTTGTCAATGATTTCCGAATATGGAATGGAACTCTCCTTGCTGATTGTGCAACTGGTGGAACAGTGTTGTCAACTGTAATCTTGACTTTTACTCCTCTTAGCTTCCCAATGCCTTTAAATACATCTTGATAATCATTGACAACTTGTGGAAACTCTCTTGACTTCACTTTCCCTTGACTTTGCTCATGACTGAGAGACTTCTGCTCTTTGATTGCATCAACTTTTAAGATGATAAGCCCCAAATCACTGGCTGTATCATAGCTGAGTAGACATCCACTGGACCCTTGTACAACATAAAATGTTGCGGTAGCATATCTCTTTTTTGTTTCAATCATTGTTGTAAATTTTCCTTCAACTAAGAGACTGTGGACATTTCCATAAGCATGAATTTTTGTGGAGGTTCTTTGAAGATTAATGGCTGGAGATAGTTTGCTGAAGGTGCCCATGTCCATGATATTTACACTGGCACTGGAATCGATGAGCATACTAATCTTGGATTTTCCAACACTGATGGTTGCTTCAGGTTTTGGTCTTCGTACAGTGGCTTGGTTATGTCTAGTAACTGTGTAAACAAATTCATCATCGGAGCTGGAGTTAACTGTATTCTCCTTGGAACTTGCTATATGGTGCACTTTAGATTCATCATACTCACTCCTTCGTTGCCCTCTGCAAACTTTACTAAAATGATCATATTTCTCACAATTATGACATTTCTTTCCTTTGGCAGGACACACTTTGCCATCTGAATGGGGGTATAACCCTCCACAGTTGTAGCATGACTTGAGGGGCTTTTCATGACCTATTTTCTTTGGATATGGGGCTCTTTTCCCAAGTCGATTCACCGATTCTGCAGTATTACTCTCAATTTCAGATGCCTGTCTATTTGATGATTCCATGGCTCTTCCAAGATCCAGGATATCAGATAATTTCATTGTAGGCTCTCTGAGAATTCTTCTTATTAGGGCTCCAGATGAACAACCTTGAATTATTTGGGTTATAATTTCTGAATCTACCTCTGTAAACTGGCATGTTAGTGATAGATTCCTTAAACGTGTGTGGAAGGCATCTAAGCTTTCAGCAGAATCTTGCTGGGTCTGCCTGAACATGTAACGTTCATACTCTTTGTTCTGTTTTGGTGCAAAATAACCAGTGAGTTTGTCGACCGCTTTTTCAAAATCTTTAGGTTCTCCAGTATCGGGAAGTGTTTTGAAGATTCTGTAAACTCCTTCACCTGCAAAATGTAATAGCATGGCTCGTTTTCTTGTGTCGTCTTTGATATTTTACGCCAGTAGAAAGTTCTGAAACCGTCCAATGTATTCTTGCCATCTTAAGTTCAACCCATGTTGATCTCCTTCCACATCAAAAGCAGGGAAAGAAGGCAAAGCATGTGCCATCGTTGCACAACTGATTTATAACCTGGAAATTATGAGTTTTTTTTGTGTATCCTCGTCGCCAGATATAGCGTCTTTGTAGCCGAAGTATTTGAGCACCTAAGTACGTGCCTAGCTGGTAGCCATCTTGGTTTCTCACGCATGCGGCCTGTGTCACGTGACACACCTAAATATACGCTACTACATACGTCACAACTCTACACATTCAGATAAAAAGATTGGATCGAAGCTAGACTTGAATTTTTCTGTCCTTGCCATTAATTGCCCAATCAGAGCTGTCATTAGATTCTTCGTGTTATTTTTCCTACCTGTGCCCTCGTGAATTTTAAAAATAAGGTTTTTGAAGGCTTATGATGTTAAAGTGCTGTTTAGGTACCTACCTTAAGAGTAACATGATACAGGAAACAAATGAAAATAAAATGAAAATATATGTTAATGATTTCCTTGTCCAAAGCAGATAGCTTCTTAATCTTTTCTCAGTGCTGGAGTTTCTTAATTTTTAGCGATTTGAGAGTTGAGTTTCTTTTAAGAAGTTTCATAAAAGATATATATCGTCTATGGGGAAAATCTAGTTTGAAGAACTATTTTTCATTGAGCAAATCTTGAAATAATTGTCTTCTTCAAGATTTCCTCAATGACAAGTACAAATACTAATACTTTCACTATTTTCATTTGTCATATTGCTTAAATTATATTGCTTAGAAAGTACTTGAAAAAAGTCTAAACATTTGAAAGGCTTCAAAAATTCACGGGGCACGGGTGTCAACACAGGTTTTTGGGAAAAATTTGTTTAGAATTTATAAATTATACCCCTCTTGTTACTTTTGTATTTGCCAATTTTTTCTGGATTAGGCTAACAAAACGTTTGGATATAGAAACTTCCGGTTTCCTCGCAAAAAATAAGGTCAAGGTCTGTTTGTTCCCAAAGGCCGCCAGAACTTCCCTCGACTTCTTTACCTTGCTCTGCAGTCATTTGGCTAGCATTCCCACAACACTTGCCCTCACAATGTTTTCCCATGACTCTCCTATGCGTCTGTGGATTTTAAATTGAGCTTGGGCCTTCGTGTTGACGACACGAAATGAAAATACCTTGCTTGCTGCCATTCTCCTCTAGCATGCGTGCAGATAATACCCAGGAAAAGGTATAATCTGCACAACATCGCTCAATATCAAGTATTGTATGAATCGGCATTTCATTTCGATAGCAGTTTGAATGACCCTTCTTTGTGTACGTGCATTGGCTGCAGTAGAGTATGTAAATTCCAAAGTTTTGTGTTTTTGTTTTTTTTTTTGTTTTCAGTTTGTTTTGAGTGGGCTTGTCAGGATTTCTAGCTACTGAAAGCTAATTTAGTCCCACTGTGCATGCTGCATCCAGGCATGGGACCCTAGACTGATGACGATGAGTCTCTTGTTGCCCTGTGCTCTTTGACTTGATGATGTCGCTTCAGGCAATAGAGACTCATAGTATTACTATGAAAAACTTGGCTCTATTTAGGCTAAACATCGCAATTCCTAACGTACCAATCAGATTGCGATATTTGGCAGATAACAATGATGTCGAATTCTCGATTCGAATGATGCAGTTGACTAGATTTTGAACAAAGTTGCTACGGCAGGTGGCTGAAGTTTCCTCTGGTTTGTTTTGGTCTTAAAAACATGGAAAATGTTGCGTTGAAAGACTCATTTTGGACTTAACAGGTAAAATGAACTTCTTTCTTCAGATTTATACCAAGTTTCTTTGATGAAACGCATGCTTAACGTGGTTTTCATGGCATTTTCTTTCCGAGGAGTGACCGTTGAACAGAGCTACGGCAGTCGTTCGATCCTGATTCGATCAATCGAATCATGATCGAATGCATGAGATAGGGCCGGGTTTTTCATTGTTTCATGATGAGTCCCTCTTGAGCAAGGTTTACCGCAGGGATACAGGGGACTCATCGTCATAAGTCTAATGGGACCCCTAGTTTAACATCCCTTCCGAAGGACGACGAGGTGAGTTGCGAGGTCAGGATTCAGAGGTCACCCATCCGAAATCTGACCTCACTCGACCAAGCTTAACTTCAGTCACCTGACGAAGACTGTATAAGCCACTAGGCCACTCACCCCGCAAATTGTTGTTAATGGACTCACCCCGCAAAATGTTGTTGTTAATGTTGTTTGCTGAGAGAACAAAATGAAACCTGAAATTCAATCACGTGATAGCCGTTGTCAAATCTGATTACTGCCTCGTTCCGCGGGAAAGCGATGTTATTGGCTGTTACAACGATGCGTTTCCCTTTATATCAAATCAGGCGTGGATTAGCCCACCGGGCTACCGGGCGATCGTCCGGTGCCCCCCCCCCGAAGGAGGGCCCCATTCAAGAAAAGGGCATAAATTACTAATGCTTATAAACCGCACTGAGGACTAAATAACTGTATCGCTGATGCTGCGGATGGTGCTGCTAATTTTAGTGGCATATACAAAGGATTTCAAGCCAAGCTCAAAGCAGTCATCACTAATCATGTCCATTTGCATTGCTATGCTCAGTCCTTAACCTCGTCATCTGTGATGCATGTAAATCAGTGCAGGCCATCAATCTATTTGTCTTCGTGCAGAAAATTTGCTGCTCCTCCAGAGAGTCTCACAAGCGAATGGATAATTGGTCTCGCAGCTTAAAGGAAAACAAGATTGGGCAAGCAACGGTAAAACGCTAGCAAATGATTGGAGATACGCGTTGGTCCAGTAAGGCCTGTGCACTCACAAGAATATATGGCTAATTCCGGGAACCAAGTAGTGCTTTTTATGTAGATATTGCAAAGTGTCTTCATTCTATTTCATCAGATGCTACCCAGAATTCATAAACCAGAGAGCAGGCAGCCAACCTACTTGAAAAGCTTCTGCAATACGAAGTTACATTGACTGCCATGACATTTCTCATAGTATTTCGGCACACAACACCTCTCAGTGATGATCTCCAAACATCTGGAATGGACTATGCTCTCGCCTAGACGCAGATTGAGCTCGCTTTGGATCAACTAAAGAATGAAAGCAGGGATTTTGAAACAGTTAAAAATGTCACAGATTAGTTTTTGGGGAACATAAGGTCAGCAATGGCATCAGAAGATGATCTGCAGAAAATCGCCATCGAGACAGGTTCTCCAGAAAGAGCGGTTCCAAGGAAGAAAGTTATACCTGGGAAACTCGCTCGTGATGGAATCGCCGACCACAGTACAATGAAAAGATTCGAGATCAATGTTTATGATGTGCAGGGTGTCTCAAAAAAAATTGTTTGATATTTGATAAAATACTAAAAAATGAATATACGCTGAATGGACACTTGGTCAAGTGACATTTTTCTTAACGTTTTGAATTAATTTTGACACAAGAATCTTGCAAACCAGGTAAAAATTCAGGTAGTTACAAGCCTTTGAATTTCAACTTTGAGTGAAAACTGAAACCAGAGGCCTCAAAATGGCATTTTTGGTAAAAACCTCATAGACCATCGTTTCTGCTATTTCTCAATTGTTTCAGGGCGAGCAAAATTGGATTTGAAAAGGTTCTTGATAACCTAAATTTAAAGCATATGTTGTGAGGAAAAAGATTCAGTCTCTCGTTGATGATGTTTTGAACCACTGTTTTTGGACATATGCAGTGTTAAGCAAATTTTGACCATGATCACAAGAATTAAATTGCTTTAGAAGTCCTACTTGGGTTGCTCTGATATCAAGGAGAGGTATAATATTAGTCAAGTTTCTTTTACCTCGGTCTTCAAGGATTTTTACATTACAATTAATCTGAGGGTCTCTGGTTTCAGCTATCGTATGTTTTTTAAAGCTCCCAACTCAGTGATTTTTCAACCGATTCGTAAGATTCTGGTCTCTAAGATTATTTCATTATCTTAGGAACTGGGTTTTCTTCCCATGAGCCTGTTCACGTTGTCGTAATTTTTCAATATTTAATCAAACGTCGAATAATTTTTTGAGACACCCTGTAGTGTATGATATAATGCTACAAAGCATACAGAAACGCTTTGTTAGTTACAAAGATTTCTACCAAGATCTGTTCTTGCTCTGTCCTCCTCGATTCTCTGAAATAGCACAAAATGGTGTTCCACGTGACGGCTTAACTATAGTTTTGCAGCTTTTTAGGCGAGGAAAGCATTAACAAAGCTATTTTGAGAGAAGAGCTTGCTGAATTCGCAGCTTGTTAGCCGCAACTAAAAGGTGCTTATACTGTGACATTGCAGCTTTCAGAGAATAATGATGCATGTTCTGACGATGAAACTTCTCTTAGAGATGCTATTGCAGAATCTGTGATTTGCAAAGAAAGTGCTCAGTGCACCAATGTGTCCACTTGTTCTATTATCGATATAATTTTCATTCAACAGCGTATAGGAACCTGTATCAGATTTACAAACTGGCAATCATTTTGCCAGTCACTCAAATCACTTGCAAAAGAGTTTTTCTAAGCTAAAGGTAATCGGTAAGTGTTGAAAACAAATTGTTGAAGACAACCATTAGTTGGGACGCAATCATATCATCTTGAAGTAAGCTGGGGGTCATCAAGGAAGGGGGGGGTAGAAATCCGCCGTTCCGCGTGATTTTCAGTTAAAATTCACCGTTCTGGTCACTTTTAGCTAAAGTTTGGAGTCCCGCCATTTCGTTATCAATGATGGCACAATTTAGTATTGTAAGACATTTTCGTCCATCCAGGCGGAAAGAGGAGAAGATTGCCAGTTAAAATTCTTGTGCAAAGCTTGGAAAATATCCTCATAGTGCCGACCAGAAAAACAAAGATGTGACCATGACCTTTCTTTTACAAGACAACAGTTAAAGGAGCCAGCAAATTCATGAATTTTATGAAAATTCTGTTTTCCGCTGATCACTTTCGAGAGAATCCGCGCCCGCTAAGGATAGAGAATTCCGACTATCCGTCAAGAATTTGCTAGAATTCCGTATTCCGCGACAATTTTTCTTCAAATTTCGCTGTTCCGCAAACTCTGATGACCCCCACGGTAAGTATTTTCTGTTAAAGTTTAGATCAAGTAAATGATGTGTTCTCCTTGTCAATAAACCGTGCCAGATCTGATGATGCATCCCCCTCTTACAATAGAAATGTGGCCCCCAGGAAGAGAAAGCAGGATTTATTTCGGTAAAAAGGGGACCCCTGAGAGATATACCTCGGCCCTTCTTTGAGAGCTAATCCGCGCCTGTATCAAATAAATACTGAAGCACGTACGACACAAAGGGGGCTGCGTTGCGCAGGCTATACCAGTTTCTTGGGTGTACCAAGTCTGCACGCAGCCTAGTGCTGCCCATGATCGAGGAAAATTAACTGTCCATTTATGAGCAGATTAACTCCTGAAACATTGGTTCCTACTCGCTGCGAAGGCGGTCCTATTGTTTAATTGACAGTTAATTTTTCTCGACCATAGGAAGGACTGTACTTTGGGCAGATATTTTCATTTTGTGTCATCAACACAAAGATCCAAGTTCAATTTGAAATCCACAGTAACATGAAATAGTTTTGGGCGAAAATTTGCGGGCAAGTGCTAAGGGAACAGTGGCCAATTGACTGAAAGGCTAGGCAAAGAAGTCGAGGGAAGCTGGGGCGGCCCAAGGGAACCTACGGACCTTGACGTCACTTGTTTTGAGATGAAACCGGAGCTGTTCATATAAAAAAGTCGTTGTTGGTGCAATCCAGACAAATTTGGCAAACATTGAGGTAACAAGATAGATATTTATCAAGATTAAACTAATTTCCCCCACAACCTGTCGTAGCAAACATGAAGACTGTTTTGGAACCCATGGGAAACTCGGAAGAGACTCTGAGTACCTATTCACACACTGATAATCTTAAAGAAACTTTCTATATTTCATTACTGGCCCAAATTGTCATTTTTTCATAAAATGGATGTGAAAATTACATTAACTTTTTCAACGAACTTGTGTGTGAGCTTGATGCTTTTTAGTTTGATCCTAGTTGTTTCTGGGGTAAGGATATCTACTAGATTTCCTAATTTTTCATAAAATTGAATTTTACAACTGTACACAGGGTTGGAGTTGGTTATTTGCTGCTTCTTGTAAGGAACGAGTGTATATTTATTGTCAATTCATTTATGATAGAAATTTAAAAATTTGAGAGACTCACACTGGCAGACAGGCCACTGACATCTGCAAGTGGAAAGAAAACATGCTTCATCATGATCCTGATCGCTCTTGATGCAGTGCCGTCGTCTTCTTTCGGAATTTGGTTTCATTCACACTCCCCACACTCCCCACACTCAATCCATCCCCAACCATCAAGAAATCCTCACAGCTATTCAATGTTTTGCTTCAACTTCAATCGCCATCGACAATTCTCTTGACTTAATACTGGAAATTTTATGCAAGTGACTAAAGAAACTCACGGTTGCATCACTTTCAAACTTCCACCAATCTTTCATAGCAAATCACCGCATGGAGATTAAATGTGCATTTGTCTTCCTATGCATAAGCATCCTTTTCCCGTTTAATTTTTCAAAGAATTCGACTTGATTGAGTGTGCACTAGTTTTTATTGTTTATTGGAGGTTACGAAAAATTGTTTTTTTTGGAGGTTGCCCAAAAAGCCCCAAACCTAGCTGCGAAACGTGAAGGTAATAGAATCGGCCAATCTTAGGAGAAAACGCGATCTGATCAGGGGATGAGTCAGCGTCCCAAAGGACTTTGGACGAAAGAGAAGATTTCAAGGTTATGTATATTTTGACATGAAAGCATGAATTTGAACTAGGATTTTCAAAACAGGAATCGATTAATTAATCGTGTGGTACTAGCTTGTAAAAACCAGAAACTTCTAAACCAAAACGCTGGAGGATGCAGAATTTTTACTACCTATCTTTCATTTTCACAATCTTCTTCATAGTACCAAGTCAGCCGCCCAACTCAGTAAATGTCAACAGCACTTCTGGATTTACAGTCATTGTAGACTGGGTACATATATCTCAAGAGTACTGGAATGGACGGCCTGTTGGCACCCTCATAAAGTATGATAACACCCAGGGACACAATGGCAGTGTGTCTATCATCTATCCACAGAGCTCAATCATTTTGAGTCATCTCGTACCAGTGTCAACATATGTGATAGATGTTTGTGAAATGACCAGTCCTGGAGTAGGACCTTGTCAGAGAGTGCAAGCGTCTACTTTGCCAAGTCGTAAGTGTTTGAAAATCATACTCCCATAATTACACAAAATGCAACAGTCGAAATGTTTGAAATGTACAAGTGATTAAAGCATCTACAGAAAATCTCCTGAAACTTGAAAGCAATTCAAAGAATTCACACGAGACACTGTTTGACTAAGGAATTTAGTTACAATGGGATTGTGGATAGAATTGTTGGATATTTCAGAAGGAACGAAGGTTTAGCACATTAAAGTTGATCCACTTTCCTATCGATCGTGGGATGAGGATTGTGAGGACTATTTCCTAATGGATGATTCAGTCTTCACGATAAAGGAACAGTTCGACAAGTTGCGTTAAAATTTGAAATGTCTACGTAGCTATTATTTAAGGGGAACCTATAAACAGCCAAAGGAAAAGACATACACACCCATTGTTTCTTTTGATTGAAAATAAGAGAGCATTTGCAAGTGTACTAAGCAAAGGAGGCTTTATGCACATACTGGCTTGAACCAGCTTTAAAAATGTCGACCCTGCTTACGCTAGGCTTTTTCAATAACCTTTTTTTCTTCTTAGCCCCATCGAAGGCACCAGAAAACATTACTATTCACAGCTTTATGGGACATGACACAATGAGAATTACATGGAGCCATATCAAGTTACAATATGTTCATGGGGACTTGCAAGGCTACAAAATTACCTTTAAGTTACTGAAGATTGGTGGTCAGTCAATAGTTACAGCAAAACCTAGTATAAAAATCATTCATCCATCAAAAGTGGAAACAACGTTAACTGGACTGGAGGCAAATTCTAAATACGTCATTGCGATTCTAGCGTATAATGAGTATGGAAATGGGATTTCATCTTCGGCAATGGTTGGAGGTAGGCTAAAAACTCAAACTATGAGACACTCAGACTATGATTACTGCAGTTTTAGGTACTTTTTGGCATCATTTGACAATCTCGCGCATCATTTTTCTTTTTGTGTATGCTCTGTAGACATTTTTTGCCATATTTCACATGTTGATGAGCTAAAACTACATTCCAATACGCAGTAATGATACTAGGGACTGCTGGCACTTCTTTCGTGGAGGGCTAAGAGTTTTCTCCTATACTTTCTCTCCAACTGCTTATAAAATTTAAATTTTGGAACCAAAATGACAGTTAACTCATGGTTGTTTTCAATCTGAGTATCATGCGGACAGAAAATTTTGGAATGCTTGGTTTCAGATGTCTAAGCCCTAAAGTAAGTAAAAGAATGAAGTAAAAGAATGTGCACTCTAAACATTGCTCAAAACTAGACTTTAAACGTGATAAAGAGATGTGATGGTCATTATTAAAGACACCACATAGAATGCTGCCTGGAAAAGAACGCTGAAGAGAGTTTTGCCTGAAATGTTCTTTTATGAAGTAACTCATTGACATTCGAATGAGTTGATAAAGTTGATTACCAGTTGCTGTATCCCTAAGATATTCAATGTTTATTTTAGGAGCGTTGTGAAACCATAAGACCTTATGAACCAATAGGTTATCGTAAAGACAAAATGATCTAATGAAAACTTTGCAGCAAAGTTTTTAGAAACATATTTTTAACTAAGAAGTGTTGTAAGAAGTTTCTATCTTCTCTGCTTTTCAGAGACATGTGCCTGTCCACAGACAATATACACAAACTTTGCGTCAAGTGCACCATATATTTACAGAGACAAATCTGGAATCATGCAAGGGTTATTTGTTAAAATGCTGAATAATGTGACAGACTTCACTTGTGGCAATTGTCAAAGACCAAAGAAAACTGCAATCAACTTTATAAAAAATGGGAAGAATGGTTGGGCAGAAAAGAAATCCCTAAACGAAATGAAAAAGGATATTGATGATTACGTGCACGTCAGTTTCCCCGTCTTTGGAGGCACAGAGCTAACATCTTATTATGGTTATGCGTTTGTTCCAGTCTTCAGTCATCCAGGGGTTGTCTATTTCATCATTAAAGATTCTGTGACGGACCAAGTCAACAGGATGATTTCAGATGTCTTCAGCACTTGGCCAATATTTCTCATCAACCTTTTGTTTGTTACGATCTCAGGGTATATAATTTGGAGCTTGGTAAGTTAGATTCTTTCTCGTGCTTTTTTGTCATTACAATTTTGTGGACAATATTGTCCAAAAATTTGCACATTATATCGATATGTGCTCAACGCCTCGATGGGAATGAACTTTATAAATTCCTCTTTGCTTACACAAAGTAGATGATCAGATTTCGAAAACTGGCTGCCCGAGAATTTGAGAACTCAAAATGCCGATAGTTCAGTAACGGAAGTTTCATCATAAACTTCCCAGTCTGCATTTACGAAGAGCTGCATCCTATTATCAAAATCAGTTACATCAGTTACAGTAGCATTAATAGTATTAATATAATATGATATGAACTTGTTGATAAACGAAAAGATAGACTAATCAATTTCTCTATTACTTTAGAAATGTAGCTGAATAAGCAAATAAGATATCACTCTTCGGTGTTTGCAGGAACTTAGAGAAAATCCAGAAGAGTTTCCACCAAACTGCATGCCAGGTGTTTTAAATGGGATGTACTGGGCCTTCATCACCATGGGAACTCATGGGTAAGACATTGTACCGGTATTGATGAATTAGCAATTGCTTGTCTTAGAAGGTTTCTACAAATAGAAAACATTTATGCTGCCTGCGGTCTGATAGATATTTCCAGACCTTTATGTTACACGTTACAAAGAGGGAAACACCAAAGCCAAAACTTGTGTTACATTGTTAACGATGTCTTCAATCACTTTGCTGTGTGTCGGGTAACGTGAGAGTAGCATATGCAAGACAGATCAGATAGTTCCTCAACGAAGTACCATATGCAAGCCAACTTAACTGATCTTGAATAGCAGAGCATGGTAGATGGAACCTTTTGCTTCTTTAACCCTATCTGGCCTGGGTCATGAGGGATTTGAAACACTCAATGCTGGGGGGGGGGCGGATTCCGCCTCCATGTTTATCTCTGCTGTTGCTTGAGATATGGCAACCAAATTTGGCAGAAATGTTGTTCATTATATAAACAATGAATTTTTGAAACAATAGGTTAATTAGCTTTGCTGTTGTTGTTGCTAGAGCATAATTAATGTCATGATGTCATATGACGTCATAAAAATGAAAGTGTGTTTAAAGGTCGTAAAACTTTAATTTTTGTAAATAAATAAATGTACATACAGTAGATCAAAATAGATGTAAATTCATTGCTTAGATTTAATTGAACCAATTAAAAAGGATTAAGAGAGATACAATGTATACTTTTTACAGAAAGTGGAAGGACAACTTTGTTACTATGGAGACAAGGCTAAAAATAGAACACCAAAATTGTTACAGTTTCATTACTGTATGATAGAAAGTTAAACTTGCTAAATCTCAGACGCATTCAGCGAACACGGAAAAACGTACTAGTGAAAATGTACGGGGGGGGCGGAATCCGCCCCCTAGCTCAGATAGCGTTAAAAAGAGGTTTGGATCGAGTGTCCTTATTAAGTAGATGTGAGAAGAAAAATAATGCATGACCCCCGTTCTCGGTATAACGATGTTTCTTGAGGCAAAAAGTAGCTTCGGCTCTTAACGCATTTTTGAGAGACTTATTATCGAAAACGTTGCAAAGTTAAGTTAGCAATGTTTAATGGTTCTTTTTACATAGAGGCAATTTTTTTTGTCTTTTTGCATTTTTTCTTGTTATTTTCATTCATTGTTTGCTGACTTTTCTAGCACTTGAATAACAACGGTCGAGAAAAATGAACTTCGATTTGCAACTCACAAAGTGAAATGCTTGCATGCTCGCCCCCTTGACCTCTAGACCTGCAGCTGTTAGGTTTCACCACCAAATCAGCTAACAATGAAAGAAAAACAATGAGAAACAAGGCCACACGGCAGATAAAGCTTCCCATGTATGAACTAAATTGTTCCTAACTCGCTTTCAGCTAAGTTATCGTTGATAAACTTTCTGAAATGTGTTTTGAAACCACAGAAACTTCTTGTGACAACTAGCATCGTTATACCGAGAACAGGCATCATGCTTGTTTTCCTTCACAAATTTTCCAAATTTTGACGCTCGATCCAAAGCTCTTTTGACGAGTAAGAAGGCCTATTTCCGTTTGACCAAATGCAAACGAAAATACTTGAAAAATCACCAAAATTTGATTTTGTAACCGCTTTTCTCTTTCTCTTTTGAAGTTTTCTTTTTTCAAAATTGTATGAGCGTAAGAGATGTCGGAGGGACGAGAATCACCGTTCATTCGTATGCCTTTACTCACTGCCTTTACTTTGGCATTGGGAAATCACGAAAACCCATTGTTATACTGGATCCTCCATGACATCACCACTTTGTGCATCGTATCTATTTATTGGATGAAGCTATTAATAAGAAACGTAGAGTACTATCGCCGTGAACTGCTACTTTCACTTAAACACCAACTAGGTGCAGTATGATAAAGAGTTAAAGCAACTATTTGCTATCGAAAGTTTATAATTTCTCCTGTATCACTTTTTCAACTTAATCTTCCCATTCTTTGAAGTAAGTCAAAGAGTGACGTTGAAATCGGCCTAAATAAGTTTTATCACTTTGAGCCACCAGCCCTCATTTCACCGCAATCGGCTATCCGAAAGAAAAATGTATTATGTAGTTGGGAAAACCATCTTTTAGGGTCTCTTCCTCTATGTGATTAATATCCATCGCATTTTGCTCGGATCAAAAATTGAATCTTTGTTCCTACCCGTTTCCACCCCTCTTTTCTACCACCAGCAGTAACTCCACTACCAACTCCACGAAAATTCAACGAATTCAGAAATGTTCTCCTAGAATCAAACTATTATTTCCCATCTGCTTTTCATTCATAAGGTCATCAAACGGAGAAAGGAGAGGTTGCTATTCACAATGGAAGACTGCTATCACGTACTTCGGTGGTTCAGGGTGATGTTTAGCCAGCTGACTCACTTTGGAATAGAAACCCACTGGATAGAAATTGAAATCGATCAGTGGACGTTCGAATAGTTTATTCAAAGAGGATGAAAAGTGCTGGATATAAGTTATTTTACCTTCGCCAGCATTTATTATGTAAATGAATCAAAACAAACATGGTGCTAGACAAAGTAAATGGAGGAATGAACGAACACTTTATATATCATTTCAAGTTCGTTGGAAATTCTTCTGAGCATGAGAGAAACCCCTATAAAGCAAGCTAATATAATGCAACATAAGCATAACGTGTGGGCAATCCACTTTCACACGTTATTTCCATTTATTAGTCTATGCCTCGAATTTTTGTGTAAGTTTTGGAGTGGGCCTAAAACTTTGAGAAGAACGCTAGGGTGGCGGTTCAATGCGATTGTACTCTATGACTTGATCCGGGTACTAGTAACAGCTGGGACAAAATTTCGCTTTATCACAATTCTAGCAAGAAATTTTCAAGAAATTAATAAAATCGTGATGAAATTGATTGTTACTTCAGAAATATCTGCTTGTTCGGTCGGAGGCCAAGTACAGGCCGTCAAGAGCTGGGCTGGGCTCCAGGGTCGGCCACAGAAGGGACCCTCAGGCATCGAAAAATCTGATGGACCTCATCCTTTCTCCAGGGGTCATGCCCTCCTATGCACTGCTATAACGCTGCTTTTAGATGGAACGCCCTCCCGCACACTTGTCAAGACATGATTTTTGATGTAGAAGAATTAGTTAATCTCGTGCGTAGATACCTCCAGGACATGAAATACTACTCAAGAAAAATTGAAGGCGAAGTAAAAATGCATGCTTTATTTTTGCCGGGCCCCTAAAGGCCCCGGGACCCTGGCTAACCCCACTTCTCGACGGTAATGGCCAAGTATTTGACGTTTGCATTTTCCAGCCATTGTTATGAATTAATTCGACATACGTTCTTGCTGCATTGAAGAAATTACTTCTACCTTGCAGATTCATAACTTATTCATTGCTTTAAATGACGACTAAATTATAATTCTCTGTATCTATTTGAAGATATGGAGATTTGACACCAAGAGCAATTGCATCTCGTATTTTTGCCATTATTTGGATTTATATTGGTATGGTAAATTTTGCAATCTTTGTTGGAGCACTTACCACAGCAATTACTGCCACTCAAGTTTACGGTGATGCAAAAATATATGGAGTAGAGGTATGTTTTGTCAAACTTTGCCCAGATAAGTGGCGTAGGCGTATGCCAGTAGCACAAACGCAAATATTCTGAATTTCAAGACAATAGATATGCAACGCATCCCAAGGAGGGGACTTGGTAGTTCAAAGTGACATACCCCGTTGCAAAATTTAAGGTCTCAAATTAAGCAATTTACTACGTCTTAGGGTCAAAAAATTTTCAAATTTGCTATTGCTTAGGTTAGTGAAAATTGATATGATTCGTTTTCGGAGATATAAGAAAGTATGATGAACTAATTGTTGTTAGGAACATTCTGTAACGACAGAAATCAACGAGTTATTCAGGGTCCTCGCGTTATACAAACCTATCGAAACGATTTGCAAATAATCTCTGATCAATAATCGACCACTGACCATACCTGACCATACTGTCATATACTCAAATTAGGAGAAGTTTCTCCTGTCCCAGTCCTACCTTCACTTCTACACCTGTACTATTTCAAAGCACATGGAAGTCATTTTCTTGCTCATGTCTGCTTTACAATAGCACTATTGTTTCTGAAACAATTGACCCAATTGTTATAACAGCTTACGGAGAAAGTTACTATGGCTTATGCAATGAGTTACGACCACCTAGGCTAAAGTTCCTATCACTTAGGCCAAAAGCTACTACACCGTTAAGGGCTTTACAACATTTTGCAATGGATACGTCACCTTGAAGTACCAAGTTGCCCCCCCCCCTTCTGGGTAATGCATCTATAGAGCACTAAAAGAGCTGAAAACGGCAGAGCCAGTGGCCTAGATAGAATCCTTGTCGGATATGTTAAAGATGCATCCGAATTTATTGCCCTTCCTCTTACTGACAAAATTTCACTGGCATCTCCAGCTTTATACAGATAACAACTTATGTTTTTCAGGAAAGGAACTTTATTTGCTGGAAATAATTTCAAACATTTCTGATGGTGGTTTGCACCATTTCAGTCACAGTTTGTAGTGGAGACTGCAAAGTGCAAATGTTTTCGCTTGAAACAGACTTTGCTTCACCCTCCACCAATGAAACAACCGGGTTAGAATTTGCTGAGGCTCTTAAGCAGGATGCAAAATGAGTTCTGAGTAAAAATTTCACTATCCAAATCACATCTTACTTTTAGGTAGCAGCAATTCATGATTCAGCTGCATACAAAGTTGGAATTTATCGAAATGCTAAAGTAAATACGAGTAAGTTGCCATAAATACTCAAGTGGTGTAATCAGTTTTGTATCATTGGTCAAACTGCTAGAAAACTAGGATTATATCATACGAAACGCGCATGGCATTGGTAAAGGATCATTGGAGAAAAGATATTTCCTCTTGACTCGTGAGAAATACATTTCAATCAGATAATAGATCTCAGACTTATCAGGTAATGGATTTCAGATTTGATCTGGAACACCTATCAGATAATGGATTCCAGATCTGTCAATTTCACTTGTTACAATTTCACAATACCATTCTCAATTCTCAGTTTAGAGATCAAGAAATGATGGGAGCAAGGAGACACTGCTCCTTTAGCCGTTTTCATTGGCGAAAGGAAGTCTTTCAGAATGTACAATTTCCATATTGACAATAGTGAAAATGAAAGAGTCCATTTTTTTCGTTATTTTGTGTCCATTATTTTTCTGCATTACCACAATGGTTCTGAACGGCCCTTAAACATATCTACTAAGATCGATCGTTTGGCAGGCGATACAACGATGCAAGGCGCTGCCATAATGAATGTAAGTACTTCGATAAGAAAGTAAGTACTTCGAAAATCCCAGTTGTGGAACCTTAGGTCTCCGAGTATCATTTAATATTTCATAAGAAGAGCGAAAACAGACTTTCAGTGTCGATGCTCGATAGGCTTCATTTACTCGTGCAATAAACCAATTGGACTATGATGATAACGTTACCTCCTTTTGCTTTGTTATAGGACAATTAGACTTGTCAAAATTTGACACTTTGTTTTGTATGATAAGCGATTTCAGAGACTTTTCTATCATCGTAGAAGCAACTTACAAAACAGTAGAAGAAGTTGCATCAGCTTTGAAAAGACGGGAAGTCAGAGGAGCTTTAGTCGATGTATATTCAGCAGCAACAAGAAGTGATCTTTTCAAACACTCGGACATCGTTGCTAAAAAGAATATGAAATATCCAAGTGCATATGGCTTCGTACTGTCTGGTGATATGAAAAATGCGGCACCAAAATTCCGAGATTACTTGAAAGTTCACGCAAATAGCATTCTAAAGACTCTTGAAAATAGTGCTGCTGGTTTAGAGGTAAGCTTTTGTTATGCTAGCATTAAAACAATGCAAATTTGCTTTTTTATAGCGGACTGGCCCTTGAGAGGTAAGTCCCGAGGAAGCAATTGCTCTCTAGTTACCCTTGATAATGCATAAATCTCATCGTGTTGTTCGCTCTGGCTATCATGACAATTCTAAGGTACTTGATAGGGTATGTCACGATGGTCTAATTTATGAACTGAATCGGTTTGTTATCTCGGGAAGACTTCCTTCTTGCAATCAACAGTTTCCTCAATGACCGAAATTAGAGGTGTATATTGAATAGACAGAGTTCTAGCTGAGGAAAAAGTTTGGCAGCTTATTTGATCAGATGTTTCAGAAAATACTCAGCCTCCAGATTCACTAATTTAGTTATTTTCTTGCATCTTCTTCTCTGTGATTTTGATTGAAATTTGCAGTTGCATTGCTCTTGACAAATTTGTTATATGGCAAGAACATGGCTAGAGATCATTCTCCTCGTTCGTATCTTAGGATGTCTTGTTTAACGAAATTAGTCTGTAGGTTCTTATCTTTCTAGATTCTTGTTTACGGGGTTTTATGGTAATTCAGTAAGCAATTGCATGGCATATTTATTACAAGTTGCACTATTTACAAAATCACTCTACTACGCAAAAACTTTTTTTTATTATTCAATGTAAAAAGTTACACGAAAACGAGGTGCTTAAAACTATACTTACAAACTAGTGAAATGCATAACAAAGGACGATGACCCGGGAAGCAAGAACCCATGACTGTCCCAAGGGTCACTACATAAAACACTAAACTAGATTACTGACAAATAAAAACAAACGAAAATGGAAACAAAAAGAAAAGACAGTTAAAAAGAGGTACACATAAACGGTTAAAATGACTTAATATGGATACATACTAGGATCTGTTTTACATTGGAAGTCAGACCAGTACAGGCGATCATGCTGAATTGGATATCAAAAAATTGAGCTACCACAAAGAGCACAAGGCTGTGTCTTCTCTACGGCCATTCAACATAAAGTTAAAACTACGAGTAAATGGGAAGGAAAGAACAAAAGAAAGCCAAAGAATACAAGTAACCACTCCACAATAAATGGACTAAAAACTCGCCGTACAGGTTGCAGCACCTAAATTTCCGTAGCATCATTGTATTCAAAACGTTCTGTTGCATATTTGTATCTTAAAGCTGATTTAAGAATTCTGACTTAGAATCAAATGGTGTTTGAAAAATTTGGCAAACTTTGCGGTTACAACGTCAAATTTATAATATCGAGAAGATCGCTTCTGCATTTATCTTAAGAGTGGCTGTGCAGCAAAAAGTGTTCCCTGTCTTCAACAACGTCGATTGAGAGGCACAGTTGATTCAATGTGTATCTAAAATAGTGTCTGAACTTGCACAGATTTAGCATACTGAGGCCAACGCTTAACTGTGTAAGTATTGCAAGACCATATCGTGAATGCTGTTGGGTGGCTTAGGAGTGGGACGAATAAGAGATAGAGACTTGTTTCTCAAAATGCCGATTGTAGGTGATTCTCTTAATTCATTTTAGAGCTTATCCACTATGAACTAAGAGGATCACCTACATTGACCGTTAAATCACCTTCAATCTCTTAGAGAATCGCCTAAAATCTTCATTTGGCATTCAGGACCATTATTGGGTCATCATTGGCAGCTAAGGATTTTGGTAGGGGACAGGAAGTAGACAGAAGCTGAATCGTATGAACAGAAATAGCCAGTGCAGTCCTCGTTTCAGGATATAGTTTATTCCATTCAGATAGGCAGTGATGATAAAAGCTGCACTGTAATCTTTTCAATGCTTGTGTTATTCACCCAGTGACCGCGAGAATTCTGGTTAGAGGACCTCTGTTTCAATAATGGTGAGGAGCTAGTCCATATTGTTAAAAGTTTTCTCTTTGTGATCGAAAAACCGACAAGAAGGATCCCAAAATAGGAGAAATCGTAATGAATGTGGCAAAATCAAAGATCCTTCCATTGAACGCTGTTGGAGATTGTTTTAGAAAAAGATCAAAGTGTTCACTTAGGGAATGTATGCATGATCATATATATTTGATGTTTCCAGTACTACAACAGGGCTCTCTAGTTCCTTATCGGGGGGGGGGGGTCTTTTGGGGTATGTGGTACCGCAAAACCGCAAGAAAATTTCCCTTTTACCGCAATACCGCACTTTAAAATTGACGATCACCGAAGATGAACAAAACCTCACTATAACCATTATTGGCTATTGAAGGTGAATGAACAGTCCATATTCTTAATTATTTTGTACAGATTTCTCATCCCATGGACCCATCCATGTTAGAAAATGATGGAGACAGTGCAAAAGTTCTGTGCCATTTCTTTGCAGCTCAACGGGGAGGGAGTTAACTCCCTATGAAAGGTATTGTCTTGCTAGTACATTAGTTTTGCAATTGTTCAAAAAACTTTGAAAAAAATCTTGACAGCAAGCAGCAAGCATGTTGGCTTAGGCATCGTGGTAACCTCTTGCTATAATTTGGTATAATTTGCACTACTAACCTAAATATTGCTCATCTGTTATCTGTAGAATCCGCCCAGCGGCGTGGCCATGTGACATTAAGTGATGGGCATGGAAAGCAGGAGGTCTGTGGCGAAGCCGCAGGAAAATTTTTGGGACCACGTCCTTTACTTTGGCTTGGAAGGCATTGCCCAATGCCATGCTTGCCATTAGCGACAAGGAAACTTTGATTGTCTTGTGACCGTTATTCATAAATCAGAGCAAGAGGAAATTGTTTTTGAAGAAACAGCCTTTACTTTGGCTTATAAGGCATCCCTGATTCCAGATTTACCAGTACTAAAATTGAAAGCTTTGTAAATTTGGCAACATATATATGAGCTAATTTGAAATTCTTGCCATTTTTCATTTCTCTCCAGCTTAATGACTGCTTCAAGCGCATTTTCAAGCATTTCTCGAAAATGTTCTTACTCATCCTATACTCTGCCATTTTCTCTTCAGTTTTAAAGAAATCTTGCGGACCATCTTTCATTAAGATGGGGGGGGGGGCAATTGCCCCCGTATGCCCCGTGACCACGCCTCCTGAGAAATCAGACACCTTATGGGCTATCTTAGAAACATCAATATACTGTACCTAGAAGAGTATTCGCTTTAGACTGGCCGCTTGTTGAATCTTATGGCTCTACCTACTATACCTAGAGCAAGAGCCAAACAGAAAGATAGCCGACCCTCGCTGCCACTTTCAATGGCTACTTCATCATTACTTCACTTCTTTCATATGAAACACATCAGATTCATTCGAAATTCCAAAGTTTCTCTGGCAATACCGAATACCAAGCCTCGATGTACTAAAAACCGTTCAAAGCTGAATTCCCCAAAACCGAAATACCGCACCATTTTAAGGGGATTACCGAATAACCGACGTCAAAATAGACAAAAACTGCAATACCGTCAACCCCAAAGACCCCCCTCTTATCAGCTTGCATCCTTTGAATCTGCACATTGTTTTATTCTTTCTCCTTCTCTCAAATAACTGGTTTAGTTTGGTGAAATAAAGATATTCAGAATGACATTGTATAGCATCATGAAATACTTGTTTGACAATTAGATATTTATTGACAACTAGGTTTTTGTCTTCATTGATGCAGTGGGCGCAGAGATTGCAATTGGCATTAAGTTGTTTTACTCTTCATCAATTTGCTTTTCCGCAGGTAAATGAAGAGTCAGGAGAAACTGTTTCAGTGTTTGATTCATCTTCTCCGATTTACTCGAAGACAATTACAATCTTGTGTGTTCTGCTTCTTATTGCCATTGCATGTGGCTTGTTATATCATTACTTCAAACAGCATAAACAAAGGAAAGCACAGGTGGAATCAGGTATGTTTCATCGACAGTTGTAGTCAGAAGCGGTTTTAACTAAGTTCTTCATGTACTGTGTTCACTTCACACACCAAAGCTAATGAACAAATTGACTTGCTTCAAGTCTCGCTCTTGATCAATAAACGAATGGGAGGGGGACAAAAGGAAGAAGAAAGAGGGAGGGGGAAGGAAAGGGGAAGGAGATGGAGACTTGTGAACTAGGCGTTCCGTAAACGAGACCGGTCAAGATCTTGACCGGTGACTTTCTTTCATATTAGCCGCAGAGCAAATTGAAATTGAGCAGGTGAATGCCGAGCCTCGTTTTCGGAGCGCGAAGTCCACAAGTCTCGCTCTCCTAACCCTTTCCCTTCCCTTTCTTTTTCCTCTTCCCTCCCGTTTGTTTATTGATCAAGAGTTAGACTGGAGCAAGTCCAATGAAAACATAGCAGTATTTAAACGCTTTGCCCTAAACGTGGAAAGAGATCGCGCGTCATTAAACTTGCATAATTATTCTATTCTGCTATGTATTTTTATCTATTTGAACCATAGATTTACCATTTACACGGAAAAAAGGAGAAATTTGCCCATGCTCTTTGTGTTGGAAATTTTGCGGAAATGGACACTTTCCTACCAGTTTCCTAAGAGGGAAATGGAATTTTCCGTTTCCCTTCAATTTCCCAGAGAGATCTGTTCGTTTCCATTGAATTTCCATGCAAAAATATTAGGAAATTAAGATATTTCTTGCTGTGCTCCCAACTTATTTGAAGATTAGATGATGAAAATCAACTACGCATATTGTGTCAATAATCAATGATCTAAGAAGCAATATGCACGTGTAGTTTCTTAGCTGAAGATGATAGGAGATTCTATCGAAATGTAACAATATAATGAACTAGTATTACGTTTTATGTCTTAATATATCGATATCAGAGAGCTTATGGTATTCTCACACAGTCAAAATATATCTTGTGTACATCATGGAAGTAGTACAAGCATCACACTTTGACAAATTTTCTCACGAACTCAGAAACGCTCACGCTCACAAGGAATATCCTAACGAGTAGCTTCAAAAAGTGTACATTTTTTAAAAAAGGTCAGATTGGAATGCCTTTTGGAATATTCCAGTGGACAGTCAGCAGCATTTCATAGCTCCTTTGTTTATTGGAGAGCCAGCTCAATAGCCCTATCTCACCAGTGTGACCTCCGACCTGGGGGAGGGGTAGATTTCGCTCCCTGGTATGTGTTTCATTATATTCTGCTCGATTTATTTAGAAGGTCACCGTGGTTTAAGTAAGTTTTACTTTATTTTAATAGAGCAATCAAACTGTAAAATGTGGAAATTCTACTTTAAGCACTGTCTCCTTGGCTACCAAGTTGTCATGCCGCATTGTGTAAAAGAGGTCATCTGTATCTCGCTGGATCGTTTTTGATTTGTCATAGCCATAAGTTTTGAATGGAACATATTTTTATATCTATTTTGCAATGCATCCAATCATAGGACGTCATGCAGCATCATAATGATTATTTTGTTCCAGCAACTACAGCAACATCAATAATTGAATTATGATTTCAAGTTCCAAGCATTCATTGCTTATGTATTGAGAAACCTTTTTGTAAAATAAGGTTTGCCATATCTCATAAAGCAATGGAAATAAGGAGGGGGCCAAATCCGCCCTTCCCAAGCGTTGATTATGTCGAAACGCCCAGGTCAGGTAGGGCTAAGACGGTTGCATGCCACTTTGCATTTCCATGAACCCTATCAAGACGGCTCCTGATTGCGATACTGTGAGAGGTCTCCAGGTCTCCTAGGCGAGATCTCAAGAACTCAGTGCTGAGCTGTTGGCTCTCCTCCCAAACAAATGAACAAAACATGTTTTTAAATAGAGAGCAGAAAAGATCTCAATCAAGAGGGCTCCCAGATAGGGAGACTGACGCATCCCATATTGATATACCCAAATATGCATTTTAGTCGCAGTGCATGCGACGGTGTCACTACGAAGAGATCACCATTGCAATCAATATACTTATCAACTAGAATGAGAATTTCCGTCCTTCCATATGTCTAATAGCTCAATATAGGTTAATTGATTTGTTGATACTACTTAGAAATACTTATCATTATCCTGCAGAAATTTTTCAAAAACTTGAGACGATGGAAAAGATGTGCAACGAAAATCTAACTCAACTCAAAGAAGCATTAGAAGAAAGAGTAGGAAAGCTTGCAGATGTTCACCTGGAAGAGAGAGTGGCCTTTCTAGCAAGTGACAAAAAATTAAACAAAAACAAACTAGTCAGTGAGGTGATCAGGTTAAAGAGACTGAAACAGCAATGCAGTGACAAGAAGATTCCAAAAAATTCATTTACGACTCAAGAACCTTGCTGCAGTCATAATGTTAGTAGCATGACAATGATAACGACTGATGAAGAAGCTCATGTTGATTCACCACGAGGATATGCAGGTCCGAGCTCATCAACGAGTTCTTGTCATTCATTTGGTCACAAAGATAACAATAGCGACTTGCCACTTCCAGTTGGCTAACATGGATATTTACTTGTCTGATTTATGACACTGTCCCTTGTTACTACGCGGAATTCTGTTATTCTTCCAGACTTTATCTGGAACATCGCATATTATTTCGTTGCCTTTAACTTGTAAAGTGGTTGAGATGCCACGCCTTATCTTTGACCGGTAGAAGTTTTAGCAGCAAGATTTGTTCTACTAATAGTTACAGGCATGAAGGTAGTTTCTAAGATATACAGTAACCTTAATCTGTTTTCATTTTGTGTTCAAGGACAGTGGTAAGATAGGCCCAAATATATAAAGAATGACTCAGTTCGCTTACCATACACCTACTCCAAGTACTTCCCGGTGCCTTCATCTCTGTAAGAAGTAATTTTCAAGGGTTACCCTTTAAAATCTCAAGTTCTTGAACCTAAGTTTTTGCAAAAGATGTAGTAAATATGCAACATGTTGCATTTTTTCAGAAAGGGCCATTCGATTTAGTCTATCATAAACCTCAATGTTCAAATTTTACTGTGTCATTCTTTCCATATTCACCCTTTCCAAAACCAGATAAACCCTGCTTTTCTCAGAAAATTGAGTTCTTCTTGCAGAGAACCGGGTTTTTCTGGCAGAGAAATTGGGTTTTTTTCTGGGAAACTCTGTTTTTCTGATGAAAACTTGGTTTCACTAAGTTTTACCGAGCTTTTTGAAAAATCAAGTTTTCCTCCGCAAAAACCGATCAGGAAAGCAAAGTTTTTCTAATTGTGGTAACTCTGCGTCAGAAAAAATCGGCTGTTTGCACCCGGATATTTCCCATAACCTGGCATGGTTCAGAAAAGATATTGTCGGAAACATTTTAGGGGCATTCCGAGCAACTTGGTGCTTCCAACAGAATAAGAATTTTTCCTGATTCTTGTGAAGACATGGAATGGGAGAGTCCAGCTTCCAGTTTCTGGACTGGGAATGCAAATGGCGAATACTGTTAACTGGGAATGAATTGATGAAATTTGTTTCACCGACTGTATAAACACAGTTTTCGAAAGAAATACTTCATGGATATTAAAAGACCCTTTATTGATACCGTAGACTCAATCTATGAAAAGTTAAGACATGATACCGGGTGTCCAAAAAGAAAAACTTTCCCTATTTGAGAAGTTCCAGAAGGACAAAATTGTCTTGTCTTTAGCGATCGAAACGGCAATCTCTTGCTTGGAGGTTAACTTGGATCCGTATGACTTTTTCCATTGTTTTTCCTCATCAAATATGAATTTCCGAAAATCGTATAATCGAGAAGCCCTTGAAAAGGTGACAAGTCTAGCCATGAAGCCATGGAGATGTGTTCCATTCCTTCCATGTTTTACATCACAGGTGTGAAAGCATACAACCGCTTTTTGACTTCATAAGTTGGTATTTAAACTCGACAATGCGCTAAAATGTGGACCACATTTTCTTTTGGGTCTTTTTATAGAGTTCAAGCTCCGCACTGTTGGAATTTATTAGAAATATGGAATTTCCGTAGATTTTGAGATGCAGGCTTAGCGATCTTATTGATAGAACGTTTTTAGCTCTTCAGTTTCTGGTGTTCCGTCTTTCAGGAAAATAATTAAAGAAATAAAATGCTCGCAGATACAGAAATGAAACAAATACTTAGATCTCAGTTTGGCATTTTAGAATAGATTTCTGTTATAATTCTCATCAAATAGCACGCACTTTTACTAAAATGGCATTTGAAATGGGGAAAGTTTCTTTTTGGGACACCCAGTACTACTTGGATTGAAAAGCCATGGAAAAGCTAAGGAACTTAAATGATTTGCAGCTTCAATTTATGCAGAGCAGTACTGCGGTGTTTTTACAATTTCCCCCATGAAAGTATAAGCTTTCAGAAACTCATAAAAGTTCAAGGAGGAAACCGGTCTTGAAGAAACTTTCTATCAAACTCAGGCGTAAGTTTCTTATAACAAATTCGTCTCTCCAGGATTTCTAGTAAGAAATCAGTGGGAAAATGGAACTGAGAAGCCCCCTTCAGGAGCCTATCCATTGCTTACACTTATTGGCAGTCACTGTTTGCAAGAAACTGAATACTTTTCCTTTAATAATGATGTTTTGTATTCAATAACGTTTATTCAATCAACGGAACGGAACTGTTGCGTAAGGATAACTAATGATGAACAAGTTCAGTCAACGCTGACTCAAGGCCTCCTTGCAATTTTTATTGAGCAAAATTATGCGATTCTTAAAAAAATTGGTTTTTCTAAGGAACCAGGCTGTTTTGAGCAAAGTTTGAGAGCAGGAACACCGCAATGCGACTTTCATTTTTCACTTCATTTCATTCATTTCATTTCATTTTCACTTTCATTTTCAAATTTTTAAGGAGGGTAACCCTTCATCAATATCAATGATGATTTTCAAGGGGCCCTCCACTATCAAATTTACAAATTAAAATATTATAGAAAAAAGACTAAATTAACTTAATTACAATTTTCATAAAATACTAATAAAACCCTATGATCTAAAATAAATATTAACAATGAAATGAAATTCAAATACATATTTACACCTACTGTTTGTCGAGTTTTTTGAATTTATAAATAGTGGATGCCTGCTTACGCTCGGCTGAGAGGCCATTCCAAGATTTAGCACCTCTAAAAGAGAAACATTTCTGCCCATTTGTTGAATTTTTCTTTGGTATCCTTAGATCAGTTGCCAAATTCCTAAGATTACGCGAGGTTAACTGGGATGTCTTTGTGAATAGGTTGCGCATGTATGGTGGAGCAAGGCCGTGCAGGGATTTGAAGACCATGATATTAGACTCACTATTGATTAGCTCATCTATGGTCTTCCAGCCAAGTCGTTTTTTGCCCGGTGATTCAAAGCGACTGCCAGTTATAATACGTGCAGCCCTGTTTTGTAATTTTTGCAACCGATTAATCTTAGTCAGACCACAACAGCCCCAAACAGAACAACAATAGCGAAAATTTGGCTCAACAATTCCTGTGTACATAGTTCTCAAACTCTTTTCTGGCAAAAATGATTTCGCATGTTTCAAAAAGCCAATTGCCCTTGAGACCTTTGAGGAAACTGTCTTAATGTGTTCCTTCCGATCCAACTTGTTGTCAATCCCCCCAAGATATTTTGTTTTTTGCACAACATCGAGCTCATCATTCCGAATTTTTAGCTTCAAGGATTCATCTTGATTTTTTAGAGTTTTATGTTTCGGTTTTGTAGAAATGAGCATTTCATGTGTTTTCATTACATTAAGAGACAGAGTTTATTACCTTTGAGCCATTTTTCAACTTGTGCAAGGTCACTGTTGATGACCTCATTCATCTGAGCGATATCGAATGATTGATGGCAGATACTCGTGTCATCAGCGTACATGGACACTCTTGATCCCGGGACAGAGCGTGGGAGGTCATTGATATAAATGAGGAAAAGAAGGAGACCAAGACATGAGCCTTGTGGTACACCAACATTTATTTCCTCAACTTTTGAGTCAATGCCATTTACCCTAGAATATTGTTTCCTATTGGCAAGGTAAGATTTGAATAATGCTAATTGCCGCTCCTGAATACTATAATACTCTAGTTTTTTACAGAGTATTCCATGATCAACTGTGTCAAATGCCTTTTTTAGGTCAATAAATACGAGTCCCACAAGCTTTCCCAGATCAAGCCCATTGTACCAGTTATCAGTGTTTTTAAGCAAGCAAGTTACAGTAGAATGAAGGCGCAAAAAGCCTGACTGCTCTGAAGAAAAGTACCCATTATCATGCATGTGCTGGTACAGTTGGTTGGCCACAAGTTTTTCAAAGAGCCTTGAGATGATAGGTAAAACTGAAATAGGGCGATAATTTGACTTTTCTGCCTTGTCTCCCTCCTTGAAGATTGGTGTAACTCTGGCCAATTTCCATGAGTCTGGAAATTGGCTTGTTTCAAGTGACGTATTGAACAAACATGCCAATGAATTTTCAATAAAAGGCAAAGCTAGTTTCAGGAAATAGCAGGAGATACTGTCACTCCCAAAGCTCTTTGAAGTCTTGGTTTTGGCAATTGCATCCCTGATTTCCTGCACTCCAATGGTCTGAAACTGAAACTGGATATTGTTACCCCTTTCAGTAAAGCCCCCAGACAGCAGTGGGTTAGGGGTGGCATCAATTTTACTAGCTAATTTCTCACCAATTGTACAGAAGAAACTATTCATTGCGTTCGAAATGTCTTTTTTATTAACAATTGCATTCCCAGAATCCTTAATACAATCAATGTTGCAGGATTTGGATCTTTTGTTCAGGACTTCATTGATTGTTTTCCAAGACTCTTTCATATTCCCTCTACGTTCAGAGATTTTTGTAGAAAAATATTGCTTTTTAAGCTTGAGGTTGACAGAGGTGACCTTATTTCGAGCCTGCCTATACGAGTCCATTAGAACAGTTGACTTACTGTTAAGAGCAGCTTTTTTCAGTCTGTCCCTAGTCTGCATCAGACTCGCAAGGTCTTTGTTAATCCAGGGACAATATTTTTCAGAAACACGCATTTCCCTTAGAGGGGCATGTTTTTCTATGATTAAAGCAAACAAGGTTGACCAGTCATCAACAAGCTTATTAATATCATCAGTCTGTTGAAAAAATGCTCCCAACAAATGTCAGAAACATCAGACAAGAATTCATCTTCTTTAAAGTGTTTCATACTCCGAGTTTTTATCCGTTTGTGTCCTTTTTCAACAGCTCCATTGAATTTTCGGATACAATAGACCTGAAAGTGATCACTGAGGGAAACCTCATGGACCCCTGTCTTAACAATGTTTCTGGCACATGTTGTGGCAATGTGGTCGATACGAGTTGCTGTTTTAAGGGTGACTCTTGTTGGCTCCCCAACAAGCTGCTTAAAACTGAATAGCTCATAGATATCTGCCATGTGCTTGGCATTGTTATCCAAGAGCTGCTCACTTGATCTCCCAGTGAAATCACAATTTGTGTCCCCAAGGAGGATCATTTCCTTTCCTTCCCTATCCAAGAAGGCAAGTGCTTTTTCCAGCTTATCAAAGGAGCCAACAGGGTCACTAGGTGGTCGGTACCATGCAATAACAAGAAATGGCTTGCTTTTTGGGGGCTCAATTTCAATAAAAATAAGTTCAAGCCCATCTATTGGTATATCATCTCTAGGCTTAAAATTGATTTAGTCCCTTACGTAAATAGAAATTCCCCCACCATGGCCGGTCCTATCAAGGCGGATTTGCTGGTACCCAGAAACTTTAGTCAATTCTTTGGGAATTTCGTTTCATTTAATGCTAAAATATGAATCCCCAACCTCTTCATCATTAGCTTAACTTCATCTAAGTGACTACGAATGCCATTGATATTTAGGGACGCGATTGCCATGCCCTTTTTTGATCCTAACTGCTGATGACACGAGACCCCACCAATAGGCCTGTTGGAATTTTTATCACTATCTGAACTGGAAATTGTAGAAGCCCTTGTTTTGTATTAAATGCGACAAGAACAACAGCAAATATGTGCGAGATTAAGAATATATTTCAAATACCAATATTTCGTCCTGCCATGCAGGACTTCTTCAGGGCTGTTATGCAGTAGTTACATTGACGATATGAATATGTACAATGATTTGAAATGGAGAGGTTACATGTGATTGGCTAGATGTGATGGCTACGCAGGGGTTATATCGGTTAACTATACAAGGGTTATGTGATATCATGATGGTAATGATATGACGTGGATAGCATGACATGATGATGATGATGATGATGATGATGATGATGATGATGATGATGATGGTGGTGGTGGTGGTGGTGGTGGTGTTGGTGGTGGGTGGTAATGATGATGATGGTGATGATGATGATATGATAATTATGATGGTGGTGATGATGATGATGATGATGATGATGATGATGATATGATGATTATGATTATGAGTAAGGATAGGCAAGGTAAGAGAGTGCTAGTAGGTACAATTAAAGTGGCATTATCTTTGTTAGCGGTCTGTGGTTCTGTTTAAACCGTTGGGCGATGAAGTATGTTTCTTTGGCTCGTCTCACACTCTCTCTGGTGTCATGTACTTGGAGTAGTGGCAGTAGCTGTAAGTCTTGCACGGAGTGTCCGGGTTTACAGAAGTGCTCTGCAACCCCGGACGTGTCAGTGCGTTTATTTATAATGTCTCGTCGGTGTTCGTTGAATCCGTCTGTTATGCGTCGTCCCGTTTGTCCTATGTCTTGGCAATCAGTCTTTTCGTTGTGTAGATACTGTTTGCGTTGCAGTAGGTAATTGACGTTAGTAGAGTTGCAGTCAAGGCTTTGTCGTATGTCAAAGGTTTTTTTTAGTGTTTAAAGATGTGACTGTGCGTGTTCCGGCTTGTATGTGTTGGCATGTGTGGCAGTTACGTCGTGATGGACATTTGGATATACCTTTGGGAGTTGTGGTGGCATCATTTTTTATTTTGGCGCGCACCAGGTACCCCCTGAGGTTTTTTGGTCTGCGGTTGCTAAGTATCGGTGGTCAGGGAAGACTTCCTTGCAGTTGGTCGAATTATGTAGTATGTGGAAGTTTTGAGCAACTCAGTCTTATGAAAGTTTGGTCTGAGGTTCAGTCTGGTCGGTCTGCACAGCTGTGAAATCTCGGTTTATCGTTAAAGAATTTTTCCGGAAATTCGGGTGAAAATTTAATTGATAAAGCCAAATTCGGTTCATTGTAAAGGATCAGAGAAATACAGTGTTTTTCAGAAATGGTGACATTTTAGCAGAAAAGCTTTTTTCTTCTGACAAACTCGGTTTTTCTTCCGAAAGCCTCGGTTTTTCAAAATAAGCGATCTCCTTGGCTTTCCACTTGGCAGAGAAACTCAGTTTTTATCTGAAAAACTCGGCTTCGCTGGAAAATACTAAGTTTTCCTCACATAAAGTTGTTTTTTTTTTAGAAAAACCCTCTTTTGACTTTCGCTTGCCATACATGTGAGCTTTAACATTTGCAATTAAAACGGAAGAGTGTTTTCTTGTTGTTTCTGAAAGTGTCCCCATCCACTTCCACGTACATAGAGCCAGTACCATGTCAGCCTTTGAAAGCTGTCGGCTTGCTTTCATGATTTAAGGAACCTTCAATACTATTCAACTGTTAGCGACTGCTTTCTTCAAATATTCAAGTCCTTTTGTTCACTTGTTTCTTTAACTAAGAGATCAAGATGAAGGTAGTGAATTAATGAAATGGCAGGTATCTTCTTGTCTGGATTTATTCTGTCATGGTTCAATAGAACTTTCAATGGAAATGAACTCTTGCTGGGAGAACTTAGCATATTTCAAGGTTCTACGCTGCGCAGCTTTTGATATCCAAAGACGATGCTTGTTTTCAAAACAAAACCTGTCTGATAAGAACAAATCAAAAGCAGTATGTTCCCTATTGTTCTCACCTTAGTAATGACTTTATTTACCTTATTCACGTGGGCGCTAATTTCATTAGCACAAGATCAATGAAAACTTTTCCAAATATAAAGAGAGAGGAAATATCCATATAGGTGTTCTACCGAAACTGCACATTCTCTATCACATTCATGATTTGGCCTTACTAAATTACGCTTTATCCAAATGATAACGTTTGTCGTATTTGCAATCACCTCTAAAAGGACTATTATGGAAATAAGTTCAACTCGATCTTTTAACCCGATTAGAACCCTATTGATAGCGTTTGCATCCAAAACCTGTACTTCGCGAAAAGAAAACGAGTTGAAACTGTTCTTAGGACTTTGTATCATAGCTAAGACACTCGGGTGGTTTTTTTTTATTGTTGGAGAATCAACCTAATGATCTCCCGATGATCATCTGTTGTAGCCTTATCTGCCATGTTCCAGGGTTTACACCGCTAGGCTATTCTACGATGTAGATTTAATGATCGTTAAAGATTTCTGCTAAATCTCTGTCTTCGGTTACAATTTCATTGTTTTTAACTAAGGAGATGTCACTACTAGCTAGGCCACCTTTATTTGAGGGAACAGGTTTGACAAGATTCCAGAAACCACGCTTTGATCCAAGTCCGCTTTCTGCCACTTGCTTGAAATACTGCTTAATTGCTTTTTTCCTCTAGAAAACATTCATTTCTTTGACTTTTATACTTAAGCTCATTTTCTTTGATTGGATTATTGTTGATTATTTTCTTTAGCCTAGCTCTGGTATGAATTCCCTGTTTAGTTCGCGTGTCATAAAAGGAGAATTATTTCTCCTTTGCACCTTTGTTTCTAGAGGGGTATGTTGGTGGACCAATTTTTGAAAAGTATAGACAAGGTTATCATATTCTTGCTCAGGATCCTCAGGAGGAAGAAACGTTACCAGCTTTACAACTGACAGGAATTTTTTATCATCAAACTTTTCGTAGTCTAGGAAGATTAGACTTCATAACTGTTCTGGCAAGACTGTGATGGTCACTTAAGCCAGTTTCAAACACGGAAGTTTTTTGAAAGCATCTCGGTCGCTTAGTATACGGATGACATCAATGGACGAAATACTCTTTTTCGTGAAACGTGTTTTCGTAGTGATTAGATATTATAACCCAAAGACAGCGCAAAAGGAAATCAGTTTACCATATCAGTGTCTTGCCGGTTAAGGTGTCAATATTGATATCTCCTACTATTGCTGCGCAGCGAAGCTGCACAGCGGCACTAATCTTGCTAAGATGAATGATTTTGATAGTGAAATCTAGCTTTGTCTGTCTGTCTGTCGTCAAACATGTGACTTTGCTTCATGTGATCAGGTGCATTTCAGATGTGCTGCAAGCAAGCATGCACCACAGATCATGCGTTCAAGTGATCAAATATCCTTCACATTCCTGCAAAATAGGCTTTCTGATGTGTCGTTATAGGTTAATCAGGCCTGTTGTTTCATGGAAAGGCAACATTTTCTAGAGGATCGAGTCTTTATGAGTGAATTAAGGACCTCGAAATCAGGGTCCACGGAACTGCGGAACGAGTAAAAGAGTAAGGAACATCACAGAGGAGAGTGCTCCCAGTCGCAGCATTCCTTGACTATTGTTATTGCTAGTCAATACATTGTCTTGTTTTTCTACAGCAGAGTTTCAGGTAGTTGAAAGATCACTGAAGAATGAATCAATGTTGCTGAATTCCGGAGGCTGGTAAATACTATAAATAATCCATCTCAATTTGCATACTATTAGTTCTGAGCAACACTTCTCACTGTAACTTGTTGCCAGTGCATCATTGACTGGCGTCAACCATATGACAGATACACCCGCATTAAAGGGAAGAATTATGAGAGAGGTGTCGAATGTTACACAGTGAATGCTTTGGTGATATGGAAATGCTACTCCATGTTTTACTTAAAAACAAGTAACACATAGAGGAGACCTTAAACGGCTGTCGCAAATCTCGAAAGTAATTGAATCAAAGAAGTGAGGATAAGACACAACCTGTGGTAGGATAGAGAAATCTTGTGAATGATCTTAACATTTTTACTGAGGAAATGTTATCTGGTGTCATGCCAATTTTCCTTTTGAGTTACCTTCACAAAGTCGAGAGTTTGCTGCGTCTCTTTAGAGCTTCACGCCAAGATAATGTGAAGCTGTACGCACCAGCATAGCAAGAACAGGTCAAGTATTATTTTGCGCATGACTTGTAAGAATGTACACCACTTGATCCATACCACTTTGTCAAATTACAGCAGCTGAAAGAAGATAATGCAGCAACTTGGATTACCTTTGCTGACAAGTTTAGTGTGACAAGGTCAGACATCCCTTTCACAAATTCATTCGTTTATCAAGCACTGGAACAACAGATTTGGTGCCTTCGAAGCTACAGTGGGTATCACTGGTATTGCACAAAATGAATCAGCTGTGGACAGGCATCTGTCAATTGCCCCTGAGTTTCAAGGCAGCCATGATGTTAGTTGCACAAAGGAGAAGAAAATGCCCCATCAGCCAACAGCTTCAACGGCGTCAAGGGTGTAGCAGAATGCGGCAAATCCCTGCCCAGGGTCTGACAGGTGAGGCGTTTTCTCTCATATAAGCAGGTCCTTAGCTCAAAGTTAGACTTTTGGAAGTGAGGCGACTCTGCAGTGCCAATGCTGAAAAAAATACTTTCTGTAAATTTTGTGTACTTCTCAGAAAAACATACTTCCTTTAAAGGTTTCCGATCCTTTATCCCCATCTTTTAGCCTTTTCAATTTCGTTATACTTCTCATTTTTGTAACTTGGTTAACTTTCTGCATACTTCTTTGAAATTTGCATACTTGTAAGAAAATTTAAGGTGCTACATACCTAATTATTACACATTGGGGTCATTCCAAATAAGAACAACAGATGCAAGTCAGGTGACGTTCTCAAAGGTCCTTCTAATTTTAACCTTCTAATTTTAACCTCATATCTGTCCAAGACAAGATTGTCATATGCTTGTCACATAATTTTTCCAAAGAGGGAATATCATGCGAAAAGATGTGATGAAAAAAGTGGTTTACTGTAGCTTCAATGGATTGATTCATCTAGGATGCCTTCAAAAATTTATGTCCACCTCGTCCAGTTCAGATATTTTGAGTATCTGTTCCCTAAGGATTACATAAAAAAATATCTAATAAGTCGACAAGGTGGACATCAATTTTCGAAGGCTTCTCAGACGAATCAATCTATTGAAACTACAGTAAACCATTTTCCCCATTATGTCTTTTTGAGTGACATTCCGTCCTTGGAAAAATTCTATGCCATTAGATAACCAGTTTCGTCTTGGACAGATATCAGGATACCCCCTTCGTTTTGAGCAAATATGGCACAACCATAAAATGGATCTCTATTAAGATAAAATCATTTCATTATAAACTGTTCCAAGGTGATTTCTTTGGAATGAAAAGCGTAAATGAATTGCATCATGAAAAAATCTGCCCAGAGCACCCTTTAGTTATCATCTTACCCCCGTATTGGCAAGTGTTGCTATTTGACACCCTTCCAGAATCTGTTTCACTTCCATATTTGCAGGTGAATAAGTTATGAGGTGTAGGAGTCCATGTAAAAAATTGCAGGTATGTACCTCCTTGGGAGACAAGATTTCTAGCCCGTTGAAGTTGGCCAAATTTGACCGTTTTGAGCGTGCATCCATTTTGACAGAGCTTTTGTTCTGATATCAGAACAAAATTTCCTTGGTTTTGGCACTTTTTCCTATTTCAGAACTTCTGCATGTACACATTTGGCTTTTATAAATAGCTATCTTAAGCGTTGCAGGAATTTTGCAAGATACCGTCTGAAAGTGTGGAAAAATAGACCTTTCGGCTAAGATTGAGAGACTTTGTAACCCCCCTGGACAAAGGAATTTTGTGAAAAGCATTTGGTTGGTTAAAGTATAGCATCTGGGGCAGATCAGTATTCTATTCCGTAAAACTGAAAAGCATCATGGCATTTATCAATCAGAAAGCCAACACCAAAATCCTTTCCCCAGACACATTTTGGGGCCAAAATCAAATTTGGTTCAAACTTTGAAGCAATATTCTACAAATACGATGGTCTTCAATTACGCAAAACTTTAAATTTCTACAATCATTCAGAGTGTGCTATCAGTAAATGCAGATTGAGGTGGGATAGGAAATTTCATTTTTAATATATTTGAACTTGAATTTGCCATCTCACGAAAAAACACATTTTTGGAGCAATTGGCTAAATATTCAATTGATCATAAAACCTGAACCAAATGAGATATCTTTTTGAAAATTTTTTCCTGAGGTTCTAAGATGCATAGGTACCTGTGGTTAAAATTAGAAGGACTTCTTAGAACGTCACCTGACATGCATCTGCTGTGCTTATTTGGAATGGCCCATTGCTCTATTTTGCTTATTATATGTGGTAATGACTTGAAACTTGGAATATGTGACAAAAGCAACATTTCTCACAACTCAAATTTCAAAAATCGAAAATGCATGCATAAATTAAGGTGGCCGCATGCTTTAATTCTAAAACTTTTGTAAATTCTAGAAAATCTTCCCTGTGACATACAAGGTTGATTTTTGGCAGGAAAAAAGTTCTTAATGCACTTCAGACCCTGGACCACTTTGGTTCCATCATCATGGCTGGTTGTTGCAAAAATTTACTTTTTTGAAAACCGTGAAATGCGCCGCTGCCGCAACTTTTGATATCTTCAAATTTACGCAAGTTTTTTTAAAAAAAAAGTTGGTCTAGGGTTCAACTCCAGTATTGTTCTCTTACTCTACCAAATTTCAAGCATAGATGTATAAAACTCATCCAGCTACAATCTACAAAAGTTTTCAACACTTAAAAAAATCTTGATTTGAGAAAATCGCAGTTAAAGTTTTTCATTCCGTATTCCATACATATATGTCTAAATTACGTTCAAAAGGTTCCAGACTGGTAAAGCTTTTCCTCTCGCTCCTTTTTGTAAACTCTTTTACTTGTTTATGAAACCTCAGTATAACACTATTTTGAAATTTTATCAAGGGAATCAGATGATATTTGAGCACCTTTGGACAACCCAGGCATGTTCATACGTCTTGTAAAAGTCTCAATGCTTCTGTGTGGCCTTTTTCCAGCTTTGCAATTAAGGCAATAAATACTCTAACATTGTCTTCAAACTGTTAGGCTGTTGCTTGTCACCTCAGTCATGTCATGATCTTCTTGAAATACAAAATGTATTTCTCCACTGACACATCATGCACTCAACACAAATCCTTCCTTGCCAGATCAAACATGCCAGCTGACTAGTCAACATAGTCATAAGATAAAACCTTTATTACTTTCTGAAGTTGCTTTTTTTCACAAAGATGTACAGTCACCCAGCTACAGCTCGTTTTAGAGGCTGGTGATACCTTATTCAAAGAGCCTTGGCCAATTCATACATCATCTTGTTTTGGTGTTTCACTTTATCAGCTGATTGAACAACCTCCTAGGCTGTTTAGGCCCAAGAGACTAACTAAACTCCTTCCATTGTCTGTAAACCACCTCTCCAAACGCAAGCTTACAGCCTTTGGTTGCTTATTAGTATTGGCACTTCCTTGAGGCGACGCTTTCCTCCTTGAAATTTTTCCAAATGGTAATTCAAGTGAATTGGCATCAATTTGTTCGTTGAAACGAAAGGCAGCAACTGGAACACTATGGCATTCGAGGAACAGCCCTGGCATGGTTTAGATCCTTTCTTAGTAACAGAAGTCAGTATGTATCAGTAAATGGTTGCAATTCCAGTCACTTGAATATTACCTGTGGTGTACCTCAAGGATCTGTCCTTGGGCCACTTTTGTTCCTAATTTACATCAATAACCTTCCTAACTCATCTTCCAAGTTATCCTTCTACCTCTTTGCAGATGATACAAACATTTACTTTGAATCTCATAGTTTAGCTTATCTTCAAAAAGTTGTAAACAAAGAGCTCAGACATGTCAAAAAGTGGCTAGATGCCAACAAACTTGCTTTAGATGTAGATAAAACAAACTTTGTTATTTTTCACTCTCCTCAAAATTCTTTGAATGACACCATTAATATAAAAATTGGTAGTTAATGGGTAGAACGGGCTAAACATGTCAAGTTTCTTGGTCTCCTTTTGGGTGAAAATCTAAGCTGGAAGTATCATTTAAGTGAACTGTCCAAGAAATTGTCAAAAACTAGTGGTATATTCTTCAAAGTAAGGCATCTCCTACCAACCAATGTTCTAATCTCCTTATATAACTCATTATTTTCCTCATTTCTCCAGTATGGAATCATTGTTTAGGGTCTCACTTATGACACCCATATTAAACCAATCTATCTCCTTCAAAAGAAAGTTGTTAGAGCTATTGCTTTCAAAAGTTTTACATCTCCATCTACTCCAATTTTTTTTTATTTAAAAATTCTTAAGTTATATGACTTATTTGATTTAAAGCTTCTTATTTTTGTGTATGAACCTGTCAATAAGATTTCTCCTTTCTTTTTGCACATTTTTTTTGAAACCTTGACAGCTGTTCATCATTATGGTACAAGGCTGGATTCCAAAGGTGATATTTTTATGACTCGTAAACATACGTCGCAGTATGGTTTAAGATCTGTTAGATATGCAGGTTTGGTGTGGTTTTGTACTTGTACTTAGCTTTTTTTTGTAAATTACTACTTTATTTTGTTGTTATTAGTGTTGTTTAATAGTTGTTGTTTGAGGGTTTTTGTATTATTTGGAATTTTGAAATGAAAAACTTGAACTTGAACTTGAGCAACTTCAACAACTCAGCAAAATGGCAACATGGCTGCAATCACCCTCCAACAACCTCTTAGAATAGCCTCCTATCCATTGGAAACAAGGAATCTGTATATCAGGGATCCAAAGAACTCAGGAACATTGAGCTTCAAACTATGAGAATCCGTTGCTAAGCGGTTGCTAAGGTCATTTTTCTGGCACTTTACTACTAAATTGTAATATTTTGGAATAACGAGACAAGATACGCCAATTCTTTTTATTCCTAATGATTCCATAATGATTTAGTAGACAAATTATACGTGGTTGAAAATATGAAATTTTGCTCCATGATTAGGTATGTTGCACCTCGATACTTTCCTCATTTTCAAAACGAGGATAGTATCGAAAAATTTCTTCTTGTTTCAGACGTTTCATACTTCTAACGAATGTCATACTAATTCAAAACTTTTCATGTTTGCTAGAAATTTTTCATACTTGCTAGAAATTTTTCATACTTTCTTGAAATTTTTCATACTTGTTAGAAATTTTTCATACTTGTTAGAAATTTTTCATACTCGATTGAAATTTTTCATACTTGCTAGAAATTTTTCATACTTGTTAGAAATTTTTAAAACTTTCCTCGTTTTCAAAACGATGGTAGTATATGAAAATATGTCTGTATGTTTCAGATGTATCATCAAACTTTGGGGTAGAGATTTCATCAATTTCTATTCAAAATGTTTATTTTCCCAAATATTTCATAATTTCCTTGTCTCTAATGTATTTTCCTCCCTAAAATTCATACATCGTGCAGATGCGCAACTACTGTTCCAAGTTCCATCAAAGGCCTGACTGTTTTCTGCAACTGTAGATTCTGTTGATCATCATATCATGAAGATCTTCCACTCTCTGAAAGGCCTCGTTAGACAGTTCTTCAGCAACGATGTAATCCGCACTGTTCTGGTTTCATTCCAGAAGAGTCGAGTACATGCCTCTAGCAGGTTTTGCCTTTGGCTTAAGCATTTATGTATGAAGCAAGATTTGCCAAAAATGAATAGGCCATGACTACACTCCCTGCATCCGTGTCGCTAGCTCTGTCGCAGTTTTTCGATCTAAACTGGAAATTCACATCATTGACTCGTTATTACAACTTTTTTGGAAAATTTTCCTGCACGTCATTCTCAATATTCTCATTTGATTCTCGTTGTGAAACATCTGGCAATTTGTTTGATGTATTTCTAATAAAATGTTATTAGTTTTATTTGGTTTTATGGGGGGGGCTCTCTCTCGATTAGTTAACCTGTTTAGAGAGCTCCTCCTTGAATCAATCAGTCTTAAATCCAATCATGTAAAGTTCTTTTCCCTGTCTTCCTTGAATTTACCTTATTTTTGTGTGGCATGGTACATTGTTAGTATTTAGCTCTAATGTTATTTTGTAGCATTTTATTTAGGATCGATTGATAGATAAACGACTCTGAAACTGAAACTTAAACTGAAACTGTAACAGAAGAGATCCTTAAACTCTCGGAAGTCTCTATCCCAAAGTATGAAAGTCTACTAACACCTTAACAGCTCTGTTAAGCCCCCGGTGGGGACGTATCTAACTTTAGACTCCCAGAAGGGGGCTTAATAGAGTGGGGACTTGTCAGAGACAGGTCTCATTCACAAAATCAAGTGACAAGGATATAGTATTTGGCAGCTTTTCAGTAATTAAACCCCATATTTTTTGCAGGTTCAATACAGTTTTGCGAGTCAAATACCATAAATTTAGCACATTTTTCATCCCAAATCAGATCAAAATTAACATGCAAGCTTGTTTAGCTAATAGATGGAAAATATTCGGTAATTTCCCAGATTTGCTATAGTAGGAGGCTTAATAGAGAGGGGGTTTAATAAAGCTTTTACGGTACTCCTGAAATATATAGACATTTATATATGTCATCCTCGTTTTCAAAACGAGGAAAGCATGAAAAATTTCTAACAAGTACGGACAATTTCAAGCAAACATGAAAAGTTTTGAATAAGTATGACATTCGTTAGAAGTATGAAACTTCTGAAACAAGAAGAAATTTTTCGATACTATCCTCGTTTTGAAAACGAGGAAAGTATTAAATTTTTTTTACAAGTATGCAAAATTTCAAAGAAGTAAGCAGAAAGTTAACCAAGTCACAAAAATGAAAAGTACAACGAAATTGAAAAGGCTAAAAGATGCGGATAAAGTATCGGAAACCTTGAAAGGAAGTATGTTTTTTTCTGAGAAGTACACAAAATTTGCAGAAAGTATTTTTGTCAGCATAGGCACTCCATAGTAACGACATTCGAAGTGGCGTTCGAATTTTCTTTCAACGTCCTAAGGGCAGATGTTTTACACCTATCTTTGTTCAGAATCTGTTTGGTTGTGAATCCTTATACGAGGGAGAGTAGAATGATCAAATTATAAACGTAGAACGAATACAAAAAACCACGTCGTCAGTCTATTCCAGAGTCATGCGTTTCAATAAACTTGAACTAAACCTCTGATTGGAAATTTTTTCAAAGGTAAATAAAACCAATGTTTGAAATTAGAAACTTGACCCTATAGTGGTCAGATTACTTGACATCCTACTTTTGGGGGGGGAGCAAATCATCAAAGTCTATGCTGATAATATTTGGAAAAAGAAGTAGATTTGGTGCGCTACTCGATTAACGCATGTATGCTCTAAGACCCGTTTGTGTAAGGCAAAACACTTCATCTGATTGCTGAGGCAAGGTGGAAGAAAATCTCTCAAATCAGAGCTAATTTACAAATGAGGATCTATTAATAATTGTATTAGTGTTCTTCATTATACCGGTGGTGTTCCTGTATATGGAAAACCTTCACCTCGCCCATGTTAGACTTCACCTCCGGTGTGGTGGTATCTAACTATACTAGTGATGTTGTATTCGTCATATAAATGCAAAATGAAAACCCATTGATTCTCGAGGAGGTTGAATCTCGACTGTCAGCCCCGGGTCTGGCAAGTGAGATGTTCTTCCTAACATAAACAGGCCCTAAAAACGTAAAAATAAACTCCAAATTAGACGTCATCTATCCTTACATCAGTTTTTCCTTGCACGGTGAAGGAAAACTGCAGTGTACCAAAATTAGGGAAGGGTCATGAAGCCAAACTTGGAGCAAAGTTTCAATCCAAACATGAGGACTATGATAAAATACATCAAGTGACACCAGTCTGTCAGAAGGATTTTCAAATTGCAAATTTCCTACTATTTTTGTGAAGTTTGTCATTCGAGAATGTGCAGCTTTGACGGGGTCCGTTCCGGAAAACTCTCTCCTTCTCCTCGTTTGTCAAAAATATCTAAATGAAACTTTAGTAGCGAAACATAGCCGCCAAAAGTTACCAATTTCATTGCCATAGACTCCCTATTAACAGAGCTATCAGAAAAACTACCAAGGAACAACTTTGACCCCCTTCGACCGACCAATATACGGCTAAAGAAAATAAAACTTTTGCATTAAGAAGATATATTGAAGGGATAACGTTTTCGGTCTTCGATCAAAGAATTAAGTCCTCGATATAGACTTGCCCCCTATTTTTTGTTGTTGTATTTACAAGAATCCCAGAATATCAGCATAGGGGGCCACCAAGGTTTAAAGAATTAAGAATTCAATCAAATGCAATGAAGAATGTTGGTTAGACAACTGCCCTTTTTTACATACTATAAGTAAACAAAGTCATAGCTAGTAGCTTTAAATGTTTAGACTGCGGCAGGTGCTCTTAGTTTGCTATTTTCTTTTTCAAAGTATAAACATCAATTTCAATGTCCCTATGAATAAGTAAACATTTCCCGAGTAGACGTTTACCTTACGATTAACAAATATTAAGTACAGTTGCTTCATCTGGAGAAAGTTTCACGCCTAAGTCCTGAGATCTTTTTAAAGCAAGTGTTGTCTCCAGCAGAATGATTAATGGCAAGTTTAGGTGGCAGCGATGATAAAGAAAATAAGAAGAAATCAAGACGGTGAGAAAAAAAGAAAAGATCCCTCCAATTTAATACATATCATGCTCTTTTGTTTAAGGATTTAGCTTCCTAAGAATATAATGTTATCGAGATCGCCGGGCAGCCATGATGAGGATGAGCAGCTCCAATTTAGATCCATGTACTAAAATGAAACCATCGAATTGTGAATGTGGAGATGAAGTTGCGCTCTTCAGCGCCAAGCGCCGGAATCGCAGAAATAGAGTAGACCTAATTGATTCCACAACCCCTTGTAATGATGCTCAAGTGGTGGGGTCCTACCGACTCCGCCTGACTGTTCTGGCTGCAAAGTCGGAGGATTACACCACTGCGCCACAACACCTTCAAGAAGAAAGATTGTCGAGGCTCACTGAATATAGCAGAATCATAAATAGCTGATCAAGGCAATGTGTCATTATATGTAAGGTTTCACAAGAACTTCATTTAAGAATGAAGGAAATAACCTCAACATTGATAAATAGTCATCATCAGTTACAAAATACCCTTACTCGCAACATTGAATAGGAAACTTACAACCGACACTGCAAAATATCTTTATATTTTCGATGGTGTTGGAAGAAGAAACTAAGCAGAAACCAGACATTTTCTCTGAAGAGACTAAAAGGAAAGGGAAGTTACCGTTTCTTACATCAGAAATCATAGGAAATTTTGCCTTTCCTCTAAGTTTCCACGAAGCCACATCTTCGATATTGTTGCTCTGTTTGGGGTTGTGCGGGCTCGACTGAGCTTAGTCAGTTACAAAAACTTCAAAGCCGAGCTGCTAGAATTGTAACCAGCAGCAGACACCCCAACAACACCACTAATTGAACATCATCACCATCATCATCATTATTCTTTTATACACGATACCCTTGCCGTTAAAAACCTAATACAATGCTAGTAATATCTATGATAAAATTTAAAAACATGGACTGTTCTTCCAGAGGGTCGTGTTTCAGTGTTTTGCTCTTAGCACTCTCAACTCGTCAGGTGCGCTTTTAGTTCTTTTTTGAAGCGCCGTAGTGTTTGGATTTCTCTAATATTAGCTGGGATATCGTTCCACGCTTTTAAGGCAGAGTAGTAAAATCCTTTTTTGGCAAGTTCAGTTTTAAGCCTTGGGATCTGGAGATCCTTATAATTCCTTGTTTCAACATCTGGGCTGGAAGACCATTGACGAACTCATAGCTAGTGAAGCTAAAACAATTGTCTTCAAGTCCTTGCATAAACTGGCTCCGAAATACTTGTGTGACTTCTTCACCCAAAACTAAAAGAGCTCTTCGTATGTCCTGCGCAAATCAGAGACAGCTTTAAGACTGCCCAAGAAAAAGTCAAGTAATGGGCAAAGATGTTTTTCCCATCAAAAGCGAGCAAAAGCAAAAGCAAAAGCGAGCAGACGCGTGGAATGCCCTTCCTCCCGATACCAAACAAGCATCATCCCTGAATAGTTTTACAAAATCTATTTAGGATTTTCTCTTTTACATCATATTAGACTTTGTAAATTTATAGGACTTTATATTATAGTATTGCATTGTAATTTCTCTTTTTTATTTGGAAATTTTATACTACAATTAATGTTTTTAAGTGGAGGGCCTTTTTTAAAACAACTCCGGTTGAAGGGTAGCCCCCTTGATTGAATGAAAATGAAATTGAATTGAATCAAAATGAAAAATGGAGAAAATTCTCATGAAATTTTAATATTTTTGCTGTGCGATGATTTGGAAACATTTGAAATAACTTTACTTTGGTAACTGAACCTGTAAACTTTTATTTTAATTTTGTAGGTGTTCAATGGCATTGCCTCAATAAATTTAGTTCGGTATGTATGTGCCTCAACTTAATTTAATTAAAAGTTTAAGCTTTGATCAGTCAGTGGCCTTGTTAATCCATTAGGGCGTCGTTGAGAGAGCCTGGAAAACATTACAAACTAGATCTCTCATGATATAAACATAGTAAACATCTTTGACTTCATAAAAGATCAGTGAACTCCGTACCTTACTTTTAAGGTGTTAGTTAAGTAATTTAGCGCTACACATATGACAATTCTTGTGGAAGATTTTTGAAATAAAATTTCACATATTTATTACAAAAATGCTCATTTCAAGTTAAGAAAAACTTAGTATAAAATGTGCATATTGGCTTTATCACCATTGCACTGTCAGAGAAAGTATTGTTTTTATGTCACAATTTGATGGTGGGAATGAGTCATGTTGAATTAATTGAGCTAGATCACTACCTATGAGCATTCATCACATCAAGCTGTTTTTAGCAAAGAAATTTTGCCACAGGATCGACATTTTCCTGCTAAATCTAGCATTTCTATTTCCAATCTATATTTAGCTTTATTGCTTTGCAGGAAGAATAGTATAAACTCCAAAAGTGACCAGTTGCTTTTCCTGTCATTTTGAGTTTTCTCAGAACTGTCTTCCTATTTCAAATCCATTGTGACTCTCACATGTGCATGAAACAAGCAAGTTAAAGTTAACATAAAACGAGACTCTTAATTCGCACACATGTGTAGTTCAAACATGAAGTCTTAGCTTGAATAGCGTCAAAGACATTATGTGTTGCTGCTATCATCAAATTTGAAAATGAAATTTTGGAAATTGTGGATGTTTACATTCTCATTTTGTCAACCACTTTCCAACTATGGTGCTATTGTGGCTACATGATGAAGTATGGAGCATTAAAGCATTGAAATATTGCTTGCCAACGAAGTTTGATTAGACGCTACAAAGATTCGGCTGTCATATCTTGTATCAAGTTAGTGCAATGATGCAAAGTTTGGTTGTGAATGTGAAATAGGACTGAAGAGATTCTACGTAGTCTCTTTGACTCATTCATCTATATAATCATGAAGAGTGTGGACAAGTTTTTATGATATAATACCTACGAAGCGAGCATCGCACTCACACGCACATTCATACACAACATTGCTTAAGTGAATAGCAGGTATGACATCCTTTTGGACTTTGGGTAGCGTACGATGAGACTCAAAAATGATCGTAGAGTCATCGGTGCTGTGACAACGATCAATAGCTTTACCAATTTGACCTTCAAACCTGAAAGATACATCACCGATATATGGTAGTCTAATGCACACCGGATACTTCTTTGGACCAAAAACCTTCTCTGATGGCCAAGTGGAAAGTTTCTTGTCGATACACCGATTAACAACATGGTCAGGGTAACCATTCTGTCTGAAAAGATCTCTCAACCTAGCAATTTCCGAGTCCAAATGACACGATGAGCAACTAGCCGGAGCCATGTGCGCAAGATTTAAGGTTAACCTTGCATTTCTTAGGACTAAATGAGTCCCATCTATAATACTGACAAGTGAAGGTGGGCTTTCGATACAATTGGGCAAGGAAACAATTATCCGACCGCTCCACAAGTACATCGAGGAAGGGAAGATTACCGCCCATCTCCTGTTCTTTTGTAAACTTAAGCCAGAGGTGCAATGAGTTAAGTGAAACGTAGAAATGTTGCAACGCCTCTTCATTCTGAAAAATAGCATAAGTACCATCAACATACCTAAAATAACATAATGGTTTATTATCCGTTAGAGCACTTATGAGTCTCTGCTAATAATAACCAAAAAAGATATTAGCAAGCACGGGACCCAAAGGTGAGTCAATTGTTACACCATCATCCTGTTTGCACATTGAAGGTGAAGGTGAAGTTGCGTTTTCAGCGCCATACGCTGGGATCACAGACGTAGAGCAGACCTAATCGAGTCCGCGACCCCTTGTCATGACGCTCAAGTGGTGGGGCCCTACGGGGATTGGAACCCACTCCGCCTGACTGTTCTGGCTGCAATGTCAGAGGATTACACCACAGCGCCACAACACAATATGTTGCTGAAACTGAATTCAACAGACCTCGTGGCAAAATTCGTCAACTCAACAAAAGTTTCCCTGCTGAACAAAGACGTGTTGCCTGTTCCGAACAGAGAGTCAGCACTGATTTTGATAACCTCATCAAGGGCACATTAGTAAATAAGCTGCTGATGCCAAAATAGCAAATAAATGAATCTGCTAGTCTATTAGGCAGATCATTAGGCAGATCAATCGCAAGAGCAAAGCTAAAAGAATCTTTAACACAACATTGTGAGTACTGCTCAAGAACTGGTTTCAGCATCTCAGCCAACTACTTAGCAAGTTCAAGTTTGAACTGAACTGATCATGGAAAGAATAGGCCTACAAGGAACTTGCTGTTAGTGAGTCTCAGACAGCCCCTATATTCTTGGTCGTTGCGACCCAGTTGGACGTATTCTCTCGCACACCTACTCACTAACTTCACCTTCCTTATACAATGACAATAGCGATCCTTCAACTGCCTCTCTAAGACATTAATTCTGTCATGAGGAGACACTGGGTCAAGTTGATGAAAATTAGACCTGTCATTAAATATGTCCTGCATTTTGTCATGCTACATAGGTAGGATACCCCAAAGACTTGTTGACAGGATGAGACAATACATGCCACTAGCAATAAGGAAAGGTGCTGATAGGTGTACGGTCGTTGTCATCCTGATGGAAATATAAAACTAACCAGCCTAAACCAGAAAGTGACTCTGCTATTGGTACCCACCTACTGAGCAGTGCTGAGCGTGGTAGCACCTACAACGAGGATTGCGTCCGTATTTGGGGTATGGCAAGGTCTGCATTTCATCTTAAGGCTTTAGATGCTGTGTTTAGTGCTTATCAAACTTCGGGATTTGTTAAACGACGCTCTTACACAACCAGAAGGATCTAAAGTGATGAAGAAGCAACAGCGGAAAAACAAAGTAAGTTGGAAGAAACAATAGTTTCAGAGATTAGAAAACTTCAAAATGCCAAGAAACGCTCCAATTCGACTTCGATAGCACAGAACCTGACAAAACAACTAGGCTTAGCAGGCAGTGTGGTGTCACTGAAACTTAGCGAAATGATTGCCACAGGGAATATCATAACCAAGATTTATAGAGGAAAAGAAACCTTTCGTTTCCCAAAACATCCCACTTGGGGCTTCTTAGACAGTGAACTATCAGAATCAGAAGTTGATGAAAACGATGAAGTTTCCGACGAAGATCAGCTATTCGATCGAACTCAGTCAGACCTTGAACCTCGGCCTGCGACGCCCACCCTAGGAGAAACAGTGACAATCCCGGTCTCAGTGTTGAGCAACCTCTCAAAAAGTTTGAATTTGGCAAACGAAATGCTACATAATGAACGCCAAATTACACAGAATCTGTGGAAAGAAAACCAAGATCTGAAGCTTAAACTTGACAATCATAAGGATTCAACTTCAAGGAACACTGTGAAACCATTGGAAACTCCCTCGAGTATCGTAATAGAAGACTCAGTTATTGAAAACAACGGTAATAATAAAAGGAATTTTATTCAAAACAGTAGCAAAACGAAGGGCGAAGTCTAACAACAACAGAAATAGCGGCCTAGGCAAAGCAAAATCGAACAAGAAAAAGTCAAGTAGCAAACAAAATAGAAATGATGCGAGTCAAACCACGTCAAGAGCTGGAGCTGAGCTCAAAAAAAAGAATGTAGTAATCGTTGGTGATTCAAAATTGCAAAAAATTGATTGGAAGGCCATCGTCACACGTACTGATGACGTCAACATCATAGTGGAACAGTGGACGACAATGTTTTCGCTCGTACTTGAGAAACACGCTCCCTTACGCAATAGGCGTGTTTCGGAAAGATTCTGTCCATGGATAACCAAAGAGTTCAAACTTATGTGTGCATCAAGGGACAAACTACGAAAACAAGCCATCAAATCCAAATCTGCAGTTTTATTTGATGCATACAAACAAATGAGGAATAAAGTAAATAAGGTCAATATTGATCTGAAGCGTGATTACTTCACGAACAAAATTGCTTCTCATGAAGGCGACATTAAAAGTACGTGGAAAACTATAAATTTGGTACTAAACAAAAAATCAAAAACCACGCAAATCACGACTCTTGATGTTGATGGGAAAAAAATATCAAATCATGAAGCCATCGCAGAACATATGAACACTTATTTCTGTAACGTCGGTCAAGAACTTAGTAAGAAAATTCCTGCCACACAGAGCCCGCTCCTTGAGGCCAAATATTCCGTAAATCCAGAAGGAACACGGTTTCACTTTGAATCAGTAAATTCAAACCAGATCGCCAGTGTCTTGGGGAAATTCAAAACTTCTATGGGTTTTGGCACTGATTGCATAGCCAATCACTTTTTGAAGATCGGTCTTCCAGTTATTTCCGACTCCCTTTGTGATATATTTAATCTATCAATTGCTACAGGAGTTTTTCCAGATTCTTGGAAAATTGCTAGGGTTGCCCCTATTTTCAAAAGTGGTCAAACTGATGATCGGTCTAATTACAGGCCTATATCTGTTCTCCCTGTTCTTTCGAGGATTTTTGAAAAACTGATCTTCAACCAACTCTATAAGTACCTGGACACAAACAAACACTTGTTTTCTAAACAGTCAGGTTTTAGACGCCTTTACTCTGTAGTAACAAGTCTCCTGTCCTGCACCAACGACTGGTATAACAATATGGATACGGGGAAATACACTGCATTGGTGTTTATCGACCTAAAAAAAGCGTTTGATACTGTTGATCATGATATCTTGCTGAAAAAGATGCAGAAATATGGAGTTTCTGGTATCGAGCTTGCCTGGTTTACGTCATATTTACAAGACAGACGGCAGTTATGCAAGGTCAATGGTGTTTCTTCACAAATAGAAGAAATAAACTGTGGTGTACCACAGGGATCTTGTCTTGGACCTCTTCTTTTTATAGTATATATCAATGATCTTCCGTTTTGTCTGGAGAGCTGTCAGGTGGCCATGTATGCTGACGATACCAGCATCTCCTTTGCTGCAAAAAGTGTCAACGATCTGAATATGACGCTGAACAGAGAACTTGATTCTTTAAGGAAATGGCTCCAAGGCAATAAACTGTCATTGAATGTCCTGAAGACACAGGCGATGGTTACTGGATCTCGCCCCAACCTTAAGAAGATTTCGACAAAACTGGTGGAACCTCCCTCTTTTTCTATTGGTGGCTCCGAAGTCGAAATGGTAGATAACGTCAAGTATTTAGGGGTGCAGATTGATAAACATCTAGCTTGGGATGAGCATATCCGTTCTGTAAGATCTAAGGTCTCTCGTGCAATTGGATTCCTTAAATATGCCAAGAAGTTACTGCCACAGGACACTCTCTGTAAAATGTATCGTGGTATCGTTGAACCGCAACTCCGCTACTGCTGTTCAGTCTGGGGGGCATGTGGGGGGACTAAGTTGCAGGTGCTGCAAAAACTTCAAAACCGTGCAGCTAGAATTGCGACCAACAGTAGTTATGATTCTTCCGCAAGTGCCTTGATACAAACTCTAAATTGGCCTACCGTAGCGGATATGATACATGTCGAGACAGCTTGCATGGTTTACAAATCAATAAATGACCTGGCTCCAGAATACCTGTCAGAAATTTTTACAAAGAACTCGGCATGTAGTAGGAAAAATTTGAGAAACACTGCAACTGACCTCCAAGTCCCTCTAATGAAAACGTGCAATGGTCAGCGAGCTTTCTCATATCGTGGTGCTGGAGTCTGGAACCATTTAGATTCAAAAGTCAAGCAGGCATCCTCTTTCAAAGCATTTAAAGAAGGTTTAAAAAAATGATTTATTTTGGTGTATCTTTTTTATTTATCCATTATTGTAATTAGCTAGGGTTTTATATGATGTAATTTATTTAAGTTAAGATTTTAAGCACGGCCCTCTGAAAAGCAGTCTTTCTTGATTGACGGGGTAACCGTGGGTAAAGAATTTAAAATGAAATGAATGAAATGAAATTGCTAAATATCGATGGTGCAAAGCTATCAAACGAACACTTCAACGTGACAGCTAACCAATGCCGGGAGCCAGAATTGCAAGAATGAAGGACTTGAATTATGCTGATGCCGATGTCGTAATTGTACATGATGGCACGTGTAACTTGAAGAAACAGTCCAACCCTGAAGAATTAGCAGACGAAATTGTATCTACATTGCGCCACATAAAATCTAATGGCAACAAGGCCCAAGTAGCCTTTACAGGAATTATCAAGCGAAAAGATGACCTTGAGTTAAACGCAAAAGCAATCAAAACAAATGAAATGAGATCATCGCAGAGAAGCTGATGTACAGTGGATTCGATTTTATCGACAACAACCAGATAAAATATGGTTACCTTGCCCGTAATGGTTTACACATTAACGACGGAGGTGTAACGAAATTAGCTGCTGATTTCAGTCACTATATTATGTATTGCTAGGAATTAATGGGAAATGCTAGTAAGCCAGCCATGAACGATGTAACAAGGCCTATAAGTAGAAAAGGTGTAGAAGTTGCACACCTAAATGTAGTTTCACTCCGAAAAAACAAATTAGAACTGGAAATACTTTTAAACGACCATAAGTTTGATGTTCTTGGACTCTGTGAAACTAGACTTAATGAGAATGTCCCGGACAGAGAGCTACGTATAGATGGTTATGAAATATATAGAACCGACAGGGACACCTCAGGCGGCGGAGTAGCTATGTATGTCAACAACACTCTGTCGCACCACCGTAGAGAGGATATCATCGATCTAAAATTAGAAATATTAGGGATCGATGTTACACCTAAGCATGCAAAAGTGCTCGTAATCCTCTGTTGGTATCGCCCTCCAACATCAGATATTGATAACTGCTCATTCGAGGCTCTTGCTAAAATCATAAGAAAAATAGATGCTGAGAGCAAAGAAATAATACTGATTGGAGATACCAACTGTGATTTTAAAAGCCCTAAAGATGGCAACTCAAGAAAACTGAAATTGATTTATTCTGAATTTCAGTGTGAGCAAAAAATTACAGAATACACTAGGGTTGCCACCTACACTAACGTCCAGGGGGAGGCTAAGATCACAAAATCTCTTATTGATCACTACTCTACAAATCGCCCGAACCATATATCTGATTATGGAGTAATTAAATCAGGAATTACCGACCACTACGTGATCTATGGAGTTAGGAAATTGCATGCAAAGCGCAATAGAAGGGGAGAACAAAAGAGTCCCTATGATAAACTACCACATATGATCGAATTTCGAAGTCTAAAGAACTATGATAGCGAAGCATTTCTCCAAGATTTGCAGAGTGTTGACTTTGAGAGTGCAATCTCCTCCGCCTCAGGGGACCCTAATCAGATGGCAAATACTTTCTACGACCTCTTCCTGTCAGCTCTAGATGTGCATGCCCCTTTAAAGAAAGGGAAAAGGATTCAAAGGCGTGCACTAGCTTCATGGCTTTCTGCTAGAATCAGGAAGTTAATGCGTGATAGGGATAAATATGAAGTTTTAGCTGAGAAAGATCATCAGCTGTGGCCTAGATATAGAAAACTACGCAACAGGGTCACTGATGAGCTACGCAAATCAGTTAAAACTTATTCTCAGGGTTTGATTGATGAGACCTCCAACAATCCTAAGGAAATGTGGAAGTCGGTCGACAAAGTTTTGAATAAAGATAAAACGCAAACTTTTCCTTCCTCTGTAACGTACAAGGGTCAAAACTTAGAAGACCCACGTGAAATCTCAGAGGCATTCAACGATCACTTTGTGACTATAGGCCCAAAACTGGCCAGTGAAATACAAAGTGAGACTACAGATGATCCACTGCAGTATTTATCTGCAGAGATACCATCTGATACGCTTACCTTTGTATTCCAAAGGATTGATGAAAATCTTGTTAAAAGAGAGATAAACAGGCTAAAATGCTCGAAATCTCCTAGACATGATCAAATTCTGGTTGAAGTGATAAAAGACGCCGTTGAAATAGTGTCCAAACCACTGGCTAAAATTTTCAACTCTTCCATGGAAGAAGGGATCTTCTCAGACATCTGGAAACAGGCGATGGTAACTCCTATTTGCAAAAAAGGGCTAAAATCTGACTTGTGTAACTACAGGCCAATTTCTGTACTTTCAGGACTATCAAAACTGTTCGAGAAAATTGTTCATGACCAAGTTTCGACGTTTATGAAAGATAATGGTCATTTTTCACACTGTCAGCATGGCTTTAGACAGCTCCATAGCACAGTTACGTTACTGCTCAATGTTACAGAATTGTGGTTCTCCAATATCGACAGAAAAAAGGTAAACATGAGTGTCTTTCTAGATCTTAAAAAGGCCTTTGATACGGTGGACCATGATCTGTTACTGGCAAAGTTAGCTGCCTATGGGCCTATGGCATTGTTGGAGGTCCTGATCAATGGTTCTCGTCCTACCTAACGAAGAGCGAACAGTATTGCCAAATAGCTGGTTAAAGGTCGAGTCGTAAGGTTGTAAAACACAGAATACCACAGGGATCGTGCCTTAGGCCACTTTTATTCATCCTTTATGTAAATGATTTTGCTCAGTGTCTGGTCAAGTCTTCCCCAAACATGTATGCAGATGATACCATTGTAACATGTTCGGCAGAAGAAATAGACACACTTTGTGATGACTTGAGAACCGAACTAACAAATATTTCAAAGTGGATGAGACAAAACAAGCTTAGTCTTAATGCTAACAAATCTGAATGCTAGATTGTTGGCCACAAAAGACAAGTTAACGGTATCCATGAACCCGTGCAGCTACAGGTTGACGAGGAACCGATAAGAAGAGTTCAGGCAATGAAATATCTTGGAATAAGGGTCGATGAAAATTTAAGTTGGAACGAACAATATAAAAGCCTTAAATGGAAAGTAAAATGTGGACTACCCTCTATTCGCAAACTTAAAGATATTTTACCCCAATCTAAATTAAAGCAAGTCTACAAAGCCCTGGTCGAAAGCCACCTGCGATACGGTAATGAACTATGGGGCAGTTTTTCTGATACGAAATTAAATCATTTGCAGCGTCCCCAAGGCAGAGCTCGCACATTGATTGAAAGCTCCAATGTAAAGGACGGATGGACGTGCAATTGGCTCTCTGTCTCTAACCTTATCAAATATGACAAGGCTGTTATGGCATATAAGATAATGAATAATTTATGTCCGAACAGCCTTCAAAGAAAATTCACCTTGCGATCTCAAATATCTGCTTACGCAACGAGAAACTGCCAAGATATTGATATCCCAAAATGAAACCTAAAATTTTCAAAAAAGAGTTTTCTTTACTCTGGTGCTAAACTGTGGAATGATATACCTCTTGAGACAAGGCATAGCCCCACAGTTCTCACATTTAAAAAGAAACTGAAGGACTACTTGCTACACTAGCATTTAACCCAAAGCACGATCCCTAGGAAGAGCAGCACTTACCACGGTTACATTCCATATTATTCTTTGTAGATATAATATAGTACGTTGTTCGTTTTTTTTTCTTATTTTTCTTTTGACTATTGATATTTTTCAAACTATTATCTTGTTGTTGTATTAGCTGATAGGGATTTGTGGATAAATATGATTAAATGAAAAAATGAAAAATCGCTTTGTAAACGGAAGGAGTTTGTTTTCGCTCTGCGTTTGTTCCGAAGTTGGCGCCAAAGGCATTGGCGTTTGTTGATTGGATTGCTTTTATTTGAGATTAAGCCAATCAGTGGCTCAGGTGTTGACGTTCGCGTGATTCTCAAATGTCTTTGTTTTAGAAAAACAGTATAAGAAACAGTATGAAAACAGCTCGGTCGGGTCATTTTTCTATTCTTCGCATGAACCACACTGAAGAGCTTGCGGCAAAACGCGTATTTGGTGTAATAACGTTGTTGATAACTTATTACTTGATTTTATTGCAGGTTTAACAGCTTTCTCTCCAATTAAAGGTTTGTATTATATCATTGCTGTTCTGAGTTGATAGTGCATTCTTACAGGATACAAGATTATTGTGCGTCCATGGTTTACATAGATGAGTCCGCTACTTACGGCCATTTTAAAATTTTGTACCACTAATCATTTGATAAAAGATCTCTTCCCCGACAATGCAATGATAATGCACGTGTTGAGATAAATCTTACAAACTTATCATGAAAACTTTGAAAACACCTAATGTTACTGACACTTTGCCCGGATGTAAGCACATGCGCATTTCTATATCGAAATGAAATTTCTATGTTGTTACTTGGTCAGCATATTGATGATACGCAAATATACAACACTACGAAGATAATACCATGAGAAGCAAAGCACTTGACTACTCCATAGAAATTACATGTAACGAATGCAATAGACACTACTAGCGCCATGAAGTTTGATAGCTGTGAAAATCACTATTGGCAAAATGCAACATAAACTAACTCTAATAAACGCTTGAGGTATGAAGACTGTAGGAAAAAAGATTTAAATTATCTTTATCGCAATTGTTCATAGAGAGTGAAATCAAAATTTTTTAAATTTTGACATGATGAAAAACTTAGTTATGTGGACTTTTTGCAGTTTGTCTTTATGAAAGAAGTAGATCATATACGTAGATCATAACAGCTATTTTTCATTAGCTCAATTAAGGCGTGTCCTGCTCAAGTAGTACCTTTAGAACTGCAAACGTTTAGTGACAGGTGCTTTTATACAACTTTCTTGATTTATAATTTTTTCATAAAAAATTGACGTTCTTAATGGCAATTTAACGCAAAACTTGTCCATTAGCATTGCTTAATCCTTTCCAAATATTTTCCCACAATACAAAGTATGAAGTTACTGTGAAAAGCAAAACGATAACATCATGCAACATAAATTTTGATAGCGACTTGTCGCAATATTTTCAGCAAATATCAGGTGTCCGAAAAAAATTTCTCCGTTTCAACAGTTCCAGAAAAACAATTGTTGTCTTGTTTTGAAATGAATGAAATAATCATCCTTGATATTGATGAAGGGCTACCCTCCTTAAAAATTTGAAAATGAAATAAAATGAAATGAAAATATAAGTGATTAATCTATAATATAATATAATATAATATAATATAATATAATATAATATAATATAATATAATATAATATAATATGATATAATATAATATAATATAATATGATATAATATAATATAATATAACATAATATAATATAATATAATATAATATGATATAATATAATATGATATAATATAATGTAATGTAATATAACATAATATAATATAATATAATATAATATAATATAATATGATATAATATAATATGATATAATATAATATAACATAATATAATATAACATAATATAATATAATATGATATAATATAATGTAATGTAATATAACATAATATAATATGATATAATATAATATGATATAATATAATATAACATAATATAATATAACATAATATAATATAATATAATATAATAAAATATAACATAATATAATATAATATAATATGATATGATATGATATGATATAATATAATATAATATAACATAATATAATATAATATAATATGATATAATATAATCTATAATATAATATAATATAATATAATATAATATAATATAATATAATATAATATAATATAATATAATATAATCTATAATATAAGTGATTTTCTACCGGGGTTGGGGGGGGGGCGTTTCTCGCCCCCTAATTATCTCCACAACTATAATGGCTATGGCAATGAAGCTTGCACTGTGTCATAACTAAACAAAGGAGAATTAAAGGTAGCATGAATTAATTTCTAATCCCGTGATTTTGCTGGGCAACCGAAAATAAGGCAAGTTTTGACGAAATTGAGCTATAACGAAAATAACCGGCTAAAATAGTCTTAAAACTATGTAAATACTTAAACTCGATAGCCTTGTTATTAGATTTCATTTAGTTTTATATGAATATTTGTGGTTCCTAATTAATTAACTAAGTAGATAATAGTAACTCAATTCAATGCAAAATTGTTTGCTCGATAATAATACTTACTTATCATCAGTTTCGCATAATTTCGGTGAAATCAAATAGTTTTAACATTATTTCAAGTCATTGCATAATTTCTCATAGAAAAATTGCTAATTCATTATGAATATGAGGTCATAAGGACGACGTCATAGAAATTATAAATTGCTGACGTCAGCAAATATAGAAAAATCATATAGTAAAAGAAATTGAATGGTGCATATATTGATGAGATTCGATGCAAAATAAAGAAACTAGAGCAATTCTAACGATTTTCTTTGTGACTACTCTCCAAATATGGGCATCTGGTGGTCACGTGGTCAAGCAATGGACTTTGAAATCCTTATTTTATGATTGGCAGTTAAATTTCAGTGAAAGTCAGGAAGTTTCGGAGCTATTGCTATCATCCTTTAGGAGCTATTAAAGAAATTTGGGAGTGGGGCAAAAAATGCCCCTCCCCATTAACAAGTAGGTTTTAAACTACGTGACCACCAGATTCCCATATTTGGAGCGTGACAATAATGAGAATCGTTAAAAGTGCTCTAGTCTCTTCATTTTGTGTTGAATCTCATCAATACACATACCATTCGATTTATCTCGATGAGTACTTTCTTTTGATAAAAAACGTCAGCAATTTATGATTTCTATGATGTCATCAGTCCTTATGACGTCATATTTCTAATGAATTAGCAATTTTTATATGAAAAATCATGTAATGACTTGAAATATTGATAAAACAATTTGATTTCACCTAAATTATACGAAATTGATGATGTTTAGGCATTATTATTGAGCAAAGAACTTTGCGTTGAATCGAATTACCATTATTTGATTAGTTAATTAATTAGGAACCACAAATATTCATTTAAAACCAAATGAAATCTCAAACTAAGGCCATCAAGTAAGTATTTGGATAGTTTTTAGCCTACTCTAGCCAGTTAGTTGATATTAATCTACCTTTCTTCCTAATAACTCAATTTCGTCAAAATTTGCCTTATTTTTGGTTGCCTAGCAACCAATCACATGATTAGAAATTAATTGAGGCTATTTTTGGATTATCCTTTCTTCACTTATGACACAGTGCAAGTTTCATTGTCATAGCGATTGTGCATTTCTGACCGGGAGGGGCGTTTTACGCCCCCCTCTTTGTTTCCGAAACTGTATGAGATATTACAATGAAACTTGGCTCAGTTGTTCTTTGCACAATAAGCCTTGCACGTGGTAGATTGCTAGGCAACTAAAAACAATTGAAAAATGGTCGAAATCTGGCTATTGACTTAAGATACAAAATTTGTCGCAGAATTGTTGCCAAAAGTAGCAAATAAGAGTAGGGGAAGATATCTACCAAGGAATTTTTTCATTCAAATTGCAACTCTTGCTAATTAAGAGTAATTACCAATTGAATAGACTAATTGAGATTTCTATTGTTGATTATTTTCAACTTTTAGACTTCCAATTGGTGTAAATACTAAGTATAAAGGAACCAGAGATTACTTTCTGTAAGTTTTGAGATATTATACACTAATTTATTCAAACTATGACGTCATAGAGATGAATGACATCATGAATTTAAAAGTCGTTGATGTAAGCAAATTTGGACAAAAATATAACAAATGAAAGTACTCTTCAAGAAAAATCGAATAGTGCATATAACTTTATGATTTGAGTTAGTTGTGCAAAGTTATACCCAGGGTACAAGACTCTCTCTAAAAGAAATTTGAGATTGAGAACTGTTATTTCAATGTTAATCGGTTAAGTTCGTATGTTTCGAGGAATGTTTTCCCAATTCTTTACAGAGTAGCAATGGCAAGACAATATTTTGGAGGAAATCTGCAACTAGATTGAAAGGTTAGTGGACATGGCCTGCTTCGTAGGACTGAATGTCAATGACTTACGAAGACTTCAGAAAGGAAAAATTGCATGTGTCGGACAGGAGTTGTTGGAATGACATCGTACAATGAAATTAAGAGGAAATTTGCCTTTGAGGTACATAAGTTGGTGGTGGTGTAAAGAACATGGAAGACTAGGGAAAATGTTACAAGAAAAGGTCTTTAGAACAGGCTTTGTTAATCTTTGGATCTTTATTCAATGAATAAACGAAGAAAAGAGAAAGCAATACAGAAATCAAGGTCTGTGATTTTGGAAGTAAAAAGAGTAGATGTTTACAGGCAAACTTTGGCAATTTATTGATTTAAATAGAAACATTCTTATATGACTCAACAGATTGCTGCAAGCGTTGAAAGTTAAGAACGAGGAGACGCCACTAAATTCATGGAATAGTAAAGAAGACCAACCATCTGTAAAGTAAATGGGAGCAAAAGTAAACGATTTCAGAAAAAAGCTAAATTGCAATTTATATCAATTGAAAGCAACAATGCGGCTATATGCAAATTTAATGGATCATGTGCTGAAATGGTTCCTAAAATTGACTACATCAAGCATGGAGGATCCACTTACCTGTTATAACGGAGTGCAGATTAATGACTATACGGAGTACACGTCAATATATCGCATTTATGGGCGCAAATGTTTATATGAAATTATAAATGGAGCAGTCGAGCAATAGATGGAAGGGTGGGAACTGGGAATAGTTGAATAAAGGGAAGGACAAGAATAGAGACAGCTCAGTGATGAAAATATTTCTTTCACAACACAAGTTTAACTTGCAAAATCAGGTGATTCGACCGACCGTAAAAAGATTTCTCGGAATAAGACAATCCAGATGGTAGCTATGATTAAAAGAAAGTGAAAGATACAACAGAACGGGAGCTCCAATTGTCCATAGTCATAGCCATGCTTTAGATACCTGAAACTGAGTGAAGTGAGTTATTGCATGACCATTATAAGAGGCAGACAACAGGAAATGGAAATGATTCAATTCGCAGTGAGTGCAGGATGAAAAGAAATATTAAAAACGGTGCGATAGTTAAGTTTCTGAGGTAGATAAACACATATAGATCTGCTTCCCAGGGTAGGGACTGCTTTTTTATTTAAAGGAAGCAAAATGAGAAGATGGGTTCATGAAAGTGGGGGTAGCAGAATACCTAACGGAAAACAAATACAAAAACACAGTGATTCAGGCACATTTTGCACATGAAGCGATGTATTTGAAGGACAGTTAAAGTATGAAATATGAGAAAGGACTAAGAAAATGAAGGAAAAGAACTACCAAAAATTGGCATAAAGGAATTATGTACATTTTGGAAATGTAGCAAGCACAAACAGAAGAGGCATTTAGACTGCAATGGATCTTTACTTAGTATATGCTTCGACTCAAGTATATCCTACTTGAGTTTTCCCGTAAGACTTTTTGCCGATGGGTTGCAGTAAATTCTGTTACAAAAATTCCGAAAAGTTTTTGAATCCTTTAATTGGTGAGTGGATGAACCTGACATGCCAAAAGAAAAGTTGGTTGATGCATGACTTTCAATGTCTTTCCATAAGAAATTATCAACCTTTCGCTTGCCTTTTTAAAGTATTTCTACATTGTAGTGCTATCTTTCTACATCAGTGTTTTCTCAAGACCAGTGCATTACAGAAACAAAGAAAGAACAAACAGATATTTACTGTCAAGAGGTGTAAAGATCCCGTTAAGCCCCCTTGCCCAAAAGGCTTATTTGATCTCAATGGCTACAGAAAGAGGCTTGAAATGGAGTGAGATCTCTATAGAAGAATCTCATCCATTGAATCAGCTGTCATTGCTAAGAATGTTAGCAGTTACTTCTTTTATTGTAGGGTGCCGGCGGTGGTAATCCGACACTTAAGAGAAACTGAATTTTTAGACAAGAAAAATATATCGCAGACAAAAACTAAAGTCATCCAGTAAAAGAGCAGCCCTTTTAGCATATTTACTCAAAGACTTTTGGTTTCGACTCTGCCTGATTCGCCTCTGGGGTCGATGTTTCTCCTGCTGAGCTCGGCGGTGGTTTTGGGACACCGGTGGCGGTTCTGGACGGTAAGCTAAAATTGCAGAGTATGCCAAGAAATCGCTTCTTTTGATTTATGCTATGGAATTATTCATTCTATGTATGGACATATCTGCTTAACTTGATGCACTCTGAAAAGTGCAACCTTTTGTCTTTGCTTTGTTTACAACAAAACCTACAGGACACACAAAACAACACAATTTAACAGAGAATAGCTCTTGGATTTTCCAAAATGAGATATTAGTATCACTTGCAAAGCTCTTCACTAATATTATGAAAAAGCGAACTGCATTAACAAAAGCAGGTTGATCCTACGTGTTTTAAAGTAAAATGAAAACTGTTCTTATCAGTTGAGTGAATTCACCATTACTTTTCACTGGGGATGCGTTGGTTATTAAATCAAATTCAGTTATACTCTAATTTGAAAATTTCGCCGAAGATGTATTAGTATAGAGAATCATTTTGCGCCAGTTTATACAATTCGAGAATAATTAGATATCTGTGCAAAATTGTATTCTTCTGAATGAAAGAAATGGATAAGTTACCCAAAGAGGTCAATGACCTTGCCCCAGCTAGTGCCAATGTATACTTTATCAAATAGCAGACAAAACTTCGATTTTAAGTTTCAGATGCCCAAGCATAATATGCAAGTTAATTTGCTTTTTTGCACAAAAGCCTTCCTTCTTGTTTGCAAAAACAATCGCTGTGGGCAAAGTACTCAGAAGGCATCTTCGAGCTCGACTAACCACTCTTTTCCAGGGATGATTTGCTGGGTGTCCGAAAACCACCGCCGTAACCTTTTCAGGGCAATCGAAACAAAAAACGCTGCCCCTCCCTTTAGTGGGAGGTTTTTAGGTTTCAGCCACCTTCCTATATTTCGGCCTCCTGTCGGAAATTCTATTCCTTTAGTTTATTTAAAATTCTTGACTCTTTCTGCCACGAATTCAATGCTCCTTATGATGGTGCAACTTTCTGAAAGACAATTTCTTGACCGCAATTATGCTGAGAAGGTATAAGTAGTGACTTGTTTGATCGCGTTTTGCATTCAAGAAAGCTTTCTCTGGGGATGTTTACTATGTAAAGTGATAAAATATAATGCAAACAACTATCTTCACCTATTAAAATTTACTGCAAATATGATTTGCCCCTCACTTTCTTAGGTTTATTCAAAAGTGGTCGATTACCACCGCCGTCCGATTACCCCCGCCGACATCCTACCATAAAGCCTCCGGAATTAACATACGAATATGTAAAAGACACAGATCGAACGTGGTGTGATTGCACGAAGATCAAGGTGGACACCCCCTCTGGTTAAATAAATGTTACTATGGGTACCAGAATCTATCTCTTAGGGAGTCTGGTATCTGGTACCCTAGTTACAAAAATGGAAAACATTTTGGACGATGGTTAATAGCCTGTTTTGTTTCATATGAGATAAAGGAGTACATATAAAGTGCATATCTATAATTTTGTTTCGAAAGGAAGGGAATTTTTATTGAAAGGACGTAATAGAGCAAGAATGAACAGAGCTTCACTTCCCTTTCGTAAGCTAAGCACGACGGCACGCCAGCGTGGCACCGCAGTCGACGAGTGGCAAGTCAGTTCAATACAATTTATGTTTCACTTTTGAAAGAAGATTCAAAGGAAGGTCTACGAAATTCGTTGGTCAACCAGGAAACCTGAATGTGCTTCAATCAGGTTTCACTTTTGACTTGTACTGTTTGACTCAAAATGTTCTTTTAGAGAAGACTAGGGAGCCAAAGCGTTCTCTTCGCTCGTGCTCTAGCATTCTATCTCAGTGTTTTTATGCTTATTGCACTTTTTCAAGTGACCACCATTTGATTCAGCATGAAATCAGAACAGTTGTGATCATTCATAAGAATTCAACTAGCTAAGAATTGTATGCTGTGCACCTGAAAATGAGAAAATCAGACATGCCCCGTTCTATAACATCCCTGTTCTCCCAAATAAGATTCACATAAACCTCAACAAAATTGTTATGTTTCCAACACATGAATTCAATAGCAGATGCTTCAGGGTTCCCTCACGTGTCTTAGCATCAGAATCATTAATGAGACAATTTTGCCTTCACCCCTTGCCTCTTTTTGAAATTCATTCAAATGTTATAGTTGGTCCCTGCAATTTTTCTCAAAGCTGAGACATCCTCTGATTGCTCTATTCTATCATGAACTCTTAAGGAGCTATTGTTACCTAGAGCTTTTTGTGTACGGGCTGCATCTTCAGATAGTCTGAAAATCAAATTTGGCCTCGTGAAAAAATATTAGTCTCCACTTTAGTAGCTGCACTGGTGTTGAAAATTTGAATTTAGATGACTTCTCTATAAGTTCATCTACTACAAAGTGGATACATATTTTCGCTTACTTAGGCCAAATTTGATTTTCCAGTAGCCTGATTTTGCAGCATACCTGCAATAGACCCACAGTGACACTGACAAAAGACGATTGCGTTAATGATGGTGGACATGAATTTTTTACCACAATGCTTTGCGTCAGATTGATTTTCAATTGATTTTGATTGGTTTGTTCAAAACCACAAAGGATCTTGGTTAAAATTTCCTCGATGCCATCTATAGTGCAATTGTCCATTGCTCATTAAAAGCTGATCATTGATGCTCTAAATCTATTGATAGATACATCTGTCTTGGAACCAGCGATGTATCAAGGAATTCGAAAGGGTAGGGGTCTGATGGTCGCTTTCCTTCGAACAATTTAAGTCAAACCTGGAGCTCATTTATAAAGACATTCCATACATAGATTCGTTTCAAATATCTAAAAAAGATGGCTCCTTGGGTACTTCTCTGAATGGTTAGACTTTGAGTAGAAAGCCTCTCCCTTCCACGCTCCATGGGAAATATTGATAAATCTCCCTACCACTTTCTGCTCAAATTTGAAAGAAATGCAAGTGTAAATAAAAGCTGAATAATATGCTGTTTAAGCATATCCTTTTTATTTGCTTTTTCAAATAAGAACTCTTCTTTTTCTCAACGAGGACTAGTCTTTCCATTGCAGTTTGATCCAACTATCTAAGGATTTCCAACTCCTCGGTAAAATTTTCTAATCTTTTTGAATTTGTCAATTTGCATTTCACTCATTCGAAATAACTTGCGAAATTTTTTCCAGAACAAAATGAAATGAGAGATGAATGAGGAATATTTATTGGGATGAATGAGGAATATTTATTAGGATCACAGTGCAACAATCAGATGTGAAATCGAAATAAGGAACATGGAAAAGTATCAAAAGAGGCTTGAGACAGGGCTGCGTATTCTCTCCAGACGGTTTTCCATCTACAGTGAAAGAATAATGAAGAAAATAGAAAACATGCCAGGTGCTAAAGTGGGAGGGGTTACTATTAACAATGTACGCTTTGCTGATGATACAGTACTCATAGCGAACACGGAAAAAGATCTTCAGGACTTAGTAAACAAAATAAATAAAGAGAGTAAAATATATGGTTTATTACTAAACAAAACGAAAACATATACTATGGTACTCTCCAAAAAGAAAGAGATTCCAAAATACAGCATCGAGATTGATGGAGTAGAACTTGAGCAAGTGAGACAATTTAATTATTTGGGTAGTATCCTTACCTCATGTGGCAGAAGCAAAGTCGAAATCGACAGAAGAATCGGACAAGCAAAAAGTGCATTTGGGAATATGACAAACATTCTAAGTAACAAAAAATCTCAGTCCAAACAAGGCTTAGGAAATTAAAAGCTTGCATTTGGCCCATCATGAAATACGCTTGTGAAACTTGGAACATATGAAAAGAAGAAGGAAGGAAAATTGATAGTTTCAAAATTTGGTGCTGCAGGAGAATGCAAAAATCAGTTGGACCGAAAGGAAAAATAACGATGAGGTGCTGATGTCATATTGGCGTAGAGAAAGAGCTACTGAACGGAATAGAGAAAGAGCTACTGAACGGAATCAAAGAACAACAAATGAAGTTTTTCGGACATATAGAAGGAAATGTAGAAGAATTGATCACAACAGGAAGAATTGAAGGCACTAGGGACAGAGGGAGACAAAGAATAAAACAGCTTGACAACATTAGAGGTTGGTGACAACTAGACAGGAGCTGTGAAGTGATTAACAGTTGCCAAGATAGAGAGCAATGGAGGTCCATGATCGCCCAAGCCATAAGGCACGGCACCTGAAGAAGATGATTTGGAAAGCAATTCTTTAGAAACTGATTTCTGTTGAACAAATTCAGCGCATAGGCCTTTTACACTCCATTCCTTAAAGCTATGACATATGAAGACTACATTCTCCTTGTTTTGATGACAATAGATCCATTACGTGTAGTTGATGTCATGATTCTGCAGCAACTGCAGATACTCGCACAAAAACTCGAAAAAAATACCCTTAAACGTGGTTATAAAAATTGGAACCAACGTTTTCCTGTTTCTCAGCATGCCAAAGAAGATAGAAAAGCTCGTTGCCACAAATCTTCAACGAAAAATCACTCAGCCACTTTTTGCAACATAGGGCCATGCACTATTTAGGAAAATCTTTACGAGTTGTTTTGTCTTCTTCGCTTATTCGCCCTCTGATTGGTCCGCGAATATGAGGCTTTTGAGGTTTCCAGCGTATGACCATGAGCAAAAATAGGCTAAAATCTTTAATTCCTATCTTAGTTTTTTTTAGTGCAAAACGTTTAATTTTTCCACATTTCTAAACATTGCTGAATAGTAAATCTGCAGTTTAAACAAATGTCACTAAGAAGCCAGGTAGAACTGTGCAACTAACAAGTGTTTAGTAGACTGAATAATTTTATTTCAATGAGCCTGGCATTTTTCGCTGTGACGGTTACAGTAGTGTCCCGTATATAAGAAACGATGCTTTCAATTTGAGGTCTGATTTGTTTCTTATAAAATGAGATATGAAGTTCAAATCAGGGTAAAGTTTCTTAAGTTTCTCATTAGAAAAGTCATGCACTATCAATGAACCACTGAAACACAAGTTCCATTGTCATACAAACTACACTATTTGGATCTGTATTTGTGAAAGTTCACTACCAAGAATAGATGCAATTATTCCAGGAAAATGCTTTTTGCTTCATTTTCATGTAAAATTCTTCTTTTCTATTGAATATGTATTGTCCGATTCAACTGCAAAGCTGAATTGGTTATGCTTTTCAAATTTCTAATATATGCATAGTTTTTGAATAAGAAAACACCAGCTTCAGATAAGAGGGGATATTATTTTGAAAATCAAGGTCTTGTTTTTCTTAAATTCATGTTTCTTACCTGCGGAACACTACTGTACTGAAACCAGATTAAATGCAATTTGATTTGTATGCTGAGATAGCCACAAATATCGCTTTAAACTCAACTCTTTATCAGTGGAGAACAACCCCCTTTGTCAATAGGCTTTGAAGTTTGATTAAATTTCACAATCGATCATTGCAACTGGTATTCATATTGTCGATTCCCATAGGCGGTTCAAAATCAATTAGCGCTCTCTTCACAATCAGTATGAGTAATCGATCACAAAGGGTCGATAACATATTTATTCAGATTTCTTACTGGTATCTTACAATGAATCACCAGGATTTCAACTTCGGGGACTTTTTGTATTGATACCATGTCCATTAATTTTCCATAAATCAAACTGACGAGACGTAAGTCGTTTTTCGAGCGGTCATTGGACTTCATTGGACTTAATGCTTGCTGAGAAATGAAGTTACAGCTTTGAAATCATTGTATTGGACATCAACACTTTCACAAGGTTTGTTCAGAACGAGAGGACTTCCACAACTAGAAACCTAAAGTGTTCTTCTGCCGGGATTTTTTTCCAGTTATATGATCATGGTAATGCACTCATGATTGACAAGGCGTAAATCAGAATCGACTCAAAATCGAGTAACTGACACGAAATTACTTGCAAACTGGCATTGATGCTTGATATAAGAGCCTTTCATACGGAATGAAATCGCTAACAACGCCTGTAAGGGTAAAAAATGGCTAAGCAATTTTGATCATGAAGGTTCTTGCTAATTTGCTAGCATGTATATCTATATACCATACATACACAGTATATTGCTAGCTTATGTACCTATATGCCATACATACGTATCAAGGTGTGTACAAGAAAAGGACGGCTTGGAGTTCTTTAATCCTTATTTTCCTTCTTCTGTTCTCGACGTGTATCGACTCTATGGTCATCATAAGGAGAAATATTTACCTAACTACATATCTTTTTGGATATGCATTGAGAAGAAGCTTATGAGAGTATATATATATATATATATATCCATATCTATGTATGAATAGAAGCTAGAGGACCTTGAGGAAGATCTGAAACGTCGAACATCATTACAAAGCCTTCCTGATGGATACAATTGATTACTCAAATCACAAGACAGTACCTCCTTTAACCCTATAGTAGTTGGGCTATCTAATATATCTACTTCTGGATGGTGACAAAAAGGCCCTAATCTTCATCACTGATGATAGGTAGAGCAACCGAACTGCACCTGCAAATAGTATCGATTCATAGTATCGATTCTCCACAAACACGGAAGATAGCGACCAATTACTTTCATCGAAGTTGTTTTAATCGACATTGTCGTTGATATGACCAAGGAACGTGAAAAAAACAACAGAGCGATGAAAATACGATCAAATCTTATTTCCTGCACTATTTCCATCAAAAAATTATATTCTTGATGCACTATTTCAAGTGAAATTCTTGTGCATAAGGTAGTTTCATGGGATTGAAAGTTGCAGTTTCTCATCCCAAAAACCAAAATTGCAAACTTGTGGCCGGACAGGTCTTACAAAAGCGTATCTTTCCAGTTATTTGAAAGAAGCTACCCAATAGGCATTTTCTTAAAGTTGAAGAGTTTCAGCGGGATAGTATCTTTTACTGACCATGATGTCAGGAAAAATAAAAGTCTACTGTTTAGAGGGAGGGGTGGTGCGATTTGCCTGCAATCAAACAAGTGTCAAATAACCAGCATAGGCTAAGGAAATTCTGTGCCTTTCTGCAGGCATAAATTTTGTGTTCCTTTATACACGGGTCTGTAGCTTTTACGAGTGGTCAGTTGCTGCATCAATCATTTCTTTTTTTTTCAATCTGAAGTGCAATGTGTATCTTCCTATTCAGATAGGTAAACCATTTTAAACAAATAACAATCGACTAGGGCTCACAGCGTGTAATGCTGAGTGAGGCTTAGATAAAAACCCAAACTGCTTCATAATGACATCCAGCACACAGCTGTAATTATTTAGCCAAGATATTTTTTCAATGAATCTGCATCCCCATGTTTCCTGCATTAGTCACACTACTGAGCCAACATTTGTCAGACCATCAAAAAGCACCGAGGATGTCGTGCCATCAGTAAGATGAGAGATGTACATCGAAATGAAATGTCATAATATGATTGAAAATGCAATCGAAGTAAAATGTCAAAAAGAAAAAAGATGGAGAAAAAGGTGGCATATTGTCACTTAAGTCCGTTACATACGCTTACTTAGCATATTTCTGTTGGTTATTTATTGTTGCTAACCAGATTTATAAACAAAACAGATGAATATCTCACGAATTACATTATTTTAGCTAATTAGTTTGCAAAATTTCGCGCTAATGCTGTTGATTCTTTTTATTGGTTGAAAACTTTCAGCATTTCTGATTTAGTTCAATTAATCTCGATAGCGAATGATCGGGTTGCCTACACGCAGACTCAACTGGCTTCCGATACGGAGGGGCCGGTTGAAGGAATTCCATTCCGCATCGGAAGCCAGTTGAGTCTGCACGCATGCTAATGATGAAGTAGTCCTTACTGCAATAATTTTTGCTACGTGATCTTATCAGGATTGCACAAGGAGAAAGATTGATATCATTCTCTGAAATAATGCGAATGGCAGTGATTGCATCGTTTGCAAATTTCATTTCATTTGAATGCATCGTTTGTTCAGTTGTGGTAAGCCCTAGAGAAATGTAAAAGATGACGCTAAGGTGCTGCATTTCATGCAAAGCCAAATTTAAAGCAATCAAGACTTTCCTTTCTGTAACACCTTACGCCTGTGGCAAGGTCCAACTTCACTTTCCAACTACACTTTCAACAAAAAAACTGAAACTTTTAACTTGAAGCATATCAACCAATCAACCAACTAGTCGATACACCTTCCCTTGATAAGACAACAAAAGAATACTGATGCATCACTTCACGCAATTTTTATTGTTTCAAAACAAATTGCATTGTTAAATTGTAAGCATCGTCAACTTTTTGTGGTGGGATGACCAATGAAAATTTCCGATATATGAAAACGAATTAATTCATATAGAGCTTAAGTGTTCAATAGGAAGCTAAGATCTTTTTGTGCTCGTACATTTGATGTTTATCAGACACCTTGAAGAAATGAATTTATTTCAAACAATTTATTGTTTATAGCAAGTGCTTGCTTTGTTTATAATCAGTAGGACGGTACATACGTCATTGCTGATTCAACATTGTTTTAGATACGTGCCATTTTCTATTTCTTTCTCAACAGAAATCACACGCTATCTGATTGCTTGCTTGAATCTACAATGCAAACAATGGATGCACTGAATTATCGAAAATCTGTTTATGAAATTCATTCGAGTCCTTTTTAAGAGGTCTACTATCAACTCAAAATGTTTGCATAATCACTTTGAACGTAACAGAGAAATTTGCTTCAACAATCATCTGCTTTATTCTATTCTCACAATGATATACACCACGATCAACGTGTCGCTTGTTTCTTGTGCCGCACATTGAAATATGCATAAAAGAAACAGAGTAACAGATTGAGTTCAAGGATTGGAGGTGCATAAAGATGGCTCTAGCTACTTGAGGTCAAATTCTAGGCTATCTCATGTAAAGATTCCAGTTGATATAAATCAGTTTCCCACGTATAGTGTGGCAAGTTTTACAGGCTCTTGTTTTGTGAGATTAACTTTATCAAGCGCTTATGTAAACTTGCATTTCCTTCAACTGACGATAGGGCACATCATCTTTAAGAGACGTACTTGAGCATAGCGATTATTGATATCCATTGTATTAAAGGTCTTTGCATGTTCATTTCGTCAAGTCTTCATCAAAAAGGTAATGCAGCATTGAAAGTTAGGAACCTAATTCTTTTTATGTCAACATAAAGCAAAAAGCAACTGCCTCCCATCCCGACTGTTTTCCTCATAATGAGAAGAGACACAATGTTATGCTTTCATACTATGAGAGATACTTATAATGAGCTTGCTATTACAACATAATAAGAAGAAGGAGGAGAGCTGCTGCTGGAACCTGCAATGAAAATTCTTCTTTATGCGCCTAATGAAATAATGATATTATATCATATGATCATTATTCAATTCTTGTTACATAGAATTGCATCAATAATACTAATTTAGACCAACTACAGCAAATCTAAATGGAAACTAGTACCGTGGTCTGTTTTGCCAACGGCATATTCTGCAGGTGTAATGTTCTCCAGCCAAATTTCTTATCTTGCCTTAAAACGTGCAAGTATCGGCTCTTGTTTTACACTATCATCAAGGGTATCCCCAAGGAAAGATGGTCTCGGAAAGATAACGATTCTACTCCATATGATGTTTTCTTAGCCCTTTGAAGTTTCCAAAGAATTTTTTCCTTAGGTCATAGGCCACATGCTTCTCATCATGAAATTCCCGATACAATCGATAGATTCATCACATTAAAGGACCTGCATATATTAGTCATCTGCTTTTGCAATTTTTTATATGGCTTGTTAAAAGCTGTTACTGCGAGCCAGTAGTGACTGAAGCAAAGATTCATAGTAATCGTGGAGGATCTTTAGTGCACGCATATGACCTTGATCTTTTTCTTGTTTGCACCTTTAATGCAGAATATCCATATCAAATGGCAATAATTGTAATTCGACAAAGTCACCAGATTGGAAACTGATAATGCTTGCTCCCGGAAAATATGCATATTTAGCCTAGAAAAAGCGCTGGTCTTTTTTGACTTTATAGCACAAAGCAGCAAATGCTTGTCAAACTTTCTGTTGTTGTCAGTTTTAATTCAAAGAAGTTTAACATGCTCTTTTGCTGGTACTTACACCCTTGAATATTTAGCCGCAGTCGTCGCTCTCTTTTCAGAACAAGAAAACTCATCTGGAATTTCTTTTGTTTACTACAATGCCATTGCATGTGAACCATTCTAGCAGTTTGCTTAGATCGTTTCCCAAAAAGTCACTATTTCTTGATGCTCATTTTCACGGGCAAAAAAATTGAGATCTTCTACCAAATTGCAAATATCAAAATCCGGGTTCATGAGAAACAAGTCATTAATAAAGATTTTGAGTAGCATGGGTCCTAACACTGACACTTGCGGACCCACCACATGTATTTTACATGGAGAACTTCTGATGGAGCCAATCTTTACATTTTGATATCTGTTGTTTAGATAGTCGTACATCAGGCAAATGCTGTTGATGCTAACTCCATGCGCCGCCAGCTCTGTATTAGAAGGTTATGAGGCCAAAGAGCGAGGCCAAAAATAGTCGATTCTCGTACAATGAAGAAATGTGACAAGGCAATTTTCCAACACGACCTGCACCAAATAGATTGGGAAACCATTCTTAAACCTATGCTAATGATCCATCTGCAATGGCTGGCACACGTCGCTTTTGAATATGCATGCTTCGATCAAGAAAAGAATGGTGAGATCAGAATTTGCTCTTCGGTTAACTCCAAGTCTTAAAAAATCGATGGGGACAAGGGACAGACTGAAAAAAGTAGCGGCGAAATCTCCTGAAATGTGGTCAGCTTATACCAAGCAGTGGAATAAAGTGACCAAAGAATTTCGATATTCTATTCATGATTATTACAAAGGTTTAATTAAGAAAAACAAACAAAAAATAACATCTCTTTGGGAGAGCTTAGAAACTTTTCGTATGGTTTGTTAATTGTTTGTTTATTTTTTGTAATGTGTATCTTCTTTGGATAGGGTTGGATTTGAGTTTATCCAGGTCCAGTTTTAGGTTCTCATGTACTGTTGTGACTCGTCTATACCTCAGGCCTTGGCTGAAAATGACGCTATTTTTGCAGTTGTTTGGGCGAAAGGACTCTTTGTGTAGGAGTGCGTTGTGTTAGGTCAGGTTTGATTAGATCAGGTTAGGGCAGGTGTGTTGCGTTAGGTTTTTGTAGGAGTGTGTTGTGTTGTGTAGGATGTCTGTTGCGTTAGGTCAACTTTCCATGTAGATTCCGAATTTTTGATGCTTTTTTTCAAATTTTTGTGCCATTTTGCCATGACATCACAATGAAATCCATAGGAACTTGTAGTGGTTCTGCCGACAATGGGCTTGAGCCAACGATTTGTTTGTAAAATGTCAAAAGCTTACGAAAGACACTGCTTCAGGGAAAATGGTAGTGGAAAGCCTTTAGTCCAAAGGTTTGGCTAAAGGTTTAAGACCACCCAAGGAGAAGAATGAAGAAAATCTGTGATTATGATGTAAGTGCCTTTGATATTCGATAATTCAAAAATTTAGAAATCATTGAAAATTAATTCAAACAACTATGAAATTTGTTGCTTCACGTTAAAATTAAGTGCTGGTCGTAAATGTATGGTGAAAGCTGTGGACTAAAGGCCCTCCAGTACCTTATTTCGAAGAGCAATATTTTTTGTAAGGTTTCGATATTTGAATACAAATCATAGATACGAGCTGTGCATAGATTGATGTAAAATCCAGCTGAGCAACACAATTTTGGGGTCACACCCCTTGTCGGCAAAGCCACTACAATTTCGGAGAATTTCTGTAGATTTCATTGTGATGTTATAGCAAAAATCGCGTGGAAATTCAAAAAACAACATCAAAATTAGGAATCTACATGGAAAGTTGACTCAAACAAAGTCCAAGAGAATAAGATAGGCAGGGTTCTATTTAGTTACTCAAAGGAACGCTGTTGACAAAAAAGTGGTCGTAAACTTTAGGCCACGAATTTTAAAACGGTTTGCATAAGTAAGTTTGAATTTTCAGAAATTTCGTTTGGCATGTAACGTTAGATACACTAATCAAAAGCATTTCTTTCTTTCAGTGAGAAATGGCTATTGGACTAATTGTCATTTCGCTTTGGTTTACTGAACTAGCATCAGGTAAGCCTGAAGTTATGTTTACTTTGCAACATATTCAGCTGCAGTGAGGATTTCTCAGCTGTATCGCGGATCCTCTCCCAAATAAAAAAATTACAGTAAAAAACCTGAAGGCAGTCTAAGCTTTCTAGCGTATTAAGGGAGCCAAAAAAGACTTGAAGCTGTTATTAAGAAGCCTTATTTTGACACAAGTAGGCAAATATCGTGCTTGTTGAACTCTTATTGTTCAAAGTAGGACCAAAAAATGTTGACAACGTTCTGTCGCTAAATCTAAATATCATCCTGCCATGCATTGTCTCAAAACTCTGCTCTATTAGCACCCTTACATCTCAACTAATGTGAGCACCCTGAGCATACATCAAAATATCTATCCAGAATGTAAAACCGCGACGACTGCAAGTAGGTTGCTAAAAATGATAAAAAGACGTCAAGATACTAGCAATCGAATACGGACGTATCACATGCTATCGATGAATCATAAAATGTCTCTTCCCTGTTGTCTAATTTAAAGCTTTTCCCATAAAAAGGGTGGAATATTGCAACCAAATGCTCTTGGGACTATTATGAGCAGGAAAAAGGATAACCTCATTTTCGTAGTGTGGAAACAATTATTTTGCAAAAACTTTCGTAATTGGTTGTGTATAACTTGGAAAAGATTGTAGAACTCGAATTTGAGAATTAGTCAAACATATTTGTGCTAAAAAGACTGATTTGTGACTCGTGAATGCTGAAGTTTTATTTGAAACAGATGCAACTCCTGTATTTCTGTGAGACTGTATTACTTCTACACTTTGATTATCACATGATACTGCAAAATTACTTTCAATGTTTTAACTGCTTTGTAAGCAGTGAGCACAACAATAGCTAAGGTTGCGTTTCTATTAGCCGAGTTGAGGGTGTTTCCTTGTAAAACTTGTCCACTTTTGAGAAGCCTGGTATTTTTCCATTGCTCCTGGCTTTGATTATTCAAAATCTTATTATCTCAGTTTTGGACAGAGCTAACAGTGACTTTGATTTACTTATACAAGAAAGTCTACTTATTTTGCGTGATCCTCCTTGACTGAACTCACAACAGTCTTTTTTCCCTAGCTCTATTTTAATTATCATTCCTTTCGGCTTGTCCTTTGGCTTCCTTATATACGTAGGAGCTGAAAGCAGGCACTTTTAGTTGTTTATCGCTGAGTATAAATAGAGTCGTGTGCTTTGAAAACTTAATTCGAAACGTCAATACTATAAACATGGACTACCAAACATCAACCTTACGGTGATGATTTTATAGCTAACGGATTTTTCTTAACTGGAAATGTAATTAACTTGGAATTATCAAACTTGAAATGCCTTTTTGGTTTTTGAACATGAATATGATTATCGTCGCAATTCTTGTTCTCCGTTTTTTGGTGAAGCTTCGATTTCCTGCCAATACTCCGATTTCTATTATCATCGTCAGCCCTTCTTTGAAAAGAATCTTGAAAAGAAGAATAATGTTGCTTCATTTGCAATATTTTTCACTTTTCCAGAGCTAATCAATGTCTGTGTTTCTATCATATGCTAGTTCTGTTTTAAAGCCCATGCTATTTCAACTTTCCACCCTTGAGAATTTATTTTAAAGAATCCTGGTTATGAGCTGGAGCAATGGGGCTTTGAGGCCAACGCGGAAAATTCTCTGCCCAGATACGTAGAAATGGAGGCTAACGGAAATGCAGCCTTTGTGTTATCAAAACTGAGCATTGTCAATAGACTGATTATATGGCCATACTTATCGCCATTGAAAGGCTGCTGGACACTCCTAACTACGACTCATAATCCAACACGATTATTTTGAAATGATTCTATCTTCCTCCTTTCGATATGGGCTCAAGTTAAAAACACTCATACAACATTAACAGAGACACTCGTGTTTTTCAAATAAAACACTTTGATTTGAAAATTTCACAGTAAGTCAGTAAATTCTTAGTGAAAGCTGCAGAATAATGCCTACGTACAAGGTTGATATGTTCACAAACTGTTTTCATGGTAGTCTTGATCGTAAGACTTTCTCCTGCCAAGTTAAGTTTCTTGAGACTCTGCTTGAGCTTTGAGTCTCCGTTGGTCGACATCAATCAATCCAATTCGCAAGCAGCCTTGTTCCAAAAGGCGTTCGAAAGTGCAACAATGTCAGTCCAGAAAAAAATTGCTTTAACTCTGGGTCCTGGGATGGGCGGTCTCGGTTCGGTGCACTAGTCTCGTTTTGAATAGTGATTCCTGGGACTCATCGTGATCAGTCTAGTTGGTCACGACAAGTGACGACAATTAGCTTCAATCAGTACGAGATCATTTTGGAAACATGCTTCAATAACGTGAACTTAATTTCCTTAATCGTCGATATTGGTGTTTGAGAGAATGATAGCTTTAACCTTTTGGCATAAGTCTCGTTTTGATGCTCAGCGAATAATTCAACAATTACTTGGCAAAAGTTGAAACAAGACAAGAAATTCAATAGATGCGAAAGTAATCAACGTGGAACCTCTGTAAGTTGTTGACCCGAGGGGGTACTTCACTATAAATTCATACGGGGGGTGCGCACCGCAAGGATTTCTGCTACCACCCGATCCCAGAAATTTGGTTCGATATGTATACCCGATCCCAGAGTATATGTCAGAGATTGATACCCAATCCCAGAATTTTGAAGAAGTAACAAAAACAATTGGAAGTCAAAGGGATAAGAGATCGAGGGCAGGGAACGAGAATTTTTGTCCCAAGTGGCCATTGGAATGCAGTTCTGATCTGAGCACGTTTTTAAACACAAAAAATACTTGAAATCTTTTCACCTGAAACTGACCACGTGTTGCTCGAAGAATTATTCACTTGTACTTTCATTCAGCACCCATTACAAGAATTTTGAGTATGGCAGTAAACCCCAATCCCAGACAATTCCAAGTGAAAGTAAACCCCAATCACAGAAATTTTCCAGTAAAAGTATATCCCAATCCAAGAATTTTCAGGCCAAAAACTACCCAACACTGTCGCACTTCCCCGTCTTACCACATAGTGAAATACCCCCCCCCCCGCCGGGGTTGTTGACTCCTGTGGCAGTTCATCATTTGTGAACATGTTGAAGTTATACCGATCAAAGTGGAAATATTACAAGTGTATTGTTGACTTGTGCTCCATGCCAGGCAAAAGGTCTAGTTTAAAGGTGAAAGCAAATTCTAACTTTAAAGATTTCACATATCAAATTATCGATTATGAACAAAGCGGTAGTTATATATATAAAAATTAACCATCCAGGATTGCCTTGTAGAATGATTTCAAAGAAAGAAAGAATCTGAACTGAACGCTGTTTTGATGAACTTTAAAGAATCTTCGAACGTACACAATGTTGATACAAGCTCTAGAGCCACTCTATTAGCGCTGATCTAGGCTCTTTTAGAGAATAGCTAAAAGGTCTATTTAGGCTGAATTGCAAGACACAATACCACGCCCGTAAACTCCAAGCCTGAAATCTGACTTCCGGCCTCTGTTGCATGAAAGCTGTGGTGCGAAAGTAAAATGTCTTAGTGAATGGCGCCAGCAGGCAAACCAAGTGTCGCAAAGCGAAATATCGAGACATAACGCAATCGCTGTATCTTCGCTTTCTCAACTTCTTTAAGAGCTTTGAACTCAAAGTTTCTTGGTTTTTCAAACTTTTCAAAGGCTGTGGACAACTTTGTTTACAAACTTGTGATGCAGTACACCAGGTGAGCAGTCTGTTTCGTAAATTTAACGTTTGTCTTTGGTTTCATGACAATTTCGTCTCAAGTTTCGAATTCCTTGACATCATTTTTTGACCTGCCTTTCCATGTTTTACGAAATTTCGACCAAATAAAGTTATAGTTTTCTCCCTTTACACTTGGCCTCGATGTTTTGAGAAAATCTATTATGCTAGGCTTGCCGCGTGGCGCCTGCGGTGCCGCGCTGGCCCGCCGTCGTACCGAGTAATTTCTTAAGGAGGAATTTGCTGCGCCTGTTCACATTTGTAGTTGTTAACCACTTTATGTAGGCAAACTATTGTGATAACGGTTTTATTATGGTTCGATCTATGAGGTATTATGGTTCATATATATGCTCGACAATTGTTCAATTTCCACTCTTGAGGTTCATCACTGCTCTTTTCACCACTCCCTACTATTTTGTTGCATCCTTACTCTTTCTCACGTACACCCACTCTTTAACCCTACCTCATCTGGGAGTTCCTGAGGGGGCGGATTCCACTCTCCTCTATTTTTCCGCTGTAAAAGCATGAGCAATAGGACACCCAGTGTGTAGCAGTTTGAAATTTATGTTCATTGTATTTTTTTGGCATCCAATATTATGGAGTGTCGTATGCGTCTAAATGGTTAATTTTCATGGTATTTGTCAGCTTTATGCGCTGTTTTCTCTTTCTCTTTCTGTTTTTTTGTCATTCCCTTTCTATTTATTCCATTCCCTTTGTCTAATTAACAAAATTTTCCTCTTCCCTTTGCCAAATTCTCATTCCCTTTATACTTGTTATCATCCCCTTTATCCTTATCATCATTCTCTTTGTCTAATTACAGCATTTCTAATTCCCTTCGTCAATTCACTTTCCCTTTGCCAAGTTATAATGGTCTTTCTTATGTGCATTTCTTATTCCATTTGGCCATTGCCTTTCTCTTTGGCATTCCCTTTCTGTTTGTGTTCATGGCCTTTCTCTTTTATCATTACATGATGTATTGCGGAATGGTATGATGCATTGCGGCATGGTATGATGCATTGCGATTTTTGGCGCTAAATTTTAGCCGAATCAACACACGTGGAAGAAACAGCCTAAGTTTCGACGGTCTTCCTTAAAGGTGATCTGAAGCAAAAATTTTTATTGATTCAAATTAATAGCACTGTCGAATGATGCAGACTCCTGTTTGAATTTCTTTGATATCTCTCTTTGTTTTCAAGTTATCCACTGATATCAAGTTTCAGTTGATGACGTCATTTTGTCTGCAAATTGCTAGGATGATGTACTAGAATATAGCTGTATCTAAGTTTTGAAAGGTTGCAGTTGTCGTAGACATTTAAGTTGAGCAAAATAAATGTAATAAAAATTGTTTCATGGACTGATATGATGTTTAGAAAGGTATGTAAATTTAAGAAATATTCTTGGAATCGATTTCCTTTAGGAAACATAGCCAGCCTTGTATATTTTCATTACTTTTTGCAAACAAAATGACATCATCAGCCAATCATATGAAATAGTGTATAATTCGAAAATGAAACATGGTATCACAAAATGGTAAACGACATTCTTTATCATTCAAAAGTGCTATCCATTTGCAACAACAAAGATTTTCGCTTCAGATCACCCTTAAGTGAGACGAAATTTGAACGGCTGTCCGGCATGTCTTCGACAAATGAGTCCGTAAGAGAAGCAATAACACGAATAACTCAATTGGCAACTGAAGGTGAAAGACTGCTAATCAGGAGAGCTAGAGGGAGTTTGTACATCCTCAAGGGAAAGTGAAGAGTTTTCCAAAAATTCTGGGTCAACAGTCTCAGCATCAGTGTTTGAAAGCTCCCTGAAACATCCTGAGCAGTATCGATAAACCCCACAAAAGCTTCACCAGGATCAATCATGGCCCTTGCAAGCCTGTCACGAATCTACTGGCAGTGACTTGTCACAGGGGCGGGTCCAGACCGAATTTGAAGGGGGTGCAACTTGGAGAGGGTGGGCCAAAAGCATGATGGAAAGTGAGCACGCCAAAGGCTCGTGAAAATTTTTGGGCCGTTTTTTGAGAAAATTCTCTGGTTTTTCTACTGAATGACGCCTTAGTTTATATGTTTCCTGCATTCAAAAGGAAACTCTGCAAAAAAATGCATTTGGGTCAGGATAAGGGGACTGCTCTTGTCAAAAAGGGGGCGCCAAGGCTGAGTTTACATCGTGAAGGGGGCGGGGGCAGTTGCTCCCATCTGCCCTCCTAAATCCGCCACTGATTTGCCATAGTATTCCTGCACTAAACCAGACTGAACTGAGAATCGACGTACACATGTTGAGCATCGAAACTGAGGCCGTTCCTTCCATGTTTGTTGATTCGGCTAAAATTTCGCGCTAAAAATCGCAGTGCATCATACCCATTGATCATACCATGCCGCAATGCATCATACCATGCCTTAATGCAACATACCATGCCGCAATGCATCATGTAATGATAAAAGAGAATAAGAATAAGAAATGCACACAAGAAAGACCATTAGAATTTGGCAAAGGGAAAGTGAATTGACAAAGGGAATTAGAAATGCTGTAATTAGACAAAGAGAATGATGATAAGGATAAAGGGAAAGATAAACAAATATCACAGGGAAACCAGATTAAATATTAACAGTTGCATTTATTGTTTGATAATCTATATTATTTTTCATTAACTTTGTTATTTGGTAATTTCTTCTATTTTCTATGTAGCTCCATTTCTTATTCATTTTCCGTGACCTCTAATGTGCCACGGAGCTAACTTTACCGCGAGGGAGCGTGAAGCGAGGGAGGAAATAGGAAGGAGCGCAGAGCGGAGAAGAGAAGCAAAAGACAAGGGAAGAAACATCGCCGAAGTTGCCTCGCTGCGTTCTCGTTGTTTCCCTTTGTGCTGAGCTTGAAATCCTTTGTCGTCCATTGTCGTCTTACGACTCATGACGTCAGAAAATGGGTGTCCTTCGAAACCCATTTGAGGGGTTATTTGACTTTTCAAAAATCCCAACATGATCTCTATTTCCTTGGCATGGCTTGGGACCTATTTAGAGAGGGATTCAGTTCCGGGGGTTTCATGGGGGCTAGAGGGGGTCGGGTGCAATTTCCCCATTTTTCCATCCCTCAAAATGCCTTTAGCAGTTGATTTGACTAAACTTTCTCTTCTGATAACGTTGTTATGTTTCCTCAATTGACTGTGGTTTCTTCCCTACGGTACAAATATGAGTAATTCAGAGAGGGAATGACTTTCCAGAGAGCGAGAAATGTAAGATTTATCATTTCTTGAGGGCACTGTTTAGCCATTTCTCAGGGTTTCCTCTTTTTCCAAGGAAGGGTATCCCGTTCTTCAGCATGAGCTGGGTTGTCACACAAAGTTAAGAGCGTTTTCTGTCCTTGATATGTTGCACAAATTTTTTTGTAAGAAACTTAGAATTTGGGCCAGTACTGAAAGTTTCTTAAAATTATCAAAATTTGAGTGCTCGGAGTTTCTTATGAGTTCCTTAAAGGCTCTATAACAACCTTACTGTTCAGTTTCACACCCTACCCTACCTAAAATGTTTCTTATGACTAAGATTCTTGCAACTTTCTGCTCAGAATGTTTCTTTCATCTCTAATTGTTTTGTGAAAAATCCTGCAATATGTCTAAACAGAACAGGGTTATCTAAAGGTATCATTATAAATGATTGTCACCGACATCAATTCAAACTTAGGCGGGAAAGTTTCTTAAATCTAACATATCTTTGTTTCAGTTTCTTATCGTCCCTGCAGTGATGTGAAAGGCCCCCAAACCATCACACCAGGAAGTACTGCCTGATGCCAAAGCCCCTCCACAACCCCTAAACTTTGCGTCATGGCTGTTTCCTTCACAGAAATATTTTATCAACACAAAATCATGTGACGCCCAAGTCCACTTTGTCTGCCTATTCATCTGACAATCGTTTGGGGGCCAAATCCGCTTTTTCTTCCGTGTTATTTGGCATATAAAGCATTGTTTTTGACACTGTACATTCATGAATGTCAAGAATGCTTGCGACTAACTCGAGGGGCATTTCACTCCCAAGAAATTCGTACACATTTTGCAAAAATCCTTTTGTGTTCAAGGGAAATCCATCAAATATCCGCATAAATCCTTTTGTTCTGAAAAAATTTTCGAACGCTTTTTCTAATGAGTGAAGTTCCCCTCGGACTAACTTGCCGCATTCTAGAGTTACCTGCACACAGGCGATGACGTGACGAATGCATATGCACTTTTTGGTCAGGGTCTGGGAGAGTGTTTCCGGCGAGCCCCCATTTTTGTTTATACCACCTTCCATCCTGCTTTGCAAGATGAACGAAGGAAATGAATTTCATTGAATGAAAAAGACAAAAAAGAAAGGACACCTAAACAATCGACATGTAATTTCAACTAAATTTTGACGTCAAAGAATAAAGTCTTAGGAAATAATGAGTGCTTTGTATGCGACTGGTAACTAAGACAGGCCTGTGAAATGGAGGATCATTTCACCCCAAAATACCATACGCTTTTGGCCTAAATCCATTCGTTTTTCATAAAAATGCAGCAAAAAATTGCACATATGCCTTTTTTGTTTCTTACATTTTTATGCCAAACACATAGAGTTCATTTACTTTCCTCAACTGGGCACTCAAATAGTTAGTAACTTCTCATGCAACACTTATATGGCATACTTTGCACTCATGATATTGTCCTATTACCGTGCAGCGCAGGGCCGTAGAACGCTGCTGTGATAGGGGGGGGGGCAATCGTTCTTACAACATTACAGAGCGCTACATCTAACTAATGCGTATGTTTGGCGTAGCGCCTTCAAGAAAGGAAACAGACATTACATAATTTGACCCTATTGCAACAAATACAAACCGAAACTAGCACCAATTCAGTATTACACCAAACATTGTAAAAAACAATTATAAACTCAAATGGCAATGTATGGACTTGGTAACATTTCCTATTACTGTACAGTCCAGGGCAGTAGGACGCTGTTGTGATGGGGGGGGCAATTGCTCTCCTAGGGGGCCGATAGGGATGAGCCATTTTTCAGAGTATCGTTTTTGCTTATTTTTCCTAGAGCGGAGTATCAAAAGAAAGCAATTTTTCTGGCGCTGGTTGAATAATGTGATACCAATGACAACAGGCAACAAATTCCACTCCTAAGAATTAGGTTATTAGGTTAATTTAGTTTTTTTCCAATATATTTTAATTTGTATGTATTTGAGTGGAGGGCCCCTTGTAAATCATCATTGTTATAGATGAAGGGCTACCCTCCTTAAAAATTTGAAAATGAAAATGAAAAAAATTGAAGAATCACTTGGTACGACGGCGGGCCAGCGCGACGCCGCAGGCGCCACGCAACAAGCATAGTCAACTTTTATTGGCCTAAATTTACCTATAATTCTTTCAAAGCGCAATATTTTCTAAACTAAGGCAGAAATCCTCAATATGGAGATATGACGCAATAGCTGTACGCATCTAGTTTCTAAAAATGTTCGCGGTTTTGCTGTAGCCTTTGCCATCTCCCTCAGTTTTCAAAGGCTATTGTTGCTCGAGAGCCATAACTGTTTATTCTTCGTTAACTTTATTGGCTTCCTTTCACAAACGTGTTTACTTTTTAATCGGAAAACAGATTTTGACCCTTACTAAATTTACTACATTCAAAGTTTATTTGAAGTTCATGGAAACAGAATTATTTTGGAGTACTTTGCTAGCCGTTTCAGTACAAAGGCAAGAAGAAAAATAACAACGCTTTGACTTCAAGTTCTGAGAACTTTCTTTGGGTTCGGCCTAAATGTGAACAATCATGATGTTTCTCCGTTGTTGATGAGCTTCGCACCAATAGGGAATTCCTGGCTTTGAAATAGGAGGTTACATATGTAATAATGTTAACAAGACTATCTTGTATGAAAAACTCATCGACCTTCATCATTAAACCGCATTAAACCCATAAATGCGAAGCCTACTGCAATTAGATTTATGTTCTTGTTCTTGATCAGTCTCTTTTGCACATGAAATTCCACGAGAGACTGGATGAGATTTTTTATGCAGGACAGATATTTGCTGAAAATTTCTGTATATTCCATCTTAGGATTCCCAAAAAGAGATAAGATAAAAGATTATCGTTATCAAGCACGACCCTGCTGTAGCATAAACGGCAACAACAAAGATAGGAATGCTTCTTGTTACGATGCCTGAAGGCTGATGCAATTCCGATGGAAAAGCAATGTTGCAAATTAATCATTGAATGTTGAAGCTATTACGAGAGATAAGGAACTTTCTACTGTGCTGTGTAGTAATTGATGCTGATGAATTTGTTTTGGTGATGTGAGGATTGATAACATCGTAGCAATTGAATCATCATAAAATTGAGATTTTTAATGCTTGCAAATGCTGAGACAGCCTGAAACTTCTTCTGAATTTAATCCGCACAGGTTGGAAGTTTGGAAACGTTGATAAACGTTGATAATGCATGAAAATCAACAAGAATAACTACATTTCTAGGCACAAAATGTTTCTTTGACCAAAGCCGATTGATATGTCTTTCTAGTAATTTTGAAGTTTGATATCCCTTCTCGCCTCCAGACCAAAGCCTTTGTCAACATTTTTGAGTTATGATGATTACAGTTTGGCATTTTTAGGGTCACTCAGGAAGGAGAAGTAACTTTTTTCTCAACCTCTTGATGCAAATTAGTGATTGGCATTTGAATCTGCCAGAACAGGAAGGATAAATTCAAAAGAATGGTTGACTTCCAAATAATGCAATTTTAAACAATATCAAAGAATAAAGATCAAAGGAAACAGTGCGAACTTCTCTTTCAAAGAACTGCATCTCATAAAGAATATGCCTAAATCAATAAAGCTTCATTGTGCATTCAAAATCAGCAGAAATTGACATCGATAATACATCGTGTTGAATAGGGTCTGCATCAGGGGTTTAAATGGATAAGCAAGTGGTGAAATAGTTAAATGTTGACACCCGAAATACATTGAAGTTTTACCAGTTTAGAGAAAAGTCTGTGAATCAATATTTTTAGAATTTTTCCAAATTTTTTGTCATCCCATTTTACCCCAAGCCTGCCCATTTTATCTAGTGGATCCTTGCTGTGTTTATTTATGATTTCTAAAAATCATCAAAATAGCAGTCATTGCACTTGTCCATCGGAAGTAATAACTTCAATTTCAATAGACAGCATCCCCCTTGTATCTTCTCTGTCATTTTTGGAACCATTATTTTCAGAACAAGAGAAATTATCCAGAAAATTTTCTGAAGCTTGCAAACTCTCGTCATTGAGTAGTTAACTCATATGTTCAACAAGAAGACAGCTGCTGTCATAAACGACATTTAGTTCTTGGATCCATAAACATGCAAAAATTCTTCTTTCGAAGATGTGGCCTAAACAAGTGGATGTTCTTCTGCAGTCGCGTCTTTCTTTCTGGTCGAATTGTTGCAAAAAAACGAACGCACCTCGAACAAGAAACTTAGATATTGCCTTTCACTAGTGGTAAAATGGATCGCTAGTGCTCTGCGTAGTGATTTATTGCTTCGCTCAGAATTAAAAATTTTCTTCAAGCAAGCAGCAGGAAGACCACACCGTTTTAAAAAAAGCTACGTTCTACCGCATTTTCCAAATGTCTTGGTCTTCAAGGTGCTGCCGTCATCATAGAATGCAATGAGTTCAAAAGATTATGCTCAAAGACAATGGAAACATTTTCAAAATAGGACCACCACTCCTGCCCAAATTTGTCGAGTTTACCAAGGAGTTTAGATAATTAAATCTGGTTTTAAATGTTTCTTAGATAAATCCACTATCTTTAGAATTGAATTGACACAGAAGAGTAACATCGCGTTTCCGCAAGAAACGTTGAGAGTCGTCAAACATATTCACTTCCGGTCATTTTCCTATGCATTTGTATAGGGGCATCAAAACGATGCTAAACTTCTCGAGAAAGGTGTTGTTGGACGTGATACCAAATCAGCTTACCGTTTTTGAAATATTTGATAGATCTCTTTTTATATTCCCTTGAATGGATCCAAGTGAGAACAACAGGCACCCTTTAACAGTACATAGATGAACAGTAGGGCATAGTCACATGGCAAAGTCACCAAAATAAAAAGCTGCTATAAGAGGGTGCATTACTCATAGATGCTCACATACGCAGGACAATTCTTCCTTATAGAGTTCTAAAGGTCAGCGTCTTTTTTAAAACTGTACTAAAAAAGTGATGTTAAATATTACAAGCTACACTACCTCCAAAACTACCATGCAATACTATTCGAAAGATACATTAAAATCGAAAACTTTCGGACGGAAAACTTTCGGCAGAAAAACTTCGGACAAAAGACTTTTGGACGCTTTTTCGGGAATTTCAGACAAGAAATTTTCGGAAAAACACAACATCAAAAAACAAGCATTATGCCAAAATACATGTTAAAAATAATTGTGATTCCATCCTGAATATCACTTTACAGTAGGTGATGATGATCATCACATCAACAAGGACATTTGAATGTAATTTTCGTTAGATTGAACAAGGATAAAACCAGCTGTAAACCAAATTAAATGGTGCTGCCATACGTGAATTTTTTCAAGAGACGCTTCAAGGAGCCAAACTTTTAGATACAAAAATTCAAGAAACCTAAGTACTACTGGTAGAAAGTTAATTTATTAATGTTTTATGTTACGTTTCTTTATGATCTCTATATTCAATGAATTTAAAGCTTTCGGACGAAAAACATTCGGACATTACCAAATTTCGGACAAATAAACTTTAGGAGAAAAATTTTGTCCGAAAGATTGATTGTCCGAAAGTTTTCAATTTTAATGTACTCCAGGGAGCAAAGAGCCTTGTCTGTCCCAAGGCCATTACATAAAAAAGCAGCCAAAGCCATTTTGAATTGGGTGTCACGAGAAAATGTATGTGATCGAAGCAATTTTGTTGATATAGATTTTTTATTTAGATTAGACCTGTATAACAAAAACATCTTCCAGAATATTGTACTTTGATCATGAAGGCTGATCAGGCTCTTATCCCTTCCAGGATATCCTTACCTCTATGTGACGTCAAGGAAGGGCAGAGTATGCTTAAGGAAGGATGGTGAAGACGAGTCCTTGACACTAACAGTGAATGAATGTTGCAACGGTCAAGCAAACCCAATCGAGTTCAAAGATAATTTGATAACAAGAAAAAATTTGTGCTTGGGAGCAGATGATATAGCAGACCTTATTGCAGGTGGTACTCTAAAATGGAAAAAGAAAGGTAAGTAAGATTGCTCAGAGTAAAATGGTATTAAAATCACTCGCTTGAAAATCACGATAGCCTTGGATGAAAGATTTTAGCGACAGCAACATTGCCTTCCCTCCCTGAAGTTTTCCACCTGTTCTTGATTTATCAGAGTTGAATAAAGAATGATGGCCAAGAAAACAGAAAGAAACTGATCGCATCGAGAAATCAAAGAAATGCTTTATCTCTTCAATCGTAAAGTATATTTCACATAAAGAGGTGAAAGTGCCTTTTTGAGTGATGTATTTTGCGTCCAATCGGACAAAATACTTTTTCTATTCCTCTGTTCTTGATCTATTGCAAAATAAAACAGGCAAGCATGGGCGGTGGCACGAGATGGAATGGATCCACTCTACGCTGTTCGGTCGCTTTCCTTCTTAGGAAGAGATGGTGTTAAAGCACATTAGGCATATCTTTTGGCAGTCAATTGAATCCTTTTATCCACGATACTTTTCAGGGCTGATGCCACGATACTTCCAGCCATCAAGGATTCTACCAATCATGTACGGAAAAGTTTCGAGATGGCACCCCTGCAGGCAATCCACTAAGGAACCGGGCAAGCAGACGATGGTAATAAAAGTTGGCAGGTTTACCACAATGACTCAAACATTGCCTTTTTTCTAAGCAGCAATGATAATTCATGATAAGTTTGCTTCGTTCTCTCATCCACCTCTCCGTGAACGACAGGTACGCTCAATCTGAGTGGAGGTTAACATGAAGGTAATATGAGACACTGATAATCCCAAAAAAAGAACCTGAACAACCATAATGACGGACTATGTTCTATGCATGTAGTGTTTCTGTACACTTTAGGGCGATGTATGTTCGGTCTCAGAAAATAAACACAGAACTACCAAATTCCCTGTAAAGCTCATCTGCAATAGGAATACAGCAACTGACCTAAGGTTACCTAAGAAAAACTCAAAAAATGGACAGAAATGTTTCTCCTTTAGAGGTGCAAGGTCTTGGAATGGCCTCACAGCTGAGTGTAAGCAGGCATCCTCCCTGTACAGCTTTAAACAGTCCCTGTTTAGTTGTAAATAGGTAATGGTGGTTGGGATTTTCTTTTATTGTAGATATTTACTTTAGATTTTAATAGGGTTTTGAATAGGCTTTTTAGTAGTATGTATTTTTCGAATTGTAATTAGGTTAATTTAGTTTTAGATTTATCTTTGTTTGTAAGCTTTTCAAATGGAGGGCCCCTTGAAAATCAACAGTGTTGAAGGGCTACCCTCCTTAAACATGTGAAATAAATAAATAAATAAATAAATAAATAAATGAATAAATAAATAATTTAATTGATAATCAAATATAGATATGATTCACAAAGATTGGTGGTTATACTGTTTGTTGTTTTAGTACATTGTAGAACGGTCTGGTGGGGGGGGGGACGAAAATCGCCCCTTCCAGTACGAATAGTTAGATCTGAGCAGATTTTGAATAACAATTTTCAATTATTTGTAAACAGGTGTATGTGGAGTCTCAAAGTCGCAGTCCCACGGTGAGTGAATTAATATTAGAATTAATTCCAATTACGTTGGTCATGACAAAATTTCTATTGAGCTTCAGCAACAGAGAAATTATAGTTACAAGATCTTCTAAAAGTGCTTGTGAAAGCAAACACGGATGATAACAGAAGATTTGTTTTACTGCTGAACAACCCATACAATCCGAATACTTTTAGATTGGCGGTGATACAACGTAAGACTGTAAAGACTATGGTCATTATCGGGCTTAGTTGTGAAGAAATGGGGTCCTTAGGACTGATGGCCGTAAAAACCTCAGCAGCAAAATACTTAACATCAACAATTAACCCGGCAATGACTTTTTGATCTATTGGCTAATTACTTTAGAAGTAACGCATAGTAATAGCATACACAAAATATTTCAAATAACGTTTTCCTAATTCCTGAAAGGAAGGATTTGTGAATAGATCTTTGCAATTTCAAAAGAAATTAATGCAATTTTGTGATAGGCTGACATAAAATGAGTAGTGGGTTACACCTTGGTAACGCGCAACGTCATGGTAGAATCTGGACTTTAAAGATAAAAATGTGTGCTCTCAATGTTCCAATATCAACAAACAAGGTATCTATCTTCAAGTTAACTATCGAGAAATAGTTCAAAGATGATTTCCCATTGATTCGAGCTTAAGTCTTTACGCCAGCCTTGATAAAATTTGTTACCTTTTTTGGACACCCGGTATGATCAAGGCCACCAAGAGGTTTTAGAAGCTCAGGGACAAAACTGCGAAATGAGGCAATGAGAAAATTTCTTTGATCGTGCCCTTTAGATTAGATAAAATGCATTTCAGAGTATTTCCGCAATCAAAATGACCAAATTCTTCAATTAAGAGGCCTCTAGACCCCGAGACTCTAAGGCGAATCGTCCCCTGCCTTCTCTCTCAGTGGCTCTGTCTATGATGCAGAGTTTCTCTTCACAAAACAGAGGTGTGTAGATATGGAATCATTGCAAAAATTATATGAGATACAAATTGCCTCGTATGAGACAATTTCTTTGGTGACCTTCCAAACATAGTGGAATAGTTACAGGTTACAGGAGCTGCGCGGCCAAATCTTTTACGGACCTTTTGTATTTGTTGATACAGCTTATAGGAAACTAATCTTTTTCTTCAGGTATGTTACGTTGTACTCCTTTCCAAATAAACATTTCCAAATTTTTGGGAGCCGCAAACACGTTGATTTTTTCCAACAAAATTGTTAGGACGTTTTAGGGAGGGAGGGGGGCTGCTGAAGACGTTTCCTTTTCTTGTTTTTTGATTAGACACAATATCTAATGATACATTGTCAACTAAACTAATGGCTACTTTTTTAAGAGAGCAAAACATTAATGTGTATATAGTACTACCGGGTGAGCCAGAAAAAAATCCCACTTTTGAAAATTCATAACTACTGCACGGATTTTAATCATTCAAATTCTAGCTAAAAGTCGAAAGATCAAAGTATTTTTGTGGTTTCTTTTTGCTTTGTTGTCCTACGAGCACTACAAGTATTGGTAAATTCAACTTCATAAAAATTTCATGGTTGCAAAATGATGGAAAAAAGGCCTAAAACATTAATCAAATCGTAAGGAATCTATTCACACCGAACAACAGGCCATAAGTGTTTCACCTCCTCAAGAGCTATAAGACATTGATCTTCAAACACATTCGAAATATTTTCAATGCCATGGCCATTAATATACAGAGGAGATCTCTCACCCTTGAGAAGTTGCATTTCCTTCGTTATTCTGTGCAAGAATTCATTCATTAATTGATCGATATTTCGTACATTTTTCTGTAATTTTCAACCTTGAAATTTTTGTAAAGTTGAATTGACCTATATTTGTAGTGCTGGTAGGACAACGAAAAAAATTATAAAAATACTTTGATCTTTCGGCTTTTAGCTAGAATTTAAATGATCCAAATCCGTGAAGTAGTCTTGGCGTTATTAATTTTGAAAAGTGGGAACTTTTTTACTGGCTCACCCAGTACACTAAGTAATAATAACATCATATTTAAGCTTTTAATCTCAACTCTATCGGTGGGTTAGCTTGCTCAATTTTTTGCTTTCTTGTAAATGGTAGTCAAATACTGTGAAAAGAGGGATAAAAATTTTCCATCTTCGTTAGTTGAAAGAAATATCATTTTTTGATTGTCAGTATGGATGCAAGAGAAATTTGGATGAAGCACTTGCATGGATTCGAGAAAGGTGTTTCCTTCGCTACTGAGAGATTGGCATGATAGGATGAAGTGGGTTTCATCTTCAATCTTATTTGGACATTCTTTGCAAAAACGCCTTACTCCTGGGGTTTGTGGTTTTGTATGGCAGTCAGATTCTATAGCAAGGCAATGGTCACTCAATCTCAGTTTCGTAAAATTCTTCTATCGAATCTATTTTGCACCATGGAAAGGTACTGCTCATATCTAATCGAATTTTTGTAAGACTTGTATACAGTCCTTTTGGGCTAGCCTGGACCAGTTCATACCAATTCTTTTGGTATTGCTGTTGGAAGGTATTTTTAATGAAGCTTTGGTTTTGGATGTAATGGAGTCATCTGTAAGCTGTGTAACGTTTGTGGTCACTGTCGTACGGTCTTTCACAGATTTTTCATATTTAAGGGCTTGGTATGCAAAGGTATTTTGGTCATGATCATTTTGTGTTTGTTTCAGGAAATTTACATTTCTAATGTTTATTTCAATTGATTTATGTCAGAGGGTATCGTCCTAGTTCTCATCGAACTAGTCTTTAGTTGTGGAGGCGTTTTAGGAATTGTGTATGGACTTTTTCAATGTCGTTTTTGTCCAAGTGATCTGCAGAGAGATTTTCGCAAGCACCCCATACTTCTTAGCCATAAAGGAAGCTGAAGCTGATTGTGCTGTCAAAGAGTTTAAACGCAGCTTTGACAGGAAGAAGTTTTAGCTTAAAGCGACTGTTTAATGCAAACATTGCCCTACTAGCTTTGCTGGCTAGTAGCTTGTGTGTTCCTTTTTAACCCTCTTAATACCTAGCTTTTTGGACCCTTGTAGTATCAGGTGAGGGGGGCACTTTATGCCCTCGGTAAAGTCGCCAATATTGCAGATAAGAGAACGAAACATTGTACAATGGTGTACAGTAACGAAATCTAAAAAACAGGCAACTTCCTCGTTTTTAATTGCATCTATGACGTCACAATGACGTTATAATTGAGGAAAATTGCAGTGTTTGCTTGCTGTTGGCAAAACTGACAATGTTTAAGTTTTTATTTGAATATTCCTTCTTTAAATGGACTAGAATGCATCACAAAGCACCATTGAATAAAAATCCGCAGTATAACATCTATTGAAGTTCAGTATATATATTATATATTCATCATTTATATACAATAGATTATCATTCTTTAATCTAAACCCCTAATTGCCAATTAAACTACTCTAAAATGCTTTAAGATAATGTATAGTAACTAAGAGAAGCAATTTTAGTCATCAAAAGTTTCCTAATTCACTTGTTATTATTTATATGGCGTCATAAACACTGATGATGTCATAAGGTTTAAAATTGCTGACATTATCAAAAATGAATAAAACTATATTTCATGTGAAAGCTCTCGTCAAGATCTATTCAATGGTTGTATTGATCTCTAATGCAGAGGTTCCTCAATCGCATTGCAAGCAAAGGGAACTACTACATAGGGAGGGAACTTAACCTCTGCGTAGGAGAGTATGGTAGTATTCTCAATGATCTGTGATAATTCTGGAAGAAAACAAGAGTCCCTTCTTTTCTCTAACTGCTGACCACGTGTTGAAAAGATGTTGGTCACATGATCAGTGTCTACTATTCTGAAAATTTTTAGATTCTTAATTAGTATATTAAATTTGAGAAAAAGTCACCAAGTTTCAGCTCTGTATCTTCGAATTGACCATACCGCATCAAATTATCTGTGCCGCGGGCACTTCGTGCCCCCCCCCGGTAGTAATAGGGTTGAAGGAGCATGATGCATCAATATTTAGTCCTAGGTAGGTATAATCAGTTGCATTTTCAAGGGGTGTGGTATCTATTTGAAGAGTTTAGTTATATTTCTTATTTTTCTAATGGAAAGTCATACATTTAGATACTAACCTCCATTCGTTGCAGTAATTTGAGAGAATATCTAGGCAGTTTTGGAGACGTTGATGAGTGTGGGAGAGAATGATCAGGTCATCTGCGTACATTGAACAGCTGATGTTTTCGTTTCCGAGATTCAGGGGAGTGTCATTTACATCATTCATCTTTTCTACAAGATCGCTTATGTAAATGTTAAAGAAAGTAGGGCTAAGTGGGCAACCCACTCGGTCTTTTGATATATGTCTTTCATCAAGTTTAGAAAATCTCCTACGATGCCATTCCGTTGCAGTTTGTGGAGAAGGCCTTTGTGCCAAACTGTATCAAAAGGTTTTGCAAAGTCTATAAAAGCGGACTGGACTTTTTGCTTTGATTTATCTTTGACATGTTTGTTGATTAGTGTTTTAAGGGTGAGCATGTGGTCAGTGGTCCGGCGTTTTTGCTGGAAACTGATCTGACTTTTAAAATTGGTATTCTTTGCTTTGTGAACGATTGAAGTCTTTCATTCAATAGTATGCATAGTGTTTTTAGTTATGAGTTTCCGACGCATATTCTGCGATAGTTGTTTGGGTCTAATTTGCTACCTTTTTTATGAACAGGGCTGATCAATCCCATGCACCATGATTATGGCATTTGATTTTTGGAGATAAAGAGGTTGAAGGTATTCCTTAAAAGGTCAATTAGGCATGGTTGGAAGCTTTGATCATTTAATTGCTAATACCGTCCTGTTGCTTTTTTGTCTTTGAGTTTCATGATTGCTTTCTTCACTTCGACGGTGTCCACTTTTTTGCTTAGGATTTGATTATCATTAAGGGCATGGGTGGTTCTCTGGTGGAAATGGTCTGTTCGGTTTTTTCAGTTGAAAAGAGCTTTTTTTAGTATTGTTCCTAAGTGTTACCGTCCTTTAAGGTTATTACTTCGTGTCTGATACATTCATCAAAATCTTGCCATGTACTCTAGAGGCTTTGTTTATCTATAGCATTTTGAAGTTTTACGATTTTATCATTCCAGAAGGAAGCGCGTTTGGATTTGACAAAGAATTTTGTACTCTTTGAGTTTTGTGTGGTATATTATTCTAAGTTCTTCGTTTTGAGGGTTTTTATGCGTTTGATTGGCTATGTTATTTAGATTAGGCTTAGACCGCTTACAGTCGATATCTAACCACTTTTTATGAGCTTTACGCTTTTCGGAGTTTGTAGGTTTTGCCTTGATGATCTTTTTCTTAAGTGAAATTTTGAAGCAGATAAAAATATTGAGCTTAGGTTAAGGCCCATCTCATCTACGTCTGCGCTTTGCTTAATTTTTTCGGTTACTTTTGCAATTTTAGCCTGGAGTTCATTTGACATCAGGGCAGCCAGGAAGTTTCTCGCAGAGTCATGTTCCAATGCAAAGCGTGTTTTTAGGGGAATCCAGTCATAATTTTGTTGATTTTCATTTATGGGTTTTTAGTTAGGAATTTCAATAGTTATCTGGCAATGGTCTGATATTCCTGAATAGATTTAGGGCGTCAATAGTCAGCAGCAATCAAAGAACCATTGTCACCCAGGGTCCTATGCAGGCATGCTGTAACGTCAGACTATTTGAAAATCAAATTTGCCCTAAGTAGAAACATGCATCCCATCCACTTTGCAGAAGATGGACTTACGAGGAAGTCATCCAAAGAACGCATGGGAAATATGGACTCATGTGAAATTCATCAAAGTCAAAGTTTTATATCAGTTCAACTCTATAGAGGCAACCAAGATTTGTGTACTAGGCTAAGTTCGATTTTCACTCAACCTGAAGACACGGCCTGTACACAGTGGACTCTAGGTAACAATGGCTCTTTCAGAACTCATAATAGCATAGAGCAAGGATGTCTCAGTTTTGAGAAAACTTGCAAGGACTAACTTTAAAGTTAGAATGAATTTCATGAAGCGGCCATGGGTGAAATGCAAAATTGTTTTGTCAATGATTCTGAAGTTTTTTTTAATATTCAAGATAAAAATTTACACTAATGAAATTACCGACGACACTACTTACGAACTACTGTACGACACTACGAATACGGTACCAGGAGGAGCAATATATCATGACTACCCCTGGCATTTAACATAAACCTAAGAAATACAACTCATACAACTACAACTAAATAAACTCTTAAATACAAGTACTAAACATGAATACTTTATTACTAATAATTACTTGAGCCGGTTTCATACTGGACGTCAGGCCAACATAGGTGATGATAGAGGACAAATTTGACGTTGATTTTGCAGATACTCTTTGTAGTCAAGATCGATAATCGTTTAAAACTACGTAAGCCTAACATATTCTGAAGTAAAGACACGTGAAGGCAATCCGATACATCTCTTACTGGATCCATGTTTTGAAGAAGTAACAATTTTGTTTAGGTTTATGTGAAGATTATTTGGGGGGGGGGTACAGGAAAGTCATATAAGGAACAATGTCTGATTTTCTCATCTTCTTGCGTATAGCATTCTTAGATGCTTAAACTCTTATGAATGACCAAAACTGCTCTGACTTCATGCCGGATCGAATGATGTGTAGTTTATACATATACTGTATGTTGCTTATGAGACAACTAAAGGAGAAAACGCCAACATTGGTCACTGAAAGAGTACAGTGACCATGGACAGCACTCGGATGGAGCTAGAAATTTTAAAGCGCGAGCGAAGCGAGTCCTCTTACTTCTTAATATATATATATACATACTGTGTGTTCACAAGAAAAAAGCAACGGATTCGAAAAATTTTGACACAAGATGTTTTGAATTAATAATTGAATAATCAGTTATCTCTAAGTCTAGAATGATTAGATTAAAGTTTGATGTATTTTTCAGAATTTTTGGTGATTTGGAAGCACACTTGAAAATCAACGAACTTTAAGTTTGTTGTCAGGGCAAAACAAGAGCTGCCAGCATTAGTGCAAAGTATACTGCAAAGTTACAAGCATGGCATACATGCAACTTCACAGGGTTACAAACGAGCACACAATTTGACCAAGAAACTGTGACAAAGGGACAACTTGCTGATTCATGAGCTATCTTGTTTTGAGGAACCTTTTAGAGTTAATTTCCAGTTAAAAGTATAACTCTAATGGTGCATTTTAGGAAATACCATTGCGTCTTGACCAAAATCTGTATTAGAGTGTCTGTTAAATGTTCGATTAACAAGTGTGTTGCGTGATTGTCGGCGCAGTCTTCGGTAATTGGTTGGATTATCATGTTTTATGAATTGGCGTTATAATTCACTGCTGCTAATGCAGCAACTTTGGTTTTGACGAGGGGCAATTTTGAAGTTGCTGATTTTTAACGTCGGAAGCGAATCCTCAAACATACTGGACAATGTATCAAAAAATATTCTAATTATTGCAGACTTCAATAAAAATAATGGCTTGATAATGGGTTTTAAACAGTGTCATTAGAATGTTTCAAATCTGCTGCGTTTTTTCAAGAAATCCGGCATGATGATACAAATATACATATGTATTTGGTAAATGTAGTACTATAAAATATGGTATTAAAATGGCAGATGCATAAAAACAAAAAATAGTCTAAGTAACTGGCACACAATCTACATATGTATGTATTGATAGATTATGGATATAGATAGATATGTTTAGATTAATGCGAAGAAAGAAAAAACATACCCAAAGGATGAAAAATCCACAAGAAAATGATTTTAAGGTGCTCACTCGAGTAAAATATTTTTCTTTTCTTCGTGAACTTGTTTTGACTGAAAAAAGATATTCCTTGATGACTAGATTCAGTGATATGTTTGTCAGTTTTCAGTCTTTAAACTTCTATTCAAATATGTACCCAATCTCACGGGTTCTTGTTTATAATTATATCTATGCTTGGTGAATTACTGTGCTATGTCCATCCTTGACGAGATTTCGCAAAACAGCGCGCTTGTAAATTACGCCAAAACCTAAAAGCTCTGGTTTTGGAGGTACAGGGAAATCTAGACTTTCAACATGGCTTTTCGACTCTTAATACTCCAGTATCAACAAACAAGGTATCTTTCTTCTAGCTAACTATCGAGGATTTGCTAAAGGATCATTTCCGATTGATTCGAGCTCAGTTACTACCATTAACTCTGATGAAATATGTTGCCCTTTTTTGGACGCCCGGTATGGCGTTGTTTAATGTCACTATGAAAACATGGAATCCTTTCCCAAACGTTCGGTCACATGTAGGAATTAAATTGATTTTCAATATGCTTTCTCTTCCGTTGCTAGTTGTCAGAGAGATAACAGATATGAAGATTGGTAACTACCATTTAAAAATTAAAAGTGGAAACAAACTTGTTATGTCAAGCAGCCCTGATTCATATTGGCATGCCACACTGAGATTATATTCAAACAAGCAAATGTGGGCTGTTTCCAAGAGATTATACCAAATTCCTTCCGCCGGTTCATTTAGAGCTTGGACGAAATGTGTACGCATTGCAGGTGGAAATCGGGAACAGCTGCAGCAACTTGATGGTCTGAAATTAGAGTTGAAGTTCAATGAACAGGGTAAGTATCTTTATTTATACAAATGTGCCATTTCAACGATGTGATGCATAGTCACAATGCAAGCTTCACATGTCTTACATCGCTTGCAAGAAAATGCGTTGCATAGGAAATGTAGCACAGTATGATTTTAATTCAGAGCTGTTGGTGTAGCCTCGCCTCAAAATCTTGAAATTCTACCGGGTAAGTCAAAAAACACGCCCCGCGTTTGAGAGGCTACTACTCCCTGGGCATATAAGCAGTAATAGTTTGCAGTACCTGATTGAACAGCTAACATGCTCAATTAGTTTTAGAAAATTTTGCTGACTAAAATTGGTCACTTCGTTCAGATTCTGTAAGCGATTTTCTAAAAATGAGCCCCTTTGAGAAACCTCAAAAACATGCTAAAATTACAAGCAAAAGTCCCTAATGTGTGAACCTCACAGCGATGACTTCCAGCACGCTTTAGCACGTGCTTTCTTTTTGACGAGTTGAAAAGTCTTCCCCCTATTGTGAATAACTTGTTCAGGGGGATTCCATTCTCCCATGAGGACAAAATACACGAGCACAACCAAGAGTCATTATTGCTAGGAAGGTGAACAAAGGGAAGTTTTGCTTGCTGTTTTCGCTCGTTTTTGCAGGTTTTCAAAAGGGGCTTTCTACTGAAAATCTCCTATTTTGGCGGGAAGGAATGGTCAATTAAAACCGGGTAAATTACTGAACCTAATTTTACATATCGGGGATAGAATAAGACAGTTTTCAATTTCATTGTTTTGATATTCAGGGACCAGGATTTTTTCAAACGCCGGGCGTTTTTATTGACTCACCCGGTATGTAAAGGAAACAACATACCTTTTTGGAGATAAAGCTTTATTAATACTCTTTCAAAGAAAAGCAGTTCATTGCCCATCATGAAAGTATGGTAAGCGTTCTTTCTCACAGTAACTGCCAATAGCAATGCATCAGCTATTTTCAGCAGACTGCTTTGCCCATGTTCAGTCACCTTTTTTGTTTCAGATCTACTTCCTATGGAACTCGTGGCCTCTCCTATCGGACTGTCTCAGCCTTAACCTGAAAGCAACTCATGAAGGTCTTCCAAACGTTTATCCCTCATCTATATGGGAGATGTTTTCCAACCCCTCCCTTCGAGGTTTTCATACCGCGTTTCTGGAGCATACTAACTATGTTACTCAAACCACTCTGAAATTTGATAATTATCTGTTAGCGACATTTTGAATGAAAATCTTTTAAAAAAACTCACAGATCACGTTCGCGGAGTGAGTGGCCGAGTGGCTTATGCAGTCCTCGTCAGGTGACTGAAGTTAAGGTTGGTCGAGTGAGGTCAAACTCCGGATGGGTGACCTCGGACGCCTGTCCTCACAACTCACCTCGTCGTCCTTAGGAAGGGACGTTAAACTAGGGGTCCCAGGCCTGGATGCGGCATGCACAGTGGACCTAGAAATCCTGACAAGCCCACTCAAAAAAATTGAAAACAAAAGAGAAACAAACAAACATGTCCATATTTGGAAGCAGGTAGCAAGCAAACTATTGTTTCGATTATTTCATTGGAACGATGTAATGTAAAGTGCTGTATACCAAATGAACCAGTAAACAAAGGCTTCAAGCTCATAGAGGAACTTCTGGAACTTGATGAAGTCTGCATTTTGATAATGATGCCCTTTTAGCCGCCAATCTTGGCTCAGTGGAAAATTCATTGAAATACGTTTGTAATAGGGTACCACAGTTTTGCAGCTTCCTTTTGTCTATTTCTTTCAAAGAAATTGTTAATAGCACAAATGCTGTAGTCAGAATTGGCTGATTTCAGTCAAAACAACACTCCAAAATCATTGATGTTAATAAGTTAACATTTTCATATCAAATAACGGATGAGCCAGAAATAGGTTCCTACTTTGAAACCTTGTATCAACAACGTCACCGATTTGAATGATTCATGTTCTGGTTAAAAGCCGAATAATTGAAGTAGCTCTGCGATTTTTCTCGTTGCCGCCAGGACGGCAACGCCAGCCAGAACATCATCTTGCATGATACAAACTGAGCATCGTTTCCCTCGTTACCTTAACATAGTCTAGAATAGAACGAGACAATATCTCCTTCTTCATCTAAATGCTTCGAAACCTTCTGTTTCCTTGATAATTAACATTCAAAATGACTGAGTTTCACTTTGAAGATCCAGATCTGAAGAGCAGCATTGTGCAGTTTAAAAAGACATCTTCACAGACTCTCAAGGGAAGTAAATTCGAACGGAAAACAAGGAGTCTTTTCAAGCCGAAGTTGGGAAACAACGGGCATATTTGCGTTGTCTTTGCAGTCGCCGTCCTAGTTGCTAATGGTCCCTAATACAAGTAAATCAAACCTTACGAAAAGTTCATTGCTGCAAAATGACTCGAAAAGGTTTAAAACACTTATCAAATCGTAAGGACTCTCCTCATAGAGAACAATACACATGCTCACCTCTTTCAAGAGTTATAAGACATAGATTTTCAAACAAAACACAAGATCTTAAATCCCATGGCAATGAATTTGCAGATGATGTCTCTCGGCCATGAGAAACTGCATATTCTTTATTGCTCTGTGAGAGGAGTTGTTATGACTTTTCATTTTGTTTTGGTCTTTTTTGAGTCAGTTTGCAACCATGAAGGTTCAGTGACCGAGGAGAATACCTTGGATTCAGGGGGAACTAGAAAGCAGTCACAAAGACTGAGGAGATCTGGGGGTGAAACCCCCAGAAAATTTCTTTTACCGCGCCTTCTTCTTTGGCTATAAACTCCACCAACGCCCTTTTCATAATCAAAAGCGCATTGGAAAAGACGTTCATCATCGTTATATCCAAACACTAATAAGCATCATAAATTGAAATGTACTGTATTCCAGTTGTCTACTTCATAGTGATGGCTCAGGGCTCACGGAAGGAGTTGCCTTATATGAAAGCACTGCTTCAGTCTTGCATGTGGTAAGTGAAAACTACCATAATCTCATGAAACCATCATCTTTGAAAATAGATGATTTGGAAACATAGCCTCTCTTCATCAAGAAAAATACATTTAAAACATAGTCGAACTAAATGACGCAAATATTGTTTCAATGTATATTTTTGTAGCACCAATTAATCCAATAATTTTTTCAAATTTCTAGAAAAATTGTATACCATTTTTATGTCTATTGATAAACAGTTGGAGCGCCGGTAGAGTTATATCATCTATCTTCTTCCTATGAGCATGAAAGAACTGCTAAATTTTTAAGAACTTTTTGGACATTCCAAAGAGGGAGGCCTTGTTCTTAGACGCTTGCCTAAAAATATTGTCGTTGCACTCGTTACAAGGTTAATATTAAAAGATTTACAGGTCTGAACAGTTCAAATTCATTTTAGAAACACCAATGTATCATCAACGTATCTTACTTTATTATCACTTGCTGATACTGTGAATATTTGAAGCTGCTGTTAAGATGATGAAACTTTTATATCTTTGGCATAATGCTATCGGCGTATTTCATTCGGGGCAAAATTTTTCAAGAAATTTTCTCCTCGTATTTATGAATAAGAGGCAGTGCTGTGCGGGAATACAGATACTCAAAAATAAGGGTGTTAACAATTTGACAAAATAAATGGCGATATTTGAGAATGTAAATAAAATTGGCTAAAAAGGTTAAAAAATATCTCTTGAAGATTATTAGGGGGGCTAAAGCTCCCCAACTCTCCGCATCCGCGGTTTCATAACTGTTTGTGAAGTTTTCGTGGTTTCATACCAGCCACCCAGCTCCGAGAAGGATTAAAACTTAAAACTAGGCTTGAAACTTGGATTTGAATCATTCAAATCTGTGAATCACTTGTGATGCTATGAACTTCAAAAGTAGGAACTTTTTTCTGGCTCACCCGGTATGTATTTAAATTAGATAAAAATTGGCAAAGTTCATGGCCAACCTTCTTTAAATTCAAATTTAGCTTGCAAGCATGATTTTTCGCACACTTTCAAATTGGTGAAGTAGCTGTGACGTCATAAGGCTTGGCAGCCAGCACCTAAATTGTGCTATGTGCTAAAATTACTTACTCTGTGACTGTGCTAAATTGCATTGAATTCTGATAAGTATAAGACAGTTTTCAGAAGGGTGTGGAAAGAACCTTCCTCATTCCCCATACCGGGTAGCTCGAAAAAAGCCTTTATGGATTATGATTAGATTAAAAGATTAAAAGATTAAAAGAAAACCTAGATTAAAAGATTATATAAGGGGTCGCAAACACATCGATATTTTCCCAACAACGTTGTTTGGACGTTTTGGGGGAGGGGTTTAAGACTGTTTCAAATTGAGGTTTACTTCGAAAAAAGGTCTTATGAAAGATTAATCGCAAGCTGTAAAATCTGAACATTGTCTTTGTTGTGACTGTATCATACTGTCAATTTGAACTTTCTAAATGAACTCGGATCCTCAGGGGGAAATCCCTATTCGTAGGTGACGGGGGTGAGATACAGCATATGCTTGAAAAACCCAAAAATATAGTTAACTTGGGAGATTTTTAGACCCCCAGAATATACTCATTCATAGCAAGTAAAAGCCAGAAGTTTTATAGCTTGCTTAAAACTGCGTTGCAATATTTTGGTGAAAAACTTAGCTCAGCACCCAACCTGTAAAATTTTCTAACTGTGCTGGGTAAAGTTCCGTTTTCAAAATCGACCGTTTCCAAAATGTGCCGGCAAAAAAATGTGCTGTTTTCGTGTAAAACGGAAGGCCTATCCGTCAAATCTTGAAGAGTTTTCAACATGTGCCGGCATCGTTTTAGCGCAGTCTTAATGGAACTCGACAATAGTGTAAGATAATATGAATCATTGTGCTTGTGGCGAGGGTACGGAAACTATTCCACAATTCTGACTTTTGCAATTATGTAAAACAACTTCGCGTCAACAATGTGCCGGGCATATTCCTCGAATTAGGTTCTGTAGGAATTAAAACCATCTACAATCCTAGCCATAAGTGTTGAGAAAGTTTGGAAAATCTCGAATTTGTTCATTTAGCAAACCCCCGCTCCCCCAATTCAATGTTGTTTGTGAAGATATCCTAAAATCTGATAACTGCCATATCTTATCCTAAAATCTGATAACTGCCATATCTTCTGAAGACAAAAAAACAACATTGAGATGGGGGGTGGGGGGAAGTGGACATTTTGACGGTATTTTGGTTGTGAGGTCTATAAAATAGGGGAAAGTCGATTTTTTCTCAACACCTTATGGCCAGGATTGTAGGTTAGCCACGAAAGTCAAAGGATTGTATAACAATCCTTTGCAGGTTCATTTTCTCTGTGTTTTCTCTACAGATATAATTTCTCTTTTATTAGACATGACAAAGGAACGCAACGACTCGCAACGGTTACTTCTTCGCTTACATCCGAATTGAGGTCATTAACATTTTTCTAGGGGGGGGGACGTCTAAATGAAAACTTCCAAACAACGTTCTTGGGGAAAAATCGATCTGTTTGTGTCCCTTAGGGTTGATATATATAAGTTAAATCAAATAAAGCAAGTGAAATAGCATGGTAAAGGTCAAGTGTTTCCTTGCCTCGTGACCTAACTGTCACTGCTAGAACCGTCATCAACATAGCATAACAACAACCACATTGGTCAACATAATAATCACCTCATCATTCCTTCCTTCCTTTTGAAAGGAAAAGTAAAGTTTCCAAAGTTTCTAAATGTCAAAACTAATAAAGTATTATCAACAAGACAAACGATCTGAAGGTTTCCGATTACTTAAACGAATTCAGTAGGAAATGAATCTCCATACCTCTACTTGCTTGCGTGTGCGTCCTGATCTCATGGGTCCTTATTCCACATCTACTTCTTCCCTCTCCTCTTCTTCTCTAACTTCTTCCTCATCACCACTGCTCTCCACTTCCTATTTGCTCTCCTCCTCAGTTTTCGTCTCAACATCTGCAAAACAGGGTGACTTTTCGTTTTCAATAGACCACTGTTTTTGTTTTGTTTTAGAGACTGACCAATCAGATCATGCTCCATGTAAACAAACCAAGCTTTGAAAAGAGCTACAACCCCTGTTTCTTTTCTTTTCAGGGATTTGCCGTTTTTGAATATATTAAAACAAGAACAACCAATATCTTAACGTATCTGACCTGGGCGTTTCGATACACTGAATGCCTGGAGGGGGGGATTCCACCCCCTGTTTACCTCTGTTGTTTTTAAGATATGGCAACCTAATCTAGCACGAAGGAACATAGGGCTCAAAATTTTAAGATTGAGGGTATAAAATATTGTTGCCTAATTCTTTCAACTAAATAGATTGAATGATACTTCTGGTCGTTTACCATAATTCCAGAAAGAGCATTTGCAATGTCATCATTTTTTTGGGAATTACAGCGTTTTAAGATTTATGAAGGAAAGGCTATATGAGCGGAGGTATTAGAAGCTTTACAAAGAATTAACAGCACCATGAATTGTAAACTCATTGAGGAAAATCAAAATGACCAATACAAGAAATACTCAGTTTTTCAACGATCTACAAGATGGTATCAAGCAAAAGTATTTAGCCTTTATGGTTTACGATTTAGCATTTTGACGACTTCACCACTTCAAAATCAGCAGAAATATTAAATGATGCTGTAACTTTGAAAATAATGATAATATCAAAAATGTTCTTCCTGTAATCATGGCAAGCATCCTTAAGTTCCCTTCAATCTGTTTATTTGAAAGAATAAGGTAATTAAATTTTACACCTTTAATCTTAAAGTTTTGCAAAGTTTCGAGCCCTATGCTGCCTACCTGTACCTGTACCTGTGCCTGTAGATTCCTCCAAACAAATTCTTCAAAGTCAAAGAGGCGAGCTGGTCCGTTTTTGAACCAGCTCGGCAAACTTGTGCTTATTTTGTGCTTCCTTCTTTGCTTGTTCAACGGACACTCCCAACATGCCAGCAATCTTCAGCCATTGATCCCGAAAGTATTTCTTCGTAGCCTTTGCAAATAATATCGCTGCACGAAGGTTGTTCATTAAATAAACAACGAATTATTGAAGCAGCAGTTTAATCAGCGATGTTGTTGTTGTTGTTGCTAGAGCATGATGATCATTATGATGTCATATGAGGTCATAAAAATGAAAGTGTTTTAAAAGTCATGAAACTTTACTTTTTGTAAAGAAATGAAATATATCGTGACCTAACTATATATATCGTGATCAATCGTGATATATCGTGATCAAAATGTGTGTAAATTTATAGATTAGATTTAATTTGACCAATCAAACAGGATAAATGGAGATACAAGTGCGTTTTTCACAGAGCGTGGCATGACAACTTTTTTTTATATATATATATCATCCTAAAATATTAGAAATATACAAAAACAGCAGCAACCGTTAAACAAGAATACACAAAGGAAAATTACATCGTTCGTAACGAGAAAGGACACAAGGTTATCGAGTTCGCAAGCATGACAACTTGGTTACCATGGAGACAAGGCTAAAAATATAATGCCAAAATTGTTAAAGTTTCATTGCTATATGATGAAAAGTAAAACGTACTAAATATCAGAGCCACCCAGCAAGGATGGAAAACGTATAAATGAAAATGTACGAGGGGGGGAGCCATTCTACCCCCAGATCCGATAGGGTTATTAAAAATGAACTCTGATGCACTCTTTCAATATGCCTTTTCTCTATGTTCGGCCTAAATTAAGATTGAAAGGTCTTTGAAGGAAACAAAATTGCAACGTTTCATCCTGTGGCCTTACAATTACAGTTCAAAGGAATTCCAGAAAAATTACTTGGAAATCAAAACTTGTGCATAAAGATCATTTTACAAGTTATTCCCCCTTGAAATCGACAAATAAAACTAGATCTACAGTCTTGATGAGTTAACTGTTAAAACACTCGCTGCTGTGTGACTTAACTAAAGTGCGTGAGTAAATACGACAAAGAAAATTAGGGTGATGAAATGGTGAAAAGGCGATAAACTTACGACATTTAAACAGGAAAAAGACAAGACTCTGAACGACATCAAACTCTTTGGTGGCACCTTCCACTTTTCCACATCAAAGCTTACACGAGGCATTATGATAGCAATCCTACCTATTTTAGCTAATACAACTATGAAATCTTCAAAGTCTTTTTCAGCTTCGACTCCGCGGAAACGACAGATTGTAACTGCTTTAACGGTTGTAACGACTTTAACGGCTTTAAAGTATAGGTTCCAATTCTTTAAATCGGTGTATAAAGGCGGGTATAAAATTCAATGACCTATTTCTATAAACTAAATGGCTGGAAAGAAACTTTAGGCACTTTTTTCTATGATTCTGCCGTTCGATATTACAGAAATCTTGAATATTTGTCGACATTACAGCCTATTTCATATTTCAGCTCATTTTATGATGTGACGTCATCAAATTTCTAGATCGCAAACCCGAAGAGTTAAAGACCATTGCTTGATACCATATTGAGGGCATCCATAAACTATGGCTTTCTTGAAATTATTTGACCTTTCGTCGACAGGTTTAGAAATGACGATAGTTTTAAGTATTTTTCTAAAATTTTCCTGAATTCTTAAAATAGAGGAAAAACACTGAGATTATGAAAACATTGGAGATTTCTGAAACTTCCAACTCCAACGGCAGATTTACTGCAAAATATCTAAAGTTTCTTTGAAGCCATTCAGTTCAGAGAAATAGCTCATAAAACTTTACGCCCACCTTTTCTAAAGATTTGAAACCTATGCTCGGCTGTAACGACTTACGGCTAACGGCTAACGGCAACTTCACGACTGTTCTTTCGGTCTGTTTCTTCGACTTTCACGACTTCAAGACAGTTTCGACGTAACGACTTCTTTCGACTTCTTTCAACTTTTTTGAATGTTTCAACTCTTCAAATCTCTTCAACTCTCAATTCTCTTCAAGAAGCCACCAACCTAACTTTTATATGAAAATTCAACAAAACAAAAACCTAATAAGGATAATAATTTTACAATGACTAATCAAAAAGTTTGTCCTAATAATACTGTAAAATCACCGTTCCCATTGTATCACTTTAGCCATGTAGACAGTTCTTGCGTCATCTCCGTAGAAAGGTCAATAGTGCTCGGTGAAAACTGCAACATAAGAGTTCATTAAATGTTCTTGAATATTCAGCACAAATAATCAGTAAAATTGTTGATCGAATGATATCAATGTATGTCTTACAGTTAGAGGCCCTGTATCGCAACGTAACCCTGCTTGTACTAGGCGATTTTTACTTACAGTATTTAATATTTGGGGTGGCGTTTTTGCCCCTTTCTTTTTCAATATAATCATATGATGCAATGACAAGGCGTACTCCTATTGTCATTTAGCCAATTAGCTTTCCAGGTATAACAATGAAAATCGACCAGTCACGTGCTTCATTACTAGGCAATCAAAAAGCAAAAGAAGTTGGCAATATTTTACTTTCTTACTAAGAGAAATTCCATTTAATTTACTACTCTATTGACTTTGTCTAAATTTGTTTCAAATTGTAGGAAATATGTTGCAGATTCAAAATACATACCCTTGAATCATTTCAGTTTTCATTTTTAGCACAATTAGCTTTTGATTAGCTATTTGTTCCATGTGCTGATTTTCTTCGCCATTGATTCTAAGTCTTCTCCTTTTCTCTAGTAAATGTAGATTAAGAATTAATCAAATTAATATGATAAAGCAAAAAGACAACAATTATTCATTTTTTGCACCTATTTATAAGAGCAATGACGTCAAATATGTGAATGACGTCATAGATATTAAATTTTGTTGATTTCAGCAAATATGAAAACTTTGTACACCAAATGAAAACACTCTCGTAAGAAGCTAATGGAACGGTGCATGTTGGAGATCAATCAGACAAAAGGGAGCAAAGCTGTGTATTTTTTAAGCATTTTGTGTTGGCTACTCTCCAAATATATTAATACTATGTTTACGTGATCAGATTCTGAACAATTGTTACTTGTTGATTTTACTACAAAAAATTTTGATTTTTCAACCTACGATCCTGATCAAAATAGGCTGGGACACAGGCAAATTCGGTGTTTTCATGATGCTATCTAAAATATTGACGCACAAACTTACGTTTGGGACCTTTTAATCCCCTACCCCCCTATTTCAATGTTGAGATGGTAGCATAGCGTTTGATTCAAGCAACATTGAAGCGGGGGGAGCGGGGGGAGCGGGGGGAGCGGGGGGAGCGGGGGGGGAGCGGGGGCACGTGATCAAAGACTGAAGTAGTGCAATTTTGTGACTTGTCCCAAGTATTTCGACCAAGATTGTAGTTAGATGACATTATAGACGTTAGATTATACTTGATCGCGTTCCAAGCGAATCTTTACTGTGTGGCCGCAAAAAAATTTCGGGAGAGGAACACAGATCCACGCAGTTCTCGGTTCGTTCCACTTGTCATCGTTCTAGAGTACCCTTGCATTCCCATTCCCCTTCGACTCCCTGTCGCTCCGCTCGTTCCTGCAGCCCGTCTTGGTCGAACAGTTTAGTGGAATCTCTCATTTTTTGAATTATGAAGATATTCTTCCATATCATAATGGAACTTGTGTAATGGGTTATCATTTTCTTTTCAGATTGCAAAGGTCAGATGTTTGTTTATAGAGAAGATATCAATACATACGAAGTGTTTGGAACAAACTATTGTTGGCATCCAGAAGGAAGCGATCTTGTTCTTAGAAGCTGTGAAGGCTTAGCTAAAATATTTACAGGTATTTGGACATATATCCTGTGCATTGCAATATAACCACCTGGTACAAAAATTTGAGATTAAATGCAAAAGGTCATTAGTGAATAAATTGAACATCCCAAGAGGGTTGACTGTTCCTATATTTATCCTAAATGTGTTACTTAACGCTAATCCATATGGGGGTGTTTTTCATTCCCCCCTCTAGGTTTTTCTTGCCGCGTGATATAAAGAAAACGACTAAGCCCCAAACTTCTCCGACTATTACAAAATTTTATTCATTATCAGCCACATTTTGAAAGAAAAAATTTAAACAATAGAGCTCACAGGTCACGTGACATGCCCATATTTGGAAGAAGGTAGCAGAAAATTAATTGTTTTTTATGATTTTTCAATGGAAAGATTTGACTACATTATGAAGTTTTACATATCAAAAACATTACTTAGGGAAGGGCTTTAATTTGATACCAGAACTCCTGAAACTTGATGATGTCAGCATTTTTTGATGATTTTGGTCAAATTAGCAAGTTTTTTTTAATCTTTCTTCGAAAGTTTTCAGTCGAAAGCACTCCGATGATATGTTTGGAATAGGGCATTAGCATTTTGCAGCTTCTTTTAGTCTATTTTTATAAAGAACGGATCAAAATGCACAAATGACGTCATCCGAATTGGCTAATTTCTGCCAAAATATCACTCAAAAATCATGAATTTTAATAACATGATATTTTCATATCACATTGGTAGCTGAATTGAACCAAAAGTTGCAAAAAGTTCATGCAAAGCTTTCTTTTAAATTCAAATTCAACTTGGAAGCCTCATTTTCACAAATTTTCACTTTATGGTGTCACTTTGACGTCATAAGATGTGGCAGCCGCACCCAAATTACGCTACGTGTTAGAAGTTACTTGCGCTGTTACTTTGCCAAGTTATATTGTATTTTGGTGAGTCTAAGGCAGTTTTCAGAGGGAGTTAATGGTGGCTCGAGAAAAGTCCATATGGATTAGGGTTAACATGCTGTCTCTTTTTGATAAAGTCATGGGACAGGATGTCATAAAGAGGCACAAATCTGAGAAGAGTTGTGGCAAAATTTTGACTAAGAGATATGCTCCAGTGTGTCAATAATCATCTGTCTCACAAGTCCCATGCTGTTGAAATGGTTCATTTAAGGCGTTTTCGCACCACCAGAATGTCATCTAACAGAAAATTTTAGCATTGAATGATTAGCAAATACTGCATCGAGGAACGCATCTTATTTCATTCCAATGCCCAGTGCTCTCCAAGGGCCAAAAGAATTGAGAATTGAGACAAAGAATTGTCCTCAAGATGCTTTGAAATTAGGAAATCAAAAATTCGAAATCGTCTGTCACTTCAAAAATTGATCGATTTATTGAGAAATATTTAATATTTGAAAGTATAAATCTGCACTCAAAGGATTATCAAGCTACAGAGAAATAGTTGTTGCCAAAAATGAAATTAAGTTCTTTATCCCCTGTGCTCTTGGTCATTTTTGTGTTTGAGTACATGACTTATGACGATGAGTCTATCCTTTCCCTGTGCTCTTTGACTTGGTGGTGGCGCTTCAATAAACAGAGACCCATAATATTACTATGGAAAGCCTGGCCCTATTTAGGCCCAATTTCGCGATTCCTACAGAACCAATCAGATTGCGAGATTTGTGAATTACTATTATTACGGTGTAAATGTGATAGATTTTCAATTCGATTGAAGAATTGCAAATTCTCCCACGGGATTGAGATTCGAAGCCGTGACTCCATCGTAATTCCATTGCTGATTGAAGAAAATAGGGCCAAGTTTTTCTCTGTTTCATTGAGTCCCTCTTGAGCAAGGTTTACCGCAGGGATACAAGGACTCATCATAAGTCTATCTGAGTCCCTATGTTCTCATTGCGTTTGTTTCCTTGTGAGCGCGCCTTACGTTGCTGATTTCATATATTCAAAATATGATAATTTTCAAATTCCAAACTCTTTACCTCTTCCAAAAGAACTATCTGACGTTGCCGGTTTTTCTTATACATCCGGCCAATCAGCTTTTAAATGCAGCTCTGTGCATATTAACACAAAAAAAGGTTCTTTACATCGCAATGATGTGGATGCCAGACTCGATTTCAATCAATAAAGCTTCGTAAAATTGTCTTTCAGTTACAGAAAAAATCTATAGCCCATCAGTATCAAGCTCATCAACTCACACATTGTCAAATACAACGATGGTCCCACGCCCTTCTTCAGTGCACCATGACATGTCTCAAATGTCGTCTGCAGCACCTAATCTTTCATCCAGTCATAAGTCAGTTCAAGAAAGTTCAATGCTGAATGTGAATACATCCATACCAAGCTCAGTAGTTCATGCAACTGCTCAAGGCACGATTGACATCTACCAAGCTAGCTCACAAAAATTAGCGTCTACTCCTAAACCGTTGGTAAAAGCGACCCAGTTCACATCCTTGTTCTCGTCAACATTACCACCAATTATGGACAGCTTGATAAAATCAACTCCATCCTCAACTGGTCCTGTTACATCAACTTCAAGCAAGTTTCACCTTTTCTTTAGACCTTACCATCATTTGATATTGTAGTAAGATTTTATTTTTCCTGCTAAGATAAGTCCTGAGACAAAGTAATATCTGCATATGCTGCTTATAACATCATATGCAGTTGCTGTTATTGACGGAACTGCTTGACGCTGTAAGAAGCCTTTCACTAGTCATGCCTGTGGCTAGCACCGAAAAGAAATTGGTCAGGTAATCCATTTTCTGGCATAATAAGAGATTGAGGAAACGAGGATTGCCTTGATGGGGTGGGTGAATCAGCTTTTCATTAGGAAAAGCATAGAAGAAGTTTATCAATAAGTGACAACACCCTCCAAGAGTACCGAGTTTGAAGAGGGTGATTTGGCAATGATTTGACTGAGAATTGCAAGACAATGAGAGTAGTGGCAGCGAAAAAGCTTTTGCCTGCTTTAATACTGAAGAGGATAAGGGATAAGGAATGCTTTAGGCTGATGAAAAAGATAGAGATTTTACGTGAAGAAATGTAGTCAATATGATGAAAATTGCAGTAAGGAAGGACATGCTGGATAGCAAAAATTTTAAAAATTGCCCAAAGTTATAATTTAGGTTGCGTAATAATTTGCTTGATTGTTCAAAGGTTGGGTAAGTGTAAACGTTATCCTCTCTTTATTTATCTTCCGCGCCAGCCGTAGTCATAAATAATGAACGTTTCTTAACTCCGAATCATTACTTTTCATGAGCAAAAAGTCGATTGAACTCGTTTCACAGTCATCTAAACACAACGGGTAGGCGAAAAAGAGTATCTTGCAAAATAGAAATATGCAACTTGTCTTGGTTAAGCTCAAAATAGCAAAGCTACACCTGCTAACGTCATTGTAGCTAAAGAGAAATGACGTTTGAACAGAAATGGTAGCAATTACACTTTTATTTCTGAATGATGATGGAATTTGAATTGATGTTCGTAATGCTAAAGAACTGAATGCAACTTAAATCATAATGTCAAGACAAAGACACTCAATGATCAGCTTGGCAAGTTTTAACATTATTTTTTCAGTGCCTCATATCATTTAGCAGTGTGTTGTAACCAGTGGTGTAGAGCTGGGGGCTCTGAGGGAGGGCTCAGCACCCTTATTATTATTTTCATAACTTTTAGAGGGCTTAGCCCTTTGCTATTCTAAAAAGGTGCACTATCAAACTGTTAGTGAACAAAAGTGCAACCGAAACTAATGTACAGTTAAACAGTTTTCGGCCATGGAACCAACATTATTTTCCAAATAGATATCATTCAAAAGAGTTTAGCGAGAAGAACTTGATTCTTGCAAGAGTTGTAAAACGCTGTTTACTGCAGGGGTATTGAGGCCCTTGGGATTTCTAAGAAACTTTCTAAGAAACCTTGCTAGTTAAACAAGTCTGGCTCGTTATGAAAATGTGATGCCTCCTGATTACGGATCTGCAAGTAGAATACGAAAAAATTCGTTCCGCGCACCGGAATAGCTCCTGGTCAAGGCTGTTTCTGCCAAATTTCCATATTGATCAAGAAAGTATAGCAACAAAAACTAACCACAGTGTATTCTGTGACAGGCCACAGTTAAACCAGTCACTTTATGAAAATCCAACTTCATTTACTTTTGAGCAAGACCGGCACTTTTGAATGGCGTATATGAGGTAGGAAAGTTTGATAATGTAGAAACAGCATTTCCAGAAGGGTCGCGGCAATCTCAATGTCTTTTAGCGGGTCATACCTCTGTATCCCACCATTCTTCATAGACAGAACCCTCTGTTCAGTACCTCTTCCTGAGCACCTTAGTTATAAATCTACAATCGGGATGAAGGATCTTGGCACACTTTGTCTTTCGGAGGAAAATCGAGTTTAGAACCCCACACCCATTGCAGTATTGAACGCTGATCAAAACGTCATAGATGAGTCTACAAGCATGTCTCCTTTGAGCAACCAACATTTTGGAGGGGAGCATTGTCATCAGAAGATAGTAGTTTACATGCAGGCCTCTTTCAAAGCAAAGTCACCTGTCCTAGCGAATATTGTCCGCGATTGTAGCTCTACAACACTGGCTGTAGCCCCAAATTCAACCGGGCGAGAAAAGTGACTTTCTACCGGGGAGCTTTTCGCCCCTTAATTATCTTCGCAGGGCACTGAAGCTTGCATTGTGTCATAATTGAACAAAGGAGAGTCCAAAATAGCATTTTAATAGCAGTTCAGTTTATCGTTCGTGAAAGCTGTGTGGCAGCCATTCATCGGAATTATGTCCTCCATTTACAGTTATCTTAGGTTTCGAATCAATCAGATAACTAATCAGTGACAATTGGACTTAATGCAATGTTGTTTACTAAAAATTAATGGCTAAACACCATCATTTTCACACTTGTATGGTGAAATCAAGCTCCTTAATTAATTAACGTTTGAAGTTAGTCCATGATACTTTCTAGGAAAAGTGCAAACTAATTGTAAATACGACGTCATCGACACATATGACGTAATAAATTTGATAAATTGCTGATGTAAGCAAACATCAATAAATCATACATCAAGTGAAAGTGCTCATCTGGAAACGCTGAAAGGTACATAAATTGATGAGATTAAAAAAATCTTCCAGTGTGATCACTGTTCAAATATGAGCATCTGATGGTTACGTGGTTGAGCAATATGTATTGATTTTTCTGAATTTATCTGATTGCCATTTATATTTTGATGAAAATTAGGAACTTTCATTGTTATGACTATTGTTGTCTAGCCGTTAACAAAAGCTCGGTCGAGGGCGAAAAAGTCCCCGCCCCCGTAAGAGTAAGGCTAGTTTGTGATAATTTGTACAAAGAAGATGCTAGTAAAGGTTAGGCAATAAAGATAGAGTAAGGTAAGATAGAGAATTTCTTGTGATGGACTATTTCATTCGTTACGTTGTACATCGATTATTTTGTCACTGTGGTTTTTACAAACATCATTTTTAAAACTTCATCTTTTGTAGATGGCTGCTCCTTATCACCTTGTGAATTCCTTTATGATCTTGCCTTGGGAAGTCGTTGAGGAATTTTTCCATCATACGGGTTATTCTTCTTCTAAGTTGTCTGTAATAACAGATGACCTAAGGGAAATCTCGATAGCTAATACTGCATTCACACTGACACTGTTAATCCAGCTTTATCTGAACCAGCTTTAATTTCAACCAATCAAATGACTTGATTTATTTGATCAGTGAATCAGAAGGCCGTATTCAGAAACCTGGTTTAATCTAAGCTGGCTTAACTTGCAGTGTGAATGGTGCATAAACAACTTTTAACTAATGTATCTTGATTTTTAAGATGAAACACAGACTTTGAGTACAAAAGATTGATCTAGAGTTAGAGTAGTTCACATATTCTGTGTTATTCCTTTTCGGATATATTTCGGGGAATTAAATTGATTAGTTTCAGAAGAAACTATTTGGGAACCTATTTTGTTATTCAGGCAATTTTTAGTTCTTCATGCTTAGTTATTACTTTTAAGGAAAGTTAAGGAGATATAAGACAACTTAAGTTATTGGCCAGGGCACTCTGATGATCATCCGTTGTGTTGCGTTGTACTTTATTGTCTCGAGAGACTATCAAAATATTTGGTCAAATGAAGACAATTGTGCTCCTTTTCTATTTTTTACTTAACGCCATACATCTGTCATTTGTCCTTAAGTGCATCTCTTGTGACTTATTACTTGGAATTGGTGGCTAAGCACTTCATTTTAACCCAAAAAAATGGAAGGGGAGTGGAAAGAATCTCACATTGAGGCAAAAATCATTTTGAGGCTTTCCTCCATTGAAGATGCAGTGAATTGCTAAAAAAAACCCTTACTTCAGATCAAAACAAGCTTGCAGAACTTGTAGCCTCACAACTTGAACTCTTCAGTAATTAAAGTCCATCTTGATGTTTTTTGGTATTCAATTGGCTAACATTCCTGGTATTCTTGACATTTACTTGGGATGTATTCTATTTTTAGGGTCAATTGACATCGTAAAAGCTAAACATGACTTGCGCCTTGCACTACCTGGACAACAGTGTGACGACTTTTGCAGTTCGCTAGGTGAGTTCCAAACAAGTTAATTTGTATCAACTAGACGACATCGAGCTTCTGCAGTGACGCCTTCATTGAAATCGAAAGAAAACAGTCCTTTTGATAAATTCTCTTCTTATCAATTTCATTTGCTTTTGAGGAATCTTCACAAATGAATGCAATATTTGGTTTATAGACCTTTTAGCTATTCTACAAAGACGCTGGATGGCGCGTTACTTTTATACATATTTAAACACGAGGTGCAATTGACAACTGTGCACATTTGAAAATTCTACAGAATGCATCAAAATATCTTTCGATTCTGATTCTTTTCAGAGTAGCTAAAACGTCTATTGCCTGCGCAGCTCGTCACTGATGGACGCATCAGTTTCGACCTACCTTAGTTGCATCGCTACTATCAGCTCACGACCGACCTTGGCTTATGAAGAACAAACTAGAACGTTATAGAGTGAGGTTTTGTTATTCATTTGCATTTGAGTTTGGTGTACCAAAACGTCTTCCTCTTTGGATAATTTTAAGTTAACAAAGTGATTCTAACTTAAAACACCTTTGAAGATGTCTTGGAAAGCATGCGCCTTTTCGCAAGTTTTAATCTTCCTGTTGGTAAAAAGTTCCAATTACATGCAGGTCAATACTGTTCAACATCAATAAACACCGGAAATTCAATCGACGCTTTTGATGAGATCGCATCTGCTTGTAGTAGTGACTCATCTGCGAAGATCTGGACAATGGCCTATGATCCATCTTATCGTCTTGATACTGGTCAATGCGCTGGATATATCTTCGTGAATGAGACAGTTGAATGCAGGGTGAAAAGCTTCAGTGATAAAAATGTAAGACGACTGTGCAAATGCATTAAATCGGGTACGTACTTTGTAAGTTCTTATGGCGTTTACAAAATCTGGACAATAACGTCAGCCAGAACGTCAACTTCTATCCTACAAACTAGAGGTGAAATAATATTTTCTATTCTTGGAGCCTGGTAAACAGGGAAAAATTTTCTTCAGAGTCAATTATGTTATGCAAAATGCTTTTTGTTTCTTCGAGCCACAATTTGCTGAAAAAGTCACAAAGGCTATTCTGACCAAACTACAGCGTGTATCAGCAAGAGGCAGTCGAAGAAAACTGATCATTGATTTGAATAATTCTTAAAATTCTTCAGAATTCATCATTATGTCATCGTAAAATGTCTTAATCCGCACGCTCCAAAGATACTTTTACAACAGAGAATAGACTATGTGCAAGTGCAGAGCCATCTTGGATCAACAACAAAAACTTCAACTCTAACAAAACGTGGTCTCTCACCAAAACTAGGCAAAAACAACATTGAGTCCAGGGGGCTAGGCGATAATTCAGTACACTCCCCCAAATCAAGGGTCTTTACTCTTGATTTAATACTTCTGAATGTACTTTTAATAACTCGTCAGCTGCAAAAGCTGCTACTATTCTGGGTCTGACTTCTTTTTCCTGAACCTTTTCCTGCTGAATATGTTGTCCTTCTACTTGTGCTTTTATCTCTAATGGACATATTCCTTGAAAGTGGTCTTTCCATGATAATCTTCCGCCCTTGAGACACTGCATCCAATTTAACTGCTCGAACTACTTGATCTCTTCCCTTGATGTAACTAGAGATTTTGGCTAACTTCCAGAAACGTCGTTCAATAGTAGTGTCAATGATTAATACCAAAGTTCCAAGCTCTGGTAATGCTTCTCCACCTTTAGTCGTGCGATGGTATTCTCAAAGACCTACAAGGTACTCTTTTGACCATCTATTCCATACATGCGCTAGTTTAGCCCTCAAGAACAGCATTCTTTTATTCACATTCTTGTCATCAAAATCTGCATCGTTGTCATGCTTGACATCTCCTATCATTGCTAGGCGATGACCATGAATCATGTGATTTGGAGTGAGTGGCTCCTCCTCCAGATCTGCTGTTTGGTAGGTAAGGGGTCGATTGTTTATCATTCCTTCAACTCCTATCAACATATTCTCTAGCTCTCTAAATGTTAAATTTGCTTTTCCCATGATCTTGAATAATGCTGTCTTAGTTATTCCTACTAATCTCTCAAAGAAGCCGCCTTGCCATGGCGCCTTGCCACATTGAAATGCCAATCAATGCGGTTCGCCAGCAGAAAATCTTGCAATTCTCGCTCTGCACATATCTTCTTCAAGTGCTTTGCACTGGCAAGGAATGTCTTGGCATTGTCACTTATCACAGTTGAAGGTGTTCCATGTCGGCTGATGAATCTGCGAAACATTCCCATAAATTCATGTGCTATCTATCTATCTATATGATAATGTACAAAACCCAATAATGAGTATTACGCACAATTTGTTAGCGGTTAGTTGTTAGTAGTTAATAAAATCTAATGTATTGCACTTTTTAGGAAACTTATACCGCTAGAGATTTTCAAACGAAATGAGACTTTAGTGCAAAAGGGCGAAATTTGTAAGTTGTGTTGTGATTGGTTCATGTTGAGCAGTATTAGTTTCCCAAAAAGAACAACTTAAATGAGGTAAATCAAATTTTAAGTTTCTTTTCAGTTCCTAAGTAAAATAATTAACGAAAAACAGATGTTCTACTCTTCAGTAATAGCTGGAAACGTTTATGTCATCTAAAGCTGCTTTAAAGTTATTTAATGACTGACTTTCCCTGATGGAAGGGGGAAGTTCGTTCCAGATTTTAACAGATGTTGGGACAAATGAAAATTTGTAACAATCTGTTCTGCAGAAAGGCAGGATAAACACTGCTTGACTTCTCCGAGAATGGCGAGAATAGTTTTGAAATAAATGTTGCGGTATTGCAATCAGGTTGTTCTGAATCTTGTACATCATCACTGCTTTTGCTTTTGCTCGTCGTTCAGCGAGTGCCTGCCATCCTAATTCTTTTATCATTGCTGTTGGACTTGCATGGTAGCTGTAATTTCCAACAACGAATCTGGCAGCCCTTCTTTGTAACATCTCTATTTTATCGATGTTTTGCTTGGTATAAGGATCCCATACAGTGGAGGAATATTCTAAAATTGGTCTTACAAGTGAAGTATAACAACTCTGTTTTACAGCACGCGGGCACGACCCCATGTTTCTGCGCAAAAGACTTAAGGTGTTGTTTGCCTTTGTGCATACAGTTTGAACTTGTTTGTTCCATTTCAATTTATCATTAATTGTTATACCAAGGTACTTTTTATCATTAACTTCCTTGAGGGTATGCTCGCTCATTACGTAAGAAGTTTTGGTTGGCTGTCTTTTGTTGGTAACCCTTAGCAGTTCACATTTTTCAGGGTGGAATGACATTGACCATTGTTTTGCCCACGATTGCAACTGATTAAGGTCTACTTGGAAAGCAAGGGCGTCTTCATTCTTCTTTATTTTTCTGTATATTATGCAGTCATCCGCAAACAATCGCACATGGGAAGAAACAACTGATGGTAGGTCGTTTATGAATATAGAAAAGAGTAATGGCCCCAATACAGAACCTTGTGGTACTCCAGGTGCCACAGCAACCTCTTCGGACCTGGCACCCTCAAGTACCACTGACTGTGATCTATTTGATAAAAAGCTGGAGACCCATTGGTTTAACTGGCCTCTGATGCCACACTGGTTCAGCTTGTGTAAGAGCTTGAGATGAGATACCTTGTCAAACGCTTTTTGAAAATCCAGCAAAATAACATCGGTTTGATCCCCTGAGTCTAATGATTTTGCTATGTCATTTATGCATAAAATAAGTTGGGATTCACAAGATCTGTGTCTTCTAAAACCATGTTGTGCGTCTGATAATAAATTGTAGCTTTCTAGATGATCCATTACTTTTGAACAAACAATGTGCTCCAAAACTTTGCAAGCAACACAAGTTAGAGAAATTGGTCGGTAATTTCCAGGATTTGACCTGTCACCTTTCTTAAACAAAGGTGTGACATTCGCTTTTGTCCAGTCACTTGGAACTGATCCTTGGTTTATAGAAGCTTGATATATTTTAGTAAGGACTGGAGCTATAGAGCCAGCACACTCCTTCAGCAAATGGGCAGGAATTTCATCTGGTCCTGGTGCTTTATTTGGGTCAAGGCATTTCAATAACTTAAGTACACCTTCTTGGTCTATGTTAATGCATGATATTTCATTGCTGATATTAATTCCTAAATGAGGAAGTTCTGCTCTGTTGAGTTGATCATCAGCACAAAATACTGACTCAAACTGCTTATTCAGGATGTTTGCTTTGGATTTGCTGTCTGTATATGTTATGCCATCGTTAGCTCTCAAGGATGACACACCAACAGCATCACATCTTTTGCTTTTGATATAGGACCAAAATTTTTTAGGTTTTGCATTTATTTCAGGGCAAATAATGTTTGAAACATAGTTATTATGAGCTTTCCTGCACTCTAGTTTCTGTCATGTCTTCTGTCAGCTCTAGATGTACTGCACGAGTTATGCCACATGTGAATAGTGCAACATATGCCTTCTCTTCATTCTTCAAATGTATGGGTCCTGCAAAGTCAACTCCAGTTGTGCTAAACGGGTTACCTTGAACCAACCTCTCTCTTGGTAGCTGACCTGATTGTGGTGGTAAATATGGCTTTGCATTTCGTTTACTACAAATCATACATTGACGCAATTGTTGCTTTGCGGCTTGGCGTCCTTTTAACACCCAAAACTTGCTTCTGACTTCAGTCAATGTAATATTTACTCCCCCATGTCTTGTACGCTTGTGACTCTCTGCAATCAACAAACTTGTAAATCTGCTATCCTGAGGTAACAATATTGGAAACTTGCTCTCATCCGGTAGCGCTGTATTTTGTAGAAGGCCTTGGCAGTGCAAAACTCCATTTATTTCTATCACTGCAAGCTGTGTCTTTACTTGTGGGTAACTCTTTCTTCCTTTCAACATCATTTATGTGTTCTTTATCCACAATTCTTCAGCTTTCTGGATCTCTTCAACATGCAACAGCTGAGTACCTGGCTTCATCTTCTTCTTGAGACATCTAATGAAGCGAAGCACGAGCGCTGTCACTCTCAACAGTTTGCCATAGGAGCTGTAGTTTGCTGCAGGCACTACATTGTCCACTGACAAACTTGGCTCTTCTTCAGCAATAGGAAGTACACTCTGTCTTTCCTCAGCCTTGGTTTCCTCTGTTTCAATCATTTGAGGCTGGTGTGGATATTTTCCACTCACTAAGAACTCTGGTCCATTCCACCAAAGTTTGCTTTGCTCTAATTGCTGTGGAGACAATCCTCTCGTTCCAAGATCTGCAGGATTCTCCGCTGTAGGCACACGCTTCAACTTTAAATCCTTTGTCAACTCTTGAATCTCATCTACTCTTTGCTGGACAAACTGTCTGTATTGACCTCGGTTTTCTAGCCAATGTAGCACTGTGCTGCTGTCAGACCACAGCACTAACTCTTCTGGTTCCCAGTTCTTCAGAGTTTCTCTGACTGTTTTCAACAAACGTGCTGCAATCCTTGCTGCTGTAAGCTCCAATCTGGGTATGGTCATCTCTTTCTTTATTAGAGGTAACCTTGTCTTAGCAGTGACAAGGTGTGCCCTTGACTGATTTTCATTGTGCCATGCAAGATATACCGCAGCACAGTATGCAACTTTGCTTGCATCACCAAAGACATGCAGTGAAATCTTGCATGGTCCACCGCTTGCTGTCATGATGCATCGAGGAATCTTCAAGTCAGTCAACCTTGAAACTACTTGCATCCACTTCTTCCATCTCATTTCTATCTTTGGACTCACTGCTTTATCCCAATCCTTGTTTTCCTTGCAGATATCTTGGAACATCAGCTTGGCAATAATCGTAACTGGCCCCACAATCCCAAGTGGGTCATATACCTTTGACAGCGTACTCGTGACTTCTCGCTTAGTCACTTTGTGAGTCTTCACATCTGAAACTGCTGCCATGCTGATTCCTAAGATGTCCTCTTCTGGATTCCACTTTAATCTTAAAGCCTTACTTTGTGAATCTTTGATACCGAGGCTTTCCTTTGCATATGTCATTGCAGTGGAATCTTTTTGATCACTTTGCTCTTTTATGTGTTCTCTGACTTCCACATGGTTGGTCTTCCACTTATGGAGCTGGAACCCTCCTTCTTGCATAATCTCTGTGATCTTATCTTTCATCTCTATGGCTTGTGTACTGTTGGTAGCTCCGCTCACGAGATCATCACAATACATGTTTGGTAGAACATTTTGGACCACTGCTGGTTCTTGCTCTTTGTACTTCTTTAAATGTCGTTACAGTGTTGCATTTAACGAATAAGGACTTGGTCCACTTCCAAAGATCACTCTAGTAAACCTGTACTCTTTCACAACAGGTTTTTCATCTGCCACATTTTCTATCCAAAAAAATCTCATACTGTCTCTGTCTTTCTCATCCACCAGGATCTGATGGAATGCACTCTTGATATCACCAACGAGGGCCACAGGAAACATCCGAAACCTCAACAGCACATCATGTAGCATAGGTAACAAGGATGGGCCTGTGTACAAACACTCATTTAGACTCTTGTCTCCCTTTCCTTCTTTGGCTGACCCGTCATACACAACTCTGACTTTTGTGCTTTCAGCATTCTCACGGATCACTAGATGATGTGGTAGAAAGTGGATTCTTTCTCCTGTTGGCAGATCTGGTACTTCCTCAATGATACCCTGCTTCATCTGATCTTTAATGACATCATCATATTTCTTTAATATTTCTGGCTCCTTCTTTAGCCTTCTGAGTTGCGCATTGAGCCGCCTTTCACAAAGACTCCTGTTTGTTTGCAAATTGACTCTATCTGATCTCCATGGCAACTGCACACTGTATCTCTCTCCATTGAAACTTACTGTATCTTCAAATTTCTCTTCCACTGAGTTTTCTTCTCTTATCCCTACTGTCTCTAAGTCCCACAGTTTGGCTATATGATTGTTCAGATTCTCCTTATCTGTTGTCAACAACATTGAACTTGAAGTACTTTGATCTTCTGATGTGTTTGTTGGTCCCATTAGAGTCCAACCCAGTGTTGTTTCTTCTGCAACAAGATCGCCTGCATTTCCCCATTTCATGTTTCCTGTTTTCAACTTGCAACGGTCTTCCAATCGAATAATCTAACAGAAGCTATCTAACAGCTATCTTCCAATCTAACAGAAGCTATCAGAAATACACTTGACAATAAAAGATTTGGTTGTGGTATTTTCATTGATTTACAAAAGGCTTTTGATACGGTTAATCATAAAATTTTGCTATCAAAATTGGAAAATTATGGTATACGTGGATGTGCCCTTCAGTGGTTTAGATCATATCTATCTGATAGAAAGCAATATGTTTCTGTTAATGGAAGTAACTCTGACTTACTTTCAATTACTTGTGGTGTACCACAAGGTTCTGTACTAGGTCCATTACTCTTCCTTATCTATATCAATGATCTACCAAATGCTTCTAAGAGACTTACTTTTTATCTCTTTGCTGATGACACAAATATCTACTATGAATCTAAAGATTTAACTAACTTGACGAAGATTGTCAACAAAGAGCTGAGATTAGTAAAGAAATGGCTTGATGCTAATAAACTATCATTAAACATTGATAAGACTAACTACATCATCTTCCATTCTTCATCTTCTAACGTTCCTTCTGGTTTTGATATCAAAATAGGAAAAAAAACAGATTAAAAGAGTAAAGTTTGTTAAGTTTTTAGGCATTAGTTTGTATGTAGAGAATTTGAATTATATGAAACTGAAAACTGAAATAATGACATCAATTTCAAGTTCCTTGTCACTTGAAATATCTGAAAATTCAAGGTTTTTCAAATGGTTGAACTTTTCCTTTAAAATCTGAGGCTTCATATTCTTGACAGATGTCAGCTTACTGAGTGTGGATACTTCAGTTTCAAATTACAGCCTTCCTTTCATATCTTTTACTTCTAGCTTGTACACTGAGCATATGTGTTGCCTTTCTCCATGTACAGTGTCCAAGACCTTCTTATCCTGTCTCAATGGCTTTGATTTCAGCAAATTTGTAGTTTTCTGCAACATGTATGTTTTATCACACCCTGTATCCAACAGACATCTGCAAGTGATTCTTGGCTTTCCCTTAACATTTACTTTGGCCAAAACAGGTTGATAGGCTATACCTCCAGGTGTAACAACAAGCATATTTGGAACACTACTTTCTTCTTTTTCACATATTACAGGGTGATGCTCACCCTGATTGCACTTGCTGCAAGGCTTCTTGTTGTAGCAATCTTTGACGCGGTGCCATTTCTTCAAGCAGCAAAAATATCTCTTATACCTCATCAAAATTGACTTTTTCTTCTTCACTTCAGTGACAACAGAACAATCAGCACTACTGTGATCTCCAAGACAAAAAGCACAAGATGCATTTGGTGAAATAGCAAATGCCTTCCCCTTCTCTTCTCTTCAACTCTGCACTCTTGGAGTAGCTTCATCCATACCCCTGAACAGAAGTTCCTCTCTGAGCTTGTTCAAAAATTCACTCATGGTCCACTCATAGTCCACTCATGGTCTACAGGCATTGTTCTTCTCATGGAAAGTTCAACATCTCTTGGTATCTTCTTCATTAAATCTGGTACAATAACTAAAGAATACTGTTCTTCAGAAGTACCTAATACAGATAGTGCTTTTACATGCATATCAACAACCTCATACAACTTTTTAAATCCATCTACGTTTGTAGAATAAGTTACACCAACAACAGCTTTTAATGCAGACATATGAGATCTCTTTAGTACATTAGCTTTACCATATTTCTCTTTTAAAATGTCAACTGCAGGCGCATAATTGTCCCCAGTAGTTCGCAAATCTGCAATAGCATGACTAGCAGTACCCTTAAGAGAAGCCTTCAGATATGACAACTTGTCACCATCACACAGAGAAGAATTCAAATGAATATTCCTCTCAAAAGAGTCCCAAAATTCCATCCAATTCATCATATTCCCATCAAATGACTTCAATTCAAGCTTTGGTAGCCTTAGTTTACTACTCAAATTTTCCGCTGGGTTTGTAATTGGTGAATATTGGGGTTGCCAGAGAGGTTGTGGCAAATAATTCTGCATATGGGGATTAAAGAGTTGCCCCGACGGTTGGTACATGGGAATGATCTTTCAAACCCCCGAACAGGATACTGGCTGTGTCCTTGTTCATTTCAAAAGCTTCTTCCATGGGGTGAATTCATTGAGACAAAGAATTAATAGTAGTAGGCTTACCAGTTGTTTGTTGGGAAGAATCAATCTGCTTCTTCTTTGAACATTTATCAAGTAACATACCTAATTTCGCATCATACAAACGACTCGACGCATACTCTGTTACCAATTCCGACGTAAAATTTAACTTCTTCATCACATCTTGAATATCCTTAGAAACTGATTTAACATATATTAGCATAGGCTCCACAGTCAACTTCAACTCCATTATTCTGGACTCAATACCTTCATCAATAACATCCATTGCCGATATATCCTTTAACTCGATAATAAAATCTTTCATTGCAACCATTATCAATTCACGATCTTCAATAAGAACTCCTAAGTGCTCTTTAGCTGATCTTCTGCCTATCAATACCATAATCATCAATTTCTTGCGACAAACGATCGCCTCCTACAGCGCCAGTTTCTTCGTCTTTGTCACCGCTAGATCCCATTGCTATCTGCACTCCACTTCTTAGAATCATAACACGGACATCCAATGTCCTGCTGGAGGTGCCACGTATCGTAAAATATCTTAATCCGCACGTTCAAAAGATACTTTTACAACAAAGAATAGACTATATGCAAGTGCAGAGCCATCTTGGATCAACAACAAAAACTTCAACTCTAACAAAATGTGGTTTCTCACCAAAACGAGGCAAAAACAACATTGAGTCCAGGGGGGCTAGGCGATAATTCAGTACAATGTAAAAAATTCGTAAAACTTCTTGAGAATTCTTCCCATTCTGATTTTTGCAAGGCCTGTAGTCTAGCCCCGCTACTAAGGATAATGATCAGTAGTATAGGAAGGTCAGAAGGTCAGCAAGTTATCTTTGTTCAAAAAGAAATTGAGAAAAGGCAATCATTTTCCCTTGTTTGGGCAAACTTTCACTGAAAATTTCTCTGGTAAGCCTGAAAATTTTTTGGGAACCTAGTTCCCAGATTCCGATACTTTTTGCAGCTCTGCTGCAAGCTGAATTTCATTTTTATAGATCCTACGCTTCACGTACCGTCAGAGGTCAACAATTCCTGACTCAGTTAAATGCCTATGAGCCATCTTTTACCATCAAATATACAATTGAAAAGATCGAGGTCCACCTCGGAGCCCAAGATCTGAAGAATGGAGAGACAGAATAGGATTCAAAACCATGAGGATGAAAGGGACAGCTTCATTGTATCTCAAGAGATGCAAATTTGCGAGTAAAGATGAAATAATTAATGCCAATGTTGTTTCTTAATAATGACTGTAGTTGTCGCTCTGCTTGGGAGGCTCCCTAGTATTCAAAAGTATTCCCTAGTATTCCCTAGTCTTTACCTTGGCTTCTTTTACTTAGAATAGGAACTCTTTACTAGGTTCGTAAATGTGCAATGGGGTTTTTTCCAATGGCCTTCAACCTTTCAAATTTATCATTTACCAAGTAGATAAAGAAATAAAAGGAAAATGCAAAAGACCAAGGAAAATCTTTTTCATGAGCAACTGTTTGAAATTTGTGTAAATTTCATAGAAAGAGCTGCTAGAGAAATGTCCTCTTCGGCAACAAATTCATTGATAATGATACCCACTCTCATTATGAAGCCAAAAGCAACTAGAGGCCATAACATTTATGCCAAATTTTGTGCAAAATTGTAAGATCATTGAAATTAAATAATGAGTAATTGAAATTGATCCATCAAAGTAATGATTTTGATGTGCTTTTGTGGTCATTGGTGCTCTATTGCTATCACATTTATACCGCAAGAAATCCTAACAGATTTTGAGATATGAAAATGTTTTGTTTCAGACTTTCTTTCGATAATTCAATCTAAAATAATTGAACTAAATTTAAGGACTGTAGCTTAAGTCTGGTGTGCCTACTTTGGTAGAAATGTTTTAAAGCTCTTCGCTTTTGTTTCTGGAGATTGTCCGCATTTGGACAACAGCATTCAGTTGAACCCTTCTTACTTCTTTGCTCTTCCTGTCATTGAAAACACAATGATCTTTTATAGCTGATGAAGCAAAATTCAGTCCATGGGTTCCATGGTCAGACTGCAGTGCATCGTGTAACGGAGGAACAAGAACAAGGACCAGAGAATGTAACGAAGATTACTGTATGGGAAACACCACACAATCTGAAGAATGTAACAAGCATCTTTGCCCTAGTGAGTATGATATGTTTCTGTGCAATTGATTTCAGTGTTCAAGTTTTTTCATAGAAATCTCTTTGTTTTGGCAAAGCTGAGTCAAGGCTCCTGTGGATAAGGGTATTGAAATTGAAAGCCAATGAAGTACCGGGGGATCAAGAAACCTTAGCACGTTTGTTTCTCTTTGGAATGAAATTACGCAAGCGATCTGCTATGAACTTCAGTCAATGTCTCACTTACGCTTGAACATTCCTTTTGCTAAACTCACTCATCATTCCAAAATAAAGAAAGTTCTGTCAAGGAATTTGCATGGAAACGGCAATTCTGTGTTCGATCCTAGCCCAAGATATACTTACTGTTGAAGTCTACACTCAACAGAAGCATCAGTTTCAGAAAAAGAATTTTTAAGGTAAATGAATCGCGGACCAGCATCGCAGGGGGAATTCTGATGCCACACGAGCCCAAGCATTTTCCTGATCTCTGGGTTGCAAAATGAGTGACTTTACCAACAGTTAGCGTTAGCGGCTGACTGATTACTTCACCATGTGCGGTTACGAAAGTGATAATGTCGGGAGGCAATTGACTAAGATTTTTTTAGTTTTATGACGGAATCAACAATGATTCTATGAAAATTCAATCATCAAACACAATGCATCTTGGTCAGATGCCCTCCCCCCCCCTGGACGTTGCTCATCCTCAGTTTTGTATGCAATATCAAATATGATTCGCGTACGTTTTATTCCATAGCCCGTCAAACGTGTTAGCTCCATATGGCACCACATGGGAATTGGAGGACCTTGCCTCCAAGATGTGTGGCATACTTTTACATTGAAAATATTATGTCAAGATCCCCCCTCCCACTTCTGTTGGATTTTTCAGAGCTGGCGCCGCCACTGTTTATGTCATTCTTTTGCCCATCAGATAGGATTTGAACTTTAGCTGCAATGAATTACTTCGTTTAAGCCTGTAATATGCATTTCTGTTTTCAATTTTTTCACTTCGAAGTGTTATATTCGGCTCGAGTTGAAGATTTTTTCTTAGTGATATTTCATTGAAAAGGAACCTAAAGAGATTCCAAGAAAACAATGGCTTGGGCACGGCCTCAAGTCTGTAATACAGTAAAACCCGTAAACAAGAACATACTTTTCTGAAAAAAACAGACTGAATAGGTTCTTATACGTATGGTATTTATGACATTTTCAGGTGTGGTTCATATTATTATGATCAGTATATAGCTATACAGTATTTTTTAGATAAATTTGAAAGTAGAGTGACTGCATAATAATCAGGGGATGGTATTTTTTTGGCAAAGCAATTTATAGCATACAGCTTTATAAAAATTTGCGATGCCCTAAAAATTTTTAGAGGTGTTCACTTATCAATAGTTGGGAGCTTGTTTAGACGGATGTGGTGGAATTCCTTAATAAAGTGTACTATCTCGTAAGAACATTGCAGTAAATCAATGTTTTTAGTTCTTATCTTTGGGTGTCTACTTCCAGAAGATCAGTCTTCGGGTTCTTACTTTGCTATATTTTTTGCCGGGCTTTACAGTAGTCTTCTATCAATAATTTGTAAGCTTTAAATTTTGCTCATCATTTATACGTGGCTGTACGTTCAATGTCGCAAGTAACTACTTGGTAATCATTTTATTCAATGCTAATGCACTTGTGATCTCAAAGGCAGTATGCTTAGTGGAGAAGCTTTTCACAAAATGAAAAAAATTGAAGATTGATCAGTATTTGTTGCTCGGCCGTTCATGAAGGCTTGCTTACCTTTCATTGCACAACTTGCACAACTGGATTTTTAGCAAAATTAATCCACGGCAAACTGAGACGTCTCGCAAAGAATTGTAGAATTTGTTTCGGCAAATAACCGGGTGTCCTAAAAAGAACCTCCTGTTTAAAAAAATCGCCAAAATTACATCAAAGGGCTGATTTTCATATTTCTGTTTTGGCAAGTAGGTCAGAGATCAAATTATTTTCCAAATATATCGGACCTTTTGATTTCTCTTTTTAGATAAGTATATCTAGCTCTTTTTGATGCTGCCTGGTTTTGAAACATAAGGCAAAAACATGGATAATTACCTGAGCAACTTCTTATGGTCTATTGTACTTCTTGTTTTGGTCATGAATGTCAGAATGAAATACAAACTACTATTGTAGATAGCTCTTAGATGTAAGGTCAATGATGTTTGCTCAAAGGGTATAGCTCAGAGTGAGGCTTTTCGTTCTCTTATTTCATATCCCTTGAGATACGGAAAAGAGTAATCATTTTTTTGAAAATATTTTTCGATTAATGAGAACAGCGATCATAAAGAAAAGTTTAGAATAGCTTTCATGATCGAATTTTGGCGATTTTTAAAAAGGGACATCCAGTAAATTACATACTGATCTATGATTATTCCTTTTTATTAACTAACACAGCTGTGTGTCACTCTTTGTTTGTTCTAATCATCTGTTATGTCAGCTATCATTAAGTTATCTCTTTACTTCGAAGGCGTCAGCTTCATTTTACGACTATAAGACCTGCAATGATTTATAAGGGCTTGAGGTGGACTTTTCTTTATAATTTTATCAACAAAGTTTTTTGTCAGTGGTTTTGAAGAAGTTTATCTTGGTATGGGGAAGTTTTCGTTTTATCTCCAAAGACTGACCACATATTAGCTGCCTTGCATATCTTTGCAAAATCTAAACACTGAATTTTCAAATTTCTCTTAAAGGAATTAGTATCTTTGCCTTTAAATAGCATTCTGAAAGTTTCTGGAAATTAAAGAATACCCAAATTTTTAGTCAATGGTGGATACTCTGATTGGTCACCATGGTCTTCGTGCAATGCTTCATGCGGCGGTGGAAAACGCAATCGCACAAGAACATGCAGTAAGCCATATCCTCAAAATGGAGGCTTGAAATGCTTTGGAGAAAACATTACTATTGATATTTGCAACATGAAATATTGCCCTGGTGAGATCTGACATTTATCAAAGCTTGTTTGTTTTGTAAAACTTATTTGCAAATAATCTTATCTGAAATGTAAAAGCAAGAAGATTACACATAGCAGTTGACTGACCTTGCATTAGCCATGCTATACGTATGTAAAGCCTGTGTAAGGATACCACTGACAAAGGAGTCAGTAGCAGCTACGGTGTGACAGATGATAGATAAATTGCATCCTTACTGAGTGATGATGAATATTGAAGTAGTATAAGGCTCTAAATCTTGAGTAAGCTTTGGCGGTGACTGGTGATAGCATGAATAAAATACAGATCACAAGACTTCGATCAAATGAGTTCATTAGTCATCGGCAATAACAGAGATCTCAAGATATTAACCATCATATCGTGATTTTTTATGTTCCAATATTATGATGAAGTATCGAGAAATCTAATGTCTAATGTCTCAAGCTTGGCTCTCTGCAAAATCGAGAAAAAGAGCTAGAATTGCAAACAGGCATTCCCAGTGCATCATTTTTAATTTTGAGACACTTTGAGAAATTTTCAAAGATTCAAGCGCAACGAAAGATATCAAGGTAAAGAAAGAAAACATTTGAGATTTTTGTCACCATATTTAATGCATTTCAAATGCAATGAACCAACTCTAAAGGTAGTTTCAAAATTCTGTCATTTAGTTTTCAATTATCTGCGACAAACTTTCATGCTCTTTTTCAGTAAATGGCAGCTGGTCGCAATGGACAGATTGGTCAGCTTGTGACAAACCATGTAACTCTGGCTTTTACAGAAGATGGCGATACTGCAACAATCCCGCTCCTCTATATGGTGGCAGTCCTTGCAAGGGATTATCCCAAGAAAAACAGTTATGCAATACACATGGATGTCCAGGTAGGCCTACTTTTAAACATAGTAATTTTCACCCTGTAAAAAGCACTGCTATGCCATGACATAACTATTTATGGAAATTGGCTTTGTAAATATGTTGGGGAAAACTAGTCAGCCTTGACCATGGTCCTCGTTACACTTTGAGCTTTTTCTATGTTTCTATTTAACATGAAAGCTCACAAAAGAAAAATTTCTGAAGACAACACTTACGAACTACTTTACTACACTGCAAGGGCGATACCATGAGGAGCAGAGGACCAGGACTACCCTATGACTATAGCATGAAGATAGGCAGCAAAATAAAACAAAAAATGTTTGTTGATGAATGCTAGAATCTGTTCACATTCGATGTAGGGGAATCATAGACGGTAATGCTGAACGTAATGTATTAGCCTCGCTCTGAAGCATGAAATTCTGTTGATTTTGCCTTGTTTTGTTATAGCTATGTAAGTTGGCTCTTAGAGTGACTTGAGCTTGTTCTCTTGTGTGCTGCTCGGCCTGATATATAGCACTGAGCAACAGGACCCCAGCCAAGAGCAACAACGACAACAGCTTTCGACGTCACTGCTCTCCGCTCAAAGTCGCCATCGCTAAAAACAACTCGCCAATGCTATAAGATTGGGTCGCTTTTCCCAACATTGAAAACTTCGGCTTAAGCGCGAATTGAAATATCCAGTGTGAAACGGATCTGAACAAATGAAAGATAAAAAAATAGAAGAACTTTGTCGCTGAGTGACTTCTTGTGAAAAAGGCTTCTAGTGAGTGATAAGAAACTGTACGGAGTAATTAAATGAAATTCTTTTACAGCTGAAAACATAACTGCAATCGATATCAGGTTTGATTTAGCCTGGAATTATTCAATGGCAATAAAAGGATCTGTGGAATTCAATGCATTCTATAGTAAACTTCAACATAACGTAAGTATATAGTGCTACAATCTGAAATGCTCAATTTGTCCTTACTGAAATGCACCAAGATCAAGGGTTCAATGACTTTTTGGCTTTAAGATAAACAATTAATGCATACAGTATGTAAGCGATTAGGCACTCCCTTGTGTTTCCACCAGTTCATCATAAGAGGGCAATATCCTTTTCAGTAGATTAATTTGAAAACTTTCTTTCCACTTTTGTTAGTAATCTTGCATGTACTCCAAGCGAGAAATTACCTAATGACAATCCTATCACTGCATTTTAAAACTTCATCCTTCCTTCAAAATGCACGGCAAACTATCACTTTTTTGAATGAATGACAGATGTCACGAGTGGCTTTGGGTTCTACTGTCAAGGAAATAGAAGGCTCAGACCACCAGAATTCAAAAGTTTCCTAGGCAATAGCTTCCCCAAGCTTCAGCAACAGAGTTGAGTATCATAGGAAGAGCTTACTATGAACGAATAAGCATAAGAATATTTACTCTATTATGCACCATTCCATCCCTCCAGCTCAAAGAAGCCCAATCCAAATCAAACAAATTGATTTTACATATTTGCTTCCTTAGCCTTTGTTTAGGCATTGTGGTATATTCTCCTTATTCCTAGAGCAGACTTGATTGGTGAGTTTGAATCAGATAAGCATGTTAGAAACCGACCAACACAAACAACAATTAATATTCGGATACGTTTCTGTCAGGGAGTAAGAAAGGATGTGATAGGGCTTAGTGGGATAAAAAAAGACAGAAGCGTCACATGCAAAAAGTTGTAGTCAAATGGTGGAATGCAGTGATGGCAGTTAATATGGCCGCTCTACCTTGTAGACTGAACTAGGTATTTTGTACAATTCATCTGTATTGTACGTTGGTAAGTACAAAAGTTACGCCGTGCGAAATCTGGCTACTGATTTTCAGAAGGTTGCTTAAACATTCTGCAATGTGAGCAGAGGCGTATTTGGCTGGCCATCTTCTCCCGATTAAGGATGAAGCTTATGCGTTCTTTTTCTTTTAACAGAGTAAATCTGTGTTTGCCGGTTCTGTTGTGAATAACACATACTTGTTTTGCTCTGTGCAAAGCTTAAGGTAAGCACTTCGATATAACAAGTTTATTGCTAGCCTATTCATTTAACTATACCTCAATCAAGTGAGTCAGTAACTCTTTATACATTTGCTAGCTCATAGCTTTGAAATCGTAATCTGCTGCATGCTAAATGGAAAGATTTCAATTTATTGTTAGGTATAACTTGTCAAATCTCTGGTGATGTTTTCCTTATTTTTCGAGAGTGATAATGCATCAGGTGCCCCCACCCCTCCCGCCAGGAGAAGCTATGATCTACAAAAGAGCACCAGTTTGCTGCTCCTTCGCTCATAATGTTGTGACAGTATTTCATTTGTGCTTTTGGTATCCCTCATGGGGTATTGTAACCGTTTTCTTCATCTTTTTCGAAGATTGCTGATGTTCTTCGTGCTTTTTACTCGACTAGTTAAGATGAGAGCAGCACTTGCCTTTGAAACCTTAAATTAATATGTTGGACTACAGTAGCGTCTTCTAGACCATGGCATTTGTGTTGTTTACGAAACAGACTCGTGCCCAGGACACTGAAGAAAGACATGATTTGTTATTGTAAAATGAGTTGTCGATTTTGTGATTTGCGTGTATGAGTAAATATGTCTCTTCGCTCAATATTCTACGTTTTTGATTAAAACTACGGATAACACGGAGACACTAAACCTACCTTCACACGATGGCGGCACATGTTGAAAATGGTGCAAAATTTGGTGGTAGCAAAACCTGTGCTAGAGCTAGCGTTCATCCGGTGCCGGATCAATTTGAAAACGGTAGGAAATTTAACAGTGAAACACTCGTTTCAAGACTTCGATCAGTCTGGTTCAAAAGCGTTGAAAAATGCTCTGTTCTCATCATTTTCGTCTGTACACATGACACCGCTTCCAAATGTGCTGGTTAAAGCTCCTTTTTGAAAAGCAAACGTTTTTAAAATCCGCCGGCAAAAATGTGTCGTCTTCGTGTGAACAGGAGGCTTTCCTGTCACATTTTTCACCGTTCTCGAAACGTACTGGCATTGTGTGAACGCAGTTTTCAATTGATTCGTGCAGGGCAGGAAGCGTCATCTCCACATTTACACTTTATTTCACTGGACTAGACTCATTCCAAATGCTGTTGTTGCAAGATTCTATACAAGGTGATAAATATCTTGGAAAATTGAAAATCATTGGCGCTAATTCAACGTTTAATACAACAATAGGTGGGTAACGCAAATATTTCTTTGAAATTTTCGCATTGTGTGTTACTTACCTCATTAAAGAATATCACAGCTGCTAGAAATAAAATATATGAAATGCTATTTTTTAGATATAGACGACGAAAAATCATGAAACAGAGCAATCTAACCAACATCTAGATCTCTCTCTCTCTCTCCCTGGAACAAATGAGCATGCTACTGAGAGTGAAATTAAAATATTATTTGAAAGGAATCAACTTTGTCAATTAATTAAGATGCACACAAAGGACACCTAAAAGATGTACGTGACTTTATTTCAAGCGAACTTTTAACATTTTCCTGCAAGCATTGTCCAGCGGGTTATGCATCGATTAGCTGGTGCTGTACCTGCGCTGTCTGCTCTTAGCATGCTGAACACCCAATAGATTGCCTCTTCTTTTTAAGTTTACCACTACCTGTGCCATCAACAGTTCGTATGTTACTGTACAGAATTTGATTACGACGTTCATTCCAAACTAAGCGGCAAGTCTTATAGCTAACCTTTTCAGAGCGAGCATCCTTTCTTCAAAGCCAACCTACTTGCTTTCTTTTTCCAGTTCCATCGATGCCTCCTGCCAATTTCACTTTAATACCCCTTTCGGCAACATCAATAAGAGCTAGATGGGATGAAGTTCCGCAAAATCAGCAAAATGGCAACATCGAGGGATATGTATTATTTTACAAAGAAAGGCAATCAAGGTCAGAGCCATACAGCAGTGTTGCAACCAAGCATCTTAATGTAACTATCCTTGGACTGAAAGTATATACAGATTACACATTCAGGATCTTAGCTTATAACGGAAAAGGCAATGGAATAGCAACGAAAGAAATACATATGATGACACAAGAGTCAGGTACCATCTTTCTTCCTTACTGACACACCATTAAAATTTTTGAATTTGTTTTTTCTCTATATTTATCAAAAATGAAGGTTTTTGGTCGAATCATTTGATAAGAGAAATTTTTCATCGACTTTCAATTTTTTCAACAAGATAAAACAATAGTTTGCTGCTGTTTACTTTCTTTACTTAGGAGGCGTGCAGACAGGAACAAGGTCGCTTTTCAAAATGGGAAGCTTTTATCAGTGAATGGAAAGTCAACGCGATGGCATGATGTTATGAAGATATTTCTTTGAGCTGAAGAGTTTAATAAATAGAGCGCCCTAGCAGTTTTCTGTTAAAATCAGATACGTTTATGCATTTGTTGCAACCACTTCTTGTAAGCTTTTAAGTTTAATAAGTAATTCTTTTTAAACGAATACGGGTCGTCAGCATTTACTACATTGTTTGCAAGCATTTGGTGATATAAACCGTGTAGTGAATGCCCCCACAGTAATGCATAACAGAAGAGTTTGAAATCGCATTGGGTTGAGTGACAAAAAGATTTACTATCCAAAGCAAATTCACTCTATCTCGATGGTACCAATAATGTTATGTCTGTGTGTTTGAAATAAAAGGCTTGACACTGTGAAGTAACATTACGCATCAGTTTGAGACCTGTAATGAAGAGGGTTACCTCATCTATGTTATCAGCTATACCCTAATCATGAAAATTCTAGATTAAGCTCGCCCCCCCCCCTAAGCGTTTGAAGGAATACCATCTTTTGAGCAAAAGCTCAATTACCAAGCTCATCATAGCAACGTTACTGTATTGTTTGATGTGAGGGTTTCTTCATCCATTGAGGCAACATGCATGGAACTGATCATTTTGCGTCTTTCGATGATCCTCATGTCTTAGACAAGAAAACAGAAACTTCCACTTTCTTATTCATAAGATCTCGTTAACTTTGACGAAGTGTCCGTTTGTGTGGTTGAATCTCCTAGGATAGTAGTTAAAAGAAATTTATTAAACACTTCGTCATCTTTCTTAGTGCCAAGCAACCCTCCACAATCTATTAATGCTGTCGCCAATTCGCCATCTACAATAATAGTTGCATGGACCAACCTTCCTCAAGAACAATGGAATGGACAACCAATTGGCGCTTTGATCAAATACACGGACGGTATAGGACACGAGGGAAATAAGACTGTTTCTTTCCCAACCATTTCAATTGTACTTCAAAATTTGGTGCCTGCTACGACATATGTTTTAGACGTCTGTGCCTTAACAACACCTGGTGCTGGACCATGTCAGAGAGTGCAGGCTACAACCACTCCTAGCCGTAAGTCTTGCTCACCTTCTTATCCTGCATACCGTCTCAACCCTTTCCAACTGTGCGTTCCAATATGGTTCTAACATAAAGAACGACCGAGAAATGAAAGCAAATGTTTTGTCTCAAAAATTTAGTAAGAGCAAATTTGGACCTTCTGATTTCTAATCCGTCTAAATTTTTGAAAGTCTTGTCACTAAAGTGGCACAAGTGCGCTTAAATGGCACACGATACTGTCTGATTATCAATGAGTAATGTTGATCCAAGTTGACCTATAGTTGCTAGAAAGTACATTTTGAACTTAAAACCTTGTTTTAAGTGTGGTACAAGTGTCCCAAAGTGAGCCAAAACACCTTTTCACACATCAAAAAACTGCGAAAATAATGTTTACCTGACTCCGCCAAATTTGGTAGAAAATGAATCTCGGACCTGCCAATTTCAGATCAGAAAACGATTTTGAAGAAATTTTAGAAACTGACACAACTGATACAAGTTCACTTCAATGGCAAAAAGTGCTGTCTTGGTTACCAATTACCAATAACTATCCATTTTGAATCATACTTGTGAAAGGTATATTTTGCTAAAGTTGCAGAAAATTTCCCTTGCCATCAGACAACCAACAGAAGAATCTTTGCCACCTCCCTATAGCACATATTTATTCTAAAAGTAGAAGGAGCTTTTTATCGTCAATCAATCCAAATAGAAAGAGAGAGCCAAGCGTTACTGGTTTCTTCCAGGAGGAACTAGTGTTTCCCTCAGACTTTGAATTGCTACATCATATTCAGATACTTTGATTTTTGCGACACAAGCTTCATTTTCACTAGCATTTATCCATTTAGCATATTGAAAATTTCATAATCCTTCATATCTTTGACCCCAAATGTTCTTTTCTTAGCACCAACGCGAGCACCAGAGAATCTCACTGTAGTCAGTTTTATTGGACATGAGCAGCTCAAAATTACATGGAATCATATAAAACTGCAGTATGTACATGGGGATTTAAAAGGATATAAAATCATTTATACATTGAAGAAAGTTGCTGGTAAAGTGATTATTCAAGAAGTCAAACAGATAAAGATTGTTCATCCATCTGTTGCACAGGTTTTACTTACTGATCTGGAGCCCAATGCTCAATATGATGTTCGTGTTCTTGCATTTAACGATTACGGAGAAGGGAAAATGTCTAATTCAACCATTGGAGGTATTTCACGCTTAATTACATCTTACGTAAATAGACAAACAAACTTGTGTCATCGAAAAGTTTGCAAACTTAGTTTCGATGGAACGTCTGACAAAATATTTCAAAGGACGTTACAGGGGAAAATCTTGCAGATCTATGCCATTGCAAAAGGTTATTGCTTCTATTTGGCTCACCTGGTAAGTTATTAGTTTCAGCGACACAAATTAATCCTAGGCATGGTTTTAAATTGCTAAGATTGTTACGTTTTGTAAGCTACCTGGTTTGTTGCATGCTAAACATTGTCACAGTTATGTCACTTCGTCAGTCTTTTATCAATTCAAATTACTTAACATAGTTTACCAGAAAAGAATCAAGTAATCATCGGAAGTGTGAACTCCACTGCAATCTCGACTTACACTGTATTTACTCAGCTACCAGCGCGCCTACCTAGTACACCTGCCTTATTGTTGGAGAGCATGGCACGCTGGTTGGTGACCATTGCATGGAAGTTGGCCATCAGAATAAGATATCAATATCAGATCCTCACATCATGGCTTTGCGAGAGAAAGATTATTTTCTGATAGCGTAAAGCACGAGCAGAAGGCACGAGCATGAGCGAGCATAAGACACGAGCATAAGGTTAGGGTTAGCGTTTTTGAATTGAAGGCTTTCCAGGATTCATCTGTGTCTTTGAAAACCTTTAATCCAAAAACGCTAACCCTAACCTTATGCACGTTCCTTTATGCTCGTGCTTTATGCTATCAGAAAATAATCTTTCTCTCGCAAAGCCATGGTGTGAGGATCTGACATTGATATCTTATTCTGATGGCCAACTCTCATGCAATGGTCACGAACCAGCATGCCTTGCTCTCTAACAATAAGGCTGTACTAGGTAAGCGCACAGGTAGCTGAGTAAGTACAATGGAAATCGAGATTGCAGTGAAGTTCACACTTCCAATGATTACTGGATTCTTTTCTGGCAAGCTATGTTAAATTATTTGAACTGATAAAATACTGACGATCTGCCATATCTGTGGCAATGTGTAGCATGCGAAAAGTAGGTAGCTTACAACTCAGCAATTTAAAATCATGTGTAGGATAAATTTCTGCCGCTGAAACTAATTTCTTGCTATGTGAGTCAATAAATTAGCAATGCCATTTTGCAATGGCCTGGATCTGCTAGATTTTACCCTATACAGTGTCTGAAATTTCATGCACAATTGATTCAGTAAATGCACCAAGTATAAATGAATGAGCAAGGCTGGATGTGAGAGATCTGCGTTTATTAAGTGAGACTATTTTTAGCAAAAAGTAATTTTGTTCATGTTCAGAAGCATTAGACTTTTCAGTTTAGAGCAAGAATAAGCAAAATGCCTGCAACAATTGATTCTTGCATCTAAGAATGAGGTGCCACATCTCTTCACGCTCCATTGGGCAAAATCAATGCATACAGCAATGCTCCTTACTCTAGAAATTCTTCCTTACAGGTACGTCACAGGACAATGATCATCAATATATTCTTTAAATTTCTCTTGTTTTCCTTATCTTTGCTAGAAACCTGCAGCTGTCCAATTGTTATTTATACAAACTTTGCTGCCAGTGCACCGTACATGTATAGAGAAAAAAGTGGAGCGATGAAAGGTCTGTTTGTTGCTATGCTGGAAAACGCTACATCGTATGCTTGTGGAAGTTGCAAAAGGAGGCCGCCAAGTGTTCTTGATTTCAAACACAATGGAAAGAATGGATGGGCAGAGAAGAGTTCTTTGGATAAAATGAAGAAAGACATTGATGATTATGTACATGTCAGTTTCCCTGTTTTTGGCAGCACAGTACTGGATACCTATTATGGGTATCCTTTTGTCGCTGCGGTGACCCATCCAGGCGTTATCTACTTCATCATCAAAGATACATTAAGAAAACAAATCAAAGTGTTGGTTAAAAATGTCCTCGATACATGGCCTATATTCCTCATAAACGTTCTCTTCATTATGCTGTCAGGATTCATAATCTGGAGCATTGTAAGCAAACAGATATTTTAATCTTAAAACAACTGGCTTAGTTTTTGGAAATTTCATCCCAAATGAACGCAGTTACAGGTGTCCCTAAGAGTTCATATTCATGAACTAAACTACTAAAATTTATTAAGCTACTGAAAGTTATGTTCTTAATTTTCAACTTGGTTTTAGACATCCTATCATTTGATGGCAAGACAGGGAGGATTTGCGAGCTTCGTTCCTCTCAATTTTAAACGTTTTTATTTCTGTCAAATTTTCTCTCCAAGACAGAAACTTCTTGCTATAAGCGACATTAACAGAAAAATGAAATGAACCATTCCTTCTCTAACGTTATACGGCGCCCAGAAATATGAAACTTGGGTGGTACAATCCTCTATTTTGTAAGTACTTTAGCTTTCTAAGCCTTAAGTGACTTTTGCTGCAGGAACAGATCCAGTGGGGGTCGTGGAGCCTTGATCCCGACGGTAAGAGTTCTCTTCAAATCAATTTGCTCTATTGATAGATGAACCTTGGATTAATCCTATTTTACCAGGGCAAATCTTTTGGTATCTCTGCTCGGGGTGGCCATTATGGTCCCCTGTTTGTTTTTGTTTCTGTAACCCCTATGCTACTAAAACTTTCCAGAAGGGTATCTACAACTATGAAGAGGCCAATTCAACAAGTCCAGTGTTAATTGATCTCGTGGTTTATTGCTAGGCAACCAAAAGGTGTCAAGTGGTAACACATGACCTTCAGTACTGAAAGCAAAGAAAGTGCTTATAATTTTCGATTTTAATGACTAAATAAAAATTCATTAAATGGAAAGATTATAATAAAATGTGATTTTCTATCGACTGAAAGCGAATTTTTGAAAGTTTATGACTATGCATCATAAACATGAGGTCAACAAAATTGATGACGTCATATGAATTATTTTTTGCTGACGTAAGCAAATATGCAGAATCTACATATCAAATAAAAGCTCTTTTGAAGACCGATCGATTGATACCAATTTCAGTACATTTCAATTGAAAACAACAGAATTACTAAATTTTTGTTATTTTCTTTGAATCGACTCTTCAAATAGGGCATTGTTATTGTCACGTGACTACATTTATGACAATGAAACATTTAAAATTTGATGGGCTATTAAGTCATAGGAAAACTCAAGTTAGTTTCAGCACTCTAGCCTCTTCCATCGGAGAGCTATATATGATAGTTTTGGTGGGGCCACAATGCCCCCTTGGCAAAATAGGGTTAAACCTCCCCCTCTAAGATACAGCAGGACACAACTACAAGTTATATTAACTAATTATGGCCTGGATATGGAGCGAAGGTTCAATGGGGACAAATATAAATCAAAACCCATTCATTTTATTTACTGAAGTGCTGTTGCAGTTTAGTCGTGATAGATTTATCAGAAACTTTTATTCTCAAAGGGTATGACTTCTTTCGAGGAAGACCCAATATTCCCTGTAATGTTTTGCAAATTCTGCTTTTAATTCTGATATGTTCTTTCCATCTTTAGGAGTCCAAAGCTAATCCAGAAGAGTTTCCTCGTAGCTTTTGGTCTGGTGTTACAAGTGGAATGTACTGGGCGTATATCACCATGGGAACGCACGGGTATATAGATTGTTTTATCTTTCAGCTACGAGATACCTTTTGTAAGGAAATCTTTTAATTGGATAGGAGTCACACTATTTCATTTGCTACGACGTCCAGAAGGGCTGAGCGTTTAACTCCAGAAGGAGAGTAAAAATATTTAGTGAGGATTTCCTAACTCGTCATCTTTCGAAACATCCACTTAGTTAGATCAGCAACCTCAATGCCGAGGGCTCCCCTGATGAAATAAACAGACTTTTGCCGATTTTCTTGATTTTGCATGAAAGGTATCAAGTATGCATATGCCTTTGATAGAAGTAGCCGTTTAAGGACCACAGGCCGCGAAACGTGCCCCTTATTTGGGTACCTTGGAATTCTTGATATATGACTGACTAGAATTTGACCGCAGGTGGGTTTAGCCCCCTTTGTATTAGATCCTTTTGAACATGAATTCAGTTATTAAAATGATAGACTGATTAATTAGCTGTAGTTTCAGATGTTCAGAAAAATAGTATACTCGTCAAAAATAGTACTGCTTTTGGCTATTAACCAGACATTATTCATCCTCATTTTCTAAATATTCTCTACATATCGAAGTTTTATACCTATATATAAAAAGAATTGTCAGTTATTTTGGTGCATCCGGTTTATCATTGCATGTTTTCAGAGACATTGGTACATATAAGTCCTTTTTGCTCTTGTTTCATTCAGAAAAATTTTACAATGTTAGTTACATTCTACTATAATTTCTAATTATAACTATACAGCACTATGGGAACAAGAAGTGAAAAGTCACTACTACCCCATGGTTACATGAAACAAAGATGAGAACGATACAAGAAACCGTAAGCAAAGAAACAGTGAAAACATAGACGAACAACATTTAAGTAAATACATCGTCAAGCTACGAGTTAAGGTAGCTTGTAAGCAAGTAATTGAAGATTAACTCATTTGCTTTAACAACTGCAATAACTTCAATAATTTGCCCTTGAGAAACCTTAGGCCTTTGTTTCATACTTTCAGGTATGGAGATTTAACTCCCAGAAGCATTCTATCACGTATCTTCTCTATTGCCTGGATTCTGATTGCCATTGTCAATCTGGGAATATTTACAGGAGCACTGACAACAGCCATAACAACTGCCCAAGTTTACAGTGATCCAAAAATATATAACGTTGAGGTATGATTACCAAATGGCTCCTGTCAACTTAATCCCAAAGACAAATGACGGATATTGCCGTTTATCTCCGTAATTTGCCTTTAAACTGAATGCACACATTTATAACTAGAATATACCACTTGTGTGACTTGCTTGGCGACCGAGCAAAGGAAAAAACAGTGTGTGTGACCTTTTTTCCATATTTTGAGACTTTTTTCCAAATCTTTATATTTGTTTTATTTACTTCAAGCTGGTAGCCAAAAATGAAAAAGAGGAGCATCAATAGTCAGTGATGTGCTGTGGTTCTTTCGGTCAAATTTCATTTATTTCCCCGTATTTCTGGAGGCGAAGAGATAAGCACGATCTTCAAAAATGGGAGAAGCCAGGCGCACCAAATTTTCCTTGCCTCTTTCAAAGCAAACATGAAGATGTTGTGGCGTAGTGGTGTAATCCTCTGACCTTGCAACCAGAATAGTCAGGCGGAGTGGGTTTGATACCCGGTAGGGCCCCACTACTTGAGCGTCATTACAAGGGGTCACGGACACGAGTAGCACTTCGTTACTTCTTCGATCCCAGCGCTTGGCGCTAAAAACCACAACGTCACCTTCACCTTCAAACACTCAAAATGCATTAACATCAAAGAGGGTGTCTTTCATCGTGAGGGTAACTTGATCACTCAGTCTTTTAAGAAATACCATCATATCTATTCAAATGAAAAATCATTTCCATTCAGAAAGGATACTGATGTGCTACTGCCTAGCTTGACAATTGTCTATTTCCGCTCTTCTTTTTGACTCACTGATCAAAACGCCACATCTGCAAGGTGAATTTAATCACAATTAATGGAAATCATGGTGGGTTTGGCGAAAACAACGTCCCCTTCCCAGTTCTTAAGGTTAGAGAGTAGTATTTTAAGAGTTGGAAGTTTCTTTAATTGGATTGAACTTGCAAAGAAAGGCAAATTACAGTAAAGAAGAAGACAAGTGTTTTATATGGAAATTGCGAGTAAGATCTTTAAGCTAAGGAAGCCTGTTTTTAATTCTTATACACTTCCCTCCCAGAGTTTCTTCTAATGGTTGATTTAACTACTGTGATACGTTCTGCCTTGTGACATCAAGTGCTGAATATTATTAATAACTGTGAACTCTGCTTTGCATATTCTCTAAGAAATATTCGAGGGCCATGTCAGGTGATGTGAGGTCTTCAAGCATAATGCATATATTTGGCAATTCGACTCAATTAGAAATCAATTAATGCCACTGTTACTCACCTGAAAGCAGCGAAACAAGCAGCAATTACACCAAAAAGTTGCATCATTTTTACACATTCGTTTGATGAGCAATGATCTCGCAAAAGAGGTCACTTTGAAATGCCTAGCAGCGATGATTACAGCTTAAGATGCTAGTGGTACACTCCTGCATGTAATTCAACAGAAAAATCCTGTGGCCAAGAGAAATATTGATATTTTCATGATTTAGCTTATCGGCTAAATGGCTTTTTAAAAATCACAGTTTTTACCTTGTGACAATGCTCACATTACTTGCGGCCTTACTGGTGAATTTCTTTCACCAGCTTCTCATCTTTCTCCTTCTTCTGCTCAGCATTTGTTGTCAGTTTTCTTGAATGAAGAGCTGATTTTTCACAGGTTGCTGCTATTCATGACTCACTGGCATATAAAGTTGGGATTCACAGGAACGGAAAGGTCAATGAAAGTAAGTTCTGACTTTGCAAGATTAACTTTTGAACAGTGATGGAGGTATCGTGTGCCATTACATTTCAAATCAACGAAACTTATTTGCATTGTTTTGTTTAAAAGTTAACAGAAGCTGCTTATTTCCTACCACAGTCTGCAAATTTGGGATTATTGGAAAGCATTAATTATACACCCGATCAGTAGAAACATTGTTATATCAATTTATCAAAGCCTGTAGCTCTCAAACCATTTGTGTGCCAATGCCAGTATTCCAGTTCCAGTGTTTACAAACGGCCCTATGTTAGCACAGAGGTATCATCACTGTATTGGAACCGAAGAATGGTTGGCGAGCAACAGTTTTTCAAGCATAGATACCTCCATTTTTTCATTCAGCTATTATGCACTTGAAAGTGTCATTCAACCTTCTTTGTCGATTTTCTATCACAGTTAGAGTTGATTGGCATATGAATTTGCCTTTTCGGGTATTATCACTTCATAGGTATCTCTGATGATGTTTTAACTCTAATCCACATGGGGGGGCACTTTTTACACACCCCCACCTCCCTCGAGGTTTTTTCCGTACTGCGTTTTTAAAGGACATCGATTATGTTGCCCAAACCTCTCTGACTTTTAGCAATTATCTGTTAGCAATATTTTTGACGGATAGATTTTAAAGAATAGAACTCACAGGTCGAATGACATGCCCATATATGGAAGCAGCTAGCAGAAGCATCATTGTTTCTGATGATTTGAATGGAAACATTCGATTAAATTATGAAGTGTTATACACAAAATCAGTTATTAAGTGAACAGTTTTAACTTGATGCCGGAACTTCTGAAATTTGATGACATCAGCATTTTTGAATGACGTCATTTCAGCCACCATTTTGGGATAATTAGCAAATTTTTTAAATGTTTTCAAATACTTCATTTGAAATCACTCCAATAATACGTTTGTAATAGGGTTTAACCATTTTGCAGCTTTTTTGTTCATTTTGACAAAGAACAAATCAATAGCAAAAATGACGTCATTGGAATTGGCTTTTTTCTGCCAAAATATCACTCCGAAATCATTAACTTCAATAAAATGACCTTTTCATATCAAATGTGTAGCTAAATGGATCCAAGGCTGAATAAGGGTCACGCAAAACATTCTTTAAGGTCAATTTCAACCTTGAAGCTTGATGTTACAGATTTCCAACTTCATGACGTCACTGCAATGTAATAAGGCGAGGTAGCCACACCCAAATCATGCAACATGCTTCAAATTACTTCCTTTGTAACTGTGTCAAGTTGTATTGAATTCTGATTGATCGATCGACTGCAGTTTTCTGAGGGGGTGGCCAGCACCCCCCCCCCTCCCATATAAATGGTAACTCGAAAAGCCCATATGGATGCTGTGTCGAACATATCATGTTTTTTCACTCAACTTGTGACTGTTATTCTGCATATTTTTTCATTTTTCCTACTTTGTAATAAAACAGGATTGCCAGATATATTCGCTGCAGAAATCATAAGGTCAAAGAGATTCAATGATGGTTTAAGCGCTACAGGCTGTTAAAACACCTTGATTTTTTTTCTGAATTGCACGGCACATTCTACCAACGAATGCTTTCAATCAGGGCAGCATCACAGTGGCCCCAGATTGCTAATCCTTAAGAAATAGCATGAAATTTTGTAGAAGGAAATGAAAATGATTTTCTATGTGTATGGCATGAAGGATATTGTAAGATGGATGTAGAGGCCCTAAAATGTTAATTTACAGTGGCAATGATAGGCCTGGAACAAAATTCCTGCAAATGTGCCAAATTTTCGGGCACTTTGCACAAAAATCCGAATATCAACTATAGTTTAAGAACAACAAAGTCAGAAGCTGTTTTATAGCCCACTTGAAGCGTATTCCTTAAGGTGAATTCAGAAACGTAAGGACTTTGGAGTTTATTATATTTAAAAGAGGTCTGGGCTCCACAGACTTGAACAATGATTCCTAATCGTAAAATGCAAGTAAGCTTCATTCCAAATATATGAACGAAGTAATAATGAACCAGTTGGCACAATGTATATTTTCAGAAAGTATACGGTTTACTAATGGCCCGTTCATAGCTGAGTTTAAGGGGAAACAATGACCACAAAAATGTTTGGAAATCAGATGTTTTGTGAATATTTTTCAAGACTTTGGAGAAACTTCATCATGGTGATGGATAGCAGATCATATCTTATGACATTTTGATATTCTCTAAACTCTAATACATTGCATGTACATTTTAGTTTGGGTTGTAGCATTTTCAGCATGTTTTACAAATGTTACTTATTTTCTTAATTTCACTCCATTCATCGCTTAATGATGAATGAAGACAAAACTGGGCTGGTAGCTTTTGGGAGACTTAACATGTTAGATAATTTGGCAGTTGAATCAATTAGAGTTGGAGATGGGCCAGTTGAAGCTTCTTCAGTAGTGAAATACCTAGCTGTTTGGCTAGACAACACTCCCAATATGAAAAAGTTTCTTTCAGATAGATGCCGCATTGCATTTCTAAAAACTATACAGAATCAGGAAAATTAAAAAGTATCTGGATCGTGAATCACTTGTAAGATTAATTAACGCCTTGGTACTATCGCATCCAGATTACAGTGATACTTTGCTATTTGAACTTCCAGACTCGACCATTAGCCCCATGCAAAGCATTCAGAATTCTGCCGCCAGACTAATTCTCGGTCTATCCAAATTTTGACATATCACCCCAGCTCTACAGCTACGCCGCTGGTTACCAATAAGATATCAGATTCAATTTCAAGACCATGACCGTTGTTTATAACAAATGATGTAACCGAGAAAGAAACCACAGCTGACAAGATCCTGGATGCTCTCCTGGACTTAAAGAAAGACATAGAGTCAGAACTGCCAGAATGTGAAGTTGTGATATCCATACCAATTATGAGAACCGACAAAGAAGCTGCAGGTCAGATGGTAGAGTCACTAAACAGAAAGTTGAAGAGCTTGGATCTAAACATCATTGATAACAATAACATTACAGCCAAAGATCTCGGTCGTCGTGGACTTCACCTGAACAATAGAGGCATCTCTAAATTTGCAGGTAACATTCTTGATAAATTACATGATATTTGATTCCAGTATCATAAATGGAGGGGATGCCTCACTGGAAAATGGCAGAGGCTATTGTCATCATCCACTAAGTTTTAAGAAGGGCCTAACCATTGCATCTCTTAACATTAATGGGCTTAGAGGACATTTTGATGAGCTCCAACTGTTTTTGCAGAGCTCAGGTATTCATATTCTTGCTCTGAATGAGACTAAGCTTGATCCTCAATACCCCAAGGAGCTCACTGCCATAGTGGGTTACCAGCAGGAGCGCCTTGATAGGACTTGCAATGGTGGTGGTGTCTCTCTTTACATCAGGGACTCAGTAAAGTTCAAACTTAGAGATGATCTCCCCACCGACAATCTTGAACTAATTTGTGTGGAGATTCAGCCACCCAAATGCAAGTCCTATCTTGTTGTTTCCTGGTATAGGCCACCAAGTGACCCTGTTGATTCTTTCAATAAGATGGAAAAAGTTCTTTCCTATCTAGATAGGGAAGGCAAAGAAATTATCCTTCTTGGAGACACAAACTGTGATCTCACAAAAAGAGCCCCAGACCAACCTGCTGATAATAATGCTAAACACATCAGCAGTCTCTATGAGCTCTTTAGTCTCAAACAGCTTATTGAGGAGCCAACTAGGGTCACACTAACTACATCCTCCATGATAGATCATGTTGCTACAACATCTGCCAGAAATATCATTGAAGCAGGAGTGCATAAGGTTTCTATGAGTGATCACTATATGATCTTTTGTGTCCGCAAGTTTCAGGGTGCATTAAAGAAGGACCATAAGGTGATCACAACAAGATCTATGAAAAACTTTGACAAAGATGCATTCCTTGCTGATGTTGCTGACATTTGCTGGGAGCAGGGACTTAACGAAACAGATGATGTCAATGTACTTGTCACCCAGTGGTCAACCCTTTTCTCTTTGATCATTGACAAGCATGCTCCCACCAAGACTTTGCGTGTTTCTGAGAGGTACTGCCCATGGGTGAATGACGACCTAAAGAAGCTAATACGAGGCAGGGATAAACTGAAAAAAGCTGCTCTTAAAAGCAAATCTCAGCTTCTTATGAGCTCCTATAGGCACATAAGAAACAAAATTAACAAACAAAATTCTGAGTTGAAGAGGCAGTATTTTTCGGAAAGACTTGTTCAAGCTAAAGGCAACATGAAGGAATCATGGAAAATAATAAAACAGGTAATAAACAAAAGATCTAAGTCAACAAACATAGATCTTTTGAAAGACTCTGGAAGAGAAATTGTAGATATGCAGGAAATTTCCAATACCATGAACTCTTATTTCTGCTCAGTAGGTAAGGATCTAGCAAGCAAGATTGAAGATGCCCCCAACCCCATGCTCACTGGTGAATATAATCTTAACCCTGATAATAGGCGCTTTAATTTCAGGCCAATCGTAGTTCAGGACATTAGAGATGCAATGGGCAAGATAAAAACATCTAAGAGCCTTGGAAGTGACAACATATCTAGTTACTTCTTAAAGTTAGCTACTCCTTACATTGAAAACTCCTTAGTTTTCATGTTTAACACCTCTCTTGAAACTAGTCAGTTTCCTGATTCTTGGAAAAATGCCCGGATTACACCAATTTTCAAGGATGGGGATAGGGCTGAAAAGTCTAATTACCGCCCAATTTCAGTTCTTCCCGTCATTTCAAGGCTCTTTGAAAAACTAGTGTTTAACCAACTTCACCAATATCTGGTTAGGTATAACCTTATTCATCCTGGTCAATCTGGATTCTTAAAACTCCATTCTACACTGACCTGTTTACTGAAAAACACTGACGATTGGTATAGTGGGCTGGACACTGGACAGATGGTGGGTACAGTATTCATTGACCTTAAAAAAGCGTTTGACACTGTAGATCATGACCTTCTCTGCAAAAAGTTAGAGCACTATGGTGTTCGACAAAGGGAGCTTTCTTGGTTTCAATCTTATCTTTCCCACAGAAAACAGTACTGCAGAGTAGGTGGAGTCGATTCTGAAACCGGGGAAGTGGAGGTAGGGGTACCCCAAGGGTCATGTCTTGGACCACTTCTCTTCTTGATCTACATCAATGATCTCCCAAGTGCTGTCCAGAGTTCAACTGTGTCCATGTATGCTGATGACACTAGCCTTTGCTTAAAGTCAAAAGATATTTCTCAGCTGAACGAGGCTATTAATGTCGATCTTGAGCACTTAGACTCATGGTTGAAGGGCAACAAACTTTCGCTAAATGTTGCTAAAACACAATCTATGTTAATCGCGACCAAACCAAAGCACCGAACGCTCAACAATGCAGCAGAAAAACTGAATCTAGAAATTCGTGGCAGAGAACTGGACGTTGTCAAGAAGACCAAATACCTTGGTATTCAAGTTGACAACAGTCTAGATTGGAAAGAGCATATTAAAGCTGTATCTAGCAAAGTATCCAGAGCCATTGGATTTCTAAAACACGCAAGGAATATTCTCCCAATGGCTTCTTTGAAAACTTTGTACTCAGGTATTGTGGAGCCCCATTTTCGATACTGCTGTTCTGTATGGGGTTGTTGTGGCACCACTGATATCAATCAGCTCCAAAAGCTTCAAAATAGAGCTGCTAGAATTGTAACGAATAGCAGCTTTGATTCCCCGAGTGGACCACTGATTAGGAGCCTTGGTTGGAAGACCATTCGTGAGCTTGTCAATGAAGAGTCCAGATCAGTGGTCTACAAGTCTCTCAATGGGCTTGCTCCACAGTACATGCACAATCTTTTCACTAGAAACTCTACTAGTAACTCTCGTAGCCTTCGAAATACGGCAACGGACTTGAGGCTGCCAAAGAAAACATCTGCAAATGGGCAGAAGTGTTTTTCTTTTCGCGGAGCTAAACTTTGGAATAGCCTCCCAGCTGAGACCAAACAGGCATCCTCTATATATATTTTTAAAGATAGCTTATGATGGACTGGCGGTTTTGTTTTTTAGGTACTTTTCTTTCATTTTTTATAGATAGGATTTTTTTTTTTTTTTTTATTAGATGTATTCATTGTAAGTAGTTTTTAGCGGTTTTTAACTTGTTTAATTTTTGTAGGTTTTTTATATGGAGGGCCCCTTGTAAATCAACCAGTTGGTTGAAGGGTCTCCCTCCCTAATAAAATGAAATATGAAATAAATATGAAATATCATTTTCAATCAAATTTGAATCCTTGTTGAAAATAGATCTACAAGAACTTTAAAAAGCAATGTGTTCAAAAACTTATATTTTCTTGTAAATGTGTTTAAAATTTTAGCAGGGAAGTTATTTTGCAGCGAAATAGCTGCCGCAATGAATGAGAAACGGAAGCAAACCGCAAAAAAATTGCACATTTCATGCAGGAACCCCCGGTTTTCAGATCTAATTCTTTCGGACGTAGGATGGATTCTTTGAAGTGGCTCCATACCTAATATTAATAAGCATACTTTGAACTATAATTTTGCCAAGTTTCTTGCTTTTATGACAGCTTCTGAACGGAATAATCCTTTTTAAACTGTATTCTCATCCGTGTCCTTCCAGAAGCCAAATACAAAACAATTGAAGAAGTTGCATCAGCCTTGAAAAGAAGAGAAGTCAGAGGAGCTTTGGTCGATGTATATTCAGCAGCAACAAGAAGTGATCTTTTCAAACATCCTGACATCATTGCTAAGAAGATCATCAAATATCCAAGTGCATTTGGTTTCGTACTCTCTGGTGATATGAAAAATGCGGCACCAAAATTCCGAGATTACTTGAAAGTGCATGCAAATGACTTCTTGAAAGTCGTTGGAGCTCGCACTCAAGGCTTAGTTGTGAGTATCTGTAAATATGATTTGATGAATTAGTAAATAACGATTTCAAATATCAAAGCCATCCTGACAACATATAGTAAAAACGACATAAGAACTAGGAATGAGTGAGCCGCATGATGGCCACGTCACTTGAATTGAAAGCCAGTGAGTGAAACTAGATTCAACTATCCAGCCTGAACTCCCATGCGATTTCGTGATGATTTTCGTCCCAAATTTAAATGTTCAGTCCAGCAAGTGACTTTTATCAATGGGCCCATTACAACTTTATATGTGAAAATAACCCAGACCGTGTCACAACAACTAGAAAGTCATTTGGGCTTGGAAAGATGACTTTTGCAGTGCTCAGGCGTATCAAAATCCCTTTTTACTTGCTGATCTAAATCACTTTATCTGCTGGCTGACTGTGACAGCTCGTACACCATGACGTAACAGCCCTGAAGAGGTCCTGCTTATCAGGCAGAAATATTGGCAATATTCATATGTTAATTAAACTACTCATTCGCTGTTGCTTTTCGTCGTTTTGCCGTGTCTCTACCTTTGATTCTAAATGACTCTCTGCATGCAATTTGAATTGGTTCTTTGTTTTGTATTTGTGCATTGCATTCATTTCTTGTATTAATCTATTAATTCCTAGTATTGCTTTATGTTCTTGTTCTTGTAACTTAGTTGTTACAGTGGATTTTACTAAATCATACGTTGTGGAACTTAAAATATGAGACTGAAACAGATCTGAAAAATCGACCACATCGTTAAGACAATGAGTACCCCATGGCCAATGAGATAAAGACGTTCAATAGCACCTAAATTAAAAAAAGTTACGGAAATCATTAATTACTGATAAATGCTAGAATCCGTTCCAATTTGCATGCCAGGCCAGCGTAGGAAAAAGATGCTGAACAATGGGAACTATTGACGAGAGAACAGCAACAAAAGCAGTTGCTACCGCCACTGATCCCCATCTAGATTCTACATCGATAAATGCGCTGGGTATATGCTGTCAGGTAACGATCCCTGATTCGCAATATCAGTGGTCTGAAATACTGTCAATTTTATGTGGATGAATTTCATTCACACTATGTATTGTATGTATTTCATTCAATCATCCGCTAGTTTTGAGCAGGTTCAAAACTTACAATTAAATTCCATCTTGCATCTGTTTGCATAAGATGGCATTTGCATCAATTACCTAAATAGACGGCTAGAATATTATCGTTCAAGAGATGTTTGATTCAATTTTTCTCCCTCAAGAATGATTCTGTTTGCTTTAATTTTTGAAGCTGAAACTTGAGAGATTTGATCGAGTTTGTTAATTTGTTAGTTCCCTTTTCAATACTGCACGCTCAAAATTGGATCACATACAACATAACCCGTAGCTATACAGAGTGCTTCAGAAAAAATACAACCTACTTTCATTTCAGTTTCTTCGGGAAATAATAGAATTTGAATCAATACAAGCCATACCATCTCAAAGCAAACTTTATCTCCTTTCCAATGATATCCAGTTTGGGTGGATTAACTGAATTTTGCGTTGCTTAACTGACGTTTGCGTAAGTATGGCCTATTTTTGGATGCTAGGAAGTGATAGAGCACTTACACTGGCGATAATCCATAATTGTAAGAGTATATTCTATCATCATCTACAAATGCATCTCTTAAGGATGAAAATGTCTCTCTCTCCTCCAGGCATCACATCGAAAGTTTCTAGGCCTAAATACCTCGAAAAATTTTTTTTTTCATACTTTTACTAGGAAGAGGAGCTAATTTTGCTTTTGCAGGATGCTGCATTTGAAATTGGATACACTAAAACATGAATCTAATGATAATCCCATTAAGGTATCATAACTGCATTTAATTAGAGAGAAGAAATACCGTACATTCAGATGGTATAAATTGCATGTACCCAAATTTTGGTATTCTTCAATTTTTAAAAATTATAGTTGCTTTGCGGTTTGTTTTTAAACTCCCTGTAGAATGGTAATCGATCATATTGACATAAATTGTTACTTGATTCAAGTATTTATGTAATTCACAATTGTACATTTGGCAAACACCGATACTTTATTTTGGGACAGCTATTATTTGGATCAAGGTTAGCTTTTAAGTGAAGGACTCTCGTTTACATTGCTCGAAGGTGACAATGGTTGTTTTTCTATGGCTGATCAAATAGGAAAACTCTTTTGGGACTGCTGATGTAATTTTGGCTTATGATTTGGTTATTTCCTGTAGATTTTGGTCACAAAAGCAATCTTCGGTGACTTTTTGAAATTTGTTACTTTGAATTTGAAGTTAAGTGTTGTGACAAATCGAGAAGCCCTTCAAGGAAGTTTTGATTTATAAACTCGGCTTAAAATCAGAGACCTTAGTACAAAAGCGCAGATTCATGTTCCTCTATAAAAACTCGGTTGATGCAGAAAATGCATTAGTATTAGCATTGTCTGTTTACTATACATTTTACAAATTGATTTATCGATAAACTGCTTTTTCAAGTCGTTATGCTTTTAGCAGTCTGCGTGCAGACCCAAAGTTCCAAAGAAGAAAGCGCAGCAACGACCAAAGCTTGCAACACAATGCAGATCCCTGTAGGCCATTAAATTTACTCTCACCACGGACGAATTATAACATGGTTGTAAAAGAAAGTATGATTTTTTTGTGACTAGGATCATAGCGAACGACATGTCTTTCAACGCAATAAAATTACACATCGGTAAAAATCACACTTTGTTCAGTACTCTTGGAGTCCTACAAGTGACAAGAACAAACAACACAATGAAAGACTCAACATGAATTCGTGACAGCTTGTTTTGACAGCAGAAAAGTGATGCTCATGAATTAATGACCCATAATTGGATAAATCATTTTCTCTGAATTTCAGAACTGGCAGTAGCAAGCTTTAAGTCGTTTTTGTGCAGACCCTTTCTTCTTTGGAATATTGGGTCAGCGTGGTGGCTAGCTTTTAGTAGTCTTACGGACTCCTATGGACGCTATTTTTCTAGTATTCTTATGTAATCGGTGCCATGATACACTCGCATAGTTATGCATGTTATGTTCCGTTCAACAAGGCCTATTTTCATAACACTGCGGATATGAAGAAGATATAATAAGTAGATCAAGTAGAAGTAACAGATGTTATTCATTCGTTGTGAGATTTGTCCATTATGCCCTTGACATTCTATTTGAAAGGTGAATCATGAACATGGCGAGACAATTTCAATGTTTGATGGAAAATCAAAATCGTTCCACCTCACACTGATTATTACAAGCTTGGTGCTGACTGCAGCTACAGTGCTTGGACTTCTGCATTACTTCTGCAAGAACTGCAGGCCCAGAAACTGCGTGGAAGTGGGTAAGTAGCAAATCAAAGCTGTCGTACAACGGATGACATGCTAACATGCTTAATTGATGACATCACTATCTTACGACTATCTTAGTTATTGCGATTATCACTATCTTAGAAGATGAAGAATTCAAGAGATAGCTGACGTTATTGCACAATTTGAATCCAATGACTGAAACTGGTCCAGTCGCTTTCAGATCTAATAAAAATATCCATAAATTCAAAATGATTACAGGCAAAACTGCATATCTAATTCTATAACCTAATTTTAAAGACACCACGGTAAGAGATGGTAGGGATAGCATTAAAAGATCAATGCAACTTTGTTTCCTTAATGGTCCCTTCAGGAGTATAAAAGGAAAAAGAGAGACAAGTTTTCGAGAAAAGAAGTGAAGAGTTTTCATGGAAAATAGAATTTTGACTGGACTTGAAATAGAATATTTTATTTTAATGACGAATAAGCATTGTTTATTGGTTATTTTTAGATTTCGAATATCATATAGGGACTATCATTAAGATTTGGAGATTTTTCAAGAATTGGTCTTTGATCTTGTGTTTGAAACTGTTGACGTTTGTTGCAGAGTTTAGTTCTGAGGGTAGGCTGTTCCATATTCTAGGTCCCGAATATGAGAGACCATGGCATGTTTTGCAAACAGCATGTTTTGCTTGATGCTTAAAGAAATGATATGCTGCCGAAGGCAATGCTTAGTAGTCCGCCCTTTACACCAAGTTAGTCGAGTTTGAACATCATTCGATGAAAAGACAATTGCTCTTTTGCTGTGAATATCTTGGATGTGAAATATGGAACACCTCAATATGAAACTCTCAGAAAATCCATGTTTTGGAGGTCTTCAATCAGCAAACAATCAGAAAAAAGAATAGATCCGCGCTTGCCTTTAAGCAAATGTGTTCCGTTTAAATTCTTAAAACGAGACGATGAATGCTCTTCTGTAGCTGTTGAAATATGGAAGCTTTCTTGGGACAGCCTGTGGATTAAAGTGATAAGGCGGATTCACTTCCATGAATGGCTTGATCGAAAACCCTCCTGAAAAGAAATTTTATCTTATATTTTTCTCTGTATAGCTATTACGGCATAAATCCCTTAGTAATCAAATTGAAGTTCTCGAAAAAGATGTTTTAGAAATAGACACAAAAGCTCTTTGAAATGTATGAACTCAGATTTTTCGTCAAAAACTCACTTTGAAATGTAGGAGGTGAGCCTGCACCCTGAAGGAGGAAGCATTTCCTGTTCAATCCTTGTCAAATTTTCGATATAAGCCTCTCACTGCTACGGCAGAGTCTAGTCAAAAATTCAAAAGTACACCTTCTATGCAAATGTGGACTGGTTACTTTGTCCCGGGAGAAAGTAGCAAAGAATCCCTCAATCAGCTCGAAACTAAGAAAAAAAGGATTGCTCGTAAGTAGAGCTATGAGCATATTCTTTTCCTAAACGATGGAGCAAACAGCATTGACAGTTTCTTTTTTTCAACAAATAGAGAGCGTTGATAGTCTGGGAGAACATAAATAAGTCGTAAATCTTTAAATGATTGGTGTACAATTCTCTGACTCATTTCTTTAATATGAATGGCTTCAAAGAGACTTTGACTACTTAGCTATAATTCTGCCGATTCTATATAATTCTATAATTCCTGAAATGTTCGATATTTTCAGAATGAGAGGCCTTTCCTTCTTTGCTGAGAAGTCAAGAAAAACTTTCGAAAAACTTTGAACCATCATAATTTCTAAATTGTTGACGCAACATGAAATAACTTCCTTGCAAGCCACAGTTTTTGGATGTCTATTAGATGGTATCAAGCAAACGTATGCGGTTTTGGGGTTTATGATATAAAAATTTGATGACATCACATCCTCAAAGTGACTTGTAATATAAAAGACACAGTAATTTTGAAAATTTTCAAAATTTTTCAAACGTCCAAGGGCAGAATTATGTATAGGTAGCTAAAGTTTCCTTTAAGCCATTCAGTTAGAAGAAATATGTCATCGAATTCGACACCTACCTTTTTTGCGCAGATTCAAAGATTTGAAAGCTATGCTGTTAGCGAATCTTCAATTCATGATATTTTTTTCCAGAATATGAGACTTATTTCAAAGATGTTTATAAGGCATGTGATGAGAGCTTGGCTGAGTTTTATCGATCAGCATCTGGCAAACTCGATAAAATCATAGAAAACCATATGGAAGAGAGGTTAGAGCAATTAATGGAGAATTATGAAAGAAACGACATGTTTAAGCTTGTGATGAGAGTACGAAAAGTGATAAAAAAATACAGAAAATCGGCAAAAATTAAGGCGATAGAGAAAGCATCAAGCTCGAGTGGTACAGAGATGAAAGAGAGGGATGTAGCACACATTGACGTTCCAGTTGAAAGAAATTCTTTCTTGCCTTGCACTCCAACCGACATCGAAATCACGGACCTTTGAGTTGAAGAGGATTTTCACGAAATATCTTGAAATCACGTAAAAAGCACGTTGATTTTGCTTAAATATGAAGCAACCTTCTAAGATACTTAATACTATAGACTGTACAATACACAAACAGCCAATAATGTTGCGTCATCGTAGTACAGCAACAGCAACAGAAAATCCGATGTTGTCATAGCGGCAGGATGCTGTATTTGATATGATTATGGAGCATGAGGAAAGACACAGAGATACACGATCAAACATTAAATGGTATCAATTTTGATTTTGTTCAGTTCAAAGAAAAAGTACTGCTGTCTTTATGTTGCAGTTAGAAACAGCAGCAGTAGCAAAAATTGCTTCAGTGGAAAAGCCACCTAAGCCCCATAGTACGCGATTGGGCCTCCTGGGCTCGTATTTAAGAAACCGATTGAAAGAAACCCTAAGGATACAGCTACCCTTTTTATAAGAAACGCTTGAGGGTGACCAACATGATGGTACTTCCATTTTTATTGATGAAATGAAAATGAACTAAGTACTAAACAAACCTTTAAAAACGAATTTCAAACATTCGTAGATACTTCTCTCAGGAAAATTCAACCTGAATTTGAGTTATTTTCATGAAAATCACTGATCGCACACATAGACTACCGCCCCCAACAAAATGTAGACGGATTTCGTCCACCCTAGCGAACAGGATATGGCGTGAATCAGTTCAAAATGACTTAAAGCATACCTCAGTAGCTAACTTGAACATAGATACCTCGTTTGTTGATATCGGTGCTTTGAGAGTGAAGGTATTAATCTTTAAAGAACAAATTTGCCTCCACCTCCAGACCAGAGCTGTGACTTTTTGGCCTAAGCAAATGTTTGAAGCACGGTGGATAAAATCAACAAAATTTGAAGCACGATGGGAAAATCTTAAGACGACAAAACAGATGCGTTTTACGAAATATAATCTGTGTGTCACTTATTATCAAGGAAGCTACAAAATCATCTTCATTTATCTTCAGTATCAACAGTTCAGTTTACACATATACCATTCATCTGCGAAATTATTCCCTTGAGCATCGACGCACTCTTGACATCGTTAAACTCGTTATCAGATCCTTCGGGATTAGGTTGAGCATGACGTATCTTTTCTTTTGTTTAATGGTTGGTAGGTTTGAATTCTGAACCAATTTCAAAGTTTTCTGAAATAACTTGTTGACAATGCAATGCTACAATAGTTGGACCTATGATCAGCTGTCACCTCAAAAGTTGCTTCAATGTTAAGCAAGGTTGTAAATTTGCTGTCATGCTGGAAGTCTCCTAGTTGCATGTATTAACAATAATTAGCTTATATTTACTCTTCTTAGAGACTCATATAGATGACATATACGCCACAATAGATATAAGTTACGTATATAAGTGTAGTTAATATGCACCATTCGTCGAGAGACTTGTACAGATGACCTACAAGCCACTATAGAAGTTACGTATATGCAGTGAAGTTTGTATGCTCTCATTGTAGAGAGACTCGTTTAGATGACATACACACAATAATATAAGTTATGTATATAAGTGTAGTTTATATGCACCATTCGAAGTGTAGTTTATATGCACCATTCGTTGAGAGACTTGTACAGATGACCTACAAGCCACTATAGAAGTTACGTATATGCAGTGAAGTTTGTATGCTCTCATTGTAGAGAGACTCGTTTAGATGACATACACACCATAATACAAGTTATGTATATAAGTGTAGTTTATATGCACCATTCGTTGAGAGACTTGTACAGATGACATACAAGCCACTATAGAAGTTACGTATATGCAATGAAGTTTGATTGCACTCTTTGTAAAGAGACTCGTATAGATGACATACACACCATAATATAAGTTACGTATATAAGTGTAGTTTACATGCACCATTCGTTGAGAGACTTGTACAGATGACGTACAAGCCACCGCATAACATATGTATATGCAGTGTAGTTTGTATGCACTCTTTGTAGAAAGACTCGTATAGATGACATACAATCACGCCACGATATAATTGGCGTATATGCAGCTTAGATGCACTCTTCGAAGAGAAACTTGTATAGATGAAGTATACACCGCGATCTAAGTTATGAAGATGCAATGTATTTACATGTACTTTTTTAGAGACACTTGCATAACTGACATACACGCCACGATAAAAGTTCATCATCATTATCAGGGCCTGCAACGACGGGGTGCAATTCCAAAATTGCTGATGATCGTTTTAATTCTCTTTAAAACCCTATGCTCATTTACATTCAGGAAAATTTCCTTGCATCCATTAGATTCAATCCCTGTCCTGTTGAGAAGTGAAATTTCATGTCGGAAACTAACGACCTCATTATTTTGCACAATCAAAGCATAGACGATTTGCAGATATATCAAAATGTATACATTTCGCATCACTATGAATATAAGTAAGGTAAAGCTATAGAAACTGCACCAGGAAGCAGATAGGCGATGCAGAATACAAAGACTTCGTGTCTTTTGGGCATAAATCTGGGAATCTGGCTGTGCTGCTTGCCAGCCAAAGAAACTGCTACCTTCCAAAAACTATACACTTTCTTGGTACGGTATCTTGCAAAGATTTACTTTTCAATTCTGCTAGCTTTAATTCAAAATGTGGATTTTTCAACGAGCTGAAAGGCGTAATCTATAAAATCTTTCGGGAGCTGCCGCTTCTCGGACCCCTACGTTAGGATTTTACTCGCCCTTCACGCTCGCACACCTCAGTCACTCTTCCACATAGGTCCACCCCCTAAGAGGCAGCTTATCATATTGTGCAGTGATAAATTTTCGTATCAAACATTGGCCCCTCCAATTTTCAGATCTTGTCGGAGGCCATGATTACCATACAGTTATTAAAAGTAGCCTAGAGAGGAAAATCTTAATAGAGCTAATAAACGCCTACTAGAATAGTTTCGCAGACTTAGTTTAGTTAATATGTCGCTCTGTGGAGAGACTCGCATAGATAACATGCACGCTACGATGTAAGCTGAATGGATGCAATGTTGTTTATTTGTAGTCGTCGTGGAAACTTGCATAGATGACATACATGTCACGATGTATGTTACGTAGAGTTGATGTTGTCTATATGCACCCTTTCGTGAGAGGCTCGTATTGATGACACACACTTTACCATGTACCTCGTTTAGATGCAATGTATCTTATATGTACTCTTTGCTGAGATACTCGTATAGATGACATGATCTAATTCGAATTTTCATGACGAGGAGTCAATTGGGGGGGGGGTATGCAATTTTTTGCCCTTTTCCCGCAAATTCGCTAACAGAAATTGGCTATCCGCTATCTGCTAGGACACACGAGGCGATTCTAATAAGCATGCTGTGTAAAAGTTTATGGCCCTTACCATTGATAGGGATGTTGGACGGAGGTCATAAAATCACGTGGAGAAATAAAGCCAGAAATGGGAAATGTTTTTCTTGTCACCCTCCGAAAGATATGCGAAGAAGGGAGAATCGACCCAACGAAAGGTGTATGGAAACATCCTAAACTCAAAGCGTTTGATCACTGAGGAGCGAGCAAGTACTGTAAATTGTGTGACCTTAAGTTTCCCCAAAGGAATTGAAATAAATAACTGATTCTGTTATCGCACAGTACAACTTACTTGCTCAACGAGACCAGTTCTTGGGACGCAACGGATAAGTTCAAAGTACGGTGCTCTCTGGTTCAAAGTGCCTTCTGTTCTCCATCGATTTGTCAAATCAAGTTTTCATACCCCTATCTGATCAAAATCTTATAGTTTACCAATATAGTGGCTCTACCTTATTCCGCAAAATTTACAAAATAAGATCAGAACTTTTAGTTTTTCTTCAAAGGGGTTTTGCCTTTGTCTAGCAGCCAATTTTGAACACTTGTAATTTCATGGCTCCATTTACCACTTGTTTTCGCAAAGCGGTATTTGGTCGCAACATCAATCCTTCACAAAATATATTGAGACAAAAATAACAAATCCCAAAGATCAAGCACTCCCTTGTCTCTACTGCAGAAAACATATAGTTTTCTTGCCCACCCGTCACTCCCCCCGCTCAGTCAATGTTTTCATTCTAAGCAATATTTTTAATGCAAATTTACATGCAGTTGCACCAAGATAATACTACTCATCGTTGGTCTCGCAATCTTTGTGAAGGATCAATTGTGAAAACAAGAGTGATTGCTTTGAAGAGCTTTACAGCTTCAGTTTCAAATTTTAAATTCTCTGCATACAATTTCTCATTAATAAACTATGCAAACAATTAACTAAACTAAACTAAACTAAACTAAACTAAACTAAACTAAACTAAACTAAACTAAACTAAAATAACAGTGTTACAGAAAAATTGATACAAAATAAGTACCATAAATTTTGGCTAAAAGAAAAATTGCATAGAGGGAATTACTTAAAAGAGGAGTTCTCTCAGTAGTTACACTAATCGAGGAGAGAACACCCTCTGTTTGAAAATTTTCTTATTTTAGTCTGATTACTGTCATTGAATTTTCACTAAGGTTGGGTTTTGACCTTTTTAGACATCCACATTTCCGTAATGAAAATTAGTGATTTCTCTCAAAGAGGTAGGCTTTGACTTTTTGTCGAAAGTTATTTGCAGATGGTGAATTTCTTATGTCCACGGGAACGTTATTCCAGCACTTTGCTCCGAAGTGCTGAAGTACTGACCTAAGACCATATTGTAGGGTATTTTTCTGGGTTAGCAATAGGAAACTAGCATTGCTGGTAGCTTGCCGTGTACTATATTGATGAACAGAATCCACTAATAAAAACACTGGATTGATATGAGTCTCATAGGTGAGACCCCAAACCAAAATACCATATTGCAGAAAAGTTGAAAATAAGGAGTTCTAAAGACAGATCAAGACATTATAGGCAAGACGTGTCTTACTTTAAAGGACATACCACGAGCTCTTGCCAGTTTTTTAGACAGCTCTGTTAAATGATACCTCCATGAAAGATTTTCACCTACAAGGACACCAAGAAATTTGACATAACAAGTCTGCTTGATAGGAAGTTTTTCAAGTTTGACACTAACATCTTCAGGAGAAGAATGCTAAGGAGATTTAAATATTATAAAATTGGTTTTGTCAATGTTCAGTGACAATTTGTTGATATCATGGCACATCTTCACTTTTTTCAATTCCTTGTTAACCACACTTTGAAGCTGATCAAGACTGTCAGCTTCATAATAAATGTTAGTATCATCTGCAAATAAGTAGAAGGCTAATTTTGAGGATGAGAGAGAAATCACTGATGTAGATTAAGAAAAGGAGAAGACCAAGGACAGAGCCCTGCAGAACCCCACAGGTAACATTAAAATGAATGGAGCTAGATCTATTCACTGAGATACATTGCTTCCTGTCGGAGAGATAGGACTTAAACCAATCTAAGGCAGTTCCCGTAATTCCTTAATGTTCAAGCTTCATCAAAAGAATATAATGATTCACAGTACCAAATGCGTTTTGCAAGTCAATAAATTTTCCACATCCATATTTTCTATTGTTTAATGAATTTTCATTGTTTATGTTAGACAAACTAGGGCTTGGTTAATGGAATGGCTATCACTAAAACCGAATTGTATGGGTATACAAATCTCATGCTTTTCTTGGAATGTGCACAGACGTTTATGCATGACATTTCAGTCATTTTGCTAAAAACAGAAAGAAGAGAAATAGGTCTATAATTTGATGCTGTTAATGGGCAGCCTTTCTTGAAGAGTGGAATTACTTTGGCCAATTTCCTCTTCTCAGGGAATCTCCCACATTGAAATGATTCCTTTATTATTTGAGAAAGTGGCGAAGAGATAAGTGAAGAAATAGATTTTAAAATTTTCATCGGATTGCTATTAGGTACAAGAGACTTTCCAGATTTTAAGAGAGCAATTATATTAGATGTATCAGAAGGAACTGAAGGTGCAATGAAAAAGAATTTCCAGCTCTGTCCAGTGGCGTCGCCACGGGGTGAACTGGGGTGGACATGTCCACCCCAGTTTTCCCAGAGGTCGATTTTCTAATTTCTCTAAATCCGTTGAAAACAGTTTGGGGGGTGATTTCATTCACGCAGAACATATTGGTGTGCAGCTTTGGTTGCTGAGAAGGAGAATAGATGTGATATACTAATGACTATGGAGTTTTATCAGGTAGTTTCAGTTTCTGTGACTTTCATGAGCGTATTGATTTGAATGCTTGTAAGTAGTTGAGATTAGTTTGCAATTCAAAGGAATCTATGACCACCAATTTCTCCGATGGGGATCACTCCATGTTTCACGTCCTTTGTAAAGCATCACATATCATGTTTCAATTATGCAAAGGATTTCGTGAGATTTCATTGGTGGATATTTTGAGAAGTTTCTTGTCCTAAACTACTTAATCTGGTTTCTGGTGAAGAAAAATTACTTCTGAACGTCTTTTGATCACATCGCTATCGTTACAAAAATTAAGGAGTTATGGAAGAATAAAATAAAACTCATAATAAAACTCATACTAACCGGTTATGTCGTTTTACAGGAAAATATAAAGCCCTCGGTCATCAACATGGTCATCAAGCACAGACCTGCAAGCTCGGTCTGAACTTTTAAGACCTAGGGCTTTATATTTTCCAGCACAACACAAAACCGGTTATCATGCGCATAATACTTCACTGTTCGATTTTTGTTCTTGCAAAAATGACCACTGTTACGAAAAATTCTGCTTGATAAAGCGGCTTTTCCAAAATTTTCTAAATGGTTCAAAAATGCTAACAGGGCGTTTCCCACGTTTTCCGAGAGTCCGAAGGTCGTGGTCGTGAAAAATTTTTCTGGGGGCTTCGCCCCCAGATCCCTCACGTTTGTCCACCCCAGTTTTTTCGGACTGGCGACGCCCCTGGCTCTGTCACCCATGAGAGTCACAGTTGACTTGTTAGGCCTTGTTAAATGTTTAGTTATATCATGAGTAACATTAACATGAAATCCATTAAAAATGTTTGTAATAACGGTTGGATCAGAATTAATATTGCCATCAGTGTCCTTCAGTTTATTTATCACATTTACATTACTTGATTTCCTAATACCTATAACCGATTTAATTCCTGACCACAATTGTTTCACGTTGTTACTGTTCTTTTGAAAGTAGTTGTAAAAATAGTTAGCTTTACTTTCTCTCAAGGAAACTGAAATCCTATTTCTGAAGTTTTTATAAAGATCAACAAGAGACTAGTCATTGTTCTTTCGAAGCTTCTTGAAGGAAAAGTCCGAGGTTGGTATAATTGTCGATAAAATGAAAGATTACGTTCTTTTGAATGGCGTGTAAAACATGTTTCCATCGATTTCTCTACCTTCTCTGCGAAATTGTGGGTTTCAATCTGCGAAATGTGCGAAATGACGTCATAATTCATGACATCATTTCGCACACTTCATTTTTGACCTGAACGAGGCTGCAATTGTGTTGATGCTCACAACACTTCAAAAATGCATGGAGAGGACCAAGATGATGAAGACAACTGACAAGATGACATTTTCGTTCCACCTGCGTATAAGATGTTTTCCTGCAAAAAATTTGAAGATTTCTGACGTCACAATATAGCTTCTAAACCGAGGCTAATCTCCTTATCGCGCAATCATACAAAATTGCGACGACGTTTGGCCTAACTTACGACTAAAATTATGCGAAGTTGCAGCCGGTAGAGATCCCAAAACTCGGAAAGAGTTCTCAATTGGCGTTCAGCAGTTGCTAAGGTTGCTTTTTGACACAAATCTTATAAATCGGTCAGTTACGTAGGTAACTGGGGTTAACGCAGGAGGCGCATTGTATTGTCAATTACTTATCAAGCGTTACTTCCCGCATTCGTAATCAATCGTGCTCAGTTCATGTTGATTTCTAACAGTTGTCGCAAATCATTTTATAATTCATCGTTGGGTCAGTTTTCTTCGCTGGAATGCCTCCAATGAATACAGTCTCTCAGTTGGCTGCAAGCTGTCCAAAATTCAACCGTTTCCATGTATGCTGATGACACAAGTCTATGCTACCAGTCTTCGGATATAAATCAGCTGAATGAGGCCATTAACTGCGATCTCAAACAACTGGATAGTTGGCTTCAAGGCAACAAACTCTCCTTAAATGTTGCGAAAACAAATTCCATGCTTGTTTCCACCAAACAAAAGCATAACATCCTCAAAAGTCGAAATGAGGATTTGCATTTGAAAATTCGAGACAATAAGCTCGAAATCATCCAAAAAACAAAACATCTTGGTGTGCAGATAGACAACTCTCTTAACTGGAAGGAACACATCAAGACCGTTTCTGCCAAAGTTTCTAGAGCTATTGGCTTTCTAAAACATGCCAAGACTTTCCTACCACAGGAAACATTGAAGACTCTTTACACAGGCATTGTTGAGCCACAACTTCGCTATTGTTGCTCGGTTTGGGGTTGTGCCGGTTTGACAGAGCTTAATCAGTTGCAAAAACTTCAGAACCGAGCTGCTAGAATTATAACCAGCAGCAACTTTGACACCCTAAGCAGACCATTAATTTACCAACTGGGCTGGAAGACCATTGACGAACTCGTAGCTAGCGAAACTAAAACAATGGTCTTCAAGTCCTTGCATGAACTGGCTCCGCAATACTTGTGTAACCTCTTCACCCGGAACTCAAAGAGCTCTTCGTATGTCCTGCGCAATTCAGAGACAGATTTAAGACTGCCCAAGAAAAAGTCAAGTAATGGGCAAAAATGTTTTTCTTATCGAGGAGCAAAAGCGTGGAATGACTTAAACGTAAATTGAATTTGAATTTGAAGCGCGAATTTTTCACAAACAAGATCGCCTCCTATGATGGCGACCTAAAAAACACGTGGAAAACAATTAATCAAGTTCTAAATAAGAAGTCAAAGACCACCCATATTACATCCTTGGATGTTGAGGGGAAAACGGTATCGGGAGATACAGCTATTGCAGAGTCAATGAATAACTTTTTTTGTGAAATTGGCAAGACCCTCAGTGACAAAATACCTCAGTCATCTAATCCTCTTTTAGATAATGACTACGAGGTGAATCCTAAAAGCGTGCAATTTCATTTCGAACCTATCACTGTTCCTCAAATCGAAAAGGTTTTAGGAAAATTTGACACCTCAAAGGGGTCTGGCCCTGATGGTCTAGCCAATTTTTTCATAAAGATTGGACTGCCTGTGATAGCTGAATCCCTATGCGACATCTTCAACCTCTCTCTTGCCACTGGAGTTTTTCCTGACAGCTGGAAAATTGCTCGTGTTGCCCCTGTCTTCAAGAGCGGTGAACAAGATGACAGTTCAAATTACAGGCCTATTTCTGTTTTGCCATTTTTAGCTAGACTGTTCGAAAAGATGATCTATAATCAGATCTATGATTTTCTGATCAAAAACGATCTACTGTTCTCGAATCAATCTGCTTTCCGATTGCTACATTCTGTTGTAACCTGTCTGCTTGCAAGTACTAACGACTGGTACGTAAATATGGATAACGGAAAATACACAGCAAATGTATTCATCGACCCTAAGAAAGCATTTGATACTGTAGATCATGACATTCTCCTTAACAAACTACTTAGATATGGTATCAGAGATGTGGAACATTCTTGGTTCGTTTCATATCTCAATAACAGACAGCAGTTTTGCAAAGTTAATGGTGCATTGTCGCACATAAAGGATGTCACTTGCGGTGTTCCACAGGGCTCATGCCTTGGTCCCCTGTTATTTTTAATCTATATTAATGACCTCCCGCGTGCTCTACATAATTGTAAAGTGACCATGTATGCAGATGACACTAGTCTTTCATTTGCATCAAATAACATCGATGATCTAAACCAATTTATGAACCAAGATCTAGATTGTTTAAAAGATTGGCTTCAGGGAAACAAACTGTCTTTAAACGTCCTTAAGACTCACGCAATGGTAGTTGGATCCCGTCCAAAGCTCAAGAGGATTTCCGAAGAAGTCAGTGAGCAGCCTTCCTTTTTCATAAATGGCACACAGATAGAAACTGTCGAGAGGACTAAATACCTCGGTGTTCAGTTGGATTGTCATCTTGTTTGGGATGAGCATATAAAGGGTATGAGAAACAAAGTCTCTCGAGCTTTAGGCTTTCTGAAATATGCAAAGAAATTTCTCCAACAGGGAACGCTCAGTAAAATGTACAGAGGAATTGTTGAGCCCCACTTTCGTTATTGTTGCTCAGTATGGGGATGTTGCGGCAAAACTCAAATTGATGCCCTCCAAAGACTGCAAAATCGAGCTGCCAGAATTGTTACGAATAGCAGCTATCATGTTTCAGCAACTGGTCTGATTAAAAAGCTGGGGTGGCCAACAATCTCGGACATTATTCTAAGTGAAACAGCGACCATAATGTTTAAGTCAACAAATAGTCTTGCGCCTGAATATCTTTCCGAGCTGTTTGTAAAGAACTCAGCGCTTAACACAATGAGACTTAGAAATACCGAAGCTGACTTGCGTGTTCCTCTCTTCAAAACGGCAAATGGGCAGAAGTCAATATCATTTCGTGGGCCTAAGCTGTGGAATCAATTAAGCTCTGATGTCAGACTTGCACCCTCCCTTTCTACCTTCAAAAGGAGGTTTAAAGACGTAGTGGAGGGTTAAAGATCTTTTTTATGTACATTCATTTGATTTTTTTTTTCGTTTTTGTAAACACAATTGTAAATTAATTAGGATTAGGTTTTAAACTTGGAAATTATATGTATTTTTGCACGGCCCCCTGTAAAGCAATCAATGCAGATTGACGGGGCTACCGTGGATAAAAAATAAAAAATGAAATGAAATGAAATGACTCTCGAACAACATTCTGAAAGCAATTCAAAAGAAGGAATTTGTCGATTTCAATGCTTTGCTGCCTACCTCTTTGTATGATTACACGGCAGATCAGCCAACCCTGAATTTTCAAATCAATCCTAACGATTTTGATAACAATACCGTTGCTCTGTCCTCGTCAGGCAACAAAAAAGTAAAAATCAACAGCATCCCATCATGGATGCAAGCTTGGAATCTCTTCATCAGAGCCACGGTCTTTTATCACCCCAAGATGGCTCCCGAATTATTGATGTACCAAGAGTATATGTGTAGGCTCCAACGCAGCTACCCTTTAACCGCCTGGCTCCGCTATGACTCAGCCTTTCGTCTTGCCATCGCTCAAAACAAGAACGACCCAGGCGTTTCCTGGTCAAAAATAAATGATTATGCATTCAACCAATTCATTCGTTGTGCTCCTCCCCAAGATAGCACATTCAAAAAGCAGCTGTGTTTTGAATGTTCACAAGAGGGCCACTATGCAAACAATTGCCCTAACGAAACATTTCGCCCGCCCAGATCACAACAGCAGAGCAATTTTCAAGCCAACCAATCTTTTTATAACCCCGTTCACAACGTCAGTAAAGGATTTACCATACCTTGCCGCCATTACAACAACAACAACCTCTGCAAAAACCTGCAGTGCCCCTGGCCTCACTCCTGCAACAGGTGCGGAGGAGATCACCCGGGAACGGTTTGTAGGGCATCTCGTGGAAAATTTCAACCCTCTTCCACCCATAAGCCCAACGCCAATTAATTTAGACAATCTTGTACAAGAACTGAAGGATTACCCCAATGCATCTTTTAAAAACGAGCTGCTGAACAGTTTTAAATTTGGTTTCAAGATTGGGTATTCAGGCCCAAATTTTTCGTACAAAGCTTATAACTTGCAGTCAGCTGAGATATACCCTCATATTATAGTAGACAATATAGTGAGTGAACTTAATGAAAAACGTGTTGCAGGCCCTTTCTTACACCCGCCGTTGGCAAACTTTCGCACTTCACCGATCGGGGTTGTCCCAAAAAAGGATTCGGGCAAATTTCGTACAATAACTGACCTTTCTTCACCTCCAGGTCGTTCTGTAAACGATTACATTTCAGATGTTGAATCATCAGTCAGTTTTAATAACTTTGACTCTGCAGTAAACATTGTTGCAAAACTGGGTCAAGGTGCTTTACTTGCGAAGCTAGATGTGAAAAGTGCCTTTCGTATTTGCCCTGTACATCCGTCTGACTAGCACCTCCTTGGTTTCTCATTTCGTGATTATTACTTTGTTGACTTATGTTTGCCTTTCGGCCTCAGGTCATCAGTGAATCGATTTACCCAGTTGTCTGATACATTGTCATGGATTCTACGAAATAATTACAACATCACTAACGTCAGTCATTACTTAGATGATTTTTTTCTCGCTGCTCCATCTGGCTCAGCCTCATGTCGAAATAACATGGAAATAACGAAGTCTCTCTTCGAACGTCTTGGTGTTCCTTTAGCTCCAGAAAAAACAGTTGGGCCAACAACATCCCTGATTTATCTAGGTATCGAAATAGACGCAGAAAACATGGTACTTCGCCTACCGGAGGACAAGTTTAAATCACTTTTTTTGCTTTTGCAAGAATGGCACACAAAAAAGAAATGCACCACAAGAGAGCTTCTGTCTCTCATCGGCAAGCTCTCGTTCGCCTCAAAGATCATTCCCTCAGGCAGAACATTCTTGCGTCGTTTAATCGATTTAGCAAAGTCCGTGTCAAAACTACACCATCACATATCCTTAAATTTAGACGCACAAAAAGATATTGAATGGTGGCAAAAGTTTTTACCCTCCTGGAACGGAAAATGTAAAATCCTAGATCCAGAATCATCCGTAGCAGCTAATTTTGACCTTTTTACTGATGCCTCCGGCTCATTGGGTTTTGGTATCTATTTTGACGGTAAAGGGATCTCCTGTGCTTGGCCTGATCATCTAAAGGGCTATTCGATTCAGTGGAAAGAGCTATTTCCCATTTACATTGCATGTTTCATATGGGCAAAGCCTTTAGCAGGCAAACGCATCCTTTTCCACTGTGACAATGCGTCGGTCGTTGACATTTGGTCTACACACTCTTCTAAATGTCCGCATTTAGCAAATCTACTCCGCAAAATGTTCTTCATTGCCACCATTAACGAATTTAAAGTAAATGTCACTCATATTCCTGGCATCGATAACTCTATAGCTGACTGTCTTTCACGCCTACAGGTTACAAAATTCCGCCAGCTGGCACCTCACGCAGACCAACTCCAAACGCAGATACCACAGGAAGCCTGGAAATTTTGAAGGAGGACCTTCTCTATCTGCAGTCAATGGCCATTGCCCCTTCTTCGCAGAGAACATATCTCAACGGTCAGAAATCCTATTCAGACTTTTATGGACAGTTTAACCTACGCCTATACCCACTTTCGGAATCGAATCTGCGGCTTTTTGTGACATTTCTTGCAAGATCAGTCGGCTTCTCCACAATAAAAACATACCTTGCTGCAGTGCGCTACAAAAACACTGAACTCCGATTTTCTTCGAATTTCGACAAAATGCCACTATTGCTCTTACTGGTTCGAGGAGTAAAACGTTCAAAGGGAGTACTGGTTCGATCGAACCGTTTGCCAATAACAATGCCAATAATGAAGTCCCTGAAAGAAGCCCTACGTTCGGCTTCATTCAACGAGCATGACAAACTAATGGTATGGGCTTCCTTCACAACTGCCTTCTTCGGCTTCCTGCGTTCTTCTGAGTTTTGTGCCCAATCAAAGGCCGCGTTTGATCCAAGATCTACTCTGTTGGTATCTGATGTTTCCCGCGAATCGGGGCTCTTCATCCTTGAAATTAAGGTTTCGAAAGCAGACCCATTCCGTCGTGGCCACGCCATTCGCTTAGCCCCATCGGGTAAATCAGTCTGCCGAGTTAGAGCACTTGAAAAACACTTAAAATCCTGTCAAGATAGCAGCAAACCACTGTTCATGTTTTCGGATCAGACATACCTTACTCGCAGCTCGTTGTCAGACACTTTACAATCATTGTTGCAAGAAACTCGCCACAAAGGGTATTACACATCACACAGTTTCAGGATTGGAGCAGCCAGCACAGCTGCGGCGGCAGATCTTCCAGACTGGCTTATCAAGGTGTTAGGACGCTGGTCCAGCGACTGCTACCAGCACTATATAAGAACTCCTGCAAACGTCATAGATAGTGTTTCTCGTAAGTTAGCTAGTACAGTCCACGTCCACTCCCACGGCTGGCAGCCCTAGTAAAAATTGATTAATGCATGTGGTAGACTTGGGCGAACTTTGGCGGTCATGGCCACCTCTTAGGTGGCACTTACTTTGATTCAGTTACAATTTGTATTCTAAATACCCGGCCAGGTTGATAGATGGTTCCTAATCCCCCCTCTTACGTAGGCCAATAGTTACTTCAGATACACTTAGGCCATATTTGCGTTCGGTGTTAGAAGATTAGCATCTGTGAGATTCCGTGGTTTGTAAAAAGGCATGCTAGCAGACCCCATTCACACTGCAAGGGAAATGCTTGCAAAGTCAGGGCCACCAGCTGGTATGCAAAACTTACAATGGCATTCTAGTCCGCCCATTACCGACCCCTTTCACTCTGCAACCAAGAATTGTTGCAACGTTAGGGCCTCCGGATACAGTTGTGTTTTTATATTTAGCTTATGCTCGCACTCGTTCATAAATTGTTTTGTTTGGTTGTCTGGCAGCTTACTGTGTTATATTTCGTGAAGATACGACCCCAAGTACTGCCACATGCCTCGTTTTTTCTCTGTTCGGGCCTTTCATTGCGCCGCTCTGGGTTAACCCCGGACTTGTCCTTTAAGTAACCTATCTCTAATGCGCATGCATCATTCTTTGAACCTTGCCATCGATCCATGGTTTATTCCTAAGCTTTAATATCTCTCTTAATAAGTTTCTGCAACGGAGCGTGGGTTTTGACTAACTCATCAAGGCTGAATGTGAGTTTTAGAACTTATCATTTACACCCTGCTCCATCTACTGCTACAGTTGAACTGCTCCATCTACTCCAATTTTTTTCTGACTTGAAAATTCTTGAATTGTATGATTTACTACCCTGGGTATTTTTCATTTTCATTTCATTTAATCTTATTTAAGCACAAAATCCATTCAGTTGAATACGATACCAAAAGAAAATAGAATAAATTACAATTAAAAGTTTACAATATAAGCTCAAGCTATGTTACACCCTTTCCCTCCCCCCGTGTACTGATCTTCCATGGATTCGTGCAAACCTATTTTACATCAGCTCAAAAGATGAGATTTCAGATCTTTTTTGAATCGAACAACGGATTCGGTGTCTCTGATGAGCTGTGGGATACTATTCCAGGCTTTTGGACCAGTGTACAAAAAACTTTTTTTCGTATGTTCTAATTTTAGTTTTTGCACATGGAGATCCTTCATGTTCCTCGTGTTATATTTTGATAAGGCAGACCTCTCTATGAACTTATTTTGTAGGCTTTCAGGACAAAGCTGATTGACAATCTTGAAAGTCATGACCGCTCGGTCAAATGTCATTAGTTGATTTACATTAAGGATGTTCTTATTGTAATCGTCTTTTATCTTGGAAGATTCTATCAGATCGAAAGCTCTGTCCTGATATCTTTGTAGAGTGTTAAGGTACAAGACTCCATCAAAAATACAAAGGTAGTCGTGTACAGTGCGACCAAAACCTTGTCCTGGTGCAAATCCCTGGACATTGCTTAGCCTAATCCAAGGACTGGAATCAGGAATCGGGCATCAGGAACTATTGAATCAGACTCAATGGTCTGCAGATCAGGCCAACTTGGAATAACACCGAAGACGAGGACTTCTCTTCACCACTTGCAAACTACCAAAGGTTATTACTTATCGGGATAATCAGGAGCTATAGTACCGTTTTTGGAAGAAACTGTCCACCCAGCACTGCAAAGAATCACAAGTCACAGGCAAACAGAGCGACAATCTTGGAGAAAATTGCAGAGAAAGATAACAGTTCCGCAGCTTGCAAACGGCTTGTGACAACACTTGGAACATACGCCTCGCTATCGGGTCCCCTCCCCCCATCCCATTCAATATTGGTTTATTTTTCGAGCACAGCAGCAAACTGTAGCTCAGCGTTACCAACATTGAACAGGGATATTTTGTGCAAAAGCAACAATCTCTGTTTATCACACTACTCAATCTTCGTAATGCCTTCGGAGAGGTCCATCACGATCTCATCCAAGAAACACTCCGATCCATCATTTTCCAGTTGAGATACAAAACATAATAAACGATTTGTACACAGATTTTAAAACGTCGATCATTACCACATGGCATGCAAAACCATTTATCCCAGTGACTAAAGGTGTTCTTCAGGGTGACTGTTTAAGCCCTCTTACGCTCGGCGTGATATTTAACATTTATACTCAAACTTATGTGAAAAGATTACTCGCAATTAGAATATAAAAATGATGCATTATTACGGCCTAGAAATTACACGCCCCATTTCCATTTTGTGCACCTTCACAACAGCAACAACAAAGTCCTAGTAGAAACGCAGAGAATGAAACTATTCTTCATAGTATTCCTTCTCTTGAGAGTTAAATTTGAATATATTCACCCATGCAAAGCCTTACCATTATCGCTTGAGGGTAATGTGGTACTTACTACAACAGTTGAACATAAGCTTGATTGGCACTCTGTTCAAGCAACCTGCAAGAAAAAGACACGAAGCCAGTTCGTGAAAACCAGCTCTCAGTTTTCTTCTTGCTTTTTAAATCTTCTTCCATTCATTATCACTCTGTTCTTTCCATAACCTTGGTGGAGCGGTTTACTGGGCCGAAAATTTGGTATTAGGCTGTTTTAACAGCAATGTATGTATGTATGTATGTATGTATGTATGTATGTATGTATGTATATATGTATGTATGTATGTATGTATGTATGTATGTATGTATGTATGTATGTATGTATGTATGTATGTATGTATGTATGTATGTATGTATGTATGTATGTATGTATGTATGTATGTACGTATGTATGTATATATTTGCCAAACAAAAATATCAAATATTAAAATACAACGAATCTATTTAAAAAGGAAAAATCTAATAACAGGCGTGTGATATTAAATAAATACAACTATCTAATCTAAAAAAGGTAAAACGGCAGGGATAGCATCAAAAGGTCAAAGTTTTAAAAGAAGAAAAGAGAATTCTAGTAGATGCTGAATTATTTCTAATTTGAACCTATTATGAATTAATAATACACATATACTTCATCTTCCATCTTTTGTATATCTTTGAAGAAATTTTCTTGGATTTTATGTTTAAGGTTACGGTAAACGTTTTCTGGGTGAAAATATCCATTTTTCGATTTTTTCATATTCTGTCAGCCGAACTTTCCAGGCACACAATGATACCTTGCTTAAAGCCAACAGAAGTTTTGAAAAATGGAATAAACTTCATGTAAACATAGGTCTCCTTAATTTTTTAATAAAAGTTTCTGTCTGTGGTCTTCAAAATCCACACCTAAATGCTTGACCTGTTAAGCCGATAATCCCCAAGTCCTTGTGATTTGTGTGAAATAGAATTGCGCGTTCTTGTATCGTTGTGTTTATAGGGTAATTATTTGAAGACTGTAATTGATTTTTAAGCCTAAATGGCTTGATCCAGATTAGTGTGGTTTATATGGTCCTGTTGTGTACTTTACCATGTCCTTTACGTAAAATCAATTTTTCTCAGGACTCATAAATCCACGAGCTACAGGTACAAAAAAGCTATTTTGTACCCTTTGAGCCAATCGAATGGCTCAAAAATTTGCACATGGCCAAGACAGACTTGGAGCTTGGAAAGTGTGTCCCAAATTTTTCGTACGTGTTCTGGTCCGTCTTTTATAGCCAAATACAACTATTGGAGGGCAGCAAAATCAATTGCTCATTTTTGAAAGCATGTAGATTCAAAGGAAAAAGGAATTTGAAAAATTCTAGACACACTTAAAAGCTTAGGATCTGCACTTCCTGCTGATGTAAGTCAGATTCTGTTACCTCAAACGCAAGGGTACAAAATAGCTTTTGAAGGTGGTACACTCTTTAAAGCAATAAATTTGCCTGGAAAATATAATTTTACAGTATTTTCCAATAATTTTGATGTGGTTAGAATCCCCACATCACATTCTTGTGCATCGAATGATGTATAGTTTACCTAGATTCCGTTGATAGCCCGGCTTTTAGGGAGCGAAAACCAAATTTCGTGTCAGAAACGTTTACCGTAACCTTAAATGTGTTGACATTGTTGGTAGATTTCAAGTCTGATGCGAGACTGTTCCATATTTTTGGTCCCTAGTAAGATAGACATTTTTGGCATGTGCAACTCCTACGAAAAGGAACGTTTAGTCTAAACTTAGACCTTCACGTTATTCGACTTTGGTCGGCTCGATGGAATATTTCGTCAGCATATGCTGGAACAGTTCCGTTGAAAAATTTCATTATAAACACAGATATTTGTTCTACTCTGTGCTTAGTTGGGGAGCCAGTTTATAGATTTGAATTCTGTAGCCCCAACGTCTGCTCTGTTTTTTAAATTAAGATAAAATCGGATGCATTTATTTTGAGCCGACTGGATTTTTGGACAGCCTCTTATTTAACATTGGGTACCATGAGCTGCATGTATAATCAAAACGAGGTTGAATTAGAGGATTTAAGAGCAACCTGTGAAAGCAGGAAACAAGAAAGTTGTGTTTTATTGTGTGTAAGTTGTGTGTAAGCTGGCCATTTATTTTTCAAAGCATCTTGGTTGCCAGCGACTCCCCAGGGAGATTCTCATCCAAAACAGATCCGAGACATGATCCGAGATATGTGACCACTGAGTGTTCTTTGATTTCTATATCACCCCTCTTAATATTCATATTTTTTAGGTATTTGTATTTTTTCCTTCCAAAAAGAATGGATTTGGTTTTATCCTCGCCAAAGTGAGTATTTAGCTTGTTTTCAACAAACAAATTGCAGAGAGAGTTGAAGTTTCTATTCACCTTGCTTTCAATACGCTCGAAATCTGTATCTCTAAAGATTAGGCAAGAATCATCCGCGTACAGAAGCAAATCGCAGTCAACAGCCCGTGCCATGTCATTCACGTAAAGGAGGAAAATGAGTGGACCGAGAATTGACCCCTGAGGCACTCCATAAGACAAATTTCCAGGGTCTGAGTCTTCCTTCCCAATGAATATTCAATGAATATGCATAAATGAATGGGCTGTTTTAGCAAGAAGACGCGAAACAAGAAGACAGCAGCAGGATTCTTTTGTTCGGAGATATACATTACAAAGTGAAATCAACTTCAAAACTTTAGCAAATCCCGAGAGCCTTCACAGACGTTCTTTTTCTGAAATTGACAAGGCCACCCTTCAGGAAAAGAACGTCGAGAAGGGGAGATAATACTGTGTGAGCGATGGAAATGCGAGACCGAGAACGCAAACCAATCTGAAGAATGTTTTCTATCTATGAGCAGAGGTCTAGGAAGGAAACGACTTGAAGGTCTGGACGCTCGAAAAGGTTACAAGCATCTGCGTTTTCAAAGACGTCCGCGTCTTGCTGCTAAAACAGCCTAATATGCTGTTTTAGCAAGAAGACGCGAGTCAAGAAGACGCCAGCATAATTCTTTTGTTCGAGGATGTAAACAACAAAGAGAAATCAACTTCAGAACTTTTGCGAGTCTCGAGAGACTTATTGTACGTTCTGTTCTGAAACTGACAACCTGAAAAGTATACTTTTGAAGGTCGTACTGCAAGACATAGGACGTCGAGAAGGGAAGAAAAAAGCATTAAGAGCACATTCACAAATGATGGAAATACGAGAATGCAAACAGTTCTTACGGAATTTGTCCATCTGTGAGCAGCTTTCTGGGAGGGAAAGCCTGGAAAATTAGAATGCTCTAAAAACGTAGAAAAAGTAGCTGCGTTTTCAAAGACGTCCGCGTCTTGCTGCTAAAACAGCCTAATATGAATAGCAAGACGCGGACATCTCTGAAAACGTCTCCTTCCCAATGAATAGGCTGTTTTAGCAAGAAGACGTGAGTCAAGAAGACGCCAGCATAATTCTTTGGTTTGGGATGTAAATTACAGAGGGAAATCAACTTTAAAACTTCTGAGAGTCTCAAAAAACTTATTGTAAGGTCTATTCTGGAACTGACAGCTTCTGAAGGCCGCACTGGAAAAATAGGACGTCGAGATGGGAAGCAAAATGCAATAAGAGCACATTCACAAATGAGGGAAATATGAGAATGCAAGCAGTTCTTACGGAAGTTGTCTATCTGTGAGCAGCTTTCTGGGAGGGAAAGCCTGGAAAATTAGAATGCTCTAACAACGTAAAAAAGTAGCTGCATTTTCAAAGACGTCCACGTCTTGCTGCTAAAACAGCCTAATAGGCTGTCCTAGCAAGAAGACGCGAGTCAAGAAGACGCCAGCATAGTTCTTTTCTTCGAGGATGTAAATTACAAAGAGAAATCAACTTCAGAACTTTTGCAAGTCTCAAGAGATTCATTTTACGTTCTATTCTGAAACTGACAACCTGCAAAGTATTCTATTGAAGGCCGCACTGCAAAAAATAGGACGTCGAGAAGGGAAGCAAAATGCAATATGAACATATTCACAGATGATAGCAATGCGAGAATGCAAACTACTCTTAGGGAAATTGTCTGTCTGTGAGCAGCTTTCCGGAGGGGAAAAGCATGGAAGATTAGAATGCTCTGATAACATTAAACAAGTAGCCACGTTTTCAAAGATGTCCGCGTCCTGCTGCCAAAACAGCCTAATATGAATAGCAAGACCCGGACGTCTCTGAAACGCAGCTTCTGTGTTGTTTTTAGAGCATTCTAATTTTCCGGCCATTTCCCTCTTATAAGTTGCTCGCAGACAGACAAATTCCCTAAGAGCAGTTTACATTCTTGAATTTCAACCATTTGTGACTGTGCTCATGTTGCATTTTGCTTTCCTTCTCAATGTCCTATTTTTGCAGTGCGGCCTTCAAAGGTACACTATTAAGGTTGTCAGTTTCAGATTAGAACACACAATGAGTCTCTGGAGACTCGCAAAAGTTTTGCAGTTAATTTCACTTTGTACTTTAGATCCTCGAGCAAAAGAATTATGCTGGCGTATTCTTGACTCGCGTTCTCTTGCTAAAACGGCCTATTTCAATGGCAATGACGTCGGCCAGTACGCTGACTTCCCAGTTTCTTGGATTTTGTTAAATTGATCGAAGTTTGATCGAACAATCGATCCTACAAGGTGCACCTCAGTGATGGCAAACAGCGAATCTCTTTTTTAAAGACAAAGCTTAATCTGAGGAGTGCGTTTCAAGCATCTAATCCCAAGTGTAATTAACTTCAATGTTATCAAGGCTATTGTTGGTTTATTCGACGTGCTTTAACGACTTGTTTGGTCAAAACGCCAAGGCTCTGTTCTACAGTTTGACACAAATTTTAGATGCACTTGCACCGCACGATACATGTACTTCCATGAAGTCAAAAGGCAACGAAGACAGAAAAAGTTTAACAAGAACCAACATGGCTAAATATCAATAACAAAACTATCGTAACTAGCATCTACACTTAGAACATAACCATCTTAAAGTTCTAAAAAATTGACTACATCTACAAATATACAACATGCATTTGCTAACTTCCAAAATATGAAATGTTGGTAGCCTTTAGTTTTATAGTTAAACCCCCCCTTCTCGGATGCTGTTGCAAAGATCTTTGGAAGATTTTCATTGATCCCTTTATTTCAGAAATGATCAACTTTCTTTCACTACAAAGAAAGTTAGAGCTAAACAGAGGATACTTTAGTTTACTTAAGGGATAGTATTAACGAAATTTATGACCCACCTTTAAAATTTGCTGCGGCAGTGGTCTCCAAGCTGCGTCAGAGCTTTAGAGAATCAAATCAAAAGCTTCGTGCCTTCTTCATTTAAAGACTATTCCTTTATCATTCCTGTAGAATGTTTCAAATAATGAATGCATTATGATACCTTAAAGAAAATCTGTCCCTTTGGCAATTTGCCTCACCCAAACAAAGCAAAGACGTCACGCATGAATGACTTTATCCTCGTTAAATAAACGAGATTAGCGCAAAGTTGTGAAATATTCAATAGAGATTTTTCATCGATGTTTTTTAATTCATCAAGGGAACAGACTGCCTCTAATTGCAGCTACAAGAATAGCTCCAAGTTCACAAAATTTTACATCATTTCACAAAACTGATACTTCAGCTTTTACTTTGGAATTTCAATGCTAATTTGGTTGTGTTATTGTCTCTGCAACTAGTAATTTGCTGAAAACATTTATCCTTGTTACGAATCGGCTTCCCGATTTCAATGCCTAATACCTTTTCGAAACTGACTACTACAATGAATATATGTTACTCGAACTCCTAAAAACTACCAAAATACCATTCACATAATTACAAGCTTCCAAATCCTCTCAGTACAGTATCTTTTGCCATTAATTGTTTCAAATAATAAGTTGAAAGCAGCCTCTGAAATAGGCTACCTAGTCAATAAAACACACACATAAGAGCAACACTCTTCTTGTACGAGGAGAACATTTTCTAGTGAGAAGAGAAGATTTTATGGTAAGAGGAGAACTAGGAAGATACCTTCTTATACTTGCAGCTGATAATCGTTTCATTTCTTTCTACTGCTAGTCTACCAATCACTTCTCGTGAATAAAGAACTTGACCTGCCTAACCCATCCGAAAAATATAGGTCACTTCCCAACATTTAGAGGTTATTTCACGTGAAAATAAGATACAGTTCTCGTCATATTTGCCCGAAGAAACTATACATGCCCACAATAACACTGAACAATATAGGTGATTCTAGCTTGCTTATAACTGAAGAGTTGTCACTGTAATTTGGTCAAACTATTCGCAAAGGCAGTTCTTGATAGTACATGATAATTAATCAGCCTTGTCGTGCTATGTGACTACTAGCGACTACAGATGACTATAAACTATGAACTAGAATACCATTGCCCTGAACCGCCCTACCCTAGCGCATTCTCCATGTTTTAGGCCTGTTTATAAACTTACGGAAATAATCTAATCTTGGATTAATAGATGGAAATAAAGTGTGAAAATGTATTGCGGACACATGATTTTTGTCTTGCATTTGTATTAGCTAGTTTGCCGTAATTTCTTCTTATGCTGAGAAGAGCTTTTCCGACGCACATGAAATGCTATGTCAAGTATTCGTTCATTTCTTGATTTATTTTATCCAACAGTGTGTTTATTTTAACTCACTTGCATCTTAAGACCCTGGCAAATGTTAAATAACTTTTCTCCAGCGTTTCTTCGACCTCTTTGAATGAAATATTCTAAAAGTCCATCGAGTTTTCGATTTCCGTTTATGTTTATAGGGATTCTTTTCCAAAGCGACTCGATCAGCTAAAAATCGCCACAGTGTGTAAAAGAAATGCGCTCATTTTCCACTGGAAGACTTTATGAATAAAAACATGTGATGTCGTGGCGGCTTCATTTAAACAACTAATCTAGGCCTAAACTTGCTGTGTCAACTCGAACGGATCTAACTCGTGCCGAAGGCTCGAAAACTAACACTACAATCTCCTTACAATACTCCTAACAACTAACATGTCACCAGAAGGCCAGAAGTGTCAATCAACACAAACGGGAAGCAACAAAAGCAGAACAGCAATTATAGCTCCAGTCACGATATATGGTACATAATAATTTGGTTCTAGGAACACATTTCTGGCATTGGTGACCTTTCGTGGAGTTGGCAGGGGAGCATTTTTAGAGTAACGTCATGAGAGATTGACACTGGGGGGGGGGGGCGAAAAGCTTTAATGTTCTATGTGATCAAACTTCAGTGAAAGTTAATCACATGGGAGATGTAACCCTAGCAAATAGCTTTCCTGACAGTATACTGCAGTTTCTTTCGAGATAGCTGATTGCGATAAAATGAGGGATGATGGTTCAGGACGATATAAGCTATCCAGGCTGATTTTTACCGTTACCCTATGAGTCATGGCTGTACTTAAAAAAAGTGGGTAAATTAAGTACACAAAGTGACACAGTAATAAGAACTGTGAACTGAAGAATCTACTGATGGCAAATGACTGCTTCAAATCCCCATCATATCGCTCATAATCGGTCTCTATCTCAAAGGTGGCGGCTCAGAGCGATGGTACTCTACTATAAACTAAAAGTGCAGCGGTAGCTTAGTGAGGTGCACCTATTTGATGGAGGGAGGGGGGGGGATGCTGAGAACGATTTTTGCTTTTTGTATTTATTTTTTCAATTTGTATTAATGCGATCGACAGCGCATAGCGTAGCGTAGGGAGTTGTGCATTGAAATTTTATCAGTTTCAGGTTTTTGCACGAAGGTGAAAGAACGAAGCTGTGATCTTGGCCTAAAAAAAGAAGGTTTTGAGCGATATTAATTCACCGATTTTGAAACAAAATAAACAACCCGACACCTTTATGGCAGAGAATATCAGCGTCATTGTGGGCATGCATAGTTTCTCCAGGCGAGAACTAATTAGTAGACGAGAACTGGATCTTTTTTTCAGGTGAAATAAGCTTTAGATGTTGGGACTTAGGGGGACTTAATGTCATTCTAGAAGCTAAAGCCCTTTCAAATATGAATAAAAGCAAAATATTTCTAAGTCCCTTCCCGGTCGTCAGAAAATGAACAAAAAATTTGAGAATTATGTCCGCAGTAACTTTCCACAAAGACGGCCAATTAAAGCTCATCACTAACTGACAATAAGTGCAATTCATAATAACACTGTGTAGAAATATCTAATCAATCTCATACACATACCTACATTGAATATTTCGTCTCTCAAGCTCCATTCTTCAGAACTAATGTGGATGTGGATGAAAATTTTCCCACAATTTGGGAAATTTTGAAGAAAACTTCGTGGGGGACCTTTCCAACCGTCACGAAGTGCAATTTATGGCAAGCAAAACTGGAAACTATGCAACGCATCAATGCAGCTGCATGCTATGCAGGATCTGCAGCACGACAGCAAAAAATAAGAGATGCGTCCATTGAGTTTGCCTCAACCTACTCTGTCATTGCGAGGCACAGATGCTCGGCGCTCAGAAAAATACACTTGCTAAGGTTTGTTCATTGAAGTCAGCTAATTTGAGCTCATATGAGGATCTATAGTATCCAAGTTGGCTTTCTGGTCAAATGGTTGAAGCTAAGCTATAAAATGGTCTAACGTACCATATATCAACCCATTAAATGTACCATCGCAACTGCACGTGGGTCCACCTACTTATGTAATAAATTAAATGCCATGACCATAATTGACACCTGGACAGACTTTAAGGCAAGATGAGCCCTCTGACATTTCAGCTGCAATTTTTATCAAATTTTACATATGCGTAAGGATCAAAATCTGAGGCTAAAGAAACATATTGACATTTTAGGCTATAAAAGCGTTAGAAACCCATAAAGCTCTAAAAAACGTTCTGAAACGGTTACAAAACCTTCAACTCTAGACGAAAACACCGCTGTCACATTACACTAATATCTCGATGATTTTGCCTAGGCATAAATTTTCAATCTCTATTATCTATAATTCGTAGTACAGTTCATATTGTAAACTTTACCCATTGGAAACTCAGTATTCATTTTCTGTTTCAGAAAATGGATTTTGCAAATCAAAAATTGCATTTGCTTTGACCCATTTAACAAGCTTGGTAACTCGTGCAAAAACTTCGTAATTTTCTCCACAGTTCTTCGTGCTGCCCCAGCTCACAATTCCTCCAAGGATCCACTTTTTCGTTATATCATCATATGCAACCAATGGGCCTCCAGAGTCGCCTTGGCAAACATTTTTGAAGCTATTTGGCTTTCCAGCACAAAACATCAGAGGAGTAATCGTGAGTTTATCTTTGGCAAATGCATTTTCACAATCACTTCGGCTTGCCAAAGGCACACATACTTCATTCACTGCATCTGCCGAGCGTTGGAAAGTTGTCCTTCCCCAACCAGCAGCTATCGTGTTTTCTCTACTCCTAAACAGCATTTTTTCCCTGAAATACAATAGCAACAATTATACTACATGCGTGGAAAGACTGGCAACTCGAATACAGCCATTAAATTCTAATGTATACAGCATATCTCAACAAAACGTAACGTATCTACTGGGCAATTAGAAACAAGTGGACCGAGGATCCTTTTACATTCGCGAGACAGTTATTAAAACTTAGCTTGGTAACTGCTGAATAGCCTGGCTTCATCCCTATTACTTCTCTACATTCTTATACACAGGGCGAATTGGCGAAAGATATTCTCTTTTGATAAATTTTTCCACAAACTTTAAAACTGCTTATGTTCACTAAATTCTTCCTTTCGCTGGTTTGCGATTTCGATAAAAATGACAAAAGAGAGTGGCGCCGTAGCTTGGCTATTCATCTACACAACAACGTAGAATCATCGACTTAAGTCGAATATCTTGATTTCTGTAACGGAATTCCTCGGTTAGCCCTATTTTGGTTGGGGGGGGGCAAATCCCCCCCAGTAGATTTTTTTAAATAACTCTGTCGGGAAGAACTTAAGAGCCATGAAACTTCTTGATTTTTTGCAACTACTTATTGTGCAGCTTCTCAAAAAGTTTCATTGAAATATTTTGAAAAATGAGGGGCTGGAGACAATTTTCTGGGACTGACCCGGAGAAATCGTCACTTCTCACATCTCAATTATCCCGAAAAAAGGAGCAGAAGTTGAATATTTTGTAAATTTCTTTTGCAATGTAGTGTTACTTGATGTATTCTATCACAATTACCATGTTTGGATGGAAAATGTGCTCCAAATTTAATTCTATCGCGATTTTCCAGATTTTGGCCAATTTTGCAGCTTTTCTTGACCACACAAAGGAAAATGCTGACGTGAGCAAATAATGGCCAACCTTAGGTTAATTCTTATATTTACAGAAAGTAAATGCCTGAGGCTATTCGCATACAAAATTTGGTCGCTCTACCTATTACCAGTCAAGAGTTAGGTAGGGAGGGGGGCTTTTTTGCCCCCCAACCAAAATAGGACGTACCAGATAGCCAAGCAACTATAAGGTTCATTCTTTTGGGTCATACTATGTGCATACTAACCGGTTTTGTGTTGTACAGGAAAATATAGAGCCCGAGGTCTTAGAAGTACAGACCAAGCTTGCGAGGTCCGTGCGTTAAGACCAAGGGCTTTCTATTTTCCTAGATAACGACAAAACCGGTTAGTATGAGTTTTATTACCTGACATCTTCTAATCTTGACTCGCATTTCATCAAACACATTTTGTTACAATCATGTCGTTTGAGTTCACTGCAAATCTCACAGGGCTAGGCCTAAAGCAGTTGTTGTGGTGACAAAAACGCACCCTTGTATCGTACTATACAAGAATACGGGAAACCCGCGGGAAAGGTTCGATTGACCAACAGGAGTTGCAGGATTCTGTATTGCCATTGCGGACCAAACATAAACCAACAATAGCCTTGATAACATTGAAGTTAATTACACTTGGGATTAGATGCTTGAAACGCACTCCTCAGATTAAGCTTTGTCTTTAAAAAAGAGATTCGCTGTTTGCCATCACTGAGGTACACCTTGTAGGATCGATTGTTCGATCAAACTTCGATCAATTTAACAAAATACAAGAAACTGGGAAGTCAGCGTACTGGCCGACGTCATTGCCATTCTCGTTTTTGAAACTCCAGTCAGGTAATAAATTTTCAAAAATATTCAAGAATCGAAAATGATCTAACGCATACCATCTGAAAGTATTGTCAATTATCTTTCCATGATTAGGTAGTTGAAATACAATGGTGGAATCCTTTATCATATAGTTGGCATTTTGATAAATATCGCCTGTTTCCGCAAGTTGCTTGGCTTCAACCCTCAACCTGTGATCAAACCCAACGCGTGCTGTTTTTAGGGCATAAACAACCTTACGAGGACTGTGCAATAGACTTGAGGGTAGTTTACTTTCTTGTCTGTGCAACGATAAGACCGGTTAGTATGATTATCATTACCTGATAGCTTCGCACTTTAACTGAAATCGTTCAACAAAGACAATTTCTCACTATCATCTCGCGTAATCTACAACAAAGTATGCCTAGCTGCTGCGGCCACAAAGCACATTCATCTCGCTACACGGGCCATAGGAAATCTGTAGGACATGTGCGGCTGCAAAGGCGGGGCATCCGTATTGCCTGATTCTGAAAGTTCATGAAGTTAACAACATGGTGTATACTTTCACACTTTCACATTCCAAACCAAATGATTTGAAACTGGGGCTAGCAACCAGACGAGGGTTTGTATCATTCTGGCTGATTACAAAGTTTAACAATTTTATCAAAATTACATCAAGGCGTTCCTTAGAACATATAACTTATTTCATAACTAAAAATGTTCTGAAATAATGAATTCCTTGGAAAACGTAAACTGGTTGACGTCTTTCTGATCTTTAAATTTGATGAGAGTACACAGAAGGCTAACTTTCAGCCAAGTGTCCTGTCAATACTTTCTAAAGTGTTTGAGCGCATTATGTCTGAATAGATAGATCCATTTACTTTGCGAATGCCTTTCTAGTTTACAATGCGCTTTTCGAAATGGACACAGCACACAGCACGCGCTTGTCCAGCTTACTGAGACTTGTTGTAAGACACTAGATGAAAAAGAGGTAGTGGGGATGGTGCCAGTGGGCTTGGCTAAGGCATATGACTGTCTTCCACATGATTTGCTCATTGCAAAGCTTGCAGCCCATGGGTTTGGGCCAAACAATCTTACACTAAGCTCAAACTATCCCTAAAGCGAAAAAATGCGTTAAAAGTAGGTTCAACATTCAGTGAATGGCAAGAGATAGTGTCGGGAGTTTCACAAGGCTCAGTTCTCGGTCCACTTTTCTTCAGTGTCCTCGTCAATGACTTAATCTTCGCCATGACGTCCTACCTTGTTTGCAACTTAGCTGCGGATAATACTTTATGTGCATGTGACAAAGATGTTGAGTCGGTGGCAATAAGACTTGAGGATGATACCTCTAGAGCTCTTGACTGTTTAAATATAACAAAAATGGTGGTAAATGCCACAAAATTTCAGGTAATATTTCTTGGCCTGAAGCAGCATCAAGAATTTCTCTTAGAAATAGAACACAAACCACTAACGTGACTTTTGAGTTTGAACTGTTAAATAACTTGGGATACGTGTTGATGATGAGCTGAAATTTGACAAGCACGTGAAAACACTGTGCGAAAAGTTAGCAGAAAAGTCCGTGCATTCTCAAGGTCGCAACCTACATCAACGAAAAGAAGGGGAAGATTTTGTAATATACATTTACAATGTCAAATTTCAATTATTGGTTACTTATCTGGATGTCTTGTGGTAAAACGCAGAACAAAGAAATAGACAACAGAGCCTTGAGAATACTTCTGAAGAATATACTTCGATGACCTTCTACAAAAGACAGATGGAACTAGGGCCCATGTAAAAAATCTACGTGACTTGATGGTAGAAATACAAAAGTACTTATCGTGCCAAAATCCATCCTTTATGTGGAATATTTTCCAGCGAAAAGAGCTTACGTAGAATCTAAGATCAGATTCACTATTAATGCTGCCACAAGCGAAAACGAAAACTTATTCTCCAGTTCATTGAACTTTAGAGGTAGTATTCTCTAGAACAACCTACCTGGCATTACAATAAGCTGTTGTATGTTTCAAAAGATCGATAAAAGAATGGATGGGTTGAAAATTGTACATACATATGTTGCTGTTAGAAACAATATCTCTGGATATCCTTCCACGAACAGTAGACATGTAAATCGATGTAAATACACTTATTTTCTTTATATTATTGTGAATTTTTCCTTTGTAGATAGTTGGATTGAATTGGATATTTTACAAGCTATTGTAAACACCGACTTTAAAGAATCTTGTAATAAATAATAGAAATAAAACACACCTTTTTACAGATGGTAAACAAACTGGTCGGACATAATTCGTCATCTTTGCTTTAGTAGATAAACGCAAAAGGGCTGCATCTGCATTATAATCTGAATAGCTAAATGATGGATGTTTGATCACCTCTGCAACCTGTTGACAACAATAAAGAACGAAAGAGATTTAGACTTAAGATACAACATGGAGTGATTCTAATACCAACCGATAAAAGTATATCTGTACGTTATGAAAGAAGAGTTGGATGAAGAAACTTGTTTTGCTCTTCGTAACGTCTAAACCGTCTTTTCGCATTAAATTCCATTCAATTCCAAGCTTTCCATCAGTATCACTGTTTAAGTCGCACATATTTTATTTACAATTGCACAGTTCATGCAACTTTGTCCCAATTGTTTGGCTGCTGTTAACGAGCTAAATGCTCTTATGTCCACTAATGTAATCAAAGCGGACAGCCTTTAACGTACAGTTTGAAACCTTGGTCTAACCCTAACCCTAACCCTAACCCTAACCCTAACCCTAACCCTAACAAATCGTTTAAATTATATGATTTGACACTCTTAGAGAACAAAAAAAGTGCTGTTTTTTAAATCACCTTCTTACTTTCTCGTGCAATAAATAAGTAACTATTGTTCGATTTGCAAAAAAGCGGTTCTCCCACACTCTAAGCTAACACATATTCTATGCAAACATAGTATTTTGAATGACCATGATGCAAATGCATCAATAACAGAACAAGAAGACACACATCTCCTCCGAAGATGACAAACAAACATCGCGTGATATTTTTGGGACATCATGTTGATCAATCTTAGCAGATTCGATTTGCTACAGTACGATATCAAGAATGTTTGGGCATATCTAACAGCATTCTGAGATAAACGTCTTCATAATCGCTCATGTAACCAATTTCAACTATCTAGACACTTGCGATCAGATCAATCAAAATATTAGCCACAAGAGCATCACTATTTTCAACGACTCTTGTGAATAATCAGAAACACAAACTGCCAACAAATGTTTAAGCCTTTCCCCCTCTCACCAATGATGTATGAATTCTTGGGTTTCTAAACACAAACTTCACATACCGTTGAATATTGGACATTTGTGTCATTGACTTTGATGTGGTGGATGCCAAGGCCAACAGATAAGCTGTCCCTGCTGAGCACTTCACCCTTTGGGTTTGTCACGCAATGAGCAGCTGTAATGAAACGAATTAGTTCATAAAACAGGACTGAAAATTAAGTGGATATTACTCAGCTTTTGCATGTGGCATTGTTGTACTTTTCTGGATAAAGGTGTAATGCTTTGACAGTAAAACCTAGACTCATTACATGAGTCTCAGTCTTCGCATTGGATTGGATAGTGTTTATGGCTTCAAATTGAAATGGTAAAGCCTCGCAATGGGAAATGTCACAGCTGGTGTTCCTCAGGGTTCAATCCTTGGACCTCTTTTCTTCCTGGTGTACATAAATGATTTAACTGAAAATCTGAGGTGCATTGTCAAACTCTTCGCTGACGATACATCACTTTTTACTGTCGTTCACGATCCTGATGATGCTGCCCTAGACATGAATCATGACTTGAATCTCATCAGGCTCTGGGCTCATAACTGGCGCATGTCTTTCAATCCCGATCCAGCAAAACAAGTAGTGGAAGTAACCTTCTCAAGGAAAATAATTACCGTAGACCATCCGCAAATTCTATTTAACGATACTCCTGTTATAAAAGTTGAGGAACACAAGCATCTTGGGATTGCTCTAGATTCAAGGTTGTCCTTTGCTCGTCATATCCACGCGATGATCACTAAATCCAGACAAGGAATAGGAATGTTACGTTTCCTTTCTAAGTACTTACCGCGACAATCACTGAATGAATTATACAAACTATATCTCCGACCCCATCTGGATTACGGTGACGTTATATATCATACCCCACAGCATGTATGTGAATTTAGTCAGAACATCACGCTCTCTAACCAAATGGAAAAACTAAAATCTATTCAATATTCTGCAGCACTAGCAGTTACAGGTGCTTGGAAGGGCACATCACGTGTAAATTGTACGATGAGCTTGGTTGGGAATCACTCAATCTCCGTCGTTGGTATACGCGTCTCGTTCTTTTCTGTAAAATTGTCAATAATCTCACTCCTGACTACACAAGGATACCAATTCCACTATTACGACAGTCCTCGCATTCTCTTCGCTATCCAGCTGCAGTTGGCCGAATCAATGCACGAACGGCTTGTTTTAGTGCAAGCTTTTACCCCAGCTGTTTGCTCGAATGGAATAAGCTTCCCCACGAAATAGAGAATCACCTACAACAGGCATATTCAAAAATAAGCTGCTATCTCTTATTCGCCCTCCTCCCAAGTCAGTTTACAGCATTCACGACCCAAGAGTTCTAGCAATACTCACACAGTTACGCGTTGGTCTCAGCATGATTAATATGCACAAGTTCAGACACAATTTTAGAGACACATTGAATCCAATGTGCCCCTCAAACGACGGTGTTGAGGACACGGAACACTTTTTGCTGCACTGCCATTCTTACGATGCATGCAGGACAGATCTTCTCGATGGTGTAAATTCAACATTGCAACCGTATGATTTGCCAAATCTTTCAAATGCTCTAATGCTTAAATTGATACTGTATGGTGATGAAAGGTTGTCCGTTGATTCTAATTCTGAAATCCTTAAAGCAACTTTAAGATACATATACGCGACACAACGTTTTGAATAAAATGATGCCACTGAAACTTAGCTGCTGCAACCTGTTCGGGTACTTATACGTATTGTTTGGTTTTCTTTCTTTTCTTTTCTTTCTCTCCTTCCCTTCATATTTGCTTGTAGTTTTTATCTTTATGTTAAATGGCCGCAGGGTAGACACAGCATTGTACTCCTTGCGGTATCGTTTTTAGTAGTGTAATAGAGTAGTTTTGTAACTAGCGTAATTGGTAGAGTGACTTTGTAAGTAGTGTAGCTAGTAATGTGTGATGTAATGATTATTGATATAAAAAAAACTGAAACTTATGATCAACCTAGTTCCTAGGCGCCAAAAGTTCTTCTTTCGATTCCAACGGTCGAGCGAATTTGTCGACAGACTTGGGCCTTGGTAAGGATTCCCACTTCGTGGCAATATTTGCAACTATTATGGATTATTAATTTATGCAGACACATGGTGCTCTGTCGGCTGTGATTACCATGGAGGAGGGGTACTTCGGGGTTTGCGGTATTGCGGTATTGGGTGTCAAATCTGCGCGGTATTGCGGTATTAGGGAAAAAAATTGGCGGTATTACGGTGTTGAGTTTTTACAGCGCGGTATGTGGTATCGTTATATATACCAATGAAATACCATTTTCCTGACAAGGAGCCCAGCAATTTCGAGACGAATTCAATGGCGACACAAGTCTATGCTACCAGTCTTCGGATATAAATCAGCTGAATGAGGCCATTAACTGCGATCTCTAACAACTGGATAGTTGGCTTCAAGGCAACAAACTCTCCCTAAATGTTGCGAAAACCAATTCCATGCTTGTTTCCACCAAACAAAAGCATAACATCCTCAAAGGTCGAAATGAGGATTTGCATTTGAAAATTCGAGACAATAAGCTCGAAATCATCCAAAAAACAAAATATCTTGGTGTGCAGATAGACAACTCTCTTAACTGGAAGGAACACATCAAGACCGTTTCTACCAAAGTTTCTAGAGCTATTGGCTTTCTAAAACATGCCAAGACTTTCCTACCACAGGAAACATTGAAGACTCTTTACACAGGCATTGTTGAGCCACACCTTCGCTATTGTTGCTCGGTTTGGGGTTGTGCCGGTTTGACAGAGCTTAATCAGTTGCAAAAACTTCAGAACCGAGCTGCTAGAATTATAACCAGCAGCAACTTTGACACCCCAAGCAGACCATTAATTGACCAACTGGGCTGGAAGACCATTGACGAACTCGTAGCTAGCGAAACTAAAACAATGGTCTTCAAGTCCTTGCATGAACTGGCTCCGCAATACTTGTGTAACCTCTTCACCCGAAACTCAAATAGCTCTTCGTATGTCCTGCGCAATTCAGAGACAGATTTAAGACTGCCCAAGAAAAAGTCAAGTAATGGGCAAAAATGTTTTTCTTATCGAGGAGCAAAAGCGTGGAATGACCTTCCTCCCGATACCAAACAGGCATCTTCCCTGAATAGTTTTAAAAAAATCTATTTAGGATTTCTCTTTTCTTTTACATTAGGCTTTGTAAATTTTGTATTATAGGATTTTATGTTATGGTTTTGTATTGTAATTTCTCTTTTTTATTTGGTAATTGTATATTGTAATTAATGTTTTTAAGTGGAGGGCCCCTTGTAAAACAACTCCGGTTGAAGGGCAACCCTCCTTATTGAATCAAATGAAATGAAATGAAATTCATGGAAGAAAGAAAATCAAAGGAGAATGGGCATTCCCCTGTGTCTTTCTCCACCTGTTCAAAGGAATAGACAACATGCGGAGGAGAGAAATATATTTTTCATTTGAAAACTTTGGCGACAAAAATTTCCCAAAGACGAAATATTTGCCATTTGAATCAAAACCTCATTTTTGCTTCGGAAAGTTTTCTTGTCAATTCGTGTTAGCTACATTTGAATTCATTTGCACCGCACGCAGATCTACAACTACGCTACTGTTAACTTTGCTACATTTATGGGTTTAGCACAATGAGTTAACTTTGTACAACAAATCATTTGTTCAAATCTTTACATTAATGCTGAAGAGCTTTGAGTCAAGCACAGTGGCGAAAATTTTAAGGGGGTTGGGGGCAACTGCCCCCCCAAATCCAATAAGACTCGGAAATTTTCTGCAGTTCTACAGTAGTGTTCTGTAGTATTCAAAAATCTGTCGGATGGACATTTGATACTTTGGAGCTACCGACTGCCCAAACCTTAACGTGCATGGCTGCTTGAGCTGTAATCCCGTTTAAGACATCAGGTGGTCTACAAATAAACCTTATGGACTTGCATTCTACCTTCTCTGTCCTGTGAAAATCCAGGTTTTGCTCGTCTGTCGGACGGACTAGATAGAAAGCGAAATTTTAGTGCTTGTTTTTCAGTTGCATGTCTTTGCTGCTAAACAGTATTTTCCTGTGAAGTTTTGGTATCTATGTATAGCTCAACTCTTCGGGATTGCATTTCGATCCAGCTCTTTTCTTAAAATGATTATTTACATAGCATGATCATACATTAAGTGCATGCAGTCCGTCTGTCGGACGGACAATGTCGGACGGACAAAATTTTCCTATCCTTTTGGCAGCGCCTACTTCGTACTAGAGACTCATATGCCTATATAGGGCTACTTCAAGTAAAATTCAGCATAATTCCATGTTAGAATTGGTTCTCAGCTCCAAATCAGCTGAAAATTTCGTAGCCATTCAGCACTGTGAAAACAAGTTCAATAATGGCACATTTTTTATCAAAAATGAGTTTTTACGCAGCAGAAATTACACCTTACGATTTTTTCGTGAAAATAACGATAACATGAGTTACTTTCTGCCGCCTGCAAATACTGAAAACAGTTAAATTACTTTGCAACTCACAGAAAATCTGTTTTTAGCAAAAATACGATTTTCTCTGAGTGTGACCAATTTCAAAATAAGCCTAGAAGTCAGAAATTTCGAAGGTGGGATCGAAACTGCAATGAAGAAGCGAGTCGCCGTTGAGAAGGAAAGAGTTTCTATTTTGAATGAGCAAAAAAAATGCTCATGCTCTATTTGCATCATATTTTTAAGTTTTTAAGCACTAACATTCATTTCAAAAACGAGAAGAAAGTGGTTGGGTATAGGTTGGTTACAGTATCGATATTTCCGAGAGGTCTTGGAGCGTGATTGAGAGAGGCGTTCTAAAGCCTGGTTTTCATTAAATCGTAATTCATCGCCGATCATTGTCTTATAACATCGCCGATGATCGCCGATGCTCTAAGACAATGATCGGCGATGAATTGCGATTTAATGAAAACCAGGCTTAAGCCAATGTAAAGGCTGGAGTTTTCAAAATTTTCCTTGGGACGCTCACTAAAAGACGAACGATCCAAGAATGATCAAATTTTCCATGTCTGTGTTTGGCGCAGACAATAATTGGATGGCGAGAAGCGTTCTAAGACAAAGTAGAGGTTCTTTATGCAAAATTTGTTTGAGTTTTCAAAATTTTCCTTGGGACGCTCACTACAAGACGAACGATCCAAGAATGATCAAATTTTCCATGTCTATGTTTGGCGCAGACAATAATTGGATGGCGAGAAGCGTTCTAAGACAAAGTAGAGGTTCTTTATGCAAAATTTGTTTGAGAAGTAGCTACTAGTACTCGTCAAATATTCAAGTTTGTCACTGACAGATAAGGGATCCAAGTACTGTACTTAGCGAAAGTAAATTGTGTTTGCTCAAGCAAAGAATTTCGTGGGACTGTTACTCTGCAAAATTTTTTTACAAAATTGTCAAAATCCAAATTAAATACCGGTAAACATTTGATCGTGAGATGCATTCTAGGCAAAAGTAGAGGGCGTGTCCTCAAACATTTTCCTGGGGGCTTTGCCCCCAGATTCCTGAAAGCTATTCAACTTTGCCCTTATGGAATGTTTTTGCCTGTTTCTATCAACTTTTGCCGAATACAGACCTATTCTCTTAGCACATTTAAGGACCCTATTTGCGTCAGGTCTTCCAGCAAAATACGTCAAACAAAAGCATTTCTCCTGACTCGGAAAATTAATGGTCCTTGCCCCCCCCCCACTCAAAAAGCTGAATTTCCGCCACTGGTCAAGCATTGATCCTTGTGGCACTCTGCATGTAGCTTTTGAAGGTGTCGTGTCGCAGTGGTACAATCCTCTGACTTCGTAGCCGGAACAGTCAAGCGGACAGTGGTCTATCTTAGGTAGAGTTCAACTACTTAAGCGTCGTGATAGAGGGTCGTGGACTCGATTACGCCTTCTTAACTCCTGCGGTCCCAACGCTTGTCGCTAAAAACCAAGACTTCACTGTGCAGTCACCTTCGTCTTAATGAAATCTCTGACCCTCAATTTTAACTTGCCGTTTTCAGTTCGGTAAACAAAGCATTATCCAGTAGTGTAAGTTTTCTGATATTCAACAAGCCTGGCATTTCAGGGCCATTATTGCCTTGTGGTAGATCAAATGAATGGCTATTTGGAACGACTATCATGTTGATAACTGTCTTTTAGCCGATGCCTGTCTCCTGACTTCAGTTAGATGTAACATCAATAATTCAGTTGATCCTCCTTTTACAAAACCCCATTGATATTGTGCTTGCCAGATCTCTATCGATGACGTGCTTGTCTATACCCTCGCCCTTGATCCCCTCACATACTTTGCTGGGAACACTTGATAGTGACAGAGGGGTATGATTTCCCCTTTCGGCACTGCCTTCTCTCTTTGGCGCTGCTTCTTCTATTAACTAGATGATGTTGAAAATTGTAAATCTCTGTCCATGACCTATGATAATCCTACAGCTATGGAATCTTTAGTCAAATTGATTCTTTAGAACTAATGTTAACTTAGTCACGTGATTTCAGATGCTTGGTTCTCTTGCTTAACGCTCTTCTGACAATTGCCGATCAAATTGTAATTCTAGCACAATTGATGATACATGGTGAAAGTGCTCATCCTCATCAGCATCAGCGGGGGGCCAGCAATTTTCGAAAAATCATCGAAAATGAGCCCAACTCAGGCAAAATTTCCCCTTAGTCGGGCAAAAATGTTAGTTAAACAATTGTGTCATTCAGACCCCCCCCTGGATTTTTTCTTCCGATTTCTTCATATTCTGGTAACCGAGCTTTCAAGGCACACAATGATACCTTGTTGGATTGAAAATGGAAGAAATCTCAGGTTTCCAAACTAAGGTTTGCATGACTTTTTTAATCAAATGTTTTATCTGAGTTCTTCAAAATCCAATCCTATTCGTTTTACATTCTGAGATGGCATCGCACGTTCAAGTATCGTCGTTTTTATTTGGTGTTCATTCCAACACTCTAATTGATGTTAAAAGCGTAAATGGCTTGACTTGACCCGGATTACAAGTGGCTCATGTCGCCCCGATGTGTACACTGACAGTGCGATGAGTAAAATCCCTTTTTCCCGGGATTCACAAATCCACGAGGTACAGGTACGAAAGAGCTATTTTGTTCCCTTTGGATCAATCGAATGGCTCGAAAGTTTGCACTCGGCCAAGCCAAACTTGGAGCTTGGAAAGTGTATCCCAAGTTCTTTGTATGTAGTCTATGTACTCTGGTTCGTCTTTTATATTAAATATAACAGTCGGAGGGCAGCCAAATCATTTGCCAATTTTTGACAGCATATGGTTTCAAAGGGAAAAGGAATTAGAAAAATCCCTGACATAAAGGCTTAGGATCTGCACTGCTAGCTGATGTAAGTCAGATTTTGTTACCTTAAGCGCAAGGGTACAAGATAGCTTTTGAAGGTGGTGCACTTTTCTAAGCAATAAATTTGCATGGAATACATCATATTACCCTATTTGCCAATCATGTTGATATGATTAAAATCCCCACATTATTGTGCTTCGAATGATGTATGGTTTAACTAGATTTCGTTAATGGTTCAGTGTTAGGGAGAGAAAAAGAAATTTCGTGTTACAAACGTTTATTGTAACCTTAACCGGTACATGTTGTATCCTGTGTTAGAATTTATTTGAGAAAGCAGAAATTCGAGCGGACAAGCACAAGGCGTTTATATGTACCTTATCGGCCCTTTTTACGCCGGCCCTAATTACGCCAGTCCCAAAATTTGCTTTAACGCCACTTAGGGCCATTTTTCACGCCACTCAAAGAGCAAAGGAAAGGAAATATTGATAATGGATCTATCTTTATGGTCTTCTACGTCATTTGTGCTACTTTTTCTTTAAAAAGACCTTGATTTTAATCAATAACAACTGTTTCGTTGTTTTCTACATCTTCTCATTTCAAGGATTCTAAAGAGCTTGTTCTCTCCGGTTTCAGAAAGGCGCATATTTCCTAAGCCGCAAACTTAGCACATTAGTGCGAAAATCCGTTTCAGGACATTGACGCAGTAGATGGAACATCTTAAATAACCTTCACTTTACTTTTGTATTCTGTTTTATTAATATCTTGAGCAAATTTTGGCCAAGGATAAAGGAAACACTTAAAAATTTTCTTCTGATCTAAAAAGCTTTTGATTTCTTCTACATCTGCCCCAATTCATGTTTCCACTACTAATGTCCAATTTTTCATAAAGGGCAAGTAATTTAAGCTCTGTGTTCTAAATTTACCTTTCCTGTATGAAAAATACATAAAATATGGTAGGTGCTAGCAAAATAAGCGTTGAAAAATCAACGACGCTTTTCGAAAAAGATACCAATTTTTGGACCTTTTAACGGCTGCCCTTTTAGCACCGCTTAACAAAAAGTAACGCCATTCAGGGCCGGCGTAAAAAGGGCCGATAAGGGTAGTCTGGCTTCTGGCGTCCATCTCGCAACATAGCAGTAGTACAGTATATACTGTATGAACAGCGTGGTTTTTCATTGCGGTATTTTGCTATTTTTCGATGCGGTATTGCGGTATTTGGCAACTTTTTCGTGCGGTATTGCGGTATTGGGACCCCCCCCCGAAGTACCCCTCATGGAGATACCAACTTCGCCCTTTGAAACCACAATGAAACACATTCAGTCAGACATGTCACATGGCTTTACAAATGCACTGCAGACACGGAAGTGGTGTAAGATGTTAAGATAAAATCAACTTTGGACAGCAGCAAAGCTGCTGAGAACATTTAGAAATTTTAGCGAAAAGACAAGAGAAGTGAAGTTGCGTTTTTCAGCGTCAGTCAAGAGCTTGGATCGAAGAAACAGAGCAGGCCTAATCGAGTCCACGACCCTTTGTCATGACGCTCAAGTGATGGGGTCCTTTCTTTAAATTCCAATAAAAATTTAGAATACGAATTTACTAGTTACACTACTTACAGAATACTTAACGACACTACAAGGACGATGCCACTGGGTGCAAAATGCTATGACTACTCCGTCGCATCACAAGAAACTAAGACGACTTACTTATGAATTACGAAAGGAAAATAAATACAAGACATGAAAAAGAAGCAAAGAATCTCAATCCTTGCTTGCTTGCTCAATCTCAATCCTTGCTCTACCCCTAGCTCTAGGAATACAATTTTTTGCAGTGCATACTTTGGCAATGCACTTGTGTATCCTGCCTTTGTTCGCCCGCATGCATCACTTTGCGAAGATAGTAATTTACACGACTTATGAGCTCCTCAAGCGAATCCCGCTCGGTATCATTTGTCTGGCTCGATATAAGCACTTAGCTGTCAAGCACCATCTTTTCCTGTATATCTACTTATATATTGGGTGTTTAACATGTAACACACTTCATATGCAGTGGCTGGTTTTCAGGACAATTATGCTTAGTGGTGATGTGGAAACAAACCCAGGCCCCGAGACACTAGACTTTTGTACATGGAATTTAAACAGCATTGCTGCGTATGACTTTTTAAGAGTTTCCCTTATAGAGGCATATAATTCAGTATATAACTATGACTTGATTGGGATTGTAGAAACTCACCTTGATAGTTCCGTTGACGAGGGTAAATTGGCACTAAATGGCTACACGTTTATTAAAAAGAACCATCCACAAAACGTGAAAATAGGCGGTGTTGGGTTATATATCAAAGATTCCCTTCCCTCAAAAAGACGTTCTGACTTAGAGATCCTCCCCGAATGTATTGTGTATGAGATCCAACTAAATAGGAAAAAGTACTTTTTCACTGTAATCTATAGAAGTCCAAGTCAGAACCAGAGTGAATTTGATAATTTCACAATCAATTTTGAGCTGATGCTATCCAAAATGCACGCCGAAAATCCGTTTTGTGTTATGATTGCTGGTGATTTCAATTGTAGATCAACCCAGTGGTGGGAAAATGAAATAGAAAATAACGAGGGAAGACTATTTGAGCCAATAACAGCAGACATTGGTCTTCATCAGCTGATTTCTGAACCAACGCACTTGATAGGAGATTCAAAATCTTGCATTGACCTAATTTTCACTGATCAACCAAACCTTTTTATCGAGTCTGGTGTTCATACGTCATTACATGAGCAGTGTCATCATCAAATCATTTATGGAAAGCTGTCTGTTTCAAATGTAGCACTACCCCCCTACACCCGCAGAATTTGGCATTACGATAAAGCTGACTTCGTTGCCATTATGAAAAGCATCGAAATGTATAACTGGCGAGAGCACCTTGATAAAATTATTTGCCCTAATGAACAGGTGAAATTACTAAACGAAGTTCTCTTGAACATTTATTCTAATTTTATTCCCAACCAAGTAAAAATGATTAAACCTCGCCAAGCGCCTTGGATAACACAATCTGTCAAAAAATTTCTTCGGAAAAAGAATCATGCTTATAAATACTTCGTGAAGAACGGCCAGCCAGATGACAAACTTGAGGGAATAAAAAGTATGATATCTGAAGGTGCAAAAATGATCGAGGATGCTAAACAGAATTACCTCCGTAAGACAGGGCAGTCTTTAGCAAATCCTGGTACTGCTAGCAAAACCTACTGGTCTTTAATCAATACCCTTCTTAATAAAGCCAAGATTCCTATAATACCACCTTTGTATGAGAATGGGTTATTTATAACTGATTTTACTGAAAAGGCCCAGCTATTTAATGACTATTTCATTCTCCAATGTACGACGATAGATACAGGCAGTAACATTCCACCTGCAGTCCAAGGGCATCCTATTCAACTAAGTGATTTTGTCATCTCCGAGGAAAAGATACTTAAAATTATTAGATCACTTAATCCAAATAAAGCACATGGCTGTGATGAAATTTCTATAAGAATGATAAAACTTAGCGATGTTTCATTAGTTACTCCTTTAAAAATTATTTTCACAAACTGTCTGTCACAAGGTGTATTTCCCGGAATATGGAAGTGTGCAAATGTAGTCCCGGTTCATAAGAAAAACGAAAAAAATTTAAAGAGTAACTATCGTCCTATTTCTCTTCTACCAATCTTTGGGAAGATGCTCGAAAAACTCATGTATGATTCCTTATACTCACATCTTGATTCATTTGATCTGCTTAACCCCAATCAATCTGGTTTTCGTCCAGGTGACTCAACAGTCAACCAATTAATTTCGATAACACATACAATCTTTAAAGCATTCGACTGTAACCCTCCCCTCGACGTACGTTCCGTGTATCTTGATATTTCTAAAGCTTTTGACAGGGTTTGGCACGATGGTCTTATTTATAAACTTAAAAGATGTGGCGTCTCAGGACAACTGCTCTCTGTCCTCCAAAGCTTCCTTAAGGATCGAAAACAGCGAACTGTCTTGAATGGACAGTGTTCTAATTGGGGAGATATTTTGGCAGGTGTGCCTCAGGGTTCTATACTAGGACCACTGCTTTTTCTTGTGTATATCAACGATCTCACTGCCGACTTGAAATGTAATGTAAAGCTCTTTGCCGATGATACATCCTTGTTCACAGTCGTTCAACAACCTTATACAGCTGCCGAGGACTTGAACCATGATCTTGAATTGATAAGCAAGTGGGCCCATGATTGGAGGATGTCATTTAATCCAGACCCACAAAAACAAGCTGTCGAATTACTGCTTTCCAAGAAAAGACATGAAATAGATCATCCTGATATCTTCTTTAATAATATACCTGTGAAGAAAGTAGAGGAACATAAACATCTTGGTATAATCCTGGACTCGAAGCTTTCTTTTTCATCTCATATCAAATTTGCTATCTCTAAGACGAGAAAGGGCATTGGTCTGCTAAAATATCTCTCCAAATATCTGCCTAGACATACTCTGAACGAATTATATAAGCTCTATGTGCGGCCCCACCTAGACTACGGTGATGTTATTTATCATATTCCATCTAAGGTATGTGAATTCAGTCAAACCGTTATTTTACCAAACCTAATGGAAAAACTAGAGTCTGTTCAGTATTCTGCTGCACTTGCTGTAACAGGAACATGGAGGGGAACATCACGTGAGAAGCTGTACGCAGAGCTTGGTTGGGAATCACTAAGTTCCCGTAGATGGAGCAGACGCCTTGCTTTGTTTTATAAGATTTTGAATAATCTTACTCCCTTGTACACAAAGGAGCCAATTCCAACGCTTCATCAGTCAAATTACTCCCTTCGCCATCAGGATGATGTTGGGCGAATGAGGGCAAGAACAGAAAAATTTAAATCTAGCTTCTATCCAGACTGCATTGCTGAATGGAATAAACTTGATCCTGAAATCAGGCTTGCACCGTCCGTTGCTATTTTTAAGACAAAGCTTCTATCAATAATTCGCCCCCCTGCAAAATCGGTCTTCGGTATTCATAACCCAGTAGGCCTTTCGTATCTTTCTCAAATAAGGGTCGGTCTCAGCAAACTAAATTTCCACAAATTCAACCACAATTTCAGGGACACCGTAAATCCAATGTGCCCAACGAATGACGGTATTGAGGACACGGAGCACTTCTTGTTGCTTTGCCCTTCCTTTGATATCCAACGACGAGATCTTCTCGCTGGAGTTTCAGTTGCATTACGACCATTTGTTGAAATCGACAGCCTTTCTAACGACATTCTTGTACAACTTTTGCTATATGGTGATAAAAACTTTTCAAGTGACGTTAATAGAAGTATACTCGAACTGACCTTAGATTTTATCCACAAAACGGGTCGATTTGTTTAAGCTAGATAAAACCTTTGTTTTACGCCACACAGCCACAGTCCTTTCATTTTGTTTCCATTTTCATCTGTTTGTCTTTGTCAGTAAACATCGTTAATATGTAGTTCTTCGTATTGTATATTTAGATGTAGTTTTAGTTCTATGTTCTATGTCAAGGTAGAATCTCTATGACTTTGCCAAATCCAACATATCCAACATCAATAAACATCAAACGATCCATACAGTTGGAATTTGATCAAAAGTTATAGGGTTTCTACCTTAATGACCCTTGGGATAGTCATGGGTTCTTGCTTCCCGGGTTATCGTTCTTGTTATGTAGTTTAGTAGTTTGTAGTCCAGTAGTCATAAGTACCTCGTTTTGTAAAATTTTTATATTGAATAAAAAAAAAAAAAGAAGCAAAGAACACTACGCTGTCTCAAACTAGATATCAGGTGAAAAATGTTCGCGAATAATAGCAGACAAGATGTTGCTAGGTCGAATAATAGCAGACAAGGAGGGGTCCTTCCAGGTAACGAACCCCCTCCGCCTGACTGTCCTGACTTCAAAGCCAGTATATTACACCACTGGTTACACCAAGCGAAATGTCAAAAAGGAAGATGAGATCTGGTTTCAAACAAACCATGTACAACCGCTGTCTGGAGATTCGGTGTTTCTTGGCTTCCTTATTGCCTCTTCACGCTGTCTTTGAAACATTTCGGCCATATAATCTGGGCAAAGTTGATTCACAGCTTGAAAACAGCAGTTGTCATTTCAAATCTGATCAGCTCTTTAACTGTTAGCCAGCCCAGTCTTTTAATCAGTTCTTTGTATCAAACGGCCGGTTCTTTGCACCAAATGTTCCCCAGCTTTAAAATTTCGTACTCAATGTATATGTTCCCACTTTTCTCCGTGAAATAATTTGAAACAAACGCAAGATGAAACTCATCCCCACGGCGGTTTGAAATCTGCCGAAGCTCGGTTTCAGTATCCTGTCCAAGCCAAAGAGCACCGACTTTCGATATTCTTCTGATTTTCGGTGAAAATCACGACGGTGATCCCCCGGACTTTGTAGCGTTTTGTTGATCCATCACAAACAGGCGCTACCAAATCCAGGGGAAATTTCACTGAAAATCTGACGAATATCAAACGTCAGCACTCTTTAACTTGAGCAGGATGCTGAGACCGAGCTTCGGCAGATTTTAAACCGCCGTAGAGATGCGTTTTATTTGCCTTTGTTTCAAATCATTTCACAGAGGAAAGTGATTTCGCCGAGAATGAGCGAGGACAAAACCGCTGTTAGATTTTGGAAGGTAAACAAGGTGCAGTCCTTGTTACTTCATTATGTTATGGTACTGCACAACAAACACAGGCAATAATGTTGCGTCATTGCAGTACAACAGCAACAACAGGACCGATGTTGCCATGCCGGCAGGATGCTGCGATGATGTTTCTGGCACGAAGAAACACAGAGATAAACAATCAATCATCTAACGGTATGAAGTTCATTTTTCTTCAATTCAAAGAAATAGTAGTGCTGCTTATTTCGCAGTTAGGAAAATAGCACAGAGTAAATTGCCTCTTCAACAGAAGATTATTCGATCATCACTCTAGCATAGTACCCTGAACTCTGCAGGAACTTTACACGCATGTGAGCGAGGGTGCAGAATGATTTTTATGCGCGCGCAGATATCGATCGAAACCGAGACAATATTAAAATTTGAATCATTACAAACGCTCCTTGTCTCAGCTGGAGGAGTGACTACTCCCAAAACCTTCACCGCAACAACAACGACCAGAGGTAAAGGGCTCATGTACATAGCTCAAATGGAACTTTACCGAAATTGAAAGAAATGGCAGTGACTCCTAGAAAAAATGCAAATACCTAGGTAGCCGTTTGGACACAGAGCAAGACATTTCCAGGAGAAAAATCTTAGCAACATCAGCTTACAACCAACTGAAACAAATTTTTGAGAGTAAAAAAGTCCAAATATCCATTAAGATGAGACTACTTAAGAGTCACGTAGAGAGCATATTCTTGTATAATAGCGAGCTGTGGACCCTTACCAAAAAGCTTGAAAACACAATAAATGTTTTCCAGAGAAATCTCCTGCGTAAAATCCTCAATATCAAATGGCCCAACAAAATTTCAAACAAAGCACTATACGAAAGAATGGAAATTGATGAATGGAGCAAAACAATAAAGGAAAGAAGATTAAGTTGGTATGGACACGTCTTAAGACTGCCAGACAATACACCTGCAAAAACTGCATTAAGAGAAGTACGGAAATATGTAAAGAAACCAAGAGGTGGACAAAAGTTAACATGGATAAAAAAGATTGAAAAAGATCTTGAGAGAGCAAGGGTGATGGTTGCAAAAGAAGATGGAACGATCTTTATAGCAACTGATGAATATTTAGCAAATAATAGACCGTTATGGATATGGCAGCCCGTAGTTAGCCGCGCAATGTTAAATTAAACGAACGTGTATCAGATAGATAGATAGACTTTACCGAACAAATAAAAACAAAAGCAAGGCAACTTCACTTGGACCTTCGTAGTCTGTCTCAGTTTGTTAATCGCTAACCGACCTCGTGAGGATTTCAAACTCATTCTGCGCAGTTTTAATCGTGCAAAGCCTGGAGTTTCTGTTTTCAACTAACTCGTGGATGGCGTAAACTTCCCGCCGTGTATATTGTCTGCGAGAAACGACGACGTCGAGCTGAGGGGTCGCGAGTAGGTGAATCTGACGAGAGCAAGTAATATCTTGTGGATACAGTCATCATGCTTACCCTGAAGTTATTGGATAGAATTTTCAAAATTAGTTTCTCCTTATGACCAGCTTCCCATAAATAGTATACCGATGGGTAAACAAACGCGAGAAACAGAAATAATATTATCTTCTCAGAGGGTGACAGAATATTTCGGTAAGTGAGAGTGAAAACGGAAAATTCTTAGAAAACCCTAGATTCGAAATTAACATCACAAAAATGCGACATATCCATTCAACCAAGAAGAACTTCGCCCCCATTACTACCCGACCCCTTGGAAGATCAAGTTTCATAGGCGGCCATACTGACCCCCTGGAACTTAAAAAACATCAAAGGCTCTACGCTGACATGAAAAAATCACAGGGGTATAATTTTGACCTCGCTTGGAGCTGTTGTCGTTTCTCTCTATTGTTTGCGGCAGCCAGATTGTAAAAAAAAACAAAAATGGTGGGCTCTGAAATCGACATAATACCAACAAGTAGATATCTAATTTTTATGATATCATCCCCTATTTTCCCGGCATTACCAATACGATTTTCTGACAGGCAAATGAAATCTCGATCGATACAAAAATTCTACTGAAAAGGCAGCGGCTAGATTTTTAGCAAATTACATAGAAATTCGATCAATTTTTCTTCACAAATTTTGCACCAAAATCTGATAAACTTACAATTTCTTCGCTAGTGAGGCTCAGAAGGGTCAGATAGGCTTCCAATTCAACGAAATAAACAACAAAGGATCCTCCTATTCAAAAATGATTTGAGTGCTTGTTTATATCAAGGATTTTGAGCACTAGGAGGGCTTACTTCGGCAGACCAAAATACATCGGCCGGTTGCCTTGTGAAGATCAATACTCCTTCGATAAAAAATGTAGATGCCATCCCCTATTTTCCCAAATAACTTACCTGGTTCAGAATGTGGCTTGGATCTTGGAGACAATTTTCAGCGATTCAGATGAAAAGGCTGCGGCTAGATTTGGAGAAATTTGCCAAGGAATAAATTGTTCAATTTGCTCAATTTTCTGGCCATCACTGTGATATGTATTACAATGTTTTGATGCTTTTCTTGATGTTTTATAATCTTGAGCTTTCGTCCTTGATATCTTTTGGTTGCAAGCTGTGCAAGTAGTCATGCGTCGATGATTGAAAGATGATTCCCTAGGGACCGGAATCCTCTAAACTCCATTGTTCGCTTTTCCTGGGTGTTTCCCAGATTTACAAATTCCAACTAAATGCGGTGGCGCATAGTGCTAATGGTCAGCGGCAAAAACATTTTGCAGCCTTGCTACGCATGCGATCTATCTCAATAACATCACAGCCGACAACACCTTTCTCCAGGAACTTAGCCTCGTTTTGATGCCCTTATATAAATGTATAGGAAAATGACTGGAAGTGAGTATGTTTGACGATTTTGAACGTTCCGTGCGCGAATGGCATGTTACTTTTCCGATTCAATTCTGTTCTAAATGATAGAAGATTTATCTAAGAAACATTTAAAACTAGATTTGTTTTGATTTAAGCTCCTTGGTAAACTCCAAGATAAGAGTCTCATTTTCAGAGATTTTCCATTGCCAGTTTTCCTTCAAAAATCCTAAAGGTGGGTATGATGGCAACTGTCGGTAATTAGAAGAGGGCAGCTTCCCGAAAACCGAGCGGTAGATCCCAGTCCATCCGCAAGCCATGTACCCCCCCCTCCTCCCGGGCTCATAAATAAGTATAGCAATAGGTCCACAAGGTAAAATGGGCACGCTTGGGGAAAAACGGGATGAAATAAAATTGAAAAATTCTGAAAATGTTTATTTACAGATTTTCGCCGAACAAGTAAAAATTCAGTGCTTTCTGCACATCAAAATTTCACCCCTTGGTTACCAACTTTACCTCTGCTGCAGACCCCATGCAACACGATGTATTATCAAGTTTCATTTCTGCTGATTTGGAATGTACAATAAAACTTCATTGATTTAAGGATACTCTTCGTGAGATGCGGCTCTTGGTAAAGAAGTTTTTGCACTGTTTTCTTCGATTGTTATTCTTTGATACCACTTGAAATGACATTATTTGGAAGTCAGTCATTGTAATAAAATTATCCTTATTGTGCAGCAAGAAGTTAGGTATAAAAGGTCTGTTATGTTTTGTGATTCCTGTTACTTTTCCTTCTTGAGTGACCCTAAAAATACCAAACTGTAATCATGATAACTAAAAGAACTTTGACATAAGCTTTGGCCTTGGGGGGGGGGGGGAGAAGGGACATCAAACTTCAAAATTACTAATAAAAGATATCAAGCAGCTTTGGCCAAAGAAAACTTTCGGCAGCTAGAAATGCAGTTATTCTTGCTCATTTGCATGTATATAAACGTTCCCAAATCTCAAACATTTGCAGATTAAATTCAGAAGAAGCTTAAGGCTGTGTCAGAATTTGAAAGCATTTCAATTTTGTGATGATTCCATAGGTATTATGTTACCATCTTCACGTCACCATCAGTATCAATTACTAAAGCACAGCAAAAGTTTTCTTATATGTTGTAATAGTTTCTTCCTTCAATGATTCATTTGCAACATTGATGTTCCATCGGTTCTGCGTCAGTCTTCAGGCATTGTAACAAAGCATTCCTGTCTTCGTTGATGTCATTTATGCTACATCAGGGTCGTGGTTAATAACGATAAGCTCGCTCATTTTGAGAATTCTAAGGTGGAGTATACAGAAATTTCCTACAAGTACCTGTGCTGTATAACAAATCGCATCCAGTCTCATATGGAATTTAATGTGCAAATGAAACTAATAGTAGGCTTCGCATTCAGAGGCAAAATAATGAAAGCTAATGAGTTTTTCGTACAAGGCCATCCTGATAAACATGATTCCATATGTAAGCCTCCTATTTCTAAGCCAGAACTTCCCTATTGGTGCAACCTTCATCAGCAACGAAGGAACTTTATGATTGTTTACATCTGGGCCGACTCAAAGAAAGTTCTCAGAACGTGAAGTCAATGTTTTGCTATTCCTTCAAAAGTTAAATTATCATTCAAAGTTTCTCCTTGTATCTGTGCAAAAACGGCTGGCAAAGTACTCGAAAATAATTCTGGTTCCATAAACTTCAAATAAACTTCGAATGCAGTAAATTTAGTTAGGGCCAAATTTTTTTTCCGACTAAAAAGCAAAATCGTTTGTGAAAGGAAGCACGAAAAGTTAACGAAAAATAAATGGCCATGGCTCTCAAGCGGCAATTGCCTTTGAAAACGGTGGAGAAATGGTAAAGGCTACAGCAAAACCGCGAACAATTTTAGAACATATATGCGCACAGCTATTGCGTTATATCTCCTTACTGCATTTTGAAAAAAATCGGCTAAATTTAGGTAAAGAAAGGTAGATTTTCTTCAAAAAGCCAGGCCAAGTGCAAGACGAGAAAGATATTACTTCACTTTGTCAAAAATTCGTAAAACGTAGCAAAATTGGTCAAAAAATATCGTGGAACCCAAAACTTCGAACGAAATTGCCATGAATCCAAGGGAGAACGGTAAATCTACGAAGAAGTCTGCTCACCAGCTGTGCTGCACCCTAAGTTTGTAAACAGAGCTACCCACGGCATTTGAAAAGTTTGACAACCAAGAAACTTTGAGTCCAAAACTCTTAAAAAAAGTTGAAAAAGCAAAGATACAGCTATTGCGTTATATCTCGATATTTCGCTTTGCGACACTTGCAAGGCCTGTAGACGCCATTTATCATGAAATTTCACTTTTGGGCCACAGCTTTCTGGCAACAAAGGCAAGAAGTGACGTCAGATTTAAGGCTTGGTGTTGTCGCGCGTGAACACATTTGCATCGAAAGATTCATTTTGAAAACGCAATTTTTTGAACATAAATAGCTCTATGGAGCAAGGCTCTTCTCCTCCTTCAAGTTTCTTGATTAATGTCTTTGTTTGAGCTTAAGAATCTATGACCTAAATTCATTCATTTCATTACGGAGAAAAAAGCACCCTCTCAACGACTATGCCAAATCATTCTCAAACAGTCTGAGTCAGTGTCAAGTCAGAGGAAATGTAGCATTTTTGATATTATCAGAACTCACCTGTTAATACCCACTCCTCATTCAAAAGAGAGCCTCCGCATACTACTCGGCCATGTTTCAACACTGCTGCTAGCCATGGATGACCACCTCTAGGGGCTACTTGTCCACCTACAGCTCGCCCCTTGCAAGCTTGCATCTTATGTGAAGGAAATTTTGTTCTTCCACAAACTGTTGACAAAGCAAAATGTTCAGAGACGCTATAAAATCAATCTTACTACATGGCTGGCATAGATCTCTTGCAAAGTAGCTTACTCACCCCGTAGGATCAATTTCCAAAAATACTAACCACCCTATTAATCCTTTCCTAAAAACAAAATAACCAGCCACCTTACGTACTCTAGGCCTTAATAACATGCTTCAGTGTCATGCTACAGATGAATGAGCGTGTCTTCATAATTCCTGGTTGACTAACGAAGCCCTAACATATAAAAACATCAAGAAGTCTGAAACTTCAGTATGACCCCAATAGTTATAGGCTTAGTTCTCTCGCCTTTGGAAAAAGTTGACATTTTGGAAAAAATCACTTGATTCGACATCACTAGGAAGCAGACATCTCTCTGAGCGCTCCTCATCATGGACGGTTTAAAATGAAGCAAATTCTTTTTCAAAATTAATTTCAAAGGACATAAAAAATACTGTCCCTAACATATTTGCCCACTGAAAGGTATTTACAGCATTTCTGTATAGGCTCAAAAATACGGTGGATCCCCACTACGGAATAAAAAATAAATAACATTTGCGTTGTCAGTCTCCTTCTCCCGCAGGTGGCATCAAATATCAAAGAAATTGTAAACTAGCAATAACATTAGTTAGTGAGTGTAGCGTTTTGGGGAATGGGAACAAACTGCACTATCATATGGAACGGAATAAAAGCAATAGGCCTTTCACACTCTGTTTTCAAGAAAAATCCCTCAAAATCCGTACACATCCTTTGTTCTGAAGAGCCCTCGTACTCTTTTTCAATATGTGAAATGCCCCTCAACTCTGCCAAGAATAAGGTCGTTTGCAATCGAAAAAATTGAAGCTGCAAGAACGATATATAGTCTGGGGCATTTCAGACCCAAAATGCACTAAAGAATGAAATTTCGAATTGCAATAGACACTCTCGAAAAGCTTTCCTTTACTCGAGTCTTATATCTGTGACATCTGTCTCAGTCAAAACCTGGTAAAAACAGAAAGGAGAATTGTTGGTTGCAGAAATCAGACATAAACTCAGAGCAAAGGTATCCGATCTTCTGGTCTGATATCTGGATCAAAAATGCAAGGTCCAAAACGTTGATATTGATAATTGACACCAGCCCTATCTTACAATTGCTTTTTAGCATCATTAGTCGATAGAAGGTCCAAAATGCCCTAGTGAATATTGGTAAGAATGTGCTTCCTTCGTTTATTTATTGCTTATTGTGGCAATTGGCGTCACTATGTTTCAGCCACATAAATGTCATGTACCCTTCGATCACCATATTGACTCCAATCTCTACCACTTCATTTCCTGAAAATAAAAACTTCCTTGCAGTATGACAAAATCCCAAATCTGCACAAGAAATATTTCAGATCTCCCATCGATTCAGTTGGATTTTGTCCTCTGTTTTTCAAATGCGATGTCACCACAAATCAAAAGAATGAAAGAAAGAAAGAAAGAAAGAAAGAACGTAAGATATTGGAGCTTGCCGATCGTTTGAGCTTATAATGCAGCTAACGCTGCAAAAAAATTGCAAAGGGTTGCGCACACACGTTGCATTTCTTGTTGTCTTAATGATATTCTTTCTCTGACCATGTTTGCGAACACTGTTCTAAAAGAATAGGCCAATTGGTCCCAGTTCCCGAATAGTTTAGGTTTAGGGTTAGGAGGTAAGGTGTCAAACCAAAGTATCAGACTTATTAATGTTTATATTTGTTAGTGCTTCGTTAATCAACCAGAAGTTATGAAGAAGTTCTTGGGTTGGGGATAGCGTTAGAAGACCTTCTCTTTCCTCCTTCCCCGCGTTCTCTTTTCGGGGACTGGGACCAATGGGCCTATTCTTTCCAAACAACGTTTGCAAGCATGGTCAGGGAAAGAATATCAGTAATATAACAAGAAATACAACGTGAATAAGCAATCTTTTACAATTCTTTTACAAATTCTGTAACATTCGATTCCACCAGTGCTTCTCCCTACAAACAGAAAACAAGTCAATCTGCAAATTAAATATGAAGTCGGAGAGAGCGGTTTCTTTTGGTAAATGATGAAATTTCCTCCTCCAATCATTCCATCATTCAGTAAAATGATGATGTTTTCAAGTAAGGAAACGACAAATAATTCCCCTTTCCCGTCAACGCTGTTTGCGGCGAAGTCTCCCTTTCGTTACAAGGCATATGATTCATGGGCACCTTTACGGCTACCATTTAGGCAATTATTTCAGAAAGCTTTAATAATCAACCCTGACTTTAATGCCAAAAGTTGTGGAGGGAAATATATCATTCGTGGAGGCTCCGTGGCAGCCATTTACCAAACAAGTCTATCGATATCACTGAATACGATCATATATCACGGCTAGGTAGGCATGCATTACTACGTTTCATAAATATACCGGGTGAGCCAGAAAAAAGTCCCCCACTTATTAAATTCATAGCATCAAAAGTACTTCACAGATCTCAATGATCCAAATTCTAGTTAAAAGCCAAAAGGTCGAAGTATTTTTGTGATTTTTCTGGCTATCTTACGAGCACTAGAAATAAAGTCAAATCTAACTTTTAAAAAATTTATGGTTGAAAATGGCTGGGAAAGGGCCTAAAACATTGATAAAATCATAAAGGACGCCTCGCACTGAACAATGAAGAAAATACAATTTCTCATGGTTGAGAGCCATCCTTGTTACATTTATTGCCATGGGATTGCAAATTCATAGTATTTGTTTGAAAACACACGTCTTCTAAGTCTTGAGAGTGGTGAAAGGCCCATTGTCTATTGTTCTGTGTGAAAAGAGTCCTTACGATTTGATCGATGTTTTCTGCCCAATTTCAGTCATTTTGCAACCATGAAATTTTAATAAAGTTTAATTTACCGATACTCCTAGTGCTGTTAAGACAGCGAGAAAACTCACAAAAATACTTCGATTTTTCGGCTTTTAAGTGAAATTTGAATAATTCAAGCATGTGATGTACCCTTGCTGCTAGGAATTTTTAAAAGTGGGAACTTTTTTCTGGCTCACCCGGTATATGATAATAGAGATTAGATCAACACTCACTTGGCTTGCAATTGGGCATTTCTCCACTCCAAGTCCCATTTGCTAAGCATGTGCTGGTATTACTTCCGATGAGGTTATATAATACATCACATTTATACGTTATCGAACTACCGTAGGTCAAATCTGAGCCTTCATAACTTCCACCAACCGGCAACTTTGGCACTCCACAAGATCGGACTAGAAAGCAAAAAATAGTTAATTTTCTTGGCTACTGATCCCTAAACAGTGAAACAATTAAAACTTTTAGCATCCAAGTAACCACTGCAAATCCTTAGATTAGTCCCAAGGGGTGTATCTGTAAAAGTGGATTTTTGGGGCAGGGGCATATTCGAGTGGGAACGTATCAAATATTAAGGTAGCTGCTTCATGCCAATCTGCAATTCTACATGATAAAGCAACAAATCATGAGCCTCCCTGATAACATTATGAAATTTGTAGAAGATTTCTCAAAAATATAGAATTTTCATTAACTTTTCGCATTCTCTTCATCAGAATTCTTCATCAAAAATTTAGTTCTGATGAAGCGAAAGCGAAACGTTAATGACAGTACTACATTTTTAAGAACTTCTACATGATAAAGGTATGGAGGAAAGTGAAAAGAACGTATCGATTTTGAACCAAAAATGCACAGGAAATGATATATTGAGAATGCAAGTACTTTCTGCCCAAGGAAACTTTGCAAACTATCTACACAACTATTGCCGAGCGTCACTTTCGATACTGCCGTTATGTCCAGGGCTGTGCCGGTTTAACTGAAATTGATACTTTACAAAACTTCAAAATCGTGCTGTTAGGATACTAACGAATAGCAGCTCCGATGCCTCAAGCAGCCTCTTATGGAATGGCAGGAATAAAAGTCCGTTGGCAACGGGTTACTAGTGAATGTAAGACAATTGTCTTCAATTCCCCGAATGAGCTAGCTCCATAATACATGTATGATCTCTTCACTTGAAAATCGCTCTGCTCATCATTTGAAGTTCCTAACATGAGGATCGACCTGAGGTTACCAATGAAGAGGTTAGCAAATGGCCAGAGATGTTTCTTTTATGAAAGCGCAAAAGTATGGAACAGCCTGTCAGCCAAGTCAAAGCAGGCAACCTCTCTGCATAGTTTCAAGAAAACATGTTGGAAACAGGCACTTTTTCCTTCCCCCTTATTGTAAATTTTGAATTTTATTGTACATAGTTCTTAAATACTATAACAAGGTTTCATAGTTTAATTTGATCAAAAAGCTGTTTACTGTGCATCTTAGTAGTAATTAATGTTTTATCGGAGGGCCCCTTGAAAATCAAATTGCTAAAGAGCAATTTTGCTTAAAAAAATCAAATACGAAATTGAAAATGTTACAGTGAACTATAACGACAATAAACATGACGCCAAGAAAAGGAATATAAAAATTCGTGACTCATATATATTCGTGATAAAAATCAGTAACTCAATTTTAAAAATATGCATTACTTTCAAACTTAAAATGTTAAAGAAAAAGTCTCTTCAAAGACCTTCGAAAATGGGCTAAAATCACTGGGGGGATACATGATTTGTGGATGGACGGGGATCTGCTGCCCGGTTTTCAGAAAGTTACCCTTTTTTAACTACCACAACTTGCCCGCATACCCATTTTTAATAACTGTTGGTGAATTTCAGCCAAAGCTACCCATATTGAAGGAAAAATCTGCAGAATGTGGCCCTTGCTTAGATGACGCAGGGCCTTAAGTCCCATGTGGGTGGCACATACCCGTACCCTAAGCATGCTGTGTACCTCCCCCAGGATAAAATCAAGACCAAATCTCCTTACAATTTTCTGATTTGATTTCCTTTGTTGACTCACTTTTTATTCCATACTTCTTATTCGAAAGAACGGAGAAATATCTAATAACCACAGCTCTGGACACTGCCAGCTCTCCATTGAGATATGAAATGACAACGGGGAATAACATCAGACAGCGATCAGATTGTAACAGCATGAAACTTTGCAGACTAACAATATATAGATCATACTTCTGCACGTTGGAGGCTTCGCCGTCCATTCTCCTTTTACGGTGCAAGTTAGTATTTGCTCTCCAACTATCTCATAACCTTTGTCGCACGAGAAATATATTTCATCTTTGTATTCAAAGGTGCTTGGGCCAAGCAGAGAGCCATGAGTGGGTGCTGTCAATGGTAGACACTTCACACCTAGAAGAGCAAATTTAGGTCAAACAAAACACAAGCTGATTCTGGTAAGAAAACAGACGCTCGCAGGATTCGCGCGAGAAGAGAACTGCCCTAGAAATTGAAAGTGAGAAAGGTTCGTAATAAGATGCATTGCTTTTGGATCGAGACCGAATTTAAAAGCATTGTGCATCCTGGCAGTAAGTTCCTCATTAACACCTATCGTCGAAAAGATATAAAAGCAGAATTAGCATCCATAACTTGATACAGCCACTGCTCTTAAATCTTATGCGAAGGGCGGAGTGGGGTTTCTAATCAGCAAACGAGCTATCAACGTGTGACAATTAGACTCCTGGATAGGCTATTCACATACTGTCACGATCTCATATGTAAGGATGCAACTCAAAATAATTGGTGCGTCTGTATCCGCGACTCTTTTGCGACCTAATTAAGAATCTACTCTTCCTCCCTCTCTCAGGAATAAATGAAATCGGATATATGATACCGGGTGAGTCAATGAAAACGCCCGGCGTTTGAAAATTATTATTATTATTATTATTATTATTATTATTATTATTATTATTATTATTATTATTATTATTATTATTATTATTATTATTATTAACACTTTATTTTACAATGTTGGCATAAAAAAGGTATAAAATAGCTACACATGCATAAAAATATTTACAAGTATAGCTAATAAAAGCCAACTAATTCAGATAGCAAAAACAGAATGGATAGAAAATATCATGTTGAACAAACCTAAAACCTAAAACTTATATAAAACCTAAAAGTGGTATGAAATTTCGGCAGAGCCTACATTGGCATTGGCACTCATTTCCTTTCCAAGCTTTGATTTTGGTCTAAATTCAATCAAGTTAGTTGAGTGTCTAATTGAAACTGGAAGTGTACACCATAACTGTGGACCCCTATATCGAACAGTTTCTGAGCCATACATTACTGATCTCACTCTTGGTAAGTCAAAATCGCGATCATTTCTGAGGCTATACTGGTTGGTTTGTGGACAAAATATTTCTTTCATAAAAGGAGGATTTAAGCCATGCTTTGTTTTGAACATTTCTATCATTAATACTTGTAAGTTCTTCTGGTGAACAGATACACTGTTATCATGTCCTAAGAGATCTTCAAAACTAGACTCCTGATCTCTATACGTTATTCTAAGGGCTCGCTCGTGCAGTTTGTTGATTTTAGTATTTAGTTTCCTACTATGGAACATCCATGCCAAAGGACAGTATTGAAACTGGCTATTTATGAATGATGTCATCAACATCCTTAATTTAGCTTGGTCCATATAGTGTGCAATGCGTGACAGAGCATAGAGCTTGTTGCTGACCTTTTGTCTTAGATTACTTACATGTTGCTCAAATGTAAGTTTGCTGTCTAAGGTAACTCCTAGCAATTTTTCTTCAGTACTATTAGCAATAGTAGAACTGCCAATTTTAACCGAAACAGAATCACTACTCATATTTCCAAACGTTAATAGATGACATTTGTCTTCATTGAGCTTCATATAGTTGTCAGAGAACCATTTGATTGCATGGGCGGAATCTATTTCTAACCTAGCAACAACATTATCAGTATCAATGTCACAAGCAAATAAAGTTGTGTCGTCGGCATAATTGCATACATCAGTATTATTTAAGGAAAGAAGCAAATCGTTGATATATATATTGAAGAGAAGAGGAGAGAAGAGAAGAGAAGAGAAAAAATCCTGCTCCCTGAATATCAAAACAATGATGTTGAAACTGTTTTGTTCTTATCCCCGATATGTCAAATTAGGTTCATAAGGTGGCCCATAAGTGCACGTCAAATAGAAAAACCTCACGTCAAATAGAAAAACCTTCAATAATTTACCCGGCCTTAATCGGTCTTTCCTTCCCTTCGAAATAAGAGATTTTCTGCAGAAAGCCCCTTTCGAAAACCTGCAAAAACGAGCGAAAACAGCAAGCAAAATTTCCCTTTGTTCTCCTTCCTAGCAATAATAACTCTTGGATGTGTTCGTGTATTTCGTCCTTATGGGAGAATGGAATCCCCCTGAATAGGTTATTCACACTAGGGGGAAGACTTCTCAACCTGCCAAAACGAAATCACGTGTTAAAACGTGCATAAAGTCATCGCTGTGAGGTAAAAACATTAGGGATTTTTGCTTGTAATTTTAGCACGTTTTTTGAGGTTTCTCAGAGAGATTCATTTTAGAAAATCGCTTACAGAATCTGAACGGAGTGATCGATTTTAGCCAGAAAGATTTCTAAAAATAATTGAATATTTTAGCTATTCAATGAGATATTGCAAAATATCATTGCCTATATGTTCAGGGAGTAGTACCCTTTCAAACGTTGGGGGTTTTTATGACTCACCCGGTATAAGATACAGTAAAACCACGAAAAATAACATAGTCATCTAAAAAAAACTGACTGACATTGTGGTGCCCGCCCTGCATTCAAGGCGAAGCTCTTACCGCGGGCTTATGACTACAATGACCATAAAACTATGCAACATGCTTTTCATGAAGTAAAGGAAGGCATCATTTCTTTTAATGCTGCTGGAAATAGTGATCTGTTAAAGATCAAACCAATTATACATTATACAAACTGACGGAACAATTTGCTTATCCTTAAAATATTTTGAAGTATTTGAGCTAAGAAAAAGTTGATTATTTCTATTTGCAAATTTGATCAGATTTTTCAGCAAATACTCAGATTCCACGTTCAGACACTAAGTTTTGTTTATGTAATTATTTGTCTTAGTCATTTTGATTGGAACATTTTGGCTTCTGGCTCTTTAGATTTTAATCATTCACGATGAACACGATCAGCACAAGGACCGCAATCCTTTATTTTCCGGTTATCATCGTTGGGAGGTTCTTGTTTATCTTTATTCTCGTCTGCAGGGTTTTCCTGTATATTTTATACTGTATATGATACATTAGATCACCGCATATAAGAACCTACTTTTTGAGAGCTTTTTCATTTTTTAAAGGTACCAGTAAGGGGAATTTAAGGTATAAAGCTTCTTATTCGAAGGGCTCCTTATGGGGCCTTCCAGGGTCTTCTCCATAGGTGATCAACCCTGTCAATTGTTTTGGCAAAGTGTTATGGACCTACTAATTAATGCCAAGGTTACAAACAACAGAAAATGAGATTCAAAACTTTAACAGCCAACTTGGACAAAAATGAGCTTAATCAAAATAAGCAAAGTTCGACTTTGCTATTCCCGCAATGAGAACACATTTTTTCATTAAATTGAAACAGGTTCTCAATCACAAGGTGGCTGATTACAAAAAAGAGCCTCTATTTTCTTATTTTGTCAGATTCTCGAATGCAGGAATTTGCTGTACCGGGTGTCCGGGGTCCCAGAAAACGCAACAGATCTGACGGATTCTAATGGCATCTGCTTCATACTCATTATCAAACGATTGTATTTATTGAAATCTGCAATAATTAGAATAATTTTTCATATCTTTTCCAGAATTTCGGGGGACTTGGCTGCATAGTTAAAAATAAGCAAACTTCAAAATTGCCTCAATGTCAAAACCAGAGAGCTGCTGCATTAGCATTCGTGAATTATAATATCAAATTATGAAACATGACAATCCCAGCAAAAATTGAAGACTGCTGTCAAGCAAGCAACACACAAGTTAATTAACATAAAAGACACTTTTTATAAAGATTTCGGGACACAGTTACTTTTCTAAAATGACTAGGCCATCAATAGAGTTATAATTTGAATCTTTTAATTAGACATGAACACTGAAAGCTCCCTCGAAACTAGATAACTAATGAATCAACAAGGTATCCCTTTGTCAGAGTTTCTTGATCAAATTGTGTGCTTGTTTGTAACCCTGTGAAGTTGCATGTATGCCATGCTTGTAATTTTGCAGTATACTTTGCATTAATGCTTGCAGCATTGGTTTTGCCTTGACAAGAATCTAAAGTTTGCTGATTTTTAGCTCTGCAACCAAGTCATCAAAAATTTTGAAAATATTAAACAAAATTTGAATAATCTTTTCAGATTTAGAGAAAAACGATTATTCAATTATTAATTTGAGACATCTTGTGTCTGATTTTTTTTTAATCCATTGCGTTTGTTGGGACGCCCGGTATATGAAAAGATTTCTTAGATATAACATTTATCCATGTAAATTCAACCAATTTATGCAAACAATTGTAAATCTTAATCTTGATAGCAAATAATAACCTACTTAGTTACTTACCTGCCAAAGTGTATTTAATCCTGAAACCCTTCTTGCTCTCGTCTTTATCGGAATGAAAAGTAATCAATAGCCAGTCTTCATTTGTAGTTATCTTATCAGGCTTCTTGTCTCCACACAATGTCTTGAAATCGCCATTCTCCGATTCAATTCTTAGCCAGTCATATGGACACGGGTAGTCTGGATGCTTTTCGATACTGAACTGGAAGATGGCAAGGATGGAGAATGATACTATATGGCAATAAGAGACATGAAAAACAGCTTTCTTTCAAACTACCTTCAAATTAGACTTATCGCAATCGCTATAGAAAGAATTGCCAGACTTTTAAGTTGTCGGTCTTGAATAGATGACACCTAAAGCATAAAAAATTGATGTTTGAAGGTTTTAACTTCTACGTTGCTGACTGTACAGGGTGTCTCAAAAGAGTTGTTTGACGTTTGATTAAATACTGAAAACTAATGATATGCTGAATGGACCCTTGGTCAAGTCACCCTTTTCCTGAGATTTTGAATTAATTTTTGAGACAAGAATCTTGCAAATCCGCCAAAAATTCATGAGGTTACAAGCTTAAAAAGTTCAAGTTTGTGCCAAAGCTGAAACCAGACGCCTCCAAATGGCATTTTTGGTAAAAGTCCCATCGTTTCTACTATTTCTCCATTGTTTCAGGGCGAACCAAATGGGATTCAACCAGGTGTTCGATAACCTAACTGTCAAGCATATGGATGCTTCGAGGAAACAAATTCAGTCTTTCGTCGATTATGTTTTGAACCAATGTTTTTTGGACTTATGCAATGTTAAGGAAATTTTGAGAATGATAGCAAGAATTAATTTACTTAAAGTCCTATTTGGTTTGCCCTAATATCTACGAGCGGTATGATATTGGAAAAGCTTTTTTTTACCTCTGTCTTCGAGCTTTGCAATACAAGCAATCTGGGGGTCTCTGGTTTCAGCTATCGTATATTTTTCATCTGTGAAAGCTCGCAACTTAGTGAATTTTCAACCGATTTGAAAGATTATTATTTCATAATCTTAGGAACAGGGTTATCTTCTCATGAGCCTGTTAATGTTGTCGTTGTCTTTCAATATTTAATCAAACGTCGAACAATTTTTTTGAGACACCCTATACATTCTGGAGGAAACTATGTGGTAGAACTGTTCCTAACCATAGAATTTACACAATCTTGCGGAATGCTACAAACCAGGTACTATTTGAACGTCATAGTTAGCACTATGGTCACAGTTTTGGGCCTCAGCGTTCTTAATAAATGTTAGCAGAAAGATTCCTAAGCAGGGTATATTTCTGAGCTTTCAGTTCGCTAAGAGAACACCAGCTTTGCTAGTTTGCTTGCATACATAAAAACTCACAGACAGCAAGGTTTCATATTGCACAATTTTGTTTGCAAAATCGACCAACAAAAGCTTCAAATAGTTTTCAAAGGTCTCAGCACTGTTGAATCAGCCAAATTTCATACATATTTGCTCGAAGATTCTAGTTCCGCTCGCTAAGCTCTTTAAAGGCTACCTAACTTCCATTATTTTCCAATTCGATGATATTTTTTATAAAAAAAATGATTTTAATCAACATAGTTTTTGGCTATAGTTCAGAGTCAGCAAGCAAATTAAATTCCATGAACCATTGGGACTATTTTTAGAAATCCAATGAAACCTCCTCCAGGCACAATTACATTCAAATACCTAAGGAAACTACGATGGCTCATTTAGAACTAACATAGCTCATCAAAATTAACTTGATTTAGACATTTGAAGTTCAAAATAAGGAACAAAAATAGCTTACGTCTTCAAATTCGAGGTTAATAGAGTATCCTTTTTCACCAATCACTGTCCATTCACAATCTGCATGTGGTGGATAATTGTTCGGGTATTCAGGGGACTGTATCACTCCAGTTTTGTCTTTTAGAATGATGCCCTTGCATTGAACTGCAAAAAAAATTTAAAAGAAAGTATGGAATCATTATTGTGTTACCTCGTATCTGATATTCTATCCTTAGAGTAAAAGAAGCAAAAGTTAAAGACAAGTTTCCAGCCTTCAATCAGTGATTATAACTGCAGCTAAACTATTGATATATGGCGAACCAATTGGATAGAAAGACACATATACATAAAATAGATAGCTATACTCACACACGGCCGCTAAGGGCTTTTGGAGGCTCAGGGACAAAACTGCGAAATGAGACCCCTTGCCAAGGGCTTTGGGGGAGATAAAATTTAGGAGGAGATAACCGCCATTTCCCATTAAAGTAAACGTGTATTAGTTTGTTTTTAATATTTCATGTTTCTTTCACTTATAAATTTAATGTCTATCTCAAATTAGATACCGTGCAAGATCTGTCTTAATGTCAAATTACTAATCGAATCACTTTACTTGTTTCGATCGCGATAGCCTTTTGCTCCTCGGGGGTATCGTTCCAGTAGTATTGTATAGTTGTATAGAAATTCTGTAAAGTAGTTTAAATCAGATCAGATCAAATAAAATCAAATCATCAAATCATCAAATCATCAAATCATTAAATCATTAAATCATTAAATCATTAAATCATTAAATCATCAAATCATCAAATCATCAAATCGTCAAATCATAATCATTATCTAACGTTAATGTTAGCTATATAGCTTAAAGAGAAAAAACTAATTAAAACCAACTATTTACTATAACATTTACAATCATGTCTAAGAAAATAATATACAAGCTACATAACGCTATTGGTAGGCTATTTACAAAGTTTGCAATTACATTTTTTACCCATCCATGTTTTGATCTTTGTTTTAAAGCTTGGAACAGTTGGTAGCTCCTTTATTTCATCGTTAAGATTGTTCCACAATAAGCTTCCTCTGAATGAGAGCGACCCCATGCTAAATATTATCGTCTTCCTAATCGGCAATTTACAAAGATGCTTAGTTCTGAGATCATACTGAATCTCCTTCCTTTCATGAAGGTGCCAGATGTATGATGGACTAAGATGGTGCATTGAATTTTCGATTTCTACCATCAATTTTTGGAGATTTTTATATGGATAGTCATAGTGTCACTTTTTCTTCAAAAGTGTATTAAAGGAAGAGTCGTAATCATTATGGAGTATTCTTAAAGCAAGCTTATGAGTACGGTTAATTTTATGGTTGGCATCTTTGCCACAAAAGATCCACACAAATGGGCAATAGTTAAAGCTTGAGATAATAATAGTGTTGCACAGTTTCATTGCCTGTTCTCTTGAGAGATAGATATTCAACCTCCTAAAAGCACTGACTTTCCTGTTTGTTTTATCGCATAGTGTTTTCACATGCCTATTGAATCAAAGCTGGTTGTCAATTTCAATTACAAGAAGTATAACATTTTCAGTGGACGATATATTTACACCCTCAATATCCAAGCGTAACTTATGTTTTTCAATTAGTCCCAGAACATCAATTGGAACTTATCAGTTTGTAAATCTGTGTTGTAAATTTTTAGCTGATATAAATGTATTAAAAAAAATTGGGGGCTGCCAACCACTAGTCCCCTCAGTTCTTACGCATATGTTCCCCGCGAGCGCATGCCCTTTAGATTGGCTATAGTCACTGGCTTAAAATGCATTTCAGAGCATTCTTCAATTTTGAGACCCCTTCAACTCCAAGACCCTGGGGCAAATTGCCCCTCCTGCCCCCTCTCAGCAGCCCTGCTATCACACACCATTTTATGAGTGACAACAAGCCCTGATTATGTCCCAGTTACACTTTCAGAAGGGATGGCATCCACTTGGATCTGATCCACTTTCACGGTGCGTTTACACGGGATTGGATCCAAGGGGAGTGAGCTCTGGAGTACTGATAGGAACCTGCTACATCTTTTTTATCATTTCTAATTATGTCCTGTGATTAAATACCAAATTTTTTCTTAATCTTCTGGCATCACTTTCGATCCATGCAAGTTTAGATCCGAACCCAACAATTTACACATCTACATCCCGGAAACAATCATTAAAGCCTAAACAGGCATCGCACTGATGGGGGAGCGGCACTGTAGGCAAGATTCGGCAATATGTTACATGGCCATAGCCATGCCATGGTGCAAATTGGAAAAATGTGGGACTCGAAAGAGACGAGGACTATACAAGAAAGTTTGGGATCAGACTGCTTATGATAATTGCTTCTTTGATTGCCTGTCCTAAAGCAACTACTGTTTCAGACAAAAGTGGGATTTTACTTACCGAGACATGTTTTACCATCCCTGTCCATATCATAACCGATTCTGCATGAGCAATAATAGCCACCGATGTAATTGTTACAAAAATGCATGCATCCACCATCATTATTCGCACATTCATCTACGTCTACAAAGTAATAATAATAATAATCATTATAATAACGATAACAATAACAATAACAATGATGATAATATCAATGAGAACAAAAGCGTGTTAAAAATCTCGGGTGCATTGTTCGTCAAAGCTTCGCGTCCGTTGAAGTTGCAAGAAGAGGGGTATCGCAAAAGTCTACTATTTCTTTCAGTGTTATGTCTATGTATTCTGGTTTCTTCGATCTGGTACATAATTCCTTCTCTCTTTCGTAGGCAAACATCCGAATGCTACAGCATCTTTTCTTTAACGCAACGTTGAGTAACAGATATACCCGGTGCGTCAAAAAAAATGTGTCGACCGTTTGAAAAATCTAACAACATAACGAAAAACTCATACTCCGTTTAGAGTTCAACTTAATTCTGAGAATATATCAGCATTTTATAATGCATCATTTTGCCCTCAAAGGAAGAATTTCACAAATCTGACTTCCACAGGCTTTAACTTCCGATAGAAGTAATTCGTTTCTTCAAAATCAATTTTCAACAGTTGAAATGTCTAAACGATGTTTTTCTTAGTTAAAATATTGTATAGTTTTCTAATGTCATGGAAACTTTAAATGACATTATACTCTATTATCAATGGCTGGCACCAAAGAGAGCATCTTATGTCAAACGTGTTTGAAAGTGAACACCCATTCCTTGACTGTTCTGGGCCATATCAAAGACTACGATTTTGACGCATCGAAATAACGAAATTTCAAACTTGGTTCCATACGTCTTGCTTGCACAACTTTCAGACAGTCGATACATTTTTTTGACTTATTCCGTGTGACTTGAAAGGACTTTAGGTGCCACGGTAATATATACAGTCACTGAAATCACTCAACAGGATGATAAGAGGCTGATCAAGTACACAATCGTTTACAGCTTATACAGTATATCATAACTACACTTCATGAAATGTTCATATTGATCATCGATATTTTCTTACAACCTCCATCTCTGGAAAGCCTGACTCACAGATAACACAAGACCAAATCATGTACCTGTGGGAATTCACATTCATGCGACCACAGAGCTCACTATGCAACGGCCATTGTGACGCGAGGGTAAATTCACGACCCTTCATCGGACACTTCACTATAAACGCCTTTTTTTAACACCTGGAAATGTGATGGCATTTACGTTGATTCACATCTTGAACCAATATGCAAGAATGGTCAGTCTTGTGGCATGCTCTATTCACTGGACCCCAACATCTCAGGACTTCACACCCCAAGACCCCCAGCCCCGGGAAGTAAATGTAAATATTTTTTTCAGCAGTTTTTGTAATATCAAAGTGGTGGAACGTGATTGAAAATATATGAAAACAGGAAAACTTTATTGAATATGGTTCTAGCAAAAGGAAACTAAGTTCGCAAGGAAAACGCTTTAATTACTGATTGCTGTAGGATAGGCTCAGATGGAACTACACATACAATCACACGAGGGCAATCATTCCCTTGAAATCTCTAACATTTTTCAGGAGAATCGTTTATTTTCTCCACATTTTAGTGATTCTTTCGTTCTCCTAGAAAAAAGATATCGGTCTGAGCGCTTTTTGAGGAAGAGAGATACAACATAGCCCCATGAACAAATATCAGAATTGGAAGTGGAAATAAATTGAGACGTAGATGAAAATTTCTCGCTCTGTATATGTTTACAGTGAAAACCCAGGCAAAACAGGGCTTTTGAAAACCGTGAAGTCTCAAGGACAAGGTGATCAAAACTTATTAACGTTTCCCAAGGCTCAAGTTTCTTTCTTAGGATTGATAAATTTCCGTAATCCAGGTCGAACTTGAATTGCACAGCAGCTTACAAGCCAAACGATGCACTGCATGCTTACAAGACAATAAAAATCCCAGCATTCAGCGCGCCAAAACATATAACACTGATTTCAACAACTGTTGCAGACTTTTGTAGATTGTGGAAGCAATGGGATTTGTTCAATCTCAGCGACACCAGGTAAAATTCTTAGTTGCGTTTCTAAGAACTTTTGCCAGTACTGGAAGTTTCTTAAAATTTCAATACTTTGAGTACTCAGAGTTTCTTACGAGTTTCTTACAGGCTTCATACCAGCTTTCATGTTCACTACCTGTGCCCTTAATAAAATTTCAAAACAAGATTTTTCACGCTTTTTCTATTTAGACATTACTAAGTCTGTTACGAGCAATATGAAACAGCAAAGAAGTGAAAATAAAGTAAGAATATGTTAAGAACTTCCTTTTTTAACAAAATAGTTTATCAAGTTATATTTTCCCGGTACTGGAGTTTCTTAATTATTTGGCGATCTGAGAGTTGAGTTTCTCATGCGCAGTTTTAAATAAAAACTTCGTGTAATAAACAAAGTTTTCCTGCTTTCTTGTCTGTTCATTCATTTTCCACCACTTTGAAATATGCATGATAACCAATTTTTACAAAATACTTCCGGGGTCTTGGGGTACGGGGTCTTAAGGTCTGGGGTCTTGGGGTCCAGAGAATAGAGCATGCCCAGTTTTTTCACGCCTTGCTAGAAATAGCAATATTAAGAAAAATTTGAGAATTTGTCTGCAATAATTGAATGTCTGCTGAAAGAGGTCGCGTGCCAAAGACACTACTGTCGATCATATCTCAAAATGTAATAAATATCTAACTAATAAATGTCATGAAGATGTGCTAAGTGACGATACGAGGAACAAAGGCCCAGTGGCATTGATAATCCAATAGCACTCCATTGTAATTAGGGACTCATGACATCACACCAGAATTTCTCTCCTCTCTTTTAGATTTTCCTCACATCTTAGCGGAATGCATATCGTTGATTTCTCATTGCTCCTTCGCAGTTGCAGCACTTCATTTCTCACTTGCAGAAGCTGCAGTTCGTTTGGTACTTAATGCTTCATAAGGGGACTCACAGCTGAGATCTTGAATCTATTCACGATGCATGGAATTCTTACCCTCAAAGGTTTGCCTCAAAAGGGATTTTGAACGATTCTTGGAATACTTTTTGCTGCTCTGCCCTTCTTTCGATGTTCAATGACAAGATCTTCTAAGTACGTAAGTAAGTAAGTAAGTGAGTGAGTGAGTGAGTGAGCGAGAGTGAGTGAATGTTGAATTATAGCTACCATGTATGCAAATTACCGATCTTTCTGTGATGTTCCTAGCCTCGTTTTAGTCTTTTGTTGGGCATGCACCGGAGTTCTGCTGTGATGAAGAAGGGAAGTTGGAAAATGGAGAACTACTGAGCGAAGCTCGTTTGTTTCTTGTGTTATTTCCAGCAACCTTGACAAGAAACTTGACATGATGTCAGAGTGAAAAAGTAAGTAAGTAAAGATATGCCACGAAATGAAAAAAATAATTTACAATGGAAAAGGAGAAGGTTAAACGGACAAAAAAACAAACGAGTAAATAGACAAACAAACAAAACATCCACAATACAACCTACATACCAAACTTATTTAGTACAAGTTAAAAACACCCCGAACCAAAGTGGCAGGGATCGAATGAATCGATCGAGTTGTCTTTATTTCCATAATGGTCCCTTAGAGGTGGTTGCAAACACAATAAAAATTTTAATTTATGTGCTTTTGGATAAAGGATCATAATTTAGCAAGGCCAAATCGTGAATATGAGAGAGGATGCTCAGTTTTAGTAGAACACATATATGTCTTTGTCCTCTTTCTGCATGTTGGATGTATATCCTACAGCGATCTCGCTCGAGATGTTGAATTATAACTACCATGTGTGCAAATTACCGATCTTTCTGTGATGTTCTTAGCCTCGTTTTAGTCTTTTGTTGGGCATGCACCGGAGTTCTGCTGTGATGAAGCAGGGAAGTTGGAAAATGGAGAACTACTGAGCGAAGCTCGTTTATTTCTTGTGTTATTTCCAGCAACCTTGACAAGAAACTTGACATGATGTCAGAGTGAAAGACCCATCTTTCATGTGTAACAAGTGAAGGTTTACTTGTCTATTTTTTGTTGCTCTTCAAATGATCTTGCCTCTCAATTTGATGTGATGACCGATCCGGATCCAAATGCGCCTGGGCCTAGTGCTTCCCCAGAAGGAAATGGAGCAACATCATCATCGTTTATATCGAATGTACTATTACCACCGAGACTACACTTAAGAGGCAATATATCAGTGAACTGGAAACAGTGGAAACAAATATATGATGCTAATGAAACTGTAACAAATTTGAAGTCTAAGCTTGACAATTTTCGAGTGGCTGCTTTTATCACCTGCATAGGACCGGAAGCTCTCAATATACACAATTCACTTCAGTATTACGATGAGAGTGAACGTCAAAACATTGAGAGAATCTTTGCATTATGGAATGCTCACTGTATTGGAGAAACAAATGTAGTTTACGAGCATTATAAATCTGATAATCGCAATCAAGAACCTTCAGAATCAATTAAAACTTATGCTGCTTCTTTGCGTGCCCTTGCAGCAACCTGTGCATTTGTAGCTCTCAATGATGAGCTGATACGTGACCGAATTGTTTGTGGAATTCACAATAATGCTGTGTGACGTAAGCTGCTGCTGGAACCAAAGCTATCATTGTCTAGATGCATTGACTTATGTAGGGGAGCAGAAACAACTACTACTCAAGTGAAAGCAATGGCAGGCCAAGCTGATAATCATGATTTTATGGCAAATTAAGTTGGAAAACAAAGTAACCCAAGAAGACCCACTGGAGATACAAGAGGCTTTATCTCAAACTGCAAAATTTGTGGACGTAGTCATAAGAGGAACAAAGAGTCTTGCCCAGCCTATGGTAAATTTTGTCCTGGTTGTGGTAAGAGAAGCCATTTTGTTGAGAGGTAAGAGAAGCCATTTTGTTGAGAGGTGTATGCAGAAAAAACCAGGTAAGAGAGCTAAATTTTCTAAAGCCAAGATACATGCAGTGAAAGAGGAAACAAGAGAGATACGTTTTCTAAAGCCAAGATACATGCAGTGAAAGAGGAAACAAGAGAGATGCATTTTCTAAAGCCAAGATACATGCAGTGAAAGAGGAAACAAGAGAGATATATTTTCTAAAGCCAAGATACATGCAGTGAAAGAGGAAACAAGAGAGATACATTTTCTAAAGCCAAGATACATGCAGTGAAAGAGAAAACAAGAGAGATACATTTTCTAAAGACAAGATACATGCAGTGAAAGAGGAAACAAGAGAGATACATTTTCTAAAGCCAAGATACATGCAGTGAAAGAGGAAACAAGAGAGATGCATTTTCTAAAGCCAAGATACATGCAGTGAAAGAGGAAACAAGAGAGATATATTTTCTAAAGCCAAGATACATGCAGTGAAAGAGGAAACAAGAGAGATACATTTTCTAAAGCCAAGATACATGCAGTGAAAGAGAAAACAAGAGAGATACATTTTCTAAAGACAAGATACATGCAGTGAAAGAGGAAACAAGAGAGATACATTTTCTAAAGCCAAGATACATGCAGTGAAAGAGGAAACAAGAGAGATACATTTTCTAAAGCCAAGATACATGCAGTGAAAGAGGAAACAAGAGAGATACATTTTCTAAAGCCAAGATATATGCAGTTAAAGAGGAAACAAGAGAGATATATTTTCTAAAGCCAAGATACATGGAGTGAAAGAGGAAACAAGAGAGATACATTTTCTAAAGCCAAGATATATGCAGTGAAAGAGGAAACAAGAGAGATACATTTTCTAAAGCCAAGATACATGCAGTGAAAGAGAAAACAAGAGAGATATATTTTCTAAAGCCAAGATACATGCAGTGAAAGAGGAAACAAAAGAGATACATTTTCTAAAGCTAAGATACATGCAGTGAAAGAGGAAACAACTTCTAGTGATGAAGAAATTCTCATTGCTGAAATTTCACCCCTAAACAATTTGGAAATCAATTCTGTGTCCCAGGCCCCTCCTCAGAACAAAATACTTGCCTCTATGTTTATAAGATGCAGGCAAATTTCTTTTCAATTTAACTCAGATGCCACCTATAATGTTGTTCCAGAATACTTTATACCTCCTGGCAATATAATGGCAAAATCTGATCACTCTTTGCGCCTTTACAGTAAAGAATTGTTACCTATGAGAGGCATTTGTAAACTTAATTTAGCAAACCCCAAGACACAGACTGAGTACACCGTGAGATTTATTATTGTTAAAATGGACTACGCACCATTATTAGGAGCTAATGGTGCGCAGAAGATGGGCTTATTGACCGTGAATTATGCTAATATTTTTGATGCAAATGTAGATAATATTAGCTCTAACAGTATTGCTTCAAGCAGCCCATCTCAACAAACACAACAAGGTGCTGTTCCAGAAACAGTCATGTCAGCCACCGCATGGCTCCACTCAGTGCAGCAGATGTAGAGAATCGTTTTGGGTCCGCCTTTCAAGGGCTTGGTCACATGCCTGGCAAGTTGCACTTAGACATTGATGAGTCACAAACCCCTGTTGATATGCCACCACGCAGGGTCCCCATCGCTCTCAAAGGCAAGCTCAAGGCTGAGCTGAAAAGGTTAGAAGATCTTGGAGGGAGTTTTTCAGAAAGTTACAGGCCCTACAGATTGGGTATCGAATCCTGTCATTGGAGAAAAACCAAACGGGAAACTATGGGTGTGCGTCGATCCACAACACCTCAACAAAGCATTGAAACAAAGCCACTACCCTTTACCACTAATTGACGATGTGCTGTCAGAACTACAAGATGTCAAAGTATTCCGCAAAATTGACCCGAAGGAAGGGTGTCTTCAAATTGAGCTCGATGATGAATCAAGCATGCTTACAACGTTCAAAACACCGTGGGGGCGTTGGAGGTACCTGAGAATTCCATTTGGAATAAAGCCAGCTGCAGAGAACTTCCACAACAGATTTAATCAGTGTATTGAAGGCCTTTCTGGTCTGTATCAGTCGCTGATGATGCACTCATCACGGGGAAAGGGGCAACATATGAAGAAGCTATCAAAAACAATGATGAGAACATGCTGGCACTCTTGAAACGATGCCAAGAAAAATATCAAGCTGAATAAAGATAAATTTAAGTTTAAGTGAAAGGAAGTTTCCTTCACTGGTCACACCTTAACACAGAATGGTCTGAAGATAGACCTTGCAAAAGTGGAAGCCATAACAAAGATGGAAAAGTCTCAAGATGTTACAGGCGTATAAAGATTCATTGGTATGGTTAAATATCTGGCCAAGTTTCTCCCCAAACTCTCAGAAGTATGCAAGCCTCTGAGAAGTCTGACCAACAAAGATGCACCATGGGAACGGGGAGAAACTCACGATAAGGCATTCCAAGACATACAAAGGGCAACATGCGACGCACCAGTTCTAAAGTATTTTGACCAAAAGGCAGCAACAGAAGACCAAGGTGATGCATCATCGAAAGGGCTTGGTTTTGCATGCATGCAAGAGGAGCGTCCAGTCTCCTATGCTAGCAAAGCACTCATTCTTGCAGAGCAAAATTACAGCCAAACGGAGAGAGAGCTGCTTGCACAAGTATTTGGAGTAGAACACCATCATACCTACATATATGGCAGAAAGATTACACTTTGGACGGATCACAAGCCACTTGTCTCAAACATTAGCAAGCCACTCACCTCTGCCCCAGAGAGACTGCAAAGGCTATTATTAACTCATAGGCTTGAACATGATCGCAGTGTAGCTTTGGAATGGTTTTCCGACAACTTCATGAAATCAAATGCAGATAAATGCCATCTTCTGGTTCTTGGGCAGAGTAGCGATGATCCAGTTGATGTTAGAATTGGAAATTCTGAAGTTGTAAATAGCTCTGGAGAGAAGCTACTCGGCATTCAAATTGATAACAAACTTTCCTTTGACAATCATGTCTCAAAAATTGTGCCGACAGGCTAGCAATAAACTTTACGCACTTGCCCGAATATCGCCATGTATGGATCAGAGCGAACTAAGAGCCCTCATGAGGGCATTTATCACCAGTCAATTTCAATATTGCCCTTTAATCTGGATGTTTCATAGCAGGCAACTTAACAAAAAGATTAACAAAATACAGGAAAGGGCTCTGAGAATTACTTATAAGGATGCCGAATCTACTTATAGTGAACTATTAGAGAAGGACTGTGCCGTTACTATTCACACAAAGAACTTGCAATTACTTATGACAGAGATGTATAAAACTAAAAACGGGCTTAACCTTTCATTTATGCAGGAAATCTTTTGTGAAAATGCAACTCACTACAGTTTACGTAATAGTAACGAATTTGTACAACCGATAGTGAAATCTGTTAGCAACGGGACAGAAAGCGTCCGATTTAAAGGTCAGTAGTTGTGGCAAATGTTACCAGCAACGTACGAAATTCGGAATCGCTTTGTCAGATTAAAAAAAAGATCTAAAATTGGTACGGGGAAAATTGCCAATGCAGATTAAACCGAACTTTTATTCCGAATTTGGGCTTTATATGATAAACAATTTAGATTTCTGTTTCTATACTGTATATTTTTAATGGCATGTAATATTTTATCCACATTTCTCTTGTAATAATATTTGTATCTTAAAGGTTTGTTTTGTATTTTAAAGTTTTAGAGTTGGAATTAATTAGCTATCTACACTAGCTATCTTTTAGTATCCAACGATAAATAAATGAATAATAATAATAATAAATTAAGATTGCAATCCTACAATGTCAGAATCCGCCATAAACCCGGGAAGGAGATGGCTTTAGCAGATACACTCTCTCGAGCATGCCTGCCAACAAGCGAGAGGCAGAAATCAGAAACCAAAGAAGTGGAAACTATCCATATGATAAATCATCTCCCAATTTCCGAGCCACAACTGAAAGAAATCCAAAGAGAAACCACACGTGACACCACTCTGCAATTGATGCGGGAAACAATTTTGAAAGGCTGGCCAGAGAACAAAGAATGTATCATGTATACCTCAATGTATTCATCCCTACTTCTCAGTCAGAGATGAGCTAGCAACATAAGATGATGTAATATTCAACGGTCAACGAGCAATTATCTCACAGTCACTACGCCAAAAAATCCGAGAGAAGCAAAATGTTGCGCACACAGGAATACGGAGTTGCCAAAGGAGAGCAAGAGAAGCAGTCTATTGGCCAGGCATGGACAACGATCTAACCAACCTCATCCCCAAATGTCAAATCTGCAAGACATTCCAAAATACCAAGGCAAAAGGACTCTTCATTCCACGTGAAATCCCACGCCGCCCCTAGCAATTATAGCAGCCGACATTTTTACAGTCAACAATAAAGATGTTCTCTGTGCTGTGGACTGCTACTCCAACCACTTCGAGATAGATCGCTTGTTCAACAAAGCTGCTGGGAAATCAAGAAGAAGCTTAAGAGACAAAGACACTGCTCTATGCATGGCATAACAGATGAGCTCATGAGTGACAATGTACCTTTCTTATCCAAAGAATTCCTGGATTTCGCCAAGGAGTACGAATTTACGACCGAGCCAAGCTCGCGAGAGTACGCTCAAAGTAATGGCAAAGTAGAAAATGCAGTCAAAACTGCAAAGAGGCTAATGAAAACAGCTGCTGAATCTGGCAATGACTTCTGTCTCATGCTGCTTGAATGGCGAAATACGCCTTCTGAGGACAACTCTCCTTCCCAGCGTATGCTCAGCAGAAGAGCCAAAATTCTGCTTCCCATTTTCAAGAAGCTCCATCAACCAAAGCTTGTCATAGCTGTTCAAGAAAAACTTCGCACAAGGAAACAGATTCAGTCAAAGTATTACAACAGAGGCACAAAGGAGCTAAACACTTTAAGAAAGGATGATGTGGTGTGGATCCAGCCAGGGAATAATGACAGAACAGGCCGCTGGACCAAAGGCTGCGTCATATACCACGTCGGTGTAAGATCTTATAACGTAAAAACAGAAGATGGAAGGATCTTCAGAGGAAATCGAAAGTTCCTACCCCATACCAGTGAGCCATTCGATGTTCTTCGCTTTCGCGTTCGATTCCTTTCACTTAACTTATGGACGTTTCAATTAAACTTTCTGGAACAACAGCCTAACACGTTTTTTTCTTTTTTGAAGTGCTCCAAGAATTTGTGTGGGCTGTCTCTGCTCATCGGACTGCTGCTGTGGAGGCGTTGGCTGAGGGAGTCTAGGATTAGTTAGAAAGTTTTTTCCTTCGGAGTTGGATCTCTGCACCATTGTTCCGCTCTCCCTGGAGACGCTCTCGTGGTTGTGGTTTGGTGGGTGATGGGCTGTTTGCGCGGGTTTTGGGGGTACTTCACTTTGTTTTAGTCTTTACTCTGTCTTGATTTAGCGTGTATATGTATCTTACTTGTTCGTTTTTTGTGTGTTTTCCAATTGGCATTAATTTACCGTTGATATTTCCTAGAACATTATAAGTGGTATTTGTTGTGAGGACCCAGTGACCATGCGTCTTTCCTCGCTACGAATGTCACAATATCTTGCATTAACTTCTTGTTTTCAAATATTAGATTGATAAAAAAGGGGGAACCATGTCTGAATGAGTCCTTTGGCAAGATTTACCATGTCTGAATGAGTCTCCTAGTATCAAATAGAATATATCTAAGACTTACCATGAGCAGCAAAATGTGCATCGAATCCATGGAAAACTTCCTCATTTGAATGATCGGTAATGAAATCAACAGTAGCAGAATTTGATTCCACATACAAAGGTCCGCGAGGTAGATGGCTATCTAATTTCCCTTCCTTTCCACAAAATCGTCCAATAGTTTTGTTTTTCTCAGAGACAACAACGTAGTCGTAGGCGCATTCAACATAATTCTCTGTGTCGAACTGTGTGAAGTTAATGCTGATGCGGTGGCCAGCTGCAATGAATAATTACCAGTTAGATACGATAGTATAATTCCCTACAGAGGATTAGGCAAATTGTGCCTAAGAGCTGCACAGCAAGCAATGAATGGTCTAATGGGCCAACAATCTCTCACAAAAGTGTTGGACCCCTGATGAAAAAATAGAATTTTTGTCCCCCCTCCCCCCGTTTCAATGTTGAATGAATTGCAAAGAGCGTTTTTTCACGCAGATCCAGGAAAAGAATGATTCGCTAAAGCAATCAACATTGAAATGGGGGGGGGGGCGTCACAATATTTCTGAAAAAAATGGATTTTCATAGGGGTCAAAAACTTTTGTAAGTGATAGATCTTAGGTCTTTGATGAGCACAAAGATCGTGTAAAGATATATGGATCCAAGTGAGCCAATCCACAAGAGATTGCCGTTTATATCGCTCAAAACGAGACAATGGTAGTTGTTGTAGAACTGTTCAAACTTGAAAAGGATTTTTGGGGGACACCCGGTATACCATTCGATTTGTCTCGATGAAGTATTTTCATTTGATATATAATTTATCTATCTTTCGTGACGTCGGCAATTTACAATTTCTATGACGTAATAAATCATTATGACATCTTATTTCTAATGAATTAGTAATTTTTGCATGAAAGATCATGAAATGATATGAAATATTGATAAAAGTACTTGATTTGACCCAATGTATGCGAAGCATATGACGTTTGCTTTGTATTGAATTCAATTTTCCTTATTCAATTAGTTGATTAATTGGGAACCACAAATAGTCATACCAAACTACAACCAATTCTCAAACTAAGGCTATCAAGTAAATATCTAGATAGCTCTTAGCCTATTTTCGCCAGTTACTTGATAGAAATCTACCTATTCTTCTTAATAACTCAATTACGTCAAAATTTGCATTGTTCTCGGTTGTCTAGCAACCAATCACGTGATTAGAAATGGATTGATATTTTTATCCGGTTAAAATCGAAGAAAAGAGCGTCCTTTGTCCAATAAACTACTCTCTTTTGAGCCCTGAAGTTAAATGAGCCCTCCTCCCAGGGCCCCTCACCACTTTGGACGTGGTTTAAATCCGCTTAGAAGGTTATTTGCTGGGGCTCTCCTTGAGAAAATTCCTCACAATTTCTGAAAGGAGTAGCTGACTTCAATTAGATAAACCTTACAATGTATTTGAAAAAGTCCACTATTGAACAGTTTCCTAGCCAATAGTATCATGTTGATATCTAAGATGCAGTGGATTTCCAAACGATCATCGTTTTCTCTTTTATTCACCCATAAAAGATTTCCAACAATTGTATCTACAAAATTCAATTGCAAATCACCCAGAAGTCCTCTTTACTATAGGTTTTTAGCTGACTTTATTGGCTTTTATCTACTTCAGAACCTTTGTGGGCATGATCCACGACCTACGGGCATTCTACTGATACCGCAAAAAAATACCAGTTATGCAAAACACAAGAACAAAGGCAATTTACCTGGAACAGTTATATTCCAGCTGCATTTCAAGTTGTCCGGATAGCTTTCAGGAAAGTTTGGTGACTTGAATGTCCCATGTAAGCCACTTAACGACGTTCCGCACGTTTTTTGCTGATGAGGATAGCCATAAGCTATGAGAAAAAAGAACTAGTTACATACTTTACATCTTGTTGTCGTGCAAGTTTCCGTGCAATAAATCTTTTGGGGACGAACAAGCTTAAGTGTAAGCGTAAACAGGTTGCAGCAGGAGTGTTGCGGGCACGATTTGCGTGGGCCAGAATGAAAAACTATCATTAGTTGCAACAGAAACTGGCACAAAGAACGTAGGTTTTCCTTGGGCAGCCAGAATAGGTTCTTAATTAAATGGTTGTTATTGAAATTTCAGCTTGCAAGGTTCTTAACCCTAGGAGGGGGCTAAAATAGCTCTCCTCCCAGTTTTTTCTGGGTAACGTTTTTCACTAATCCGTAGGCTATTCCTTTTTTGTGACTTCTCCTTGTTATCTTTTTGACATCTTCTCTCCAAATTTTGGAGATAACTCCATGAAATTTTCTGTGCAACATTCAATTAATAAGAGAATATGGGAAATACTCAAGTTTTTTATTTTCTTATAGATGACACTATTCATGACGTCATATGTCTAATGAATTTAGGTAATAAATATAAGATAACGAATTTCATGATTTTTCCCAAAAAGTTATGTTTTTATAATAACTTGATGCTTTACCTGTTAATTAAACTTAAAACAAGCGTGATATTTCTTTTGAGTAAGTTTCTACAGTCGAATCAGTACGAGCACTGATTTCGGTCAGAAACAAAGAAAATTGATGACGTCTTAGAAAGTACAACACTCAGAGTAAAATAAATGAAATATTGGGACTTTCCAGATCAAATTACACTAGACAGCAAAATTTCATCTTTCTTGCCCTCATCGATTCGGAGTTCTCAGGAGGGGGGCTAATTAGCCCCCCTCCGGCCTTTGGATGCTCAGAAAAGCTTGGTCTAAATAAGGTTAAAAAGGTTCTTATATAAAGCACACGCCTTGCAAGGCTAGGATTCTTTCTTGTTTAAAAATCTGATAGTCTTTTGTACAAACGAAGAATTCTAATCAGAATGTCAAGAATTCTTGAAAATTTTCAGGAATTCTGAAGACATGAAACCTATTCTACAAGAACCTATTCCCAATTTCAGCATCTGGGGGTTTCTTATTTTTGGGGTTTAAAAGATTAAATTTCAGCATCAAGGTTCTTGTAAAAACAGGTTTTTTATGCAGGTTTCTATTGTACCTTGTTTTTCTTCACTGGCAGGAAAACAAGCTTTTTTCAATTTAAGTTCAGGCCTGACTGAACTGTGGTTAATCCTACCTCTCCCATGCGAAGGAGCTATAGTATAAATCCAGTTCAGAGAATGACGTCACCTCCTTTCACTTTCAGTTTAGAACACACAGGCAGGCTGTGTTGGTTTCCCCTAGGTGGATTGCCAGCTAAATACCATTACGACAAACTCAGAGGAAAGGAATTTTATCCTACGCGAACAGTGCCAAGCAATTATGAAGTGCCCCTAGCATTGCAATACCTAGGATTAACACCTTGGAGATTTGAATAACAGCATTCTTTGCTTTACCTAAAAGGCACCATTAAGATTCCAGACTTGTGAGTTGGATTGGACCAATCAAAATACAACTCCTAGCCATGTGAGTTTGCTTGACCAATCAGAGGTCAGGCCCAAACTTCCCTGGCCATAAATGTCCAGCACATGGTGAAAAACCCCTCTTCGTTTTCACCTCGAGTTAAACGACGTATACTGATCTAAGTAACGATATCGCTGAAAAGTTTGATTACGACCTTGGACGAATCAATAAAGCAAATTGGCAACATCAGTAGCAATGCATTTAACTGGTAGCAGAGAAGCCTGTTTTGTAGGCAGCAAAGGCCACGACGGGAAGCTGTCCCAAGCTGTGAGTTGAGTGAGGATGCTGGCAGCGAACATCAGTGCCAAGATTCAAGGCAGGAACGCCAAAGCATGTTTTTCGGAGGTCTGAAGCTGGATCTCTCCAATACTGAATAAAGTGCTTCATGACGGGCTACTGAATATGGCCTAGTGACGACTACGGAACGACAGTTGGGATTTCTGAACAGATCACCCTCGCTTGCCGCAAATGGAAAGTTACACAAACACATCACAGACGTCAGACATACAGCTAAGTATTTCATTTGATTACATTATATGATTTTATTAAGGACTTAACTCTATTTGTCGAGCAGGACGCTCAATTTGGCTTCAATATGGAAATAGGCATCACACCTGGTTTCACTCAAAACAAACATTTAGTGATTTCCAACAGAGATCGTACCAATGTCTGGCACGCTGACGCCCTGAATCAACCTTGTCCAGCTGAAGCTCAGCACAATATGTGTACTTGACCACGCACACGGTACAAATAACTGCTTCCTATTATATTTCTTGGTGCTTTCCTTAGGCCTTGGCATTCTAATAGACATCAACAATCTACATAGTTAAGGCAACACGCAGGAACCGCCACCAATACAAATCATCTGTGTACACTATCAGTTTCTCTCGTAGAAATGAATGCTGATCAACATTTGGTTCTTGGTTTATCGAAAGACATTTGGTGTCGCGTATCAGTGCACCACCATTGGCAACGATGGGAAGCAGTGAACAGAAGACAAGCTTAGAGCTAAGTGTTTTATCGCTTATTATATGACGATCTTGGGGGGCTTAATCTACGTGCTGGGGGCAAGACGTCCAATCCTGTTCAATTAGTGTGGAATTACGAATTAAAACTAGTCTTATGCGAATCATACTTTGCAACATCTGTTAGGAGTTGCTCATTTCATATCATAGGACGACAATGGGGACTCAAGTCTACCCGAGGGGCATTGCACTTAAAAAGCCTCGTACACTTTGGAAAAATCCTTTGGTTCCCTAGAAGAATTACGTCACAAATCGAAAAAACCAATCTTTTGTTCTGAAAACTCTCGTAGGCTTCTTCAATGAGGGAGGTGCACCTAGAATCTACCTGTCACGCAATAAGTTCATCCCTCTTCAAATGTTCAAAGTTAGAGGAATAAACAATTTACCGGCTTTCACATTCCCTGAAGAAAAAGATATGGCTAAATGTATTTGGTGGGATTCGATTTCAAACTTTTGTCTTACCCGGATCATGTTTAACAAATGGTTTACCCTTTGAGAGCTCTAATATACATCAACAAGAGGCCGACCAGCTTGAACACAGTAGCAACAATTTGAAAGTTGCATACAGTCCACAATGGCAACAAATATGGAGATAGTTTGGATTGGGGATATCTGATTGAAATGTTTCCATTGAAATCCAACCAATGTAATTTACACGAAATTTTGTATTAGAAACCAAGAAATTTTGGCCAGTACTGAAAGTTTCTAAAAAATCATCGGATTTTGCTGATGAGTTTCTTAAGGGCTTTTTGCGATCTTCATGTTGACTACCTGTCCCCTCCTGAAAATTTTAAAACAACGTTTATTGAAGACTTTCGGATGTCAAAACATCGCTCAAGTACCTTGTGAGTAACATGATGCAGGAAACAGGTGAAAATAGAATAGAAATATGTCAGAGATTTCCTTTCTCGAAACAGTTTCTTAAGTTACATCCCAGCAATGGAGTTTCTTAATTTTTCGGTGATATGAGAGCGGGTTTCTTGTATCCAGTTTCGTAAAAAAACATGGTTGTATGCTTACGTTTTTAATAATTTGAAGGTGAAATTTTACCCCCAAGGTCTTCTTCGCCAAAGCCTAAAATACCTTTCCTGACCAAAAAAATATATATATCTATTTATATATATTTTTATATTTCCGAATTCATCCAAGCTGGCGAGGGGTCAAAATTCAGGTTATTCGAGGATCCATCAAGGAGTTAGATGTATTTTGGTTTTCACTGTCATCGACGTCATCCCGATTGATAACCCGAGGCAAACCGCGGGGTCAAAACAATTGCTTACGTGGTACGGGAAAGTCCTGTTTCTGATTTTGAACGTGTTTTATTGATGCATTAACGTATGTATTGTGTATGCAGCAAAAGCTGCCAGAGTACAAACCATCTACCTGCATTAGTACTATCCTCCCATAGAATTGATCCGGATGAATTGGCTCAAAAAAAAGACACATGACGACAACGGTGGCGCTTCTGGTCAGAGGCATGGAGTGAATGGCTATCAGTCTATCACCATTCTGGCGGTCTATATTGCCCGTAGTGCGCTTAACGCAACGTATTTATCGCTTTGTTTAATTAATGCTACGTAGCCCAATGATCTAAGGGCTCAAAGGTATGAGGTATGAACATGATGGTCCTGCTTTTGTCCGAAAACCGGTGGTTCACGAAGGAAATTTTTTCGAACCACTTTGGTCCAAAATCTGGTCACTTTCATGAAAAATTCCACTGTTGCTATCTTAAAAGTAGCAGACAAAGATAATATGATTTATCAAGTGCAAATGTCTTAAAACCCACTTCCCAGACAAAGGCAGCACCACGGTGGTAGAGGAGTTGAGTCTTTTACCTCGGACTTGGCGGATGAAAGAGGAATAGCTCGTGTGAAAACTGGGGATGCTGGTTTTTGGGCTTGACTTTGGTGGACAGAAAGTGGACCAGCCTTCAGCTAAACTTAGGAAAAGGAAAACTGATTTGAGAAGTCACTTTCGCTTAGGGCAAGGAGGTCGTACTGTAGGAGGCCACTGGAATACTTCTTCTGGCTGAACCAGTATTTCTTCACAAAATCCATCTACCGCTGACCAGCCTCTCCTCGTGCAAGTCCTGGTGGTCCTCATGTGCAGCAAACAAGTATAAAGCCAGATATGAGAATAGTCCACGAGCGCGGCGGATGGGTATCCGTGCCAAAAAAAAACTTTTCATTAAGTAGCAAGATTTGAAAGCTTTTAGAAAGACATATCGCTCTTTGCATGCTTTACGGCCTTTCAATTTGATGCTACCTTGAGCTGCCTGACAACCTTCATCAAATATATTGTCTGCACCAACACAAACAAAGACGAATCAAACCTTGGACATAGATGCATCAAGGTTCAAGGAAAGGAGTCCCGTCTCCAAGAGTTCTTAGGGAAGGCAGGAAGTCTGTCAGTTATGCAACCAAACACTTTGTTTACACCTTTGTCTTTATGAGAAACATGAAGAAGGCTCAGCCTTCAATACCATGGATTGCTAAAGCGATATCCTATTTTCAACGCAATTAGTTTCTAGCAGCGCCTCATATTGCTTTCTCCAGCAAAAGCCTCAGTGAGAGCCCCTTTTGACCTCAAAACATGCAATGACCGTGGGCATTACTCACGAAGAAAGAATAACGAAGATTAAAGCTCATACGGCAATTTTACCATGATTTTATTGTGTCTGGCTTTTAAAAGTTCCCCGTACCATGGACAAGTTAAGTTACCCCCCCCCCCCGGGATTACCAGTACCAACATACCAATCCCATACGTATAATACAAACTTTCTCGTCTATCTGGGGCAATCACACAAGTGTGATCAGTGGCAGGAAGTACTTTAAAACTGAACTTTCCCCAGAATAGACTCAGACATATCTTACATAAAACTGACTCCAAACGTATGCAATCAAGCTCTAAATCAATTAGCGGCTTAATTTTCCGAGAATTCTTTTTAGGTTTCATTCTCAGCACAAACCCAAAACAGCTTATTCCACCTTAACAGCAATGTCTGATATATTTTTACCGGAGGGGTACGTGAGTGTTGCCTTGGGAACCCGGCTCCCTCTCGGCACTCGCGCAACCTCCTTCGGATTGCTGGTTGCCAGCCATGACGACAGAGCCCCGCCACTCTGTATCGCTTGAGTATCGCCAGCACCCAACCAAGATGAACTGCAAGCATGGTCTGGCATTGCCTGCCCTTATGGGATATTGCATCCCTCGACGGGTCTTGCTCAACCATACCAGGTCTTCTTGCCACAATGCACTTCCAAGCCCCACATATAGTATTTTAAGTTACTGTGTATCTTGTATTAGTAGTTATCATGGTTACTTCGTTAGCCTCATAGTATCATGCGAGAGCCTATCTTTTGCCCACTTCTTGCTTCGAACTTGCGTACCCTAGTCAGAAATTGGGGCGATACAAAGAAAGAACCCATGTACCCAGGGAGGGGTTGGATTAATTAACTACTTAATTCTAAGAAGGTTGAAAGCATTACTAGCGATTCAAAAAAAGCTGATTTAGGCCTATCGTGCATGCCGCATTCAGGCATGGGACTCCTAGTTTAATTTCCCTTACGGACGCCAAGGTGAGTTCCTTGTTCAGCCATCCGAAGGTTCATCCATCCGAATTTTGACTTCACTCGGCAAAGCTGAACTTCAGCAACTTTGCGGAAACTGTATGGCCCTGTATCGGTCATTCGATCATTTATCCCACAAACTATCATGATCTCTATTCTGCAAGAAGTCCAAAACGCTGATGTAGATTTAACTTGTACTATTTTTACGTGGTACATGTCCTTCTCAAACCCCATAAACTCCAACTGCATTCTTGGACCTCACTAGTAATTGCAGCGAACGAGTTTAAATAAGTGCATTTAAGACGGCTATATAGATCTGTGAAAACTGAATATTTAGTTGAATTCCGTGTTAAAGAAATCATATTTTTATGTCTGGTATATGGATCATATGCAAGCAAATTTATGCCTCGCACAACCTGTGATTATTTTGTTGAATGTTGGAAGAATAGAAAATAGAGGAACGTTTCTTCGATTTTCTGGACATCGAGCATTGTGTCATAAATGGGGTGTAACTGGTCCAGAATGCCAACCATTTCATAAATGGGGTGTAACTGGTCCAGAAGACCAACCACTTCATAAATGGTGTGTAACTGGTCCAGAAGGCCAACCACTTCATGGGCACTATGCATTATTATGCTAAAGATGGCGGCGAAAAAAAATTTTACCAAGATGCATCGCGTTCGAATTATGAATCTTTAACGATTCTACAACAATTCGATTAAAGAATGCAATGCATCTTGGTAAAAAGTAGCTTGCTGCCTTCTTTTGCGTAATGGTCTATTCTCATTAGTTCGTTGTGCAAATTGCTGCGCAGCACTACAACGAAGGATCTAGCCTGGATATCCACGATTTTTGCGTCTGGCAGACATCACTAGCACTTCACCAAAGGAGACATCTGATGGTCGTTTGGCAGTATGGCCTTAGGACTAGTTAATATGCCAACACAGCCTTCTAATAACTCAAAGAACAGTTTTCTAAAAAACAGCTTCCAAGGTAAACTTCCCAGGACTCTTATAATGGTATGACATGATTTAATGGAATGACTTCTCCAATCTTAAGTTAGCTTTTGAATTAAAGAAATATCCGTGCTTTACACTGCACTGATAAATTCATAATCCATATCACTGTCTTGCTTTGGAAAAAAATAAAATCTGCGTGAATTGTGCAGTCAGTTTATATGGAGAATGCTCTCCTTAGGAATTTGCAGCTTTCCGAAGCGTTTAAGCCCTAACTTTGCATGTAATATTTACAGAAAGATGAAAAAACTATTGCAAACAGGTTTGGTAAAGATTCAAAATCTCCACAAACAATTTAACAACTCCTTTTAACTCCGGAACATGCTCAAAAGCAGCACACAAGAAATTTGCAAATCACAGTTTTTATTTACTGTTTACTGTGGGCTTCAGCATTTTGCAGCCTTCTCAAATTCATCTTTAATCCACTGTGCTTTTTATCAATCTATTTTCGTATCCTTTCCACATTGCTAACTAAACCACAAAAAAGAGCGCATTCAGGATTTTCGACTTCAATAAAACCCAAACGAAACGTGCTTGAAGCACATAGGGTGCTAATGTGGATTATTCAAGCTATTGAAAGAGCTTCCACATTAAAAATGGATCTCGGCGGGAAGATCCAATAACACTGCCAGTGCCCTACTGTGCTCATATCAAGTCATCCTCATTTCACTTTTTGTAGCTTTTTAATTTACCATCTCACTCAATCATCTCATCTCACAATCTGAAAAAAACTTGGCTGACGTTAACAAAGCTGAAGACAAATAGGCTGTAATTAACTCTACTGGAATTAAAATGAGCCAAAGTCAACTGAAACTAACTGAGCTGAACAAAGTTGAAATAAACCAAATTGAACAGCACTTATATGAATTGAAATGAAATTATCTAACAAAAACAATAAACGATTGTCCAGGGAAACCATAGGGATCCATACAATCATATGGGACTTAATTTCGTTTTGCCTCACTATAGTACGAACACAAATATAAAACAAAAACATCATACTGTTTGCGCCAGACCAAGGGAAGGCCCTTGACTGCGGTGTCAAAATGCTACAACAGTGCGATTAAAAGGATAATGTATTATTGAAAACAACTTACTGAGATTAAAGTAGCTTCCCGCGTATAAGAAACCCTCTTGTATAAGAAACAGACCTATTTTGTTTCACAAGAGGCTCCTTTTATAAGAAACAATTCTAGGCTTAAAATTAAGATGCTTCTTATTTTTAGGTTTGTCATAGTATATTTCTAAATACCACAAAATATTCCCATCAATGACCATAATGGAAGGTAGTGTCCTCAAAACAGGATAAGCCTTTTCAAAATAAAAGTTGCACACAACAAAAAGTAAAAAGGCCAATGACAGTACAAATATTCGGTTTTAAAAAAGTCGACCAGTACAGTATCTGGCACAATGTTTCTTTACTCTATAATCTATAATAGGATTTCTATGATGAGAAATTTAAAGAAACAGCATACAAACAATGAAAATGTTGAATTGGTTAGCATGAACATAATTACTCAGACATTTGTTTGACACATGAAAAAAACCAAGTAGAAAGATCAAGCTTACCAACAGAAATAATTTACGCTGATGATAGTGATTTCTTAAGTGAAGACAACTCCCGCTCTGAAGTATTGAAAGAAATTGTAAAAGACTGCTTTGGAAGATTTAACTTGAAAGTAAATGAAGAAAAAACAGAAGAAACTGCTATCAAACGAGAACAAGGTAAAGCAGAAAAGTGGAGATGGACAAAAAAACTAGGAAGTTTACTTGGCGATTACCAAGATATGAAAAGGCGGGAGCAATTCTCAATTATAGCCCAAGCATCGGCAAAGAAATTATGGATGAACAAGAAAGTCAATATTCAAACGAAACTAAAGATCTACAAATCAATCGTAAAGCCAGTACTAACTTACAATTTTGCAACACTAGCACTCACAAAAAATGAAAGTAAAGAACTAGACTGCATCCATCGAAAACAACTTCGTCAAGTATGGAATGATAAGAGAATACACAACAAGCAACTATACGAGAAGAGCAGAGAAAAACCACTGAGCGCTGAAATGAAGGAAGCAAGATGGAGAACATTTGGTCATATATTGCGATTACCAACAAGCACACCATGTCAACAGTCGATGAATTACTACTTTGAATGTCCACCTAAAGCAAAGAAATTCCGTGGAAGGAAAAGAATCACCCTGCCTGTATTGCTTGACAACGACATCGTAGAAGCAGCAAAATACCATCAACGGTTGCAAATAAGACAGTTTAAGACCAGAAAAGACCTTGACATCTTGAGACATCTCGCGGACGATCGTAATGGATGGAAAAACTTGACTAATTTAATTTGTAGTGTCGCGCAAGGTGAACAATGATACAGTTGTGAGCCGAATGCGCAGTGAGAGAGAGAGAGAGAGAGATTTGTTTGATATGTTAAATTTTCCATTTGTTCATATTGGAATAATTTAAAAAAAAAACATTTTAACATATCCATAACATTTCTATCCATAACATTTCTATCCATAACATTTTAATATTTAGAACGCGCTCACACGTTCTAAATATTAGATGGGCAAAGATCGTAAATAATGAAGACGTACAGGAAAAAACGAAAATAGAGCCATGGAGCAAAACAATCGAGAAAAAGCGAATAAAATGGTTTGGTCACCTGATGAGGTTAGACGAGAACACACCCACACAAAAAGCGTTAAGAGTAGCATTGATGCAGTCCAAAAGACCGCGAGGGAGACCCCAGCTTACATGGATTGAAATGATGAGGAAGCAACTACAAACAATAAATTTGACATGGGAGGAAGCAAGTCACCTGGCAAAGGATCGAGGAAAATGGAAGGATATTTTGAAACGATAGGGGGCAGGGGTGATGGCATTTGTGGGGTCTGCTGCCGGGTTTTTTTTCTGGTTTTTTAGCCTTGTTTGTCCAAAAGAGTTTTTCTTACTGTTTTTGCTTTTTTTTTAAATTTTATCTTTTCTTTTTTGCTCAGTCTCGCTTGAGTTTTCAAGTTTTCTTTTAAATGCATGGTTTGAGCTCCTGGGAACTCTGGTGGTGGACTCTCATGGTGGCATCACCCTTGCTACCCTACGAGATGTAAATCTGTAAAAACGTTGTGTGGCGTTGCCACGTTATATCGTTTATGTATATATATATATATATAACATTTCTGTTTGGTTGAAACTGATTACAATGAGTTTGCCATTTCAGAACCCCCAAAGTTAATTCCTTTGCTTTGCAATGCAGTATTGATCTTAAATGCATATAGCAGTTTATTGATATTAAAACATTGTACTGTACGGTATGTATTGCACAATATTACCAGTAGCGTTCAATGTACATGCATGCACAGTACTGTCACATACATTGACTTAGTTTGATTTGATGATTCCTATGCATAAGAAACTTTGATCCTGATTATGTAAAGGTCTCTTTTCATAAGAAACTTTCTGAAGCCTCGAATTAAAAAGTGGTTTCTTAGACGCGGGAACTTTCTGTATTTGTACATATTGAAAAACCTCTTGCAATTTTCACAAGGAATATTCTCGGGAGAAAACCTTCTTGACATTTAACTTTATGATAAGTCCTCTTGAATAGTTTGCAGGATCTTGCAGGCCTAAACAGTTTATGGCCATAGAACTGCCATTTAATTGCCAGATATATAAATTTGGTATCATGCAAAAAGCAAGCAAGAGGAAAATAAATTGTGCATGTGCGGAAACTCAGCCCAATACCACTGCGGGGCAGGCTTATGGTTCCCACAATGCTTTGCACAAAAAAAAGCATGTGCGACTATCTGTTGAAGTTTGCTAGAGTAGAAGTAAGTTGGAAGTCTTTCGAAATTCAAAAAGTTACGTCAAGCAAGCCATTTATTTATCTGCCTTACATCTGCATTAAGAACCTTCTATAATACTTGGTACCATCAACCGGGATGTATTGTTTGGCAGCTGGTACGACGAAGATCGATGAAATCTCGTTGCAGTTAGGCCACCTTTTAGGCCAAAAAAGTGTTGACAAATAATGGCTGAGCAACTAGGGACGTTGAAACGGTGCAGAAGTGCACATCGTATGAATGTTAAAAAGCAGCTCAAAGATGCACAGGAGTGTATAGATAACAATTCGAAGGACAATGCCGAGCTGTTAAAGTTGAAAGTCAGATTAGCTTCGAAATTGGATAAAATCGTAACTGATGAACAAATTCTCGTGAAGTTGTGCCAGGATGATGCGATTGAGGAAGATACAATCGCAGCCGAAACAGAAGAGGCTGATGATTTGGCAACGGCCGTTAGGACAATGTTGATAAGGCTTGACAGCCAATTAAATAAGAACAAGTCACCTTCTACTCCCAGGAGAGTGTTACCTATGCTGCCAGTCACTTCACCAAGAGCAGCATCTGCAGGGTCTAATTTAGCAACAGGAGGCAGTCCTGGGTGCAGTCATGTGTCTACTGGACCACAGGCCTCAGTTTACAGCAAGGCAAGGCTTCCTAAACTTGAAATGAAGAGGTTTAATGGAGATATTTGTCATTGGCAAGAGTTTTGGGACTGCTTCGAGAGTTCTGTTGACAGTGATCAAGAATTGCCACCTGTGATGAAATTAAACTACTTGCGTGGACTTTTGGATGGGCCAGCAAAGGCTGTCATTGCAGGATACGAAACAACCAACGCTAACTATGCTGAAGCTCTTGATGTTTTGAAAGATAGGTATGGGAAGAAGTCTGTTATACGATTAGCTCATTTGAATGGCATCCTGAACCATGCTGCAGTCAAAGACGAGAATGATATTATTGGACTAAGGAAATTTCAGGACACTATTGAGGTTCATTATCGTGGACTGAGAGCTTTAGGTGTGGATGAAGAGACATATTCTGCCATTGTTGTGCAAAAGATTGTTGAGAAGCTTCCAAAAGATTTACACTTGACCATCATAAGAGGAGAAGATTTTTTGAATTGGACTATCAAGGATTTGTTGGTTGCATTGAAAAAAGAACTGGAGCTGAGAGAAGAAATTGCAAGAGTTGCTGGTCCTAACAAGGAAGAGAAAAAGAAACTGTTTTCTTCACAGAAAGCAACTGCTAGTGCCTTTTTAACTGAGATAGTAGATTCCAAATGTCCATTTTGCCTGGGAAAGCATGCACCAAAGGACTGTGAAAAGGTGAAGACCATAAAGGAGCGTAAGAATTCTTTACGTAAATATTCAAGATGTTTTAAATGTTTAGGAAAGGGTCATAGAGCTAATACTTGTCCAATTAATGTTTCTTGTGAAAAGTGTGGTGGGAGCCATAACCCTGCTCTTTGTGAGGGAGGGATGGGCTCTGGGGGGAATGTTGGTGCTGTAGCTAGCCCCATGCATGTGGGGGAGTCTGGGGGTCATGTGGCGATGCAAACTGCGCAGGCGCTTGTTCGGGGACAGAGTGAATGTAGGGTTCGTGTGTTATTTGATTCTGGAAGTAACAAATCCTTTGTTACAACCAGTGTCAAAGAGTGCATTAACCCTAAGGTGAAAAGAAAGGAATGGCTACAACTCACAACATTTGGTAATAGCTCTGAACAGTCTGCTCCTAGAGATGTGGTAGAACTTGAATTGTGTTCTCTTACAGGTGGAAGTGTAACCAAGATTGAAGCTTATGTAGTGCCTGTCATTTCTAACATTAAAAATGTTCATGTTGATTCTGTTAAATGCAATTACTCTCATCTTCAAGGTTTATGGTTTTCAGATGCTGATCAAGGTAAGTTTGACTTGGAAATTACTGTTTTGATTGGGGCAGATTATTTATGGCAGTACCAGGGGGGCTGTGTTATTCGTGGTAGACCTGATGAGCCAGTTGCTGTACAAACATCTTTGGGATGGGTACTGTCAGGACCTATCAAGGGTAGGTTAAACGATACGCCCCATGGTGCTGCCGCAGTAAATGCTATCTGAGCTGAAACCCAAGAAGGTAATGTAGACAGTGAGATTTGCAAGTTATGGGATCTAGAAACTATTGGCATAAGGCCAAAAGATGAGGTAAGTGAGAGTTTTCATGACAACATTGTGTTTAATGGTGTAAGGTACACAGTGCGGTTACCATGGAAGGTAAGTCATGATGCGTTGCCAACTAATTACTCAAATAGTTTGGCAAGGTTGAAAGGTTTGTTGGTAAAGCTACGTAAGGACGAAGAAGTTCTTAAGGAGTGTCAGAACATCATAGATAACCAACTTGAGACAGGAGTTATAGAGAAGGTAGTTAACCTAGAAACGGAAGATAATTGCCACTATTTACCGCATAGGCCTGTTGTGCGTCATAATGCAGAAACCACAAAGGTTCGTATGGTATTTGATGCCTCATCCAAGACAGGTAAGAAGGGTATCAATCTTAACGATTGTTTACATGTGGGGCCGTCTTTAAATCCATTGCTGTATGACATCTTATTAAGGTTTCGAATGGCAGGAGTTGCGATGACTGCGGATATAGAGAAAGCATTCTTAAACATTGAGGTAGACAAAGCAGACAGAGATAACCTTAGGTTTTTGTGGGCTACAAATCCGTTTGATGAAGATCCAACAGTCGAAACGTACCGGTTCTGTAGGGTGGTCTTTGGGGTCAAAAGTTCACCTTTCTTGCTCAATGGCACGCTAAGGTATCACCTTCAGAATTATGAGAAAACTGATCCCCTCTTTGTTCAGCAGATGATTGACATTCTTTATGTAGACGACATGGTATTTTCAACCACTACGCTGGAGTGTGCGTATGGAATGTATGAAAAGGCTAGGGAGAGAATGATGAGTGGTGGTTTTAGATTGAGGAAGTGGGTAACAAATGACCAGGAATTAGCTGAAAGAATCAAATGTAGGGAAGAGAGCCGTGAACGGAGTGGTGACTCAGAAAAGCAGCCAGAAGAGAGCTATGCTAAAGCAACATTAGGCTTTACAGGAGAGCCATCGATGCATAAGGTTTTAGGCCTTGATTGGAATTTTGATAACGATACAGTCCTCTTTGATTTTAGACCTATTTTGAAGAAAGCCGAAGCCATGAAGCCAACAAAGCGAGAAGTATTAAGTCTTATGGCAGGAGTATTTGATCCTCTTGGTCTCATAAGCCCATTGCAGTTGAGCATGAAAGTTTTATTCCAACAGTCGTGCAAGGAGAATGTTGGATGGGATGATGAGCTTGAGGGACCCCTTAAGTTAAGGTGGGAAAGTTGGATTAAGAGCTTAAGCAAAGCAGGTTGCATTAGCATAGATAGGTTTGCACTTAAAGGAAGCAATGAGGGTGAGACAGGTCAGAAAGAAACTCTTCATGGATTCTGTGATGCCAGTAAAGATGCATACTGTGCAATGGTTTATGTTGTGTTTGAAACAAATGAAGGGTTGAAGGCATCATTGCTTACTAGTAAGACAAGAGTAGCTCCACTTAAGCCCATGACAATTCCAAGATTAGAACTGATGGCAGCAAGAATCTTAGCACAGCTAATGGAAACAGCAAGAGAAGCCATCAAGTCACACATTGAAATCACAGATTGTTACTATTGGTCTGACAGTATGACTGCCTTGCAATGGATTCAAAATAAGGGAGAGTGGAAACAGTTTGTGAGATCAAGAGTGAATGAGATTTTAAGTGCCACCAGAAAGGATAGATGGAGACATTGCCCAGGGGAAATCAACCCTGCAGACATTGGTTCTAGAGGAATGAAGGCTGAAGATTTGAAAGACAGCAAGCTTTGGTGGGAAGGGCCACAGTTTCTTACTGACCCTTCTGTAGAGTGGCCTGAGTTTATGCACAATGAGGAAGACTTGGATGAGAGTGTTGAATGTGAAAGGAAGGTCACAACTTTAGCTGTACAAGCAAAAGAGATTCAGAATGTTGGAAATGTGATAGACATCAATCGATACAGCAACGTATTGAAACTACTCAGAGTAACAGCATTGGTGGTAAGATTTGTTAGAAACCTGGGTGCAAAGAGGAGGGGGAGTGAAAGGATTGTTGGAAATTTAGGAAGAGAAGAGCTTTTCCATGCAGAATCTTTATGGATAAGGTCAGTCCAAGAAGGGCTGAAGCAACAAAAGAATTATCAGCAATTAGTGCGTGAATTGAGAGTTTATGAAGATGATGGAATATTGAGAGCTCGTGGAAGGTTGAATAGATCAGATCTACCTCAGGAAACAAAAAATCCTATCTTGTTGCCTAGGTATCATAAGTTCACAGAAATGATCATTTTAGACTGTCATAAATTTGTGCACCACAGTGGAGTAAGTGCAACACTAAGAGAGTTGAGAACACGATTTTGGGTTCCTAAAGGTAGGCAGTTGGTGAAGGTATTACTTCACAGATGTGTGACATGTAGGAGACAAGAAGGAAGGCCATATGATAAACCTGTGACAGCAGATTTGCCAGAGTTCAGAGTAAAACAGGCACCACCTTTCTCTAGAGTCGGGGTTGACTTTGCAGGGCCTCTCCTAGTTAAGGGTTTGGGAGGAGAAATGGTGAAAAGTTACATTGCATTGTTTACTTGTTGCATAAGTAGGGCAGTACACTTGGAACTGGTAGGTGATCTAGGAGTCCCATCATTCCTTAGATGTTTTAGGAGATTCACAGCTAGAAGAGGAACACCAGAATTAATGATATCAGACAATGCAAAAACATTCAAGACAACCGGAAAGAATTTGAAGCAACTTTACAATCACCCTGAAGTGAGAGCAGAATTGGAAGGCAAGAAAGTAGAATAGAAACTTGAATGGAAGTTCATTCTAGAGAGAGCGCCAAATTGGGGTGGATTTTATGAAAGGTTAGTAGGGCTTACCAAACGTTGCTTGAAGAAAGTGCTAGGAAATGCTAGGTTAAACCATGATGAACTTCATACAGTTCTTGTTGAAATTGAAGGAACTCTCAATGCAAGACCTTTAACATATGTCAGTAGTGAGTTAGAGGGAGAAATTCTTACACCTGCACATTTGCTATATGGCAGAAACATCAATTCTCTGCCAGATTACCCCATAGAGGAGGAAGGTTTCAAGGAAAAGGACTTAGGAGTCAGGTACAAGTATCTTACAGAAAGGTTGGTACATTTCTGGTCACGATGGAAAAGTGAGTATCTTGTTAATCTTAGAGAGCATCATCGTAGTGATAGTAAGGTCGGTAAGAACTTTGTGAGAGTTGGTGATATTGTTCTTTTAGGAGATGACATCAACAAGAAACGCAATGACTGGAAGTTAGGAGTCGTGCAAGAATGCATCAAAGGTAAAGATCATGAAGTTAGAGGAGCTAAAGTCCGAGTAGAGGGTAAGAAGAAACCTCTTGTATTATCTAGACCTGTTCATAAGCTATTCCCAATTGAAGTGAGGAATGAGAATGAGCAAGCAAAAGGTCAGAGTGATGAATTTGGCGGGCCTGCGCTGGATGCGTTGCTCGTTGCACCTAGTCGACCTGCACGCCGGGCTGCTGCATTGGATTCCCAGTGGAAGACCCAGGGTATGCTTGATTCCTAGTGAATCAGAGAGGGGGTGTGTGCGGAAACTCAGCCCAATACCACTGCGGGGCAGGCTTATGGTTCCCACAATGCTTTGCACAAAAAAAGCATGTGCGACTATCTGTTGAAGTTTGCTAGAGTAGAAGTAAGTTGGAAGTCTTTCGAAATTCAAAAAGTTACGTCAAGCAAGCCATTTATTTATCTGCCTTACATCTGCATTAAGAACCTTCTATAATAGTGCAAGGGTGGTGGAATCTTGTTGACTTAAGGCGGGATTACTCGCTTGCATGTGGTTGAAGATTTTGATTTTTCTAATTCTTAAAACCAAAGCTGGCACTCGATGAAACTGTTGTATCCTCTGATTGGCATCTATAAGCAGAATAGCCTCAGATACCCGCTTTTGCATGATAAATATGAGGTCAAGAAACTTTATGAAAGAAGGAAATCGCAACATTCCCAAGACTAACACCTGTGTTGGTCACTTAGCTTCATAGCCCTTATCAGACTTAAGTTCCACTCACTACGCTCTTTTGCAATGAAATGAAAGTTGCATGGCTTAATATCAATGTTGTTCGACGATTGCTTTGGAGTTCTTAACAGTACCCTGCAAAGATACGCCTTGGCCTTTGTCGAAAAGCACAACCGAAGTGCTTGCTATTTGCATTTAAGGAATTAAGAGTCAGCTTCCTCACGGCAAAAAGCTCTCTGTATTTTGATATGGTAATTGTTCAGTCATTAGAATCCTCACTGATTCTAAGAATTGTGAACAAAGCTTTCAAGGAAATGCAATTCGGAAATCCCTGCGATGACATAGCATGCTTCCAGTAAACTCTTCTTCACATGGGTCAAATCGGAACACGTGTCGAGATGCCTTTCCTTGTTGAAGAGTCAGATATCCCAGAGTCAAGATTCAAGGGACTCAACAATGAGATCTCATTTAATCTACGTGCAGCTTTGGCATACAACTGTTCTAGTCATGACCTTTCTGAATTAAAGGAAATTCACATCGAGTGCGGTGAAGCAGTATCTTGAGAAGAAAGAGTAGCTCTCGTAATAATAGAATTGGCTGAGAATGGCAAAGGGCCCGCCGATAGTTTCTAGAGAGGAGGGCCAAGGGCCATCTCAGCCTGACATATAAGCTAAACGAAAAAAAAGTTACGGGAAAATTTAAATATTTGATAAAAGAAAGCATTGGCTCTAGCTTTATGGCTCAGTTGAGCATCGCAGTCCCTTGCATGGTGTCCAACACAAACTGTTTAAAGTAGGGGAGACCGGGGTGAAAAGCAATTTTTTGGAGAATCAGTCATATGGTCTAAGATGTTATTAAAGCTGCATCCCTTGAAATGAATAGACTTTATTTTCCATCATAAAGAACAAATGTTTATGACGCTGTGATGACTTAAAATTAGTGATCAAGTGTTACAATTGCCCCCATAACACGGGGCAATTGAAATACATGTCTAGAGCAATTGGTCCATATGATGAAAATCACTAAAGGCAACCATTCGACGACCGTTTTATCTCTACCCGAAATTTAGCACAGAGCAGCAGATTATTCATTACCTCGAAAAGAAAAAAAATAAAATGAAACGTGGTCTATATTTCTCTGTAAATGTTCATGCATCAACTGAAAAAAATTCATCGACTGGGAAAACTAAGTTTTTGTCTACAAGTTTCAACAATGTATGGACGTATATTGTTCGACCAGACTAGAAACTGAATCAAAACCAAGCCATCGACCACAGCAATTACAGCAGCGTGTCAAAACTACCACTGACCTGGTCAGCATCGCTATTCTGACCAGGTCTAACTATGCCAGTTATGCATAGATTTCTGCTGATATGGAAACCATTATAATGTTCAAAAGCTACTATCCGTCAATCCTACGCAACAAAAGTTGAAAAAGTTAAGCCCCGGTCAAACGTGCCGAACATTTCACCGAACAATGTCAAACATTGATGTTCTGAGAAAGTTCGATTCGTCTGACCACCTTGTTCGGAGGTGAAAATCTTGTTCGAAAATGTTCGACGTTGTTTGACGGAGTTCAAAAGCTTCACCGAACTTTTCCATTGTTCTCAATGTTCGGTGGAGTGTTGTATGCGTTTGACCACCTTGCCAAACATTTCGTCGAACAATCTCATTCATTTTTACATCCACGTATGCGTACTATCGAGCTTTTGCGCGCCATTCACTGATTCTGCTAAGCACAGGTGGCGGAGAATGGTTCAGTAATACTTGCACGATTCAGTGATACATACAAATGCACTAAGATTAAATCATACATGCCAGTTAACTGTGTTAAATTTCTCTTGAATCCTCGATCAGATTTTCATTAGACAATGAGTTGTGTTATCATGTTGCAGTTTTATTGAATATGTGTGTGCAGAAGAAAAAATGCCAATCGCAGTTTTCTTGTTTGAGTCTCGAAATCCACCATTTTCTCAAAATAAAAATTTTACGAAAATGGCGCACTTTCCTTGTTGCCTCATTTTGTTTACTGTACCCTTGTGATGGCGCAATGGCGCATGTCAAAATGTTCGATTAAATATTCGGTGCATTTGACCACCCTCGATCGAACATTGAAAAGTTTTGGCATTTTTTCCAACTTCAATACGCGGTGAAATGTTCGGCACGTTTGACCGGGGCTTTAAAGGTGCATGCGGAACAGGCCATTTTACTTTCTCTGGGCTTATCGAGTAATGGCGTTTCTCTGCCATTTCCTGATTTCAGCAGGAAGCAATGCATCTGAAATTATGAGAAAGCCTCGATCGCTGAAAACAGCAGTAACCAGTTGCAAACGTCTTTTGGCCCCAGCTAGGCATTTTAATTAACTCGAAGATACAGATTATTGATCATCAGTTAGTGCCTCTATAAATTACAAACTTTGTCTCAGGTTGTTTTCATTTCAATTTGTGGATAGTTAGTAAGAACAAGTAGGAAAAAGATATGTGTGAAAAATCAATGAAATTTAGTGACAATCAACAAAGTAATCGAACTTCACGTGGGATATGACAGTTATCAAGTCAAAGAAAGGTCTGATGACCTCATAACTTTTCTCTAATTTCATCAGAATGAAAGACTATACATCAATGGAAAGGTCTAATCAAATCAAGCTGAATTCTGCCATATCATTCAGAAGCTGATAAGACATACCTGTTAAAAAAGACAGTAATCATAGTGGCAGTGACTTTTGTCATAGATTACATCACTCTATTCTATGAGGTCATCAAATTAGTATACATCCGGTTAAGATAGAGTGTGACCCATCCTTGAAGAGAAACTTCCACAGTCAATTTAGCAATAGTCACTTCAAAAGAATTCCCTGCCTAGTCATTCAATGCTACCTACAAACTCCATCCACCATGCTAAAAAAGTGAGTAAATCAAGTCCTAAGATCAAGTTCTAAGCTGCTCATTGACAGCGTATCAGCCACTATGTCATGTGACTCATTAATGTTGAGTGATCTAAATTTAAGTGCATCACATTTCTAAGGAGATATCAAATGTTTACCAAATAGCAATAGCTGTCGCTGCTCGAAATGCGCCACAACTAAATACTCAAAAACAATGGAAAGGACAGACCTCGGTTTCACTAAGGAAACACACATCCAAAAGGGTCAATGACCTGTGGATACACTGACTGCCTTCGTGAATGAAAAACATAGTGAAAGCCATGGAGATGGTGAAAGCTGAGATCGACGATGATTGACGGATGCTAAAACGTTCACATAAGACATGTTCATTTGTATTAATTACAATACAATGGAAACTGCACAGGAGGATTGTAACATTGAAATTTTTAGATAATATGAGAACTGATGATGAGGATGATGATGCTGACGATTAAAACAGGACAACGTCTCACAAATCATTGATTAAGCCCTCACGCTCAACAAGTCCTCCCACTGCATAGAGCCATTTTTAACAAATACGCCCTCTTCAACAACTAACTCCAATAAAAGGTTTGAGAATTCCACCAAGTCTTCATCCAGAAATTCATTTTGACCAATAAGCTCCCCAAGGCTTATTGGGAGACTTTAATGTATAGTGTGAGAAAAAAAGACAATGACAGGAACGCTCAAAAACAAGGGGGGGGGCGCCATCAACGAACAATGAAATCTGGTCAGTTGGAAATGATCCACACTTTGTGAACCGTTGCCAAACCCGGATGCATATCTCCGTGGGCATCTAAGCCTGTTATCAAACAACATTAATTTTCGTGGTAAATGTACTCAATGGGAAACTGAAATAACTTCGTTGCACTTCAAAACGTGGCCTTCGTGGGTAGCCTGTAATTGCAGCGAACCACGGTAACAGAATTAAGTTAGAGAGCTTCCAAGAATCTTGGCTCACTTTGACATTGCACAAAATCATTTAGGAACTTTTCTTTCAGTCAAGGAAATTGAAAGGATGCTTTGTCACTTTATGTTCACTTGTTTCTTGAGTTGTTTTTTACTTGTTAAGGTAATTGAGTACATCAATTACTCAATTCTCTTACAAGTACCCGCATATGACAGACTGTAGGCTCGATCTTTCAAAAGGTCAATACGCTTTGCTACCTGGACTAGACTAACCAGCAGAGGTAATAATTTGCAGAGTTGATTTTCTCAAGTCACTAAAAATTTTCGAAACTCAAAATTCGACAGCACTGAAAAATGTCTTGATGTCATCTTGAATGAGAATTCTGTTGATGTGTTTGAGATCTTACTACCATAACGGCTCTATATACCCCCGCCCCTCTTCCTAGTCCCCTGTCTAATGAGCCACTCCTCTTTAGGCCAAAATTTTAAATAAGCCCTCATCTCTAGTAAGCGCTCTAATCATAGCCAATTCCAGGAATTAGCAAAAATTTCCATTTATCTAGCTAAACTTGCTTGTATCTTTATTTTGAAGTGGTTCTAGATAAAAAATGTGCCAAAATTGACTACTAAAATTTCATGCTGAATCCGCAAAGTATGGAGTAAAGAACTGAAAGCTATCAGTCGCATCCATGTCATTTGATTTTGTGAATAAGCCCCCGTCTTTCCCATCTCTATTAAGCCCCCTCCCGGGGGCTCAATAGAGCTTTTACAGTAGGTATCTTATTAACCCTGTTGTGGTGGAGTTCACAAGTCCTATTTTGGTAGGAGACCAAAAAGCCCAAAACCCTACATATCTCGTGACTGATACGAGGTAGAGCAGCCGAACTTGATATGCTTCTGACTTCGGGCATGTAACTTATAAAAATATGGATAAATGAACCTAAAACTTAACATCATTTTTGCATTCATCAGCATTTTGCTTTGTGTGATCAAAGAGGTGGCAAAATTGGTCAACACCAGGAGAATATAATTAAATCCAATTTAGAGCACAGTTTCCATCAAAACATGCGAACTATGATAGGATACACCAAATACAGTGGTGACCCTAGCATCTGAAAAATCTGAAGAAATTAGGGGGGTTTGGCGTAATCTTTCAAATAACATTTCTCTGCAAAAGAAATTTGCAAATTTGTTACCTCTTTTGTGAAAATTGAGAAGGAAGAATTTGCAATTTTGACAGGGTCATTCCCTGAAAATTGGTTCCCTACCTCGTCTGTAAAACTATTTCAATGAAGCGTTTTACCCTGATAGCGGCAAACAGTCAAACGTTTCATAGCCACAATTTTTGCCCTGGCAGAAATATTTCTAAAAAGTCTGCAGGGGCGGGGGTGAGGCAACTTTATCCCTAAAATGAGATGAGGTTAGAAACCAATCCCCAATCAAAAAGTTGATCAGGTGAGGGTCATAAGGGGTGTCAGAGCCCGTAAAAACCGCCTCAAAATTGGGCTGAAACAGTCGTAACATATTTTCATGTCTTGCATATCTCATCTCGGCTCTGTGTCGCAGACGACAGCCTCCTTATTACTTTTGCGACCCAACCAAACCGAAAACTGATTCCACTGCCTCAAATGCGATGGTAATGCGATGGTGAAATTACCTTAAAATTCGTATCATATGGGACAATTGCTCAGAGCTTTAGCTTCATTTTTTCTAAAAATATGACTTCTCAACGCAGAAATCCGCAAACCGTCGAGAAAGGAACCGTAATTTTGTCATTTTACGGCCAAAAACCGTAAACCGTTCTAAAATGCTAGAAAACACAAACCGCCGGGTCCTACGACCTCTACAATCAAAAAATTTTGGCAGTAAAATATCCTAAAATCTAAGAAACTTGCTATCAACCCACTATATAAATATCCTTTAACAAAAATGCAAGGCAACGTCGGAAGTTTTCTTTGATGCAAATACGTGGATTTATGATAAGACTTTCCATGTACCATGCACTGTTGTGTTTTTGTCCAAACGCCATGTTGGGGAAAGCAATTTCAATAGAATCACATCCGGAAGCTTTTAACTGGTCAAAATAACCTTGTCTCATGGAAATGTATCTTCCGGGATCGCGGCTTATCTGGCTGAAATGTATTGAAACTTTTTCACCTTTTTTGTGGTGTAATGTGTCAATTTATACTACCAACAACACAGTGCCATGGCTCCCTAGCCATTACAGCTCAGCCGGTATGCTAAGGCTGCGGTGTTCAGGTAAGCATAGCTTTATGAAGACTCGCCACATGAAATTTCCTTGCAATTGAGTTCCATGTAAATTGCGGCAAAAACTTCTACCAGGAGATATTCAGAACGCAAAAGAAATCTTGTTAAGCTTTCATTGCGGCCGTAGAGAGACAGCGCTGAAGCTCTTATTGGACGGGAACCACTGGGAGGCAGCACAGCTAGAATCATAGGTAGTTAGGTACCGCAGTTATACCCCAAGCCTTTTATGCTTCTGCGAAGGAAAACTGCATCCTTCCGCAGAAGAGATTTCGAAAGACTGATTGGAAGAAAAGGGATGTTTCGTCGCCCATTTCAATAGTATTTTTTTTTTATTATGCTCGACCCCTTGTTCCTGATCACACCATTTACCCTGCCAATTACATTTAAACGAGAATTTTCCAATTTTTCTTAATCATAGCAATTACATCAAAATGTTAGAGAACATTTTGCTGTCCTCTTGGTAGGAAAATTGCTTGCAATAGCGTTTTATGCTGCCAGATGCTGCCAGGGATAGCATTTTGATCTTCCAAAAGGGCAATATAACACGTGCTAAAGCATGAGCAAATCATCAATGTAAGGCAGAGGTATTAGCAAAGTGTGGTCATGATTATGTTTGTTTTGAATGTTCTTACAGCAGTCTTTCTCGAGAAAATGCCTCATATAAAGTCGGGATGGCCAGGCTGCTTTCAGTCAGAAACATTTTAAAATCTGTTGGAACATTTCCACTTTTGAGTGTCATTTATCATTGTTTTTGATATCCATGCAGAAAGCTAACAGGATTTCTGTCAATAGGGATACTGCCTATTGCCATCGGAACATAGCTACTTGCATAGGTAGGAACAAAATCGAGCACATTGAACGACGCATTGTTTGATAAATATCTCCAAACTACCAACAGCCTTTTTTCCATTATCGCTGAAAATGGTCTCAAAGAGCCAAGCAACATTCTGAACCAAGTGAGCCATTCGGGAAAATAGGGGATCTCTCTTTTATTTACTACCGAAGTAGTAAAGATCTTCACAAGGCTAGCGGCCTAGGCATCTTGGTCTGCCAAAATCACCCCCCCCCCTGCATGTTTAGATTTGTTGATATAAACAAGCAGTCAAATTATCTAAACACATAGATAAATTGTTGTCAGACCCCACCATTGTTGTTTGTTTGTAGTTTAGCAGCCATAAACATGGAGAGAAAGAACAACAACTCAGCGAGGTCATGATTAAACCCCCTGCATGTCTGTCTTATGTGTGTGATCTTAATTTTAAAATCTGACGTTTTTGTAGGGATTTTTCTTTTTCAGTCTCAATTATGGAAGTTTTCTGCTACCACCTAAGAAAATCAAATTCTTTGGGTTTCCAAACTTGTTTATCCAGGGGTATACTCTTCAAAGCAACTTGATCGTTGAGCGAAATTAATTTTTAGAATTTTACACAATAACTTTTTGCTTCAAGGCAAGCATGACTGAATTCAGAAAATATTACTCGCTCGTCAGATCACTTTACAGATGTCCGCTCCTTATCTCCCTTTCGATTTTTCTCGCGAACAAGACTTACGGTGCGAAATTTAGGCCATCCGCAAGTTTGTTGAAAACAGAAAATCAAGGCGTTGTACAATTATTGATGTGCAGAATCAAATAGCTTGATTTCTACACATCATTGGTCTGCGATTAATAAACCGAGGAGAACTCGACAGTTGCAAGCGAAGCTGTCTTGGTTTTGGTTGGTTTGTTCTCTGCAGTTCCATTTTAGCTCTATAATCTGCCGTTGTTGTGGCTGTTTTGGTTTCGAGATAACGAGCGTTTGTAAAGATTCAAATGTCACCCTTGCCTCGGTTTCGAAGGATGCTTGCGCGCAAGTAGTGTCATTTTGCAGACTTGCAGAACTGGGATAATCTTTAGATTACTCACCCAGTGCTTTGGGAGACGTGATACGTGTTGATAGGTAAAGCAATATGTTGTGATAATCCACTTACCAGCTGACAACAAACAAGAAATCAAACATAGCACTGCGGCAAGAACGCGAACGAGGTTGCTTGACTCTGAAAACATCTCTTACGTGTTCGTACACAGATCTGAAAGTGACTGGATTTTCTACGGGTTTGGCTGGATTCACTTTCACTGCAAATAAAGGAAACATGGATTAGCGATTGATGTGAAAATGACATTGAAAGTACAAACAATCGATGCTGTCTAAAGATGAAAATGAAATCAGTTATGCTATTAACAACTGTGAGCACCCTAGCAGTATATTACAGAGAATCGGCAAAGTTAAGGGTTGGCCAGGGCCAAGTTGAGGATATATTCCTTGCACTTGGTAACTTTGTTTTGAATCGTGTCGTATCATTGTGTAGACAAAGAGAGAATATGGGTGTGTCAACACTGTACTTTCTTGACATCACACTCAATCTAGCTAACAAATATGCTTTCACTTTGCATTAAATAACATGTTATGAACCTGATAGGTTCATGCATGGACCGCGGAGCTACGGGGGCTGGGGGGACTTTGGCCTTCCCAATAATTTTCATGCGACATTTTCTAGCTTCTTAGCAAATCATGCTTATATAATCAAATATAGTCATTTTATCTTATAAATTTGTTAATACCCTTATTTGCGAGTGTCTGCATATCCCACAGTAATGTTTCTCATGCATAAATGTCAGGAGATAATGTCTTGAAAAATTTGTCTCGAATGAAATACGCCAATGAGCAGTTTGCCACAAAATAGGACATTTTCATCATCGTTAATGCAGCTTCAAATATTCACAGTTTCAGCGAAACTAAATTAAGATGCTTTCATGATACACGGGTGCTTTTAAAACGAATCTTAGTTGCTGACAGACTGCTGATAAACGAAGCTGCCCAAATCTGCAAATTGCCGAATGTTAACCCTGCAACGAGTGCAACGATAATAATTTTAGGCATGATGTCTAAGAAGATGGCTTCGCTCTCTAGAATGTGCAAAAAAGTACTTAATGATGTAGGAGGTCTGGATACTCATAAGAAGACGGAAGATAACGTAACTCTCTCCACTTTCCAACTATTTTATCAATAGATGCAAAAAGTTAGACAATTTTTTGGAAATTTGAAAAACTAATTTTAATTAACTAACTTAACTAACTAATTTTAAACTAATATCAACTAATTTTCAAAGATGATAATTCCATGAGACTATGATAGCTTTAACATTTACTACATACAAGACCAGAGCAGTGAATTTTTCGAGGCCATTCTCTCCTTGAGCCCTGAGCCTTAACAATGAAATAAACAACTGCAATACAGTACGTTCAATTTATGATACTGTGAGAGTGATTTAGCTTTTGGATATAATGATCATGCACGTCTTGGTTGCTGTTGTTGTCGTCCAATACGCTTTTGGCTATTACAGAATCCGTCTTGGGACTAAGCAAGCATAACGAGTTTATGAATATTAATTCCTTCGTAACTCTAAATGATCTTTGATGCTGTTTTAGCTGCAAATAGGAGCGATAAGAGTGTTACTGCCAAAGTCTCCTTCAATCGAGACTCAAATGCCTTTTGTTAGAACAAGAATCGCCTCAAAAGCAGCTCTGATCTTCATTCGCATTTCTTCTTCTGACAAATCATGATGAAACACAAACTAGAAAACCATTGTTCCAGCAGAACTTCCTACTGCAGTACCTTGGCACTATATAAATGCCTAAAAATTCGTTGCGAGTTGAAATTTTCGATTTGGATGGCAGGTCGGAACAATATATCTTATGAAGTGAAGTGTCCAAAATGGAAACCTTGTTCAGTCCATGTCATTATTATTATTATCATTATTAAACATCTATATAAAGTATGCTAGAGAAACGAATAGCTAACTTACAGCTAATTAAAGCCTACCTATTTACAATATATATTATTTACAATAAAACCCCCAAAACTATTAATAGCTATTACAGGACAAAAAGAGTTAAAAATCTATCCTGTTAGAAACCCAACTTTCGGGATGTATACTTTGCAAAACCTACAGTTGCATTTTCCATCACTCCAACTTCAAATTTGTATTTTGAAGATAGGAAGGCTGCGTGATTGTTTTATTTCTTGCGGCAAATTCTGCCACAGCTTATTTCCAAGGTAGGCAATGGACTCAACTCCAAAGGACATTGTTCGTCATGCCTTAGAGTGTAGCTAATATTTCGTTGCATGAAAATTTCGTTCATGAATGGTGAATTCAGACTGCCTTTCGTTTTATAAATTTCGGTCATGAGCAACTGTAGATTTCTTACATGGATTGGCACCAATTTAGATTGTTCCAAGAGGAAACCAAAATCATTCTCGTAATCTTTATCATATGCAATGCGCAATGCCCTTTCATGAATGTGAATTATTCTATGATTTAAAGCTCTATCATAGAACATGCAAACAAGCGGACAGTAGCTAAAATGAGACGAAACGAACGCCCTCATTAGCCGCTGTAGTTTTTCTCTGTCCATGTATCGTGATATTCGAGCAAGAGCATGGAGCTTTTTTGGCAGGCCTTTGAGCTTGGACGTGTTGCTTGAAAGAAAGTGATTGATAAAACGTTATACCGCGAAGATTTTCCTCTGCACTTTCTTGCACACAGGTCTCGCCTATTTTAATTGTTGTTTCATTACTCCATTTTGCACCAAAAATCATTAAATGGCATTTGTCTTCATTTAGCTTCACGTAGTTGTTTGAAAACCATTCAGTCATCTTTAGGGCATCATTGTCTAAATGCATAATGAGATTTTCGATGTTAGAACAACACACATAAATCTCAGGGGGGGGGGAGTACTCATGAACTCTCAATACGGGGCAGTCCATGCCAATATTTGGGGTCCAAAATCTTACGATGAATCAATTTGGGATCTGTGAATAACAACGAAGAAGAAATTTAACATTTCGGGTCCACAAATCTGGAGAGAGGCAGAATCTTGCAATTTGGTGCCAGTTATTGCAGTAACCCATTCAATAAACTTCGTTCTGCATGTGGATCCCATAAATAAATAATAATATTTGGAGTCTCCAGAACGTTAGGCTTGATATTTAGGGGTCAGTAAAGAAATATTGGCATGGACCCCGTATTGAAAATTAGGGAGCAGCCCCCCTCTGGGACATAAATAGTTGTGTCATCTGCATCACTACAGATTTCGGTCTTCTCTAGGAAAATAAAAAGGTCATTCAGATATATGTTAAACAGAAGGGATCCTAAGACTGAACCTTGTGGTACTACCTGGACGGTTTCTGTCCATGTGCTGAATGAACTATTGACCTTTACTCTCTCCCTCCTGTCGGTGAGAAGAACAATAGCACAGTAGAACGATGATTCTACCTCTTCCTGTTGTGTAAGGGCAAAGGAACCCGCGCTAAATGCAAATTTTTTCGATCCCCTGGAAGCAATATACCGAAAGCGCTTACTGTTGACTAGGCGTGATGTTAGATCCGACCCCCCTCATGCAAACCTTGATATACGAGTTTCAACAAATTATTTGGAAAAAGCAATTTACTGAAAGCGCTTACTGTTGACTAGGTGTGATGCTAGATCCAATTCCTCGAAATGGAAACCTTGATTTGGGAGTTTCAACAAATTGTTTGGAAAAAGCTGCCCGACAGCGTACACGCGATTTCCAGGCCAATGAAATTCCTTGAATCTCGCAGGGATCGCGCACGAAACAATGATGTTTGAAAATGGACAAATAGACCCTTGGCTTTGATAGGATCAAGAGGCCTTGGGTGAGGCTAAGGAACTAGATTATGGGATAGGACATCCAGCGTCCAGAAAAGATTTAAACCTCGTTGTTTATTGTCCTAGAATTTATACACCAGGTGTTGCTGCTGCTCAAATCACAAAGATGTTTCTTAGATTTCTTGGTAAAGACTACTAAACCCACCTCAAATATGAACATCAACAAGAAATCCTTCATCCGGTTCACAGCCGTGGAACCGTCACTTTTTCTAGACTCTGAGCACATCAAGAGACAATGCTACTGAAGATTTTAACGAGCGTGACTAACTGACTTTCTTACTTACTTACTGACCTCGGGCCCCTTCTTAGATTACAAAGTTGGACTTTGTAATTAAGATGGGAGCCTGTCACGATTATAGCCAAAGAAGAGGGCGTTGTCGCAAAAAAAGTCAACAAACTTCGCCTCCAGACCCCCTGACAACTGCCGACTGCTCTCTAGCCCCCTAAACCAAAAATATGCTCTATTGTAATTGGGTTCATTTAATACAATTCTCTCTATTGATTTACAACAAAGCACGAGATCGAGGCAGAATTGCGATAAACAATGGAGAGAAATGTATTGCATTAGCCAATCACAATCATGACAGATGGCCTTTAAATCTTATTGCATCCGATATCTTTGGGTCAGAGGTCTGCCTTAAGGGATGCCCCTTTATTATCTCCAAAATCATAAGTATGCCATTTCAACATCTAAAACTAGTAGTTAAATCTATTGGGAGTTACACGACAAAATCCAATACAAGCTTCAGTACTGAAGAAACCGAGAAAATATATCTTTCTATCAATCAATATCAACAGTTTGAAATTTGTTTCTATTCCCACGTTTTCAATTTGATGTCCTGAGCTTGCAAGACGCCATACAATCTATGATTTGCTGATGTCAGCAAATTTAAATAATGTATATGTCACATGAAAATAAGCGCAGAGGGCAGAGGGCACTGTGCACAGCTTAACCCAAGTTAAAAATGAAGAAATCATGATTGCTTTTGTAATTTCTTTATGTCCACTCTCCAAATATAGGCATCAGCTGGTCAAGTGACTGAAATTAAAACTGAACTTCAAATGCCAGTGAAAAGATAGGTAATGTCATGGCTATTTCAGACCTCTATCCTCTATACTCTCTGCATTGTAATCAAAAGTTTGGCTGCGGGAAAGGGGTTAAACGACATTCAGCAAATATAGCACCGGTTTTGTTCAATGACAAATGCATCCATTTGGCACATCGATTTTTCTCTCAAAAGATTAAGAAACGAAGATAGAAATTTGCTACCTTGAAATACTTGGACGGGCCGATAAAGTTCATTGTGATGTTGAATTACCACAAGGAAATTTCGCTTGCAAACAAGAGGGACCAAAAAGGCTCCAAACCTTTCACTTAACCCTATTCAACTCCATTCAACCCAGGCAAGATTTTTAGAATTTTGGTCGGGCGGAGGGGGGAAGATTGGTCCTCCCAGTTATTTCTGAAACAAGAAACGGTATGAAAATGAAACTTAGCACACTGAATTGGGAACCTGAGAAGAATCCAAAGATAGCAGTAAACTGTCACGTGATTTGTTGCTAGGCAATCAAAACATTGGCAAAATCAAGGAAAATGTACCGACGGTTGAATGCCAGATATGTACTGATTTGTTTAAAATACATGTGTCATGAACCTGACTGGTTCACACGATACAATTCTCGCTATTGTTTATTACAAAGCCCAGGATCGAGGCTGAATTTTCATTGCAATGAAAATTCGTGAAACAGAGATGAAAGGTCACAAGACAATGGAATTCCACTCCACACTTCTTTGTTGTGTTAACCAATTGCTAACGTGACATACGTCCTTTAAGATATGCAGCTAATTATGCTGCCAATGAAATGGCTGCGAGCTGATCAGTTTCAATCAACAGACATTGAATGCAATCAAAACAGTAGTTACAGCTTTCTATGTTATTTTTTGACTTCTATTCAATGGAATTAGACACCCCAATTCATTATCACATCATTTCATGCATTCTTAGGAACAATTCGCTAATTTATTATAAATACGACGTCATAAAGTTCTGTGACGTATTAAGGTAAAGGTATTACAATTTGCTGATGAAAGCAAATACTAGAAAAACTAAATGAGAAATGAAAGCTCTCTTCAAGATGGTGCCAATGCTGTAAATAACTTTACATTTAGTGGTACTGAAGAGAAAAAACAGGGGTTTAAAATTTTCCTGCTGGCTGCTCACTAGGAAGGGGCATGTAGAGGTCACGTGACACAACTATGGACAAGGAAATGTTGATAATTCTGTGGCCTATCAAATTTCATTCAAAGTCAAGAAGCTTCAAAGTCACATTTTCCATGGCTGAAATTCTATTTGAAGAAGTATAGGTGCTGGGTCATAATGTCCCCTGGCCTACATAGGATTGAAGGCTTTGAACAAGGTTGAAAGCTTGTATTTGCAAGGAGCAGAAAAGTTTAAAAACATCATACGCATTTCTACCGGGTGAGTCAGAAAAAACGTGGGGCGTTTGGCGGACTGTGACATCGCATCTAGTCACCCGATTGTCGTGAACTAAAGTTTTGCATGTAGCCAAGAGTCCAACTTAGATCATAAACCTTTCCCCACCTAAATCGGTCATTTCACGCAGTTTAAAAAGAGTTTCTTCGTAAGACCTTGTATGGGAGTCTTGCAAACTGGTGAAATCTTTTGCCAAGCCCCTTCTGCATTTTATTTTGGGAAGAGTTACAGGAACATGTGGTATCATCAGGGGAGAATCAAATTGTTAGGGGATAGTATTTTCTCCCCTGGGATGTCTTCAGCATAACTTGTCCTGCGTGGAGAATATGTGTGAAAGACATGAATAATGCGTACCTCCTGCTCTTGCGAGTAGGTCTCTTTCAAGCAGATCAGCGCTGTGTAAATTAAATCGCAATGGGACTCTTTGCCGATAACGCATTTCCTAACGCCTGGTCCAAAATAGGTCTTTTGAGTCGCTCCAGTCGTGCAGAAAGACCCAAAAGACAAAGGATTCAGACTCCGAGTCTCTGTCTTTTTGTTCTTTCTACACGATCTTAGCGACCTAAACGAGCTAGTGTGAACCAGGCTTAACTTTGTCAGTATCCCCAGATGATTCCTCATGTACCTGCAACTGTGGCAAGGCTAAAATGCTGAAGAGGCTTGGTCAAAGATTCCACCAGGTTGCAAGAATCCCAGACAAGGTCTTACGAAGGAAATCTTTTTCAACAAATGCATTAAGAGACCGATTTCAACGGGGAAAGGTTTATGATCTAAGTTAGACTATTCGCTGCTTGGAAAAATTTATTCACGATGATCGAAAGACTCAGTGCGACGCCACAGTCCTACAAACGCCCCACGTTTTTTCTGACTCACCCGGTATGTGCAAGTCATCTCCTCTTGTAAATAGTAAATATACAACGCCTGTTTACCATTTTGGCTTATTCTGGTAATTTGTATATGCAATAGGCAGTTTTCACTCGTTTTTGTCTTCCTTTCGTTGAAAAAGGGGCAAGTTTTTTTTTACACTTTTTTTTATAAGAAACTTGGATCAGGTCATCGTACTAAAAGTTTCTTAATTTAACATGAAATTTTGTCCATTTTAGTACTAGCTAAAAATTTCTTAATTGGCTTCTTATTTTTTGCATGCATGAATTATCAATGTGGTCGCTAACACTGCTGCAGAAATGTTTCTTGCCATTGAAAACATCATACAGGAATAAACAGTGTTCTGTCATGATGAAAACACAACTGATTAGTTGCTATTGCGAAACGGAATAAACGTTTAACCATCTATTTGCTATAAAATCCATGCCTTTAACTTTGAAAAGTTTCTTAATACATCTCGGACATAAGAGTTTCTTAAAATTTATAAAAAATGTGCAGTTGCCACAATGTGTCTCGCGAATTTTTCGATGTCTAAAGAAACGGCAATGTAATGAACAGATTTTTGCATGTTCTATCCCCTATCCTGAGAGCCCAGATTAAATTCTTACCGAAACGCTGAGAATTTTTTTTATCCTTTTACATTATTTTTAGCGACTTGTGCCTATTTTGAATCAAGGCCAATATTCTTATAATACCTGAAAATGAATGTAGCTTTGGCTCCAAATGATAAATTTGTCCAAGCAAGCTACGAATCATAGAGAGAGGTAAACAATCTATACAAATTGTCATTGTCACTCAGTGGCCATTTAATCATTGTGGGGGTACACGCATTTCTCCTATAAGAAACTATAAATTTGGGCCAGAACTGAAAGTTTCTTAAAACGGCCAGATATTCAGAAGTCGGAGTTTCTTACGAGTTTCTTAAATGTTTCATAGCAGTCTTCGCGTTCATTTCCTGCTCCCTCGTGAACATTTCAAAACAATGTGTTGTCTGAAGTTTTCCCAATCCTTAGATACTACTCAAGTACTTTCTGGGTAATATTTTACCGGAAAAAAGCGAAAGTAAAGTAAGTCATGTTAAGGAATTTTTATTGAATTAACCAGTTTTTTAAGTTATATTTTCCCAGTACTTGAGTTCCTTAATCTTTTTGGCGATCAGAGAGTTGAGTTTCTTCTACGCAGGATCTTATAAAGAAAAACATGCACTCCAAAGTTCGCTTCGAACGGCTGATTTCATATCATGTGGTTAGACAAAGATGATTTCATTGGAAGAATACGGTGGCCCACAAGTGCAAACCAAAACTTTCTTTTCAAAACCAAACTTTCTTTTCAAAACCAAAACTTTCTTTTCAAAACCAAAACTTTCTTTTCAAAACCAAAACTTTCTTTTCAAAACCAAAACTTTCTTTTCAAAACCAAAACTTTCTTTTCAAAACCAAAACTTTCTTTTCAAAACAAAAACTTTCTTTTCAAAACCAAAACTTTCTTTTCCAAACCAAAACTTTCTTTTCAAAACCAAAACTTTCTTTTCAAAACCAAAACTTTCTTTTCAAAACCAAAACTTTCTTTTCAAAACCAAAACTTTCTTTTCAAAACCAAAACTTTCTTTTCCAAACCAAAACTTTCTTTTCAAAACAAAAACTTTCTTTTCAAAACCAAAACTTTCTTTTCAAAACCAAAACTTTCTTTTCCAAACCAAAACTTTCTTTTCAAAACCAAAACTTTCTTTTCAAAACCAAAACTTTCTTTTCAAAACCAAAACTTTCTTTTCAAAACCAAAACTTTCTTTTCAAAACCAAAACTTTCTTTTCCAAACCAAAACTTTCTTTTCAAAACCAAAACTTTCCTTTCAAAACCAAAACTTTCTTTTCAAAACAAAAACTTTCTTTTCAAAACCAAAACTTTCTTTTCAAAACCAAAACTTTCTTTTCAAAACCAAAACTTTCTTTTCCAAACCAAAACTTTCTTTTCAAAACCAAAACTTTCTTTTCAAAACCAAAACTTTCTTTTCAAAACCAAAACTTTCTTTTCAAAACCAAAACTTTCTTTTCAAAACCAAATCTTTCTTTTCAAAACCAAAACTTTCTTTTCAAAACCAAAACTTTCTTTTCAAAACCAAAACTTTCTTTTCAAAACCAAAACTTTCTTTTCAAAACCAAAACTTTCTTTTCAAAACCAAAACTTTCTTTTCAAAACCAAAACTTTCTTTTCAAAACAAAAACTTTCTTTTCAAAACCAAAACTTTCTTTTCAAAACCAAAACTTTCTTTTCAAAACCAAAACTTTCTTTTCCAAACCAAAACTTTCTTTTCAAAACCAAAACTTTCTTTTCAAAACCAAAACTTTCTTTTCAAAACCAAAACTTTCTTTTCAAAACCAAAACTTTCTTTTCAAAACCAAAACTTTCTTTTCAAAACCAAAACTTTCTTTTCAAAACCAAAACTTTCTTTTCAAAACCAAATCTTTCTTTTCAAAACCAAAACTTTCTTTTCAAAACAAAAACTTTCTTTTCAAAACCAAAACTTTCTTTTCAAAACCAAAACTTTCTTTTCAAAACAAAAACTTTCTTTTCAAAACCAAAACTTTCTTTTCAAAACCAAAACTTTCTTTTCAAAACCAAAACTTTCTTTTCAAAACCAAAACTTTCTTTTCAAAACCAAAACTTTCTTTTCAAAACCAAAACTTTCTTTTCAAAACCAAAACTTTCTTTTCAAAACCAAAACTTTCTTTTCAAAACAAAAACTTTCTTTTCAAAACGAAAACTTTCTTTTCCAAACAAAAACTTTCTTTTCAAAACCAAAACATTCCTTTTGAAACCAAATCTTTCTTGCTGAGAAGTAAACCGAACCTTTTCTTCAAAAACCTAATTTTTTTTACAGAACCAAATCTTTATGCTCAGAAACCAAATCTTTCTTTTCCGCAATTCCGCAATGCGATGGCGTACGCCATGTGAGCATTTTCATTCTCGTCTCGTGCATTTGAAGATGGCTGCCGCCTCTCAGCTGCAAGGATTTGCAGCTTTTGTGGCAAAAGTTTTCAGCAGCCTACTCCTAAATACTGCTTCCTGTACGGCAATAGTTTCTAAAAATGGAATTCATTTGTTCTCAAAAAGAAAGATTTGGTTTATGAAAAGAAAGATTTGGTTTCAAAAAGAAAGATTTGGTTTTTGAAAAATAAAATTGGGTTGCTTCTCATTAAAAAATTTTTGGTTTCAAAAAGAAAGTTTTGGTTTGAAAAGAAAGATATGGTTTCAAAAAGAAAGATTTGGTTTTTGAAAAAAAGATTTGGGTTGCTTCTCATTAAAAAATTTTTGGCTTCAAAAAGAAAGTTTTGGTTTTGAAAAGAAAGATTTGGTTTCAAAAAGAAAGTTTTGGTTTTGAAAAGAAAGATTTGGTTTCAAAAAGAAAGTTTTGGTTTTAAAAAGAAAGATTTGGTTTCAAAAAGAAAGATTTGGTTTTAAAAAGAAAGATTTGGTTTCAAAAAGAAAGCTTTGGTTTGCACTTGTGGGCCACCGTAGAAGAATGGTACGAAGTTGAATGAGTTGATTTAGGCGTGCTGCAGCAAAATATCACCTTTGGCACATTTGACAAAAATCATTTGGTTTTCAACAAATTTCCATAAAAATCCGCAAAATCCTGTTATTCTCAAAACAATGCGTTCGCTTTTTCGAACGAATTAATTGCCCTTCGAAATATTTACTGTTTGTGCTTCAATCATGGTTTGGAGTGCTATCCATGGATGATAAGATTTTCTCTACAAAGCGATCCAAAATAGTCTACATACAGTCACACACAAATATGAATGGTGGTAGCATGGTGCAGTGGGGGAAATTCAGCTTCTTGAGTGGGGGGGGGAGCAAGGGCCTTCAATTTTCCGAGTCGGGAGAAATGCTTTTGTTTGACGTACTTGCTCGAAGACACGACGTAAATAAGGTCCTTAACCCTATCAGGCCTAGGGTATTGGATGCTCTAGGAAGCCTATCAGCCCCCTAATTTATTTCTGTTCTGGACAACCTAGAGCCTTGAAACATTGCATGTGTATAGAACATCATATGGTGAACCCAAAAATGAAATCTATTTTTAGATATGTCACGTGACCTTTCCATGACGTCACATTGTTCAATTTTTAAAGTCAATAGGGTTCAGTACTAAATATTTTCAATCGTTGATTGTGAGAAAACAAAAAGCATTAAGGACATCAGTTTAATTTCATTGTATTCTATGTCTAAATAGTATTCGCTCTGTGAAGAAAAATTGATAAAAAGCGATGACGTCATCACACAGGAATGCAAAGAATGTGCACATGCGTAGTGCCAAAATCCGCAAAACCATATGCTCAAATTAAAAAATAGTTAATTTGTTGGATAGAGCATCAAAAGTGGTATGCATTCCTTTCTTTTCATCATTTCATCACATTAGCTGTAGATTTTATTAGGAATTATTCAAAATTTTACACATACATCTCTCGAAAAATGATCGCGTTTACCCCCTGGAATAAAAGTTATTTTCAAAAAATTAATTTTTGATCGTGACAAGGATAAAAGCTAAAAGTCAGAAAGTTTCGGCTTTGTAAGTGCACTTGGTAAAAATCTGCAGACAAGAAACCGCTAGGGGGGCTGATTCAGCCCCCTAGGCTTGATAGGGTTAAATGTGCTAAGAGAATAGGTATATCTGATTTCACACCTAGATATTTCAAAAATATACTGTCACTTTTCATCGAAAAAGTTTCTAAAAAGTGATTTTTAGTGATTTTTCTAAAAAGTGAATTTTATATGCTTAGGTGAATGGGCTCTTGAATTATTGATTTCACAACTATATATATTCAGCAAATGTTGATGAAAAATGACAAAAACATATCATATGGGTCATATGGGTCATATGGGTAGGCTGAATAGCTCCTAGGAATCTGGGGGCGAAGCCCCCAGGAAAATTTTTGAGAGGATGCCCTCTACTTTTGCCTAGAACGCTTCTCACGACCCAATGTTTACTGGTATTGAATTTGGCTTTGACAATTTTTGTGACAATTTTTTGCAGAGTAGCAGCCCCATGAACTCGTTTGTGCATGAGCAAACATACCAGAGCCTCAAGAAATACATAGACATATGGATAGAGCCTAAGAAAGATAAATAAAAGAAGAAGGAAAAGTGGTAGTTCTATGGCCAAAAACCATAACTCTACATAGTTTTTGATATACTTTAATAATATCAGGCGTCCGCAATAACATTAGACCTCCTCAGAAACATTGTCCGTAGTATTCCCTTCAGAGAACAATTCAACTGAATAACCAAAGAGGAGACTCATTAGACTTTTTTCTGCCTATTCAATTCAGTAATGCCAAAGCACAGGACATACAGAGATGTAAGAACTGGGGGAAGTGTCCTTTTTGCTTCAATGTTCCTTTAGCTTAATGACAAAATTCAGGCCCTGGACTGTCGTGACTCATTTTCTTTCTTCTTTTATCTTTTTTTGAGACTCTGGTACCCAGGGTAGAGCAAAAACAATTTACGTTCGCTAAGAAGACCCCTTGGATCCCTTATCTGCCAGTCACAAAGTTGAATATTTGACGAGTATTAGTAGCTACTTCTCAAACAAATTTTGCGTAAAGGGCCTCTACTTTGTCTTGGAACCAATCTCGCCATACAACTATTGCCTGCCCTAAACATAGACATGGAAACGTCGACAATTCTCGGATCGTTCGTCTTGCACTGTAGTTAGCATCCCAAGGAAAATTTTGAAAACTGTAGTCATTACATTGGCTTAGAACGCCGCTCCTAATCATGCTCCAACACCTCTCGGAAATATCGATGCTGTACCCAAACTATACCGAAACACTTGCTTCTCATTTTTTAAAGGAATGTTAGTGCATAAAAACTTTAAAATATGCTGCAGATAGAGCGTGAGCATTTTGTTTGCTCATTCAAAATAGAAATTCTGTCCTCCTGAAATGTGGCTCGCTTCTTCATTGCAGTTTCTATCCTACCTCCAAAATTTCCGATTTCTACGGAAAATTTCCGAGTCTTGTCGAATTGGGGGGGGGGCAATTGCCCCCCCCCAACCCCCCATAATTTCCGCCACTGGCATGGTGTTGCAGATCGAAAAAGCCATTCATGCACTTCCAATTTTTTGCAAGTAGGACCAAAGGGAGCAGCCTCACTTTCCCGCTTTCTCGCGTAAATGAAACTGGCGTTGAACTTGCATAAATACCCCTGATCTCAAATAAATACTGACGGAAATGGTCATAAATTTGCGTTTCTGATAGGTATCTTCACTGTCTGTAGTAAACAAAGTCTTGTGACATAACATGCAGACGCGGAAAAGAGAACAATTACACGTAGGAAATTAACAAGGCAAACTTGCGCCACGTAAATGATTTGGCGCCTCAGGTATCACCTGCTGATTACATGAAATGATAGCTGGAAACATTTCCTTGGTCTCAGCAGACTGCATTTCAAAAGATTTTATCTTTTGGCTTGGCAGCAGTCAATGTCCGATTGGTGGATCGCAAATCAGTCAACGAGATCTGTGTTTAGCTCAAATCATTTGACAAAAGGTTGCCAAAACTTCCTAGCCTAGGATCAGCCTGCCAAATTGAGAAGACTACACAAGTATTTTTTTTATGTAAGAAACTAAGAATTTGGGCCAATACTGAAAATTCCTTTAAAATATCAGAATCTTAGTACTCAGAGTTTCTTACTAGAATTTTCTGGGGGATCACTTCAAAACAAGTTTTTTTTAAACATAGTACGTTCCGAGTAATATGATCTACAAGAAACAATAAAAATAAAGTAAAAATATGTACAGGATTTCCTTTATCAAACTGATTGGCTTCTTGAATAATATTTCCCCAATACTAGAGTTTCTTAATTTTTTGACGATATGAGAGTCGAGTTTCTTTCAAGCAGTTTCTTTAAGTGTAGTGATAATGAGTAACGCGAGCATGTGAAAATAAGGTGTGTATCTCATGGACGAAATGGAATATACATGTTCCTATTAAACTTGAATTGAAAATCAAGTAAGGGCCTAACATGCATTAACAGAAAACTTCAAAGCATGAAAAGGAACGAAGCTTGAAACTCCAGTACACGTTTTTTTATAAGAAACTGGTTTATAAGAAACTAAGATGGCCCAAATTCTAAGAAACCTGGTACTATGTCTGAGAAGTACCAAGAAACTTTTCAAAATTAAAATGATGGATATTATAGTAAATAGATCGTTGAACCTTTATTCTTGAGCAATATTATCTACCCATTTGTGCTTTCGACATAAAAGAACACTGTTTATTTCTTACTCATGTTTTAAATGTCAAGAAACATATCTGGCGCAGTGTTAGCGACCACATTGATAATTCTGCATTCAAAAAATAAGAAACCAAAGGAAACTTTTAGTACTATGGCCTGATCCAAGTTTCTTATAAGAAAACGTGAAGCTACGAATGATTTTTTACCATCTCACAAAGAGGAGGAATTCATCACCAAGATCCCAAAAATTAATTGCCGATTCATGCATTGAACAGCAACGGATCCGGCCCACGACACACCCCTTCGCTGAATGAGGCATCATCACCACGTGGTCTGATTTACAGAAAATGCTCACATAAAGCGGAAACACCAATGTTTTTTATGACGTTCCTTGTTTGAACCAACAGACATGGCTCACAGACAAATGCAACGTGTGAATAACATCACACATCGACCATGGCGGGATATTGTATAGTAGGAAGTAAACTGAACAGACAAAATAAAAATCCAATAGGTGCAGAAGCCAATTCTCGACAGCCACACAATGGTCACCCAAATATTTAGAATTCTCATATTGCGCAACGACCAACGAAACGGAAGCTAAATTAGTGATAAATCAAGCCACCAGAAGACAAGGATTCAAACTGCGAAAAAAGTTTGTATAAAAACATAAATACAAAGCCGCAGCTACCTAAAATGAATTTGATTCCTCCTGCTGAGAATGAATATCTGTTTCTGAGCAATATCGAGAAAGGCTTGAGTCCTCTTGTGGTTGGTAACATCAGAGCACCTGTCTATGACGTTCTAACGGAATAACCCAACCAGAAATGGGAATGTGGGGTGTGCGTGTTGGTCAAGTCATCAAGTAAACTTGATACGATCACATTTTCGACTGCGAACGGAATCTTTTCGCTTTAAGTCCGTCTTCTAAAAAGTAAGATGTTAAGTGGAGAGAGAAGGGACGTAGAAAACCAATTTCCGGGAAAAAACACACTAAGAAGACATCCTTCCTTGTAGCATCTAACAACCCGCTGAAAAAATATTCCAGAGGCCCGCACTCTCCTTCACCAGCTAGGTAAAAGGATACTGAATGGGTTGTTCTCTCCTTTCAAACAAACACAAATTCGGTAATGCGAGCAACATAGCAAAGTAAAATTGTGGCGCGCGTTGGTGAATCAAAAATGAAAATAATAATTGGGCCTTTTGATAAAAGCTGCAACTTGCTTGCCTTGCCAAAAACCGAGTAATTGTCTCTCAATGAAAATAGGTATCGTTTGTCATATCACGTTTCAAGGGACGTGAGTTTGTCACTGTCCTCCAATACAGTAAACGTAACATGTAAATATTGGCCTTAGCAGACATTATGATTGGAAATGCATCCTTTGAGAGATACTCCTCAGTTCCTAATATTGTCATGGTTAAAAGATTAAACATATCCTAACGAATGTGATCAAATTGATTATCTCTGGATTGTCTGATCACTCAGAGCAACGAGTGAATCTGGAAACTAAATACAACCTTGGTAACGAGTCAAACGGAAGGCCCCTCATAAAAAACCAGCGAATACTATCTACACAAGCTTGAAATTGATAGGAAATATACTCACATGTATGGCAAGTAAACGAGTCAACCACCACGTAGTAGTACTGTACCGCAAGTGAGCTTGGCTGAGTGATCTACTACAGGCCCATGCCGACACTATCTCATGAATGAGTTGTACTTGAATAGCGGCAGACAATAAGGGATTGCCACGATCAACACAAGGAGGCGGAGAACCTCATAATCTCGATTGTGATCAATCATTTCTCTGTGGAAAGCGTTCGGCTTCATAGCCACTAAGTGTAGCCGGCAATACTACTACCCATTGGACGCATAACGATCTTGCAAGCTGCGGACACAAGAGACAGGGCTGGCAAGAAGTCTTTGTGGTGTCTTGGTGTAGTGTTCAATAAACAACTGTGTACTGAGGGCCCTCTCTGCCGTTCCCAGATCAGTGGCTGTTCCCTTCCCCCCTCCTCCCTAGCGATCAAATTCTGTGCGTAGGTTACCCATTCGTGGTGACTCAAAGCCGTCAATGGCATTTGTTGAGGATACAGAGGACTACCCCTTTCGTCTGAGTCTTTTCTTATGTCGTAAAGTTCCAAGCAGATCTTTTTGTCGTAAGACGCAATATCTAAAATATAGGGTCTAAACTTCCGCGTTTCTACAAACTATTGCTATTCGATCGAACTCAAACCATCACCAAAATAAAACAGAAAAAAATTAAGAAAAATACCACTGCTCTATGTCAGGCGTTTCAATTTCTATTCTTTTACTAATCATGATGAAGATAGTAATAAACAGTAACAATAATGTCTGTGTGAGTAGCTAAATTATTTGCAAAATCAAAGTTTTTATAGGGTATCCCTAAGATTGTAAGATGCGTGGAGGTATTTTAATGAATTATCTATGTTGTCCCATCGGTATGGCATATAATCTTTTATCATAAATTGTAAATATATTCACTAAATAGTACGAAAATAGTATGAATAAATAGTATGAATAAATATATATTTTTTCATCTGTCGAGGAAGATAAGGCTCACATCCTTACTGATTCTTAGAAAACGCGAAAATTATCCAACCTCACGAAATCAGCCAATGACATCGCCGGTTCCAACCCCATGAGACAAAATCAGTCGTTTGTGATGAAGTTTCTAGTACCTTCACAAAAACTGAAATGGATGCAAAAATATTGAAGTTATTTGAAATATTTTTTGATAAATCGGTTGCAGAGATATCCGTCCAGAGTTGTTTACATGTTTAGCCAAATATCTTATTTGGGGCTGGAGCTACGAGCGTTTACCGGGCAAAGAACTGATCTTTCTTCGAAAAATTCATATAAATTACTAGAATAGAGAAATGTCGTTAAACATTTCACAGAATAGGTACATCATCCTGGAATATAACCCAGATGCATTTGCTTGCCTAAGATCTCAAAATATTTGACAAATTTCCATGATTTCCAACAGGCAACATAAATGGGCCAACGCTCATCCTGGGTAGAAAGCAACTCTTGGGCTTAGGGTCGGCCAATGGTACAACCCAGAGCAAGATAATTCACTCACCGTTGACTTCAGCACCCATTTGAGCTCATTTATCCATGAAATTGGGGCTAAATTCGACAGAAAGCAAACAGTTTTGTTCAGATTTGAAGAAGCTTCCACGTAACAACTCTCCACTGTTGACAAACACACGAGACAGTCTGGTGTCATGGCTGACGAGTAGTGTTATGTCATGGCCCTCCTGAGAAGCTTAAAGATGTCAAAATGTTCTTGCATTACAAAGCACTTTGTCAAATAGCTCTCCATTTTACATTTATCGTATATTTTCAAAACAATAGTACTTCATGTTTTAAAAAAGGTAAAAATACATTGTAAACATTCAGGAGAGCAGAGCAATGACATAATACTACTCTTGAGTCGCAACACTAGACTGCCTCGTGTGTTTGTCAACAGTGGAGAATTGTTGCCTTTGTCGACATGATATGGAACGTGGAAGCTTCTTCAAAGTTGCACAAAACTGTTTGTTCTCTGTCGAAGTTAGCCCAAATGTAATGGATGATTGAGTTCAAATAGGTACTGGAGTCAAAAGTGAGTGAATTATCTAGCTCAGGGTTGTATAATTGGCCGATTCTAGGCCCAATAATTGGGTTATACCCAGGATGAGCGTAGGCCCATTTGCCTTGCCTGTTGGAAATCACAGAAATTTGTCAAATATTTTGAGATCTTAAGAAAACAAATGCATCTTGGTTATTGCCCAGGTTCATATACATGTTCTATCAACTTTTCAACGATATATTTCTATTCTAGCATGAATTTTCGAAGAAAGGTCAATTTTTCTTTGCCGGTAAACGCTCGTAGCTCCAGCCCCAAATAAAATATTTGCCTAAACATGTAAACAACTCTAGACGGATATCTCTGCAACCGATTTATCAAAAAAAAAGTTTTCAAATAACTGCAATATTTTAGCATCCATTTCAGTTTTTGTAAGGGGACCAGAAAATTTACCACCAAGGACTGATTTTGTCTCATGGGGTTAGAGGCGGCGATGTCATTGGCTGATTTTCGTAAGGTTGGATGATTTCTGCGTCTTCTGAGTACCAGTAAGGATTTGAGCCGTATCTTCTGTCGGAGCATTTTTATAGTTTGGGCAAATATCGATGAGTTTGCTACTATAGCTTTTTTCGTTCTGCGGTAAAGGTTTCGCATTTTATAGTGAGATGTATCTCATCTTCAATTTTGTTTACATTTTAGGTATATTCGAGTATTCTTTTCGGCTTTTGGTTTTGAATGTCTTCCTTTCTCGATTGATAAACAATGGTTGCTGAGTCGTATTTTTGTGATTGTGTTTCGAAACGTTCCCCTTTGTATTTTTATCAAGTCCTTTTCAAGTGAGATGATTTGTTTGTGCGTTTTATATAAAGTTGCTTTCGAGCATTCGTCAATTTTTTGACTTCCAATGTTTTAAATAGTATGAAGTTATGATCTCTTTTATTGAATGTTCAGACATCTTGAACAAAGGACAATTCATCAAATGGTTTTTTCTGAGTAATGTTGCGATGTTTCTAATTCCTCAATGTGTGATGAAAGTGATTTCCTTTTCAGTATTTTCATTTCGTATGATGCTTGACTTGCAAGCCACGTTTCGGTGTCTTCCTTCTCAATATGCTTGATTCTTGGTTCAGTTTGGGCTGGCAAAGGGTATGGTCCAAGTTCGTCACGTACCATGGGTCGCAGGAAACGAAGTAGTTGTTAAGATGTACACCCAAACATACCTGTGTCTTTATCGTGTTTCTTCTGCCTTTCTTGGCTTTCCTTTGCTTCCCTGCCTCAGCTCAATCCATTGATTTCAAGTCTGCTAATTCAGTTTCTCTGCAAAAGCGAGGCTGCCCTCGTTTGCAACGCCATTACAGACTTGAATCAATGGATTGAGCTGAGGCAGGGAAGAAAAGGAAAGCCAAGAAAGGCAGAAGAAACCACGATGAAGACACAGGTATGTTTGCGTGTACATTTTTAACAATTACTTGGTTTCCTGCGACCCATGCTACAATATGGTATCAAGCAAACCTCTTTGACTCTTCTGGTTTGTGATTTAGAAATTTGATCACGTCACATCATGAAATTAGCTGAAATACAAAATAGGCTGTGATTTCGACAAATATTCAAGATTGCAGAAAAGTCTAACGGTAGAATCACAGAAAAATGGCTAAAGTTTCTTTCAAATCATTCAGTTTAAATAAATAGGTCCTTGAAATTTACACCCGCCTTTTTTGTAGATTTAAAGATTTGGAACCTATGCTACAAGCGCCAGTAATCTCTTCAAAAACGTCGCATCGAAACGCTTTGTGCTACAGATAATGAATTTTGATACGATTCATTCAGCCGTGAATCGATATGGCATGCCTGATTTGCTCATTTCATTCATTCATTCATTCATTCATTCATTCATTCATTCATTCATTCATTCATTCATTCATTCATTCATTCATTCAGAAACGGATGAAACATTTTTGGCTGTTTGGTCCACCAATGAATAGATCTTACCCAAAACGACGAAGCAACAAAAAATTTTCGCAAGAAATGTGTCAAATCAATTGATAAGTCAATACAATCAAACTAAAGGAACAAAGTGGCATACTTTCGGCGCAGCAAAAATATTGTTTTGTTGTTTTGTGAAACATCTATTCACTGGTGAACCAAACAGTCAAAAAATGTTCTTTTCTTTTCGTTTCCATTTGAAAGAATAAAGCAAAATCGAGCATGCCATATCTATTTACGAGTATATGAACTGTAGCGAATCGCATTATCTCACTGTGGTCCAGCTCATTAGAAATCATGGAATTAATACCATCAAATGAAAATTCGAGTATAAGCTATTTAAGTATTTCATCATGAGAAAGAGAGACGATACTATTGAACAAACAAAAACTTTTAAATCGGAGGTGTGAGTCCACCAGTCCAAAAGGCGATAAATGTTTACACTGATCACCAGAGAGATAAAAGTTTTAATCACAAGTAGCTAAAAAAAATCAGAATCTAATTAACAGTAGTTCAGATAAACATTTGTCGTACTGGGAACTGTCCTCTCATGCCAAGAGACCACCATTGCTGGAAAACCAACGGTAAACCTTGCTAAACCCGAAAAAGGGCTAGAATCTTACAAGTGCCGTGAAAATTCTTCTGCACGAATATGTTCCCAACACATCAAGTTCAATTTCACTACTTACAAAATACTATACCCTACTGCTAATACAATACCATTTGGAGCGATAAACTACGACTACCTCATGGCAACATAAAACAGAAAACACGAACATAGCACTACGCGTAACGACATGAAAGACAAAGAGAGCACACATACTAATCATAACTGCTAACAAAACGAAAATAAACCATTTACATTAAAAAGGGACGTTGGTGGTTGAATTGCAAAGTTATCAATTCCTAATCAAACCGACCAGTTTTATGGATAAAGCATAGAGTTAACAGTAGTATCTCTCTATGAAGGCCATCAGTAAAATCTTTATCACAATACAATAAGATCTGCATTAGAAACTCGTTTGATAGATTGGTATGTCCAAGTGGTCGTAACAAGGCAGAAACTCCAGCAAGCAGATCTCTACGTGGTGCTTCAAAAGAAGGGCAGAGCAACAAGAAGTGTTCCGTATCCTCGATGCCATCGTTGGTGGGGCACATTGGATTAATAGTATATCTGAAATTGTGTTTGAATTTATGAAAATTCAACTTACTGAGACCAACCCAAAGTTGGGTAAGATACGCTAGTCCTGTTGGATCATGTATTCGAAAGACAGATTTCGGGAGGGGGGTAAATTTTAGATAGCAGCTTGTTTTAAAAGCAGCAATAGAAGGCGAAAGTCCAATTTCTGGATCAAGCTTATTCCATTCAGATAGGCAGTGAGGATAGGAGCTGGATTGAAATTTCTCTGTTCTAGTCCTTATTCGCCCAATGGCATCCTGTTTGCGAAGAGAGCATCGAGACTGCCGTTGTGGTGGTATAGGAACTGTGGTATATTGAGGAGTCAGATTATTTATGAACTTGTAAAATAATATAAGGCGTCTGCTCCACCTACGAGAGGATAGCGATTCCCAGCCAAGCTCTGCATACAGCTTCTCTCTCGACGTACCCTTCCATGCTCCAGATACAGCCAGAGCAGCAGCATACTGAACAGACTCCAACTTCTCCATGAGACTTGGCAAAGTTACATTGCCACTAAATTCACATAGCTACTTTAGCAGGAATGTGGTAAATAACGTCACCATAGTCCAGGTGAGGTCGAACGTAGAGTTTATATAATTCGTTCAGTGTGTGTCTGGGGAGATATTTTGAGAGATATCTCAGCAGACCGATACCCCTGCGTGATTTTGTGATTGCTGTTTTGATATGAGCAGAAAATGACAACTTAGAATCAAGAACAAGTCCTAAGTGCTTGTGCTCCTCTACTTTCTTTACAGGTATGTTGTTAAAAAATATCCCTGGATGGTCAATTTTATTTCTTTTCCTCGAAAATATTATTTCAACAGCTTGCTTTTGTAGATCAGGATTAAACGACATCCTCCAGTCGTGAGCCCACTGCCTTATCAATTCCAGGTCATGGTTCATATCTTCGGCAGCTGTATTGGAGTTTTTTTACGACCGTAAATAACGACGTATCATCAGCGAAGAGTTTCACATTACACTTCAAGTTTTCAGTTAGATCATTTATGTACACAAGAAAAAACAAGGGTCCTAAAAAAGACCCTTGTGGTACTCCAGCTGAGATATCTCCCCAAATAGAACTTTTCCCGTTCAGAACAGTTCGCTGTTCACGATCACTAAGAAAACTTTGAATAAGAGAAAGAAGTTGTCTTGAAACACCACATCGTTTAAGTTTATATACAAGACCGTCATTTCATACTCTGTCGAAGGCTTTGGAAACATCAAGATTGTTATGGACTCCCTATGGACGCTATTATTCTAGTATTCTTATGTAATCGGTGCCACCATAGACATAAGAAAGAGATAGACTAGAAGCGAACAATGCGCTATTGTTCTATATTTTGTTCACGATTTTGCTAGAACCCGGACTTCCGTAGGTGCATGTATCTTGCGCGGTCAAGGCTGCCACTCCTAGGGGAAATCCCCTACGGTAGGGGAAATGAGGAATTTGTAGGGGGTAGAAACGTTTTCATACATTCATCAAAGCAGCAAATATTTCAAACAAAACCCAGCAGAGAGCATTACTACTCTATCAAGCAGGCCCTGAAGTCCAGGACATCTTCGAAACACTTGCAGATACGGGAAGGGATGACGATTTGGATGCAGCAATCAAAAATCTCACAGAATATTTCGCCCCAGCACAAAACACAGATTTCGAGATATTTCGTTTTCGTCAAGCAAAACAACAACCCCAAGAAACTTTGGAGAATTTTCGCACTCGCTTGAGGAAACTGGCTCAAACATCCTCATTTCCCACAGACTCAGTGGATAACGAAATAAAACAGCAAATTATTCAAGGCTGCTCAAGTTCCTCATTGCGGAAGTACGCACTGAAAACAAAGGACGTCAAATTACAAGATATTTTGGTGAAGGGGAAAACAGATGAAATCAGTAAAGAACAGGCCAAAGAAATAGAAAAACGAACCACAGAGCCAACAGAAAAATTACAAGCTATGCAAATCGAGCACAAAAAGTACAAGCCGAGTCGCAGAGGAACAACACACCAACAACGAAATTCAACAAATACACCCGGAAGGAAACCAGCTACTTGTTACAACTGTGGATTCGACTACCCTCATCGTGATAAACCCTGCCCAGCCCAAGGAAAAACGTGCAGTTACTGCAAGAAACAAGATCATTTTACTCGCTGTTGCAAATCACGTCTGAAAAACCAACAAAACCGCGAGAAAATGAATACAGTAAAGGATGATACCAGCTCAGATGACAGCTCAGAGGAATATGTTTATTGTATGGATAAAACCAATGCACACTCAAAGACCTCAAAGAAATTGGAGACTAAGCTCACAATCAATGGACAGGAAGTATTGTTTCTCATCGACACAGGAGTAAGTGTAAACATTCTTGATGAAAAATCGTTCGACAAAATTAATACCACAGGGAAACCAGTCGTGCTCAAGAAGTCAAACACAAAAATCTGTGCCTACGGATCAAAAGCACCACTTCAGCTGCTAGGAACTTTCGAAGAAACTGTAGAAACAAACAAAAAGATTGCCATTACACGATTCCATGTCGCAAAGAATGTCGAAGGAAATTTGCTCAGTTTTCAAACAGCTCAAGAGTTGCACCTCATCAAGATCAACATAAACAGCGTGCAGACACAACAACAGCGAAACGAACGAATTCAGCGAAACCTCCGATTGATTCTCCCGATTACGTCAGCCACTTGTTGGAACAGCACAAGAAAATTTTCAAAGGTGTTGGAAACTTAAAAGACTTCGAAGTCAAACTTCATACAAATCCTAAAGTCAAACCTGTTATCCAAGCGCAACGTCGTATACCTTTCCACATACGAAAGAAAGTTGAGACTGAATTAGAACGACTCGAGAAAGATGACATAATTGAGAGAGTAGAAGGAGCCACACAATGGGTAAGCCCGTTAGTAATAACCCCAAAGAAGAACAGCGATGAAATAAGAATTTGCGTGGACATGCGTCTGCCCAACACTTCAATTTTACGCACAAGACACCCCATGCCAACAACAGATGAACTGATATCTGATTTGAACGGTGCGTGTCATTTTTCTAAACTCGAGTTAAAACAGGGATACCATCAGCTGACACTGGCAGAAGAGTCGAGAAATTTGACAACATTCACAACACACGAGGGACTCAGGAGATACAAACGACTTTGTTTTGGAGTAAACTCAGCAGCAGAAATTTTCCAGAACACCATTTCTCAAACGATTCAAGATATCAGCAATGCCAAAAACATGTCTGATGACGTCATAATTTGGGGAAAGAACCTTGAGGAGCACAACACTGCATTAACCAAAGTACTGCAACGATTCGAGGAGAAGGGAATCACTCTCAAAGAAGGGAAATGCCGTTTCAACAAAACACGTCTTCAATTCTATGGCCTAGTCTTCAGCAAAGAAGGAGTTAGCCCTGACCCAAGCCTCGTACAAGATTTTGCCAATACACAGCCAGCAAAGAATGTTAGCGAAGTCCGAAGTCTACTAGGAATGTCTCAATATTGCGCAAAATTCATTCAAGATTATGCATCAATCACAGAGCCCCTGCGAAGGTTAACACAGAAAAATGCTCAATTTCAATGGGGAAAAGTCAACAAGAAGCGTTCGAAAAACTGAAGAAAACTCTCTTATCGGATCCAGTGGTGGCTTATTTTGATATTGCCAAGCACACAACAGTCACCACTGATGCCAGTCCATACGGAATTAGTGCGATATTGTCCCAAACATCAACACCAGAAGCGACAGATCATAAAATTGTAGCATATGTATCAAGATCATTGACGCCTGTCGAACAGCGTTACTCTCAGACAGAACGTGAAGCGTTACGACTAGTATGGGGAATTGAACGTCTTCATTTATTTTGATATGGAGAAAGAAATTTCGATGTGTTTACAGATCACAAAGCACTCGAAACGATTTTCAACAATCCCGTTGCCAAACCACCAGCTCGCATCGAGAGATGGCAACTTCGACTCCAAAATTACAGTTTTACCGTCAAGTTCAAGAAAGGATCAGATAATCCGTCTGATTACATGTCACGTCACCCAGCTTCACATCGCCCAGAGCAAGATACAATTGCAGAGGAATACGTAAACCTCATCACCAAGAATGCAGTCCCGAAAGCCATGACATTACAAGAAATTGAAGAGGAGACGGAAAGCGATAAAACCCTCCAAGTCGCAATTGACTTAATTCGCAGAAATCGATAGCATGAAGTAGATATGATCCAAGATCCTACCATTAACAAACAAGATCTCAAAATCCTGCGCAGCACCAAACAAGATCTCACCGTGAAAGGAAACATAATTCTAAAGGGCACAAGAATTGTCATACCGCAGAGACTACTCCACAAAGCTATGGAACTTGCTCATAAGCCAGGACACTCAGGCACAACTAAGACAAAATCATTACTGCGTGAAAAAGTATGGTTCCCATATATCGATAAGATAGTGGAAGAATTCATCGAGAAATGCACTGCTTGTCAAGCAACAAGACAAGAAAACAGCAAGGAACCAATACAGTCAACAGATTTACCACCAGCCCCATGGCACACAGTCAAAGCAGATTTCTTTGGACCAGTACCTTCCGGAGAATACTTACTGTCAGTCATTGACACATAGAGTCGATTTCCTGAAGTTGAAATTGTTAAATCAACAGCAGCAGGAAGTATCATTCCAAAACTCGATCGTATCTTTGGAACACACGGAATTCCAGTCAAATTTATATGTGACAATGGTCCACCATTTAACGGACTTGAAATTGAAACATACATGGAAACATGGGGAATCGAATTCAAACCAGGAACACCACTATGGCCTAGACAGAACGCAGAAGTTGAATCGTTCAATCGACCTCTCAAGAAACTACTTCAAACGTCTCAGATTGAAGGAAAGAATTGGAGAAAGGAACTACACTTATTTCTACTTAACTACAGGTCAACACCGCACTGCATAACTCAAGTTGCACCCGCCGAACTTTTGTTCAATCGTGTGATAAGAACGAAAATTCCAGTCGTAGGAATTACATCGAAACCATCAAAAAAACACAAGCTTGTACAGCGAAATGACAGAGAAAGCAAGGCAAAAGCGAAAGTCTATTATGATAAACGTCAACACACTAAACCATCCGACATCAGAGAAGGAGATCTCGTACTCGTCAAACAAGAAAGAAAGAACAAACTTACAAGTAAATTCGATCCAAAGCCATATCGCGTCATTGAGATCAGAGGAACCAAAGTAATCGCTGAGAGATCAGACCATAAGATTACTCGAAACATCTCATTCTTCAAAAAGTTCTACAACTCTTTCGATTCAACAACTGATTCAGAAACTGATGATGATGATACAGTTCAAGCAGACAATAACATTCGAGATGAGACTCAACCTGAAGCCGATATAGTACGCCAATACCCAATGAGATGACGCACGATGCCTATGTACTATGGTCAAGTTATCACACATTGAAAGTCACTTTATTAATAAACTGCTGAAACATATAATCGATGTTAGTAAATTTCATTTCCGAAGAAGAGGAGAGATGTTATGGACTCCCTATGGACGCTATTATTCTAGTATTCTTATGTAATCGGTGCCATCATAGACTTGGATGTTTATGCATGTTATGTTCGGATCAACACGGCCTACTTCTTGATTTCATAACACTACTGCGGATATGCAGAGTATATAATAAAGATAAACAGAACGAACATCAATAGTTGATTAATTGTCGAGTCACCTGGACGAAAACCTGACTGGTTTGGATTAAGAAGCTCACATGAGACAAGGTGTGTGTATAAGGAATCATATATCAACTTTTACTTTTCAAGAATTTTCCCAAAAATAGGAAGAAGAGAAATGGGACGGTAGTTACCTTTCAGATTTTTCTCATTCTTTTTATGCAAGCATGTATGCTGATGATACGACCATCTCGCTCTCTTCAAAAAGCATTGGTGACCTGCAAAATGACTTAAATTTAGATCTTCTGAAGCTACAGGATTGGCTGCATGCAAAAAAACTTTCTTTGAACGTTGTGAAAACGCAGTCGCTTATCATAGGCTCTGGACCAAACATTCGTAAGATAGAAAGCCAGCCTGATGCTCAACCATCTATTTCAATAGGTGATCAGGAAATTGAAATGATTGCCAATGCAAAATACTTAGGTGTTCAAGTAGATAGTCAACTTAACTGGGACAAACATGTCGATACTATCAAGACCAAGGCTAATCGAGCCCTTGGACTTATTAAGTATTCTAAAAAATATCTTCCATCTGATGTGCTCAACCAAATGTACAGAGGGATTGTCGAGCCCCAGTTAAGTTACTGTTGCTCTGTTTGGGGCTGCTGTAGTAATTCAAAAATTAACATCTTGCAAAAAATTCAAAACAGAGCTGCAAGAATCGTAACAAATAGCCCTTATGATGCTTCTGCTGCTCCACTAATTCAGAATCTTGGCTGGCCCACTATCAGTGATCTCACAAGAAAAGAGACCGCCACTCTAGTGTATAAGTCTTTGAATTCGCTTGCCCCAGCCTACATGACAAAACTATTTACAAAATATTCAGATGATAGAGAAAGGACTTTGCGTTCGACAGAAACTGATCTTAGGTTACCGCTACTCTTCTTCTTCGTGTGCCTTGTTTGGAACAAACATTGGCGATCATGTCTCTCCAATCACATCTGTTCTCTGTCTGTCTCAGAAGGTCGCACTTGCTGCCTGTCTTTGACAACCACGAGTTTAGACTTCCAACAAATGTTATCCTTTGCCGACCCCTGCTACGTTTTCCTTCTATCTTTCCAGTAAGGGCCAGATGTTCTAAGCCTTTGTCACGATATATGTGTCCTAGGAATTCCAATTGTCTTTTTCTTATAGTCTTAATTAGTGATCTTTCTGTATTAATTTCTTTAAAAATTGATTTGTTTGACCTTTTCTCTGTCCATAATATTCTCATCATTCTTCTGATAAACCACATCTCTGCTGCCTCTAGTTTCTTTTCTATTTCTTTGTTAATTGTCCAACACTCACATCCGTATAGAAGAATTGACCACACATATGTCTTTAAAACTCTTATTTTTGTGGTGATTTTGATATTTCTGTTGGTTAGTATTGTTCTCATTTTTTGAAAAGTGCTTTTAGCCGTTGCAATTCTTTTACCTATTTCAGTTGTGCACCTACCATCTGATGTTATCATATAACCTAGGTATTTAAATTTTGTCACTTGCTTTATCTTTTTACCTTTGCTGGTTAAGCAACAATTAGGGTTCACAGATTTTTTAGAAACGACCATGCACTCTGTTTTCTTTAAATTTATCGTCAATCCTAACTTTTCACTCTCTAAAACAACAATGTCTAAAAGTTTTTGAAGTTGATCGTCGCTTTCTGCCATTAGAACTGTGTCATCGGCATACCTGAGATTATTTAGATTTTGACCATTTATTTTCATTCCTTGGCAATCTTCTATATTCCTTAAAATTGTTTCGCTATACAGGTTAAAGAGATCGGGTGACATGACACATCCTTGTCGAACTCCTCTTTTGATTGGTTTGAAATCACTAAGTTCACTATCTATTCTTACTGCTGCTTTTTGGTCCCAATACAAATTCCCAATAACTCTTAAATCCTTGCCATCTATGTCAAATTTTCTTAACATCGCGAGCAGTTCTTCGTGTTTTACTTTATCAAAGGCCTTTGAGTAATCGATAAAGCAGAGATGCAGGTCTTTCTGTACTTCCATACATCTCTCCATGAGTATTGATAACAATATAGCATTTCTTGTCCCTTTGCCAGGTACAAAACCAAATTGTTTCATAGATATTTCAGGTCTTATGCTTTTTCTCATCCTTTGCATTAAAACTCTAAGGAGTATTTTCGTGAAGTGACTCATCAGACTGATGGTTCTATGAAGTTCGCATTCTGTTGCCCCTGGTGCTTTAGGCAAAGCTATGAAAACAGATTTACAAAGGTCTTCTGGGATGGTACCACTATCATATATTGCATTTAAGAGTTTTGTTGTCATATCTATTCCTAAGTCATCTAAGGCTACTATCATTTTTTTTGTTTGTTTTCAATTTATTTTGAGTGGGCTTGTCAGGATTTCTAGCTACTGAAAGCTAATTTAGGCCCACTGTGCATGCCGCATCCAGGCACGGGACCCCTAGTTTAACGTCCCTTCCGAAGGACGGCGAGGTGAGTTGCGAGGTCAGGCCTCAGTGGTCACCCATCCGAAATCTGACCTCACTCGACCAAGCTTAACTTCAGTCACCTGACGAAGACTGTATAAGCCACTTGGCCACTCACCCCATTTCTACTGGTATGTTGTCTGGTCCAGTGGCTTTTCCATTCTTCATGTTTTTTATTGCTGCCTTCACTTCTTCTTTAAGGATAGATGGACCTTCTAAATTTCTTTTCATAACTGGTTTTGGTCCTCTGTCATCTCTAAAAAGCTCTTCAACATATTCTGACCATCTAGCTAGTACCTCTTCTTTTTCCATGAGCATTGTACCGTCTTGAGCTTGAATGCAGCCGGGGCTGCTACAATAACGTTTGCGGCCAGTTACTCCATTTATTTTAGAGTGCATAAATTTGCTGTCTATGTTTTGGTTTTGTTCTATTTCTTTGCATTGTGCATTTATCCATTTTTCTTTTTCTTCATTGCATTTCTTCTTTATCTCTTTGTTGAGTTTTTTATATTCTACCTTATCATGTTTTGTTTTACGCCTTACTTCCATCAAATCTAAGATTTCTTTTGTCATCCAACTCTTGTCTTTATTCTTATTTTTCTTTGGGATAATAGCTTCCATAGCTTCGTGGATAGATTCTTTCATCTTTGACCAGAGTTCTTCTACTTCAGTTATATTGCTAAGAGCATCGTATCTGTTTCGTATTGTAACATTGATTTGATCTTTAAGTTGTTCATCTGCTTTCAGTAATTCAATTAGAAATTTTGGTTGGTTTTTTGCTCTCTTAAGCTTCCTAAGTTTTATTTTGAAGTTGCACATGACTGGAATATGGTCTGAGTCACAGTCAGCACCTGGTAATGATTTTGATATCTTAACAGCATTTCTGAATCTTTTCTGAATTAGTATATGGTCTATTTTGTTTCTAGTTCTGTCTCCTGGACTCTTCCATGTTCATTGTCTTCTTGGGTGGTTTTCAAACCAAGTATTAGTGATAATAAACTCATTCATCTGACACCAACTGCTAATGGCCAAAAAAGGCTTTTTCATATCGCGGAGCAAAACTTTGGAATAGTTTACAAAGAGAAGCAAAATTGGCACCCTCCCTAAAAACTTTCAAGGAACAAATATAGAGGGCGGTGTAATCTTAACTTCTATTTCATTTCTGTTATATTTTATTGTAAATCAGGTATTATTGTGTATTATATTGTAAATTAGGTAAATAAATTACTTTTGTCCTTAGTTTAGCCTCTTTTCCTTTAGTTTTTTATTTCAAACTGGTCAGTTTGAAAAACATGTATATATTATATGAAACTTATACCAGTATAAATATTTTAAAATGAAATGAAATTTAAATGAAATGAAAAATGCATAGGCACCACATTTGCACATTTCCATATTTGGGGAAAGAGACCACGCTTCAAGCAGTTTGTGAATATTATCTTTAGTGGAACAACTAAAGCAGCGTCACTTAACTTTATCATTCTCACAGATATTTCATCCCAATCATGAGCTTTGTTAGGATTAAGTGATCTAATGATATTCAGTATCCTTTGATCAGAAATAGCTAAGTCATTTATCAGAGGAGCAGCTGCTGGAATATATTGCGGGATATCACTGCCGCTGTCAACTGTCGTACACTGAAGTATGAAAAAGTCATTGAAAATTTGCGCCTTTTCAGTGAAATCAGTTATAAACAACCCATTTTCTAAAAGAGGGGGTATTATGGGGATCTTTGCTTTATTTAGAACAGTGTTAATTACAGTCCAATAGGTTCTGCTTGAAGTCTCAGGGTTTGCTAACGTATTCCCAACCTTAAGAAAATAATTACGCTTTGCATCTTCAATCAATTTTGAGCCTTCGGCTATCATGTTTTGTATTCCTTCAAGCCTGTCGACTGGCTGACCCCTCCTCACAAAGTTTTTATAGGCTAGGTTCTTTTTCCTAAGAAACTTTTTAACGGGTTTGGTTATCCAGGGTACTTGGCAAGGTCGAATAAATGTTCAAAAGAACTTCATTAAGAAATTTGACCTGTTCATTAGGGCATGTTATTTTGTCAAGATGCTCTTGCCAATCGAACATGTCAATGCTTTTCCTGATCGCGACAAAGTCTGCCTTATCATAATACCAAACCTTACGGGTGTACGGAGGCGTTGTTATGTTTGACACAGACAATTTTCCTTAAACAATTTGATGATGACATTGCTCATGTAATGATTGATCAACACCAGATTCAAAAACAACTTTGGGCTGATCAGTTAAAATTAAATCAATGCAAGATTTAGAATCACCCATGAAGTGAGTTGGTTCTGAGATTAACTGGTGAAGGCCAAGTTCAGAAACGGAAGGTTCAAATATTCTTCCCTCGTTATTTTCAATGTCATTTTCCCACCACTGTGATGATCGACAGTTAAAATCGCCAGTGATAATCACGCACAAGGGATTTTCAGCATTTATTTTGGATAGCAGCAGTTCGAAATTTATCATGAAATCATCAAACTCACCCTGGTCTTGACTTGGACTTTCTATAAATTACGACAAAAAGTACTTCTTTCTGTTTGATTGGATCTCACACACAATGCACTCAGGGAGAGTCACGAGGTCAGCACGATTTTGTGAAGCAAGAGGTTCTTTGATATATAACCCAACACCACCCCTTTTGATATCATGTGGATGGTTACTTTGGATGAATGTATAGCCATCTAGTGCCAATCTACTTTCTTCAATCGTGCTGTCAAGGTGGGTCTCAACCACTCCATTCATGTCGTAGTTATAAACCGAGTTGTATGCCTCGATCAGGGACACTCGTAAAAAATCATACGCAGTAATGCCGTTCAGATTCCAACTACAAAAATCAAGTGTCTCGGGACCGGGGTTCGTTTCTAGATCACCGCTGAGCAGAATTGTCCTGAGAACCAACCATTTTATATGGAATGCGTAAAAAGCCAGACATGCAATGTGAAAATAGGCGCACTGTGAGTGAAAGTACTTGTAACGAATAATAACAATGAAACCAAGTGGTATTCGCTTGACAACAAGTTCTACTGTCACGTAAAGTACTATCTCCGCAGAGTGATGCACGCGGACGAACAAAGGCAAGAAACATGACTGTGTTGCCGCAAAAAACTGCACTGTTAATGTTAAGGGAATCGCTATAAGAGCGATTGCAATGAAATTGTAGCAAAGCCAATATAATTTAAAAATTTGAAGAAAAAGTGAAAGTGGCTTTAAACTTATGCTCATTGGGGACAGATTATGCGTGACTACTCGGAAGCACCCTATTGTTGCTCGCCATTGATTGATATCAACCGGCATCACCATAAAGGAATCTTCTCGCTGGTCCTAATGGGAAAAACTCACAATGCAACCACCATTGACAAGGCATAAAGAAGAGAAAAACAAATAATCAAAACATATAAGCTTAAAGTTACAAAACAACATAGAACAAGCAGCAAGCATCGTAAGCGTAATCATCAGCAGGTCCTGCAATTCCTAAAGGGCTGCTAATTGATAACAGGTGTCAGGAAATAATCAAGGGATAACTCATAAAGATGCACTTGAATAGGGATTTGTTTACAATTAACCAGGGGACCAGAAATCACATCTGGATGAACTGTTCATACATCAATATGTATGATAATGATACCTTATTTTATAAAAATATGGTAATGAAAATGATACCTTATTTTATAAAAAAAAGTCTATTTCAGCTTGAGAGTTTAAATATTTCACTTGAATTTTTGAAAAGAGTAGATATGTATCTGTAAAATAAAAAAATACTTGAAAATTAACCTTCTTGTTCAAGATGTATGATAGTTTTAATTTCTATGTTTTCATCGATGCCACAAACATTAGGCCGGAAATGGTAATTCAAACAAGACTTGGTATCATGGGCTAACTTTACAAAATCATCACTCTGGACTCACAACTCCAATTTTAAACTGTTTTGTTTTGTTAAATAGCATTTTGACAACGAAATGACCTGCCTACGACACGCTTTGTATTGAAAAGGAATTTGATGCAAGTGTTATTTGAAAACATATCAAATTTTCTTGGAGAAATTCCATCTTAGCAATTACTCTCATCATTCTTACGATATTCATTTGTAAAAATTCCTGTCCAAGCATCAAGCAAATAACGCCTGATGAACAACTGCATGAAATTTTCAGTATAAAGCAAAAATGAGATGGCGGACTGGGAAGTCGCATTTAGCTGCTCGATCATCGCGAACTAAAAAGCAGCCAAAAGTGTAACTAAGAAAACAAAGCATTTCCCATTAAGACCCGTCATTTGATGAATTTGTTACAACAAAATTTTCCTCGCAAGACCTTGTATGGAAGTCTTACGAACCGATAAAATCTTTGACCAAGCCCCTTCAGCAATTTAGCCTTGTCAGAGTTGCAGGTACACGAGGTATGATCAGAGAATGCAGAAATAGTTAGGAAAATGTATTGTCAGCAACAGATCCCATTGCAATGTACAGAGCGTTGATCTTGTTGAAAGAAACTTCTTCTCAATACCAAGAAGTACGCATTATAAATGTCTTTCAAACATATTCTCCACGCAGAGCAAGCTATGACAAGACATCTAGGGAGAGGACGTAATATTTCGAACTATTTTATTCTCCCCTGATCATGCCACGTGTACCTGTAACTTTTGCCAGGCTAAAATGCTGGAAGGGCTTGGCTAAGGATTTCAGCAGTGTGCAAACTCCCGAACAAAGTCTTACCAAGAACACTTTTTTATCAAATGCATCAAGTGACGATTTAGATGGGGAAAGGTTTATGTAAGTTTGACTCTTGACTGCACAGAAATAGTCCATTCACGATGATTGTGGCTACAAGCGACTCCACAGTCCTTCCTCCGAACGCCCAACGTCTGACTTACCGACAGTTTTTTAGTCATCCGAAATTTCTGTAAGGACATAAAAAGGCTGGTAAAAAACGGCCGAAATCATTCGTTGGAAAACATTTTTTCCCAAATCTATTCGCCCAAAATTTTTCTTTCAATGTAACGACAGTCGAAAGATGAGATCCCATAGGAATCACTACATTTTTTAGTATATAGATAGACTGTCGTTCCCTCCTACAATTGGTTTCTAAACAATATGCAACATTTTCAGAAAGAAACACTAGAAAAATAGAACTTTTTCTGCAACAAAATACGGTACAGAACAGGAGGGCAGTTACAGGAAAAAAATTGCCCAACAATCTAGTTTGTTGAAGTTTTTAAGCAATGTTGTTGATCCATGTCTCAGACATGAGACAATATCTCAGGGTTTGAAATTTCATGGTTAAGAGCAAAACTAGGACTACGCTCGTGGATACACAATATCTGCACACTATGATAAGCGTTTCAAGCGCTAGTATGATACTTGAAACTCCGGCTGTAGGCTGTAAATCCCTGAATGAGGTATGCCTCAGCCTTTTGCTACGCCTCATTGAGGAGCTAGATTAATGGATTTGCATTCAACCAACACAGAATTAGCATTGGCTTACACGCTGTATTACAAAGAATAATGAGATACAACGAAGAACATGTTCATGGAATGTTTACTTGTGAAGTTGATTCATTCCAGTGCTGTTGTTGGCTTTTTTGAGCCACCCTCTTCGACAACAACCACTCGAACTTTGACCATGAGCGATAGGACACCCAGTGTGTAGCAGTTTAAATTCATATCAGTAGCGAGCCATCTTAATTTACTGTTATTTTGTGTCTTGAACTTGTTTTTACTTCGTACAAATCACCTTTCACTGTTTCGTAATTTTGTAAAGCTGAGCTTTACGAGTTAAGGTGCATCTTCACTTAAGGTGGCTCACTACTGAAACTTTCAAAATTACGAAACATTGAAAGGTGGTTGTGTACAAAGTAAAAATAAGTTCAAGACACAAAAAAAACAATAAGTTAAGGTGGCTCGCTACTGACAAAAGTTCAAACTGCTACACACAGGGTGTCCTATCGCTCATGCTTTGACAAGAACAGAAGTTTGGAACTAGCTACTTCTTCATGTAAATGGTAGGAAATTCAAACTTAAAGTTGATGCATCAATGGCTATAGGGACCTTGAAAGTTGAGCGTTGGGAAGAGGGGCTTCATCTCTTCTGACAACTCTGAAAAAACATCTCTTTTCAATAATGATTGCTTAAGCTTTGCACTCTAAACAAAGGCGGGCGGGTCTGAGCTGCCGTCAGCTGCGTCGCGACTAACTATCACAACATATCTCTTTCTCTGAAATTCCAGACCAAGCTGCGGTCTGTTAGTGAAATTTTCTTCATTAAGTGCATTTCTTCAATGCCAGAAAGTTAAGGACCCTTCAACAACAGAAAAAACTTCGTGTAGAACTAAAGGGTATCTCAATAGCACGAGAGCTGTTTGAAAAGCTACTGTGAAGGAGCCATGAATCCAAGTTTCTTCTTTTGGATTTTTGGATAAAGGAGACTTCAAATCAGAGGTGGAAACCAATTTTGAGTGAGTCTGGATAATACCTGCTGGTTTATAGAAGGGAAAGTCGAAGTCACTGGTCGTTTCAAAAGCAAATGATTTAACCTCAATAATCATTATTATTATTATCATTATTATCGATTTATTTCAAGTTGGCAACTTACATAGCTATGTGAAATTAAAAAGCTAATTCAAGCCAACAAATTAAATACAATGTTACATAAATATATACAAGGAAAACAAGTCAATAAAATTACAAAAATTCATATCAATGTACAAAGTTCATATTAAAAATGGTGTAAAACTATAAAAAGCCGAGCCGAGGAATATACTGCCTGCAAAGTCTGCAGTCGCAGTCGTCATTGGTCCAATATTTGATTTTATTCTTAAATTGTTGCACAGAATTTGAATCCTTGATTTCCTGTGGAAGATAGTGCCAAATACGCTGCCCTCTGTATCGAATTGTTTCAGTACCACAATTAACTGTATGTACCATAGGAAGTAAAAATGTATTGGTATTTCTCAGATTATATCTAACACTTCTTTTCAAAAAAATTTCGTCCATAAAACTGGGGTTTAAATTATTTATAGTTTTGAACATTTCAGTCATTAGCAATTGCACATTTTTCTGGTGTATTGTTACAGATCTATCTTTTTCCAACAAAGATTCGAAGCTGGAAGCATAGTCTTTATATGCAATTCGTAAGGCTCTTTCATGCAGTCTATTGATCTTGTTATTCATTTTTCTGCTATGGAACATCCATACCAAAGGACAGTATTGGAACTGGCTAGTTACAAATGCTCTCATTAACAGTCTTAATTTATCAGTTCCTAGATATGTGGACATGCGTGACAACGCAAATAGTTTGTTTCCAGCCTTTTTACAAATATTGCTGACATGCTTTTCAAAGTTGAGATTTGAATCAATCAAAACTCCTAAAAGTTTCTCTTCTTGTGAATTATTGACAGTACAGTTGCCAATATTTATGCCTACATCTTGATTTGTTCTTTCACCAAAAATCATAAAATGGCATTTATCTTCGTTAAGTTTCATGTAGTTATTTCGAAACCATTCACTTATGATTTTGGAGTCATTTTCTAACCTGGAGACTACATTTTCTAGACGCGTATCGCACGTATAAATGGTTGTATCGTCCGCATAGTTACATATATCTGTCTCCTGAATCGACAACAGAAGGTCATTGATGTAGATATTGAAAAAGAGAGGTCCAAGGACGGATCCTTGGGGAACACCAAGCTGAAGATGCTTATAGCTACTGAAAGATCCATTGATTTTGACTCTTTGTTGCCGATTTTCCAGATAGCTGTGGACAAGCAATAAAGCGTCACGACTAAATCCGTATGCATGTAACTTAGCGTTCAGTAAGTCATATCGAATACAGTCGAAGGCCTTTGAAAGGTCCATGAATATGGCTCCAACTTTTCCACCCTTGTCGAGGCACGTTCTCCATTTTTCAATTGTCCGTATCAATGCATGTTGAGCATTATAGCCCTTACGAAAGCCACAAAGCAGACATGATAAATACTGAGACATATAAGTTGATATCTGAGTACCCATGAACCTTTCAAATACCTTCGACACTGTTGGGAGCACACTGATAGGTCTGTAATTACCCTTGAAGGTTTTGACGTCCTTTTTAAAAAGAGAAGATACATCGGCTAATTTCAATTCATCGGGAAAGGAAGAATGTTCTACTGAGTTATTAAATATGATTTGCAAGGGTTCAGAAACTATTTCCGACTCAGATTTTAACAACTTTGGAGGGATACTCTTGAAAGTGGTTGCTTTAGAGGGGTTTAGTTCACTAATCCCATTTTTGATATTTTCAATTGAAACCTTTTCAAATGAGAAAGAACCATTGTTTACATCGAGTGAGCGAATTTTTTTAATACTTGGGTGCCTCGAAAATTTAAACACTATTTCATCGATGGGGTCACTAAAATCTTCAGAAGCAAGAATAATATTTTCATTTTCGATAATTCCAAGAGAATCAGTGATTGTGACAAAAAAGTTATTGAACGTTTCAGCCACATCAGACTCGTTCGACACAACTTTCCCTTCTTCAACCAACGTTATTCGTGATTTTGATGAGCTCTTATCCGAAATAAAAGGTTTGACCGTTTTCCAAAATTTTTTGTTGTCTGTAACTGCTGAAATATCAATTTGATTATAAAAATCTCTTTTTGCCTCACGGGTCATTTTAACGCAAAGATTGCGCTGTCTGCGGAAAGCATCCCAGTTTTCAGCTGTTCTATTCTTATTATACTTATTCTTTAGTCTCGTGCGCAGCATGAACGCCTTGTGAAGAGTTCGGTTCATAAAAGGGCTGTCATTTGCACGAATGTATCTCTTTTTCATTGGTGCATGCTTGTCTAAGACATGTCCAAAGGCACTCTGAAAAGATGTGTAAGTCAAACGTTGTACATCAAGGTCAGCAATTTCCTTCTGAAGATCCTGTCGAAATACCTCATCTCTAAAGTTTCGATAGTCTCTGTAGTTAACTACGTTCGGTTTTTGCTTGTCAAAAGAAGTTTTCAACCTTAAAAATTGAATTTTAGTATCAAATAGTCAAAGTTTGCATTTGCCCCAAGGAATATTGCTGGAAGTAGTTAATGACAACACAGCTTAATGATATCTACCACGATGCTCGGCGCATGGAAAGCACTTTCGTTGGTTTGGAAGGCCTTCGTGGCGCATAAGCGAAAAAATTAATGTGCGCATGTCATGGCCTAACAAATTTGTCATGGCGCTGCAAATTAATAATATTAACTAGTTAAGTTTTGTCACGTTCTTCTTGGCTATTGTGGAGCAAAAATTTGTGACTTTGAGAATGTTAGGAAGTGTGGGAAATTGATGTCGTTCCCCCCTCCCCGGACGCTAAAGGGACTCCGTAACTAAGCAACCATGTGAAAAAGAAATGATTGACAGGTAGAGAGAGAACGTGAGGGACTGCGAAAACAACAAGATGTGAGGAGAGTTTTGAAACGTGTAATCTGTTTTGTTTTGTTGATTAAAGTACGCTAAAACGTACCAAGCGAGTTATTATTGTTGTCACGGACCTAACGAAGATTCGCGACAAAGTGGCACCCCAAATGGGAGACAATAACACAGTTACAGCGAGATTACAGTGAGTTAGAAACTTCAGACAGCAGCGCTGAAGCCGAAGCAAACATGGCCGAGGAAACCCAACTTGTGAAGAAAATCGAGGGAAAAACCAACTTTCTGGAATTCTTACGGGAGGAAACTGAAGAGATATTAGCGAGAAATATACACAAAGATATCGTGAGACAGTTGAGGATTTATGAGAGCAAATTAGACGAGATTCAAGACATTAAAACAGCGGTTCAAGAGTTGAAATTGGAGGCAGGGGAAGACCCAGACAAAGTACGGAAATGGCGAGCAGATTTGGAGGTCGAAATTGTGAAATTCCAGCCATACGTTGAAAGATTAAGCAGTGCTTTACACGATTTTAAGAAAAGAGAGCAGCATGAAAAGGAGGAAGAATTAAATCAGGCCAAACAAAGGCAATTTGAGATGGAAATCGAGTTAGAGAAATTGAAATTCAAACAAAGGCTAGAATTAGAAGCAAAATTGGAAGAAGTCAGGGGAAAGCCGGAAGCCACACAAAAACAAATAAGCGTGAAACTGCCAAAGCTGGAAATTAAAAAGTTCAGGGGAACACACATGGACTGGTTTCGCTTTTGGAGCCAATTTGAAACTGAAGTAGACAAGCAAAACATTGATCCAGTCACGAAATTTAATTATTTGAAGGAGTTTTTGGAGCCTAAAGTGCGTTCAACAATTGAGAACTTAAACCACAGTAGTGAGGGGTATGAAAGGGCTAAACAAATTTTGAAATCCAAGTATGGGAAGCCCAGTGAGGTTATAAATGCCCATGTACAGAGCATAATGGCCCTACAACATATCAGGGGGTCTAACCCGTCCAAAATCCATGATTTTTTCAACAGGCTCCTTCCCAGCGTTCAAGCACTAGAATCTATGGGTAAACTCAGGGAGATATCTGGGTATACTAGGGCCACCCTTGACAAATTAGAGGGGATTAGAGCTGACTTAGTACGCCTTGATGATGAATAGCAATTATGGGGATTCCCCCAACTTGTAGAGGCCCTGTGTAAATGGACTGAACGGAACCCCATTTATCAACATCAGGAGGGGAGGGACAAGGTTTTCACCACTAATCAGGGAAATAATCATGGAGCTAACAAGGGGAATTTTCAGAGAAGATCATGTGTATTTTGTGAAAGTAATGATCACAAGTCAGTGGAATGCACTGTAGTTACCAAAACTACTGAAAGACGAGACATATTAAGACAGAAGCGGCTCTGTTTTAATTGCACAGGGGGGAGACACCGGGCTTCAGAATGTCAAAGTAAGGGAAGCTGCAAAAACTGCAAAGCCAAGCATCATTCATCAATTTGTGATAAATCCCAATCCAAAGATGAAGTTCTCGTAGCCACAGGGGAAATGGGGGTTGTTTACCCTGTAGTAATAGTGAGGGTAGAGGGGGTAAAATGTAGAGCTTTACTCGATACAGGTGTAGGAAGCTCTTACGTATCAACCAAACTTGCTGAGACAATTGGACAGAAACCATATAAACGCGAGCACAGGAAAATTGATATGATGATGTCAACAACAACAACAAAGATCGAGATGTACAAATATGAGATAAAAGATGTGAAGGACACTTTCAGTATCAAAATGGATGTCAGCAAAGTGGATAGGAGAGAACTACTCACAATACCAAACCCAAAGTACAAAGAGATTATCAGAAGTTATCCACACCTTAAGGGGGTAGTCATTGATGATACGGATGAGAAACCAGAGTTACCAATTCACATGATAATAGGGGCAAGTGACTTCGCCAAAATTAAGACCCCTTCAAAGCCAAGAATAGGGAACCCCGGTGAACCCGTTGCAGAGCTGACCTCCCTTGGGTGGGCACTCATCTCCCCCGGGCATGAAGCAGATTTAAGTAAGGTGTTCCTGACAAAGTCATCAAAGGCTGATCATGAGCAGTTGTGTTCACTTGATGTATTAGGCCTAAGGAGTGAAGAGGAGCAAGATATAGTTCACCAGGAGTTCTCAGAGCAGCTAGAGCGCAGCCCAGAGGGGTGGTACCAAATAGGTCTGATGTGGAAGCCAGGAATTCAAGAGTTACCAAACAATGAGATGGGGAGTAAAGCAAGATTAAGGAAACTTGTGCAGAGACTAGAGAGAAAGCCAGAACTGTTTGACAAATATGAAGAGATAATCAAAGATCAAGAGGAGCAAAGGATTATAGAGAAAGTGACAGGGGGGCCATCAGGGGTACGACCAAAGAAAGAGTTCTATTTACCACACCGAGAAGTAGTCAGAGAATTGACTGAAAGCACAAAGGTTCGGGTTGTGTATGACGCTTTCGCAAGGGCTGATGATAAGTCACCATCTCTAAATGATTGTCTTGAGACTGGCCCTCCCCTGCAAACAAGATTTGGGACATTCTAACAAGAAACCGACTGCAACCAGTCATGCTCAGTGGAGATGTGAAACAGGCATTCTTACAAATAAGAATTAGAGAGGAAGACAGGGATGTCTTGCGTTTTCATTGGTTGAGAGATAGAGATACACAGAAACTAGAAGTGTATCGCTTCACTAGGGTTTTGTTCGGCTGTAATCAATCACCGTTCTTATTATCTGCAACCCTAGAAAAGCATCTTAAGGAATGTGAAGATGAATTTCCTAAAGAGGTGGCAGAGATCAAGCAGAGCATGTACGTTGATGATGTCCTGTTAGGTGGGGGCTCAGTTCAGGAAGTACAGCACCTCAAGGAAGCAACCATGGAGATATTTGATAGAGCGAAATTCCAATTACACAAGTGGCATTCTAACAGAGAAGTGCTTGAGAGAGATGACAAGATCGAGAGAGATTTAGAAGAGAGTTTTGCAAAGCAACAACTAGGAACCAAGGAGAGTGAAACAAAGCTCTTAGGCGTGGGCTGGAACAAGCAAGATGACACATTGTCAATCTCATTTGGAAGCAAAGATCACGAAGTCACAAAGAGAGGAGTGCTACAAAAGCTAGCCTCAGTCTACGATCCCCTAGGTCTAGCTGCACCAGTGACAATAATGGGCAAAATAATTTATAGAGATATCTGCGATAGGGGTTGTAAGTGGGATAGCGATTTGCCAGATGACCTTAAAGAGAGATGGAAAAGATGGCTCAAGAGCCTACCAGAGAAAGTAACAGTGCCTCGCAGTGTAAGTGAAGAAGGCGAAATCAGAGCAATAGATCTTCATGCGTTCGCCGATGCGAGTGGAAACGGTGTAGCAACTGCAGTCTATGCTACAGTCTTTCAAGAAACAGGAACAAGCCAAGGGCTCCTTACAGCCAAAGCACGCATTGCCAAGAAAGGTCTTACGATTCCTAGATTAGAACTTGTTGCTGGTCATATGGCTGCTAACGTAGTTGATAACGTGAAGAGAGTGCTTCAAGGATATCCAGTACGCAAGGTGTATGGCTGGCTTGACAGCAGTGTAGCGTTACACTGGATAATGGGAGGAAGCAGATACAAGCAATTTGTGAGCAATCGAGTTGCAAAAATCAAAGAGAAAGAGTTTATCGAATGGAGACATGTTCCAACAGAGTTAAATCCAGCAGGTGTAGCAAGCAGAGGTGCTTACAGCCACAAGTTAGGTGACCAATGGTACAAAGGGCCTAGCTGGCTTCAAGATAGCAAAGACTGGCCAGCCAAACTAGTCACTGGGCCAACTGTTGAGTCAGAAGCAGAATCATTACCAGTGAAGACTAACCTTAGCATGGCAGTTGAGACAAATGATGAAGTGGACGCAGTTTTGCAGAAATTCCAGGTGTACAAGGCAATGAGAATAACAGCATGGATGAAGAGATTTATTGAAAACTGCAAGTCAGGGAAAGCGAACTGCAAAAAGGGACCACTGACAACACAAGAAATCAGAGAACAGATTGAATTCTGGGTGAGGAGGGTTCAATCGAGGAACGAAAAGACTGAGAAATTCAAAGCAGATCAGCAGCAATTAGGCCTACAAAATAATGATAAAGATATCTACGTTTGCATTGGACGTATCCAGGGGGAGTATCCAATCTATTTACCTACGACCGCATTGTTTACTGAAAGATTAGTCATGGAGGCCCATCTTCACACCCTTCATGGGGGAGTTGGTTATACGATGGCAAGAGTGAGAGAAAACTATTGGATTCCCAGATTAAGAAGATTGACAAAGCGGGTGATAAAGAGCTGTCATGGATGTAAGCGTTTTCAGGCTGTACCATACAGCAAGCCAAAGCCATGGCTACTCCCAAATGAGAGAACAGAAGGAGCAAGACCCTTTGAAGTAATCGGGGTGGACTATGCCGGTCCAGTCAAGTACAAGACAAAGAAGAATAAAGAAGGGAAAGGCTACATTTTGCTGTTCAGCGGCAGCTTGACACGAGCTGTCTATATTGAGTTACTACCAGATCAAACAGTAGAAAGCCTAATTCCTTGCATAAAGAGATTGGTTGCCAGACGGGGGAGACCTCAGAAGGTCTATTCTGACAATGCAAAAACATTTGCAGCTACAGCCAAGTGGATCAAACGAATAATGAAAGATGAGAAATTTAAGGGGTTTCTAGCCAATCAGAATATAGCCTGGCAGTTTAACCTTAGCAAGGCCCCCTGGTGGGGCGGGCAATTTGAGCGAATCATGGGACTTACCAAACAAGCAATGTTCAAGACCATTGGAGGAGCGAATTTGAAATGGGAAGAGTTGCAAGAAGTGCTTTTAGACGTAAAAATCACATTGAACAACAGGCCGCTATCATATGTAGAGGATGATATTCAACTACCTCTATTGACACCAAATATGATGATGTTGGGCACGAGAAATGCACTCCTACAACCAGATGTCGGAAGAATCGAGAACAAAGATCTACGCAAGAGGGCAAAATACTTGCAGAAATGCAGAGAGAATCTGTGGAAGAGATGGAGATCAGAATACCTCAGAGCGTTAAGAGAAAGACACAGCTTGCAGTTCAAGGATAGTGAACCAAAGATTCGAGAGGGAGATGTTGTAGTGATTAAGGGGGGCGAGAAGAATAGAGGGGAAAGGAGCATAGGCATAGTTGAGAAGCTAATTGAAGGTAAAGATGGAATAGTCAGAGCGGCGATAATACGAACTAGAAAGACACACATAGAGAGGGCATTGCAACTGTTATATCCCTTAGAGCTCTCATGTGACCGCACCGAAGAAGTCGAGCGAGAAGGAGAAGTAGAGTTGAACCCACAAGCCGAAGAATTTCGACCCAAAAGACGAGCCGCGGAAGTTGCCAAAGAGACAGTCAGAGAGACGTTCCGTTACGAAGATAAAGAGCTAGAGGACAATTAACAGCAAGTTAGCCACAAGATGGCTTGACGCCTATTCGGGTCAAACAGGGGGAGTGTGTGGGAAATTGATGTCGTTCCCCCCTCCCCGGACGCTAAAGGGACTCCGTAACTAAGCAACCATGTGAAAAAGAAATGATTGACAGGTAGAGAGAGAACGTGAGGGACTGCGAAAACAACAAGATGTGAGGAGAGTTTTGAAACGTGTAATCTGTTTTGTTTTGTTGATTAAAGTACGCTAAAACGTACCAAGCGAGTTATTATTGTTGTCACGGACCTAACGAAGATTCGCGACAGAAGCGATGCTAGGTACGTTTTTTACTCAGTTTTTTTATTTTGGTGTTAACTGAATACTGATCATCTGGTTCTGAGGTAACTAGAAATTCCTAGAGTCACTCTATAAATCAGCATTTACGTGCTTACCAGATTTACAGAAACAAGGTCTCAACAATACGATAAAATTTCTTCTATTGAAAAATGGTGATAAGGGAACTTCTGCTCCGCAACGGGCATCCAACAGCTCACTTGTTTTGGGACACGCTGAATATCAGTCTATCAGCGCAATGGGAGATAATAATTGAACCACTTTGGAAATACAGCTCACTGCTGCATTTACACGGACACAGTTAAATCAGCTTTATCTGAACAACGTTAAATGTCAACAAATCAATTGTATTCGCTTTATTGAAAAACTAGAAGGCCCGTTCGAAAACCAGACATAGTTTCAGCTGTTTAAGGCGACATCCACACGTATCCGGATCTTTTGGAAACGCGTCTTTCCTCATCTGTATCAAAAAAGACTCGCGTTTTCACGAGTAGCGTTTTCGAATATATCTTCGTCCACAGGAAAACGCTATGACATTCGAAATTTGATAATGGCATTCAAACGAATGTTTTGTGGTACAAAATTCTTGAATAGCCTTAAATAGCGCATTTATCGTAGTAAACCTACGGAAATGCAATAAACTTGAAACATGTTGGGAAACACTATGAACTCCTGCAAAAGAACAATAATCAAAATATCAGATAAACCTGAAGCTTGAGAAAACTTTTAAACCTGCAAGAAAATCAAGTAATCACTTAGACTGCATTACTTAAGTCGCTCTAGCTTACACTCGTTGTTGTTGTTGTTATCGCTGCAGTTGATGGACTTATGTCCTTACACTTCAATACAGGAACCAATTAGGCCAAGTTCGCCGCATTCCCGGCGCGATCAATCAGATCGCTACTTTCTTAATATGGTCAACCCACGTGCCTGTTTGTAGCGTTTGATTGGCTCATTAGTTCATGAACCTGATGAAGAGTAATACTCGAAACGTTGTGAATATCATTTCTCATGTACAAATTCGTATTTTATAAGAATTAATTGATCTACAATATACTACGACGTACTACACGCAAAACCAACTTTTGTTATTCATTAGTTCAAAGTTCGACTTCTTGAAGCGAAGCGACGCTCGAAGTGACCTTCGAAGGGACGTTCGAATCTTCTTTCGACGTTCGTAGGATGGAAGATGTTCTAAGTTAACTTGGATTTTTCGTAAGATTTTAGTCCTCAAACTCCTCAGTTTGGTTCATGAGAGGAACAGATAAATGACACTACCGCGTTGTTTTATATCAAGCACAACAAAGGATGTTGTTTTATACCGAACACAGCCAAATGTTTTGGTGCTTGTTGATTGGATGGCCTTTGTTGTGTGATGTTCACATGATACCCAAATGCCGTTTGTTGCGTTTGGTATAAAACTGGCATCTTATTAAGATTTTTGTTCAACTTTTCAAAAAGAAGAAAGTGCTCTTTTTTGAATATACAACACTGCTCACCCTTTAAAGGGTCTAGCAAAAACTTTAATATTAAGCTAGAACTCTTTCGTTGAGAACTTATCTTATTTTGACATTGCTGGAGAACAAAAGAAGTGATCTTTTTGAAGCATCAACTTATTTTGCTTTTTCTCTGCCACAAATCAGCAACCATGTGTCAGATTGATTCAAACAAGGTCTCAAACTCTAAGTTGGAGCCTAACTAATGGGACTGCACAAAAAGCGAGGTAATTGAAACTGCAGCTCCTCTACAGAAGCCACACCAACGGGGCACAACCTCTTTGGGACACCCTATAGTACTTCCTATCGATCGAAATTTTACGAGGGCAGCGCGTACAACATCATATTTCTTTATCAGAACATATTGGTAGATATGTAAGTATTTGGGCTGTTACGAATACCTGATCCAAATTTGAGTAATGTACATGACAGATGATGCAACTGCAAGGAAATTTTCACGAACAAACTATTCAGGGAGACCTCCAAAGGCAGCTGCAAGGCCTTTTAACTTACATGCCTTGCCACTGCACATTGGCACCTATTTCATCTTTCTTGGTGTCGGCTTACCAAGGAACCCTCGAAATCAGACTTTTTGCGAGGAGCTCTTTCTCTCCCTGACGTGGCTCAGTTTAATCGATTCAATCGACGAATATTTGTTCCTTGTTTGCAAAAGGTTTCATGGCAAATCTGTCACAAGAAATTGGCTTGGATGCGTTTAAAATGAGATACGAAACCACAAAATATCAGTCATTCATTGTGGGCAGACTTTAATTGATAACCTAATTCAATAATGTACCATTCTGATCAAACTAATCAAACTTCGAAAGATTAGTCCAACCATCACTGAGGTAAATAGTTTGGCGGAGAAAGTGTACACTGTAGGATTAAAAACTGCCAAATCGCTGGCTGATGCTCTACCAATTGAATTAAGTATGGTTCGTATGCGCGCTATTCAAAAATCAAGATGCTACTAAGCAGACCAACGGGGACAAAGAATCTTGTAGCTAGCAGTAAATGCGCGCATAAATAGGCGGGGTGTTACATCCCTGATATAAGAACTTGTTAACTCTGCAGAAAACCAAAAAAAAAATGGCAGCGAAGAACTTTTTACCAAGATGTGTTTAGCTCCTATTACTCCAATTTTGAATCTTTACCGAATCTATTGGAATTCAAATAAAGAACGCAATGTACCTTGGTAAAATGTTCCTCGCCGCCATCTTTAGACCAATCGTCCATTGGTAGATGAATCTTTGTTAACTGTCAGTGCTTGTAACAATTAGATTTATCAGCGCACTTAGCATCGTTTTTACGAATTTGACTGCCGAAAACAAATGCTTGAAATAGGTGAGAGACGCACATGTCTCAATTCTAAAAAGACTATTTTCAGCAAAAACTGCATCCAAGAGATAAAGCAACACAAACAGGAAACACCGATACAAAACTATGATACAAAACGCTATCTTGACATACAGTAAAAGTCTGTAGAAAGGAACATGTGATTCTCTGTAACAATTTGAAATAGTCCTTATGCCGGGTGAGTCAGAAAAAACGAACTGTGACGTCGCTTGTAGGTAGACTTCTGACGATGAATCCCTTGCATCCAGGTGGTAAGCCTTTCTAACTTGTAGCCACCCAATCAATGTGAACCAAGTTTCCGTGCAGCCAAAAGCCTAACTTAGATCAGAGACATTCCTTGTTTTATGTTGCCATTTTGTAGTCGTAGATTTTCGCTCTAAATGGTATTGTATTAGTAGTAGGGTATAGTATTTTGTAAGTAGTGCAATTAAGTAACATGTATTGTAACCTTTTAGATTGAATGTATAAAAAAGACTTTGCTCTTGAAATCTGTCACTTAGTGCATTGGTCCAAAAAGATTTTCTTTGCAAGAATCTGTATGTAAGCCTTGCAAAGCGATGAAATCTTTAGCCAAGCCTCTTCTGTGTCTTAGTCTTGCAAAGGAGAAAGATCAAGGGAGAGTGAAATAGTTAGGAAATAGCTCTTTCTCCGCTGGGATGCCCTTTCCATAACTTACTCTCTATGTAACGAACACTTTTGAAAGACAATAAGAACGTGTGCTTATTTTTTGCTTTGTGAATTTGAAGAGATTTCCTCAACCAGTTCAACGCGCCGGAAATCAAAATGGGGGTTCCAGTTCTATGGCAACAGTATTTCCAAATTATTTCATTCTCGCTTAATACCAAATGTACCTGTCAATTTGGCAAGGATAAAGTGCTGAATGGGCTTAGTGAAATTTTTTATTAGTTTGCAAAACTCCCATACAATTGATTTAAGTTAGATATTTAGTTACAAGAAAAAATTTAGTTCACAACGATCGAGTAGCTAAAAGCAACGGTACGTCCGCCAAGCACCCCACGTTTTTCTGACTCTCTTGGTATATAGGTTACATTAAAGAATAACAGTCTGAAAAGTTTCGTAAATCTGCCTTAAATTATCGAAAAAGTATATCTCTGCAATTTGAAATAGGTTTAAATTGATTGAACTTTGTACTCTGCCATTGTGTATGTGTTTTAATGATCGATCACATATCCCTAGGTTTATACCAATGCTTCAATCTTTCTTCGTACTTTGTATAAGAACCTCCTTAATTTGCGAGGTTGACGGGGTCTCATATTCGGTATACGGTGCTTAACTGGTGAAAAATCAGCCCGGAAGCTCTTAATCTGCAATTGCACTTGTGCGGGTTTTTACTGTATCATATTTAGAGTGAGGAGAAGGCAAAATATTGGCCCTAAATAATAAGTTCCAAGCTCAAGAGTGGGTGAAAAGTATGAAGATATATAATTCTTTGCAAGAGATCTTGCTTTAAAACCACCCCAAAAGTATTGAAAAGGACTAAGAATTATGACCAAAGTTTTGTAGTTCACGAAAACATCACGTTGATCAGCATCACACGGTCCACTATGGATCTAAATGTAGGCGAAATTGAATTAGAGTACCATCGCCATCGATCGGTACCCTAACGCATTCTCCGAGATTTAGCCTTGTTTACAAACTCTTAAGGTTACAGTAAACGTTTGTGACACGAAATTTGGATTTCGCCCCCTAAAAGCCGAACTATTAAAGGAATGTAGGTAAACTATACATCATTCGATGCACAAGAACTTGGGGATTCTAACCATATCAAAATTATTGGCAAATATTGTAAAATGATATTTTCCAGGCAAATTTATTGCTTAAAAGAGTGTACCACCTTCAAAAGCTATTTTGTACCCTTGCCTTTGAGGTAACAGAATCTGACTTACATCAGCAAGAAGTGCAAATCCAAAGCTTTAAAAGTGTGTCTGAAATTTTTCAAATTCCTTCTCACTTTGAAACTATATGTTGTCAAAAATTGGCAATTGGTTTTTCTGCCCTCCCACAGTTGTATTTGGCTATAAAAGACGGACCAGTACACATACAAAGAATTTGGGACATACTCTCCAAGCTCCAAGTCTGTCCTAGCCATGTGCAAATTTTCTAGCGATTCGATTGGCTAAAAGGGTACAAAATAGCTTTTTCGTACATGTACCTCGTGGATTTGCAAGTCCTGAGAAAAACTGAGTTTACTGATCTGCAGTAGTAAAGTATACATCGTGACCACATAAACCACACTAATCCGGATCAAGCCATTTAGGCTTAAAAATCAATTGGAGTCTTCAAATAATTACCTATAAACACAACGATACAAGAACGCCCAGTGGTATTGCACACAGACCACAAGGACTTTGGGATTATGGGCTTAACAGGTCAAGCGATTAGGTACGGACTATGAAAACCACAAAGGAAAACTTTGATTGAGAAATTATGGAAACCTTCATTTACATGAAATTTCTTCCATTTTTAAAACTTTTGTTAGCTTCAAGCAATGTATCATTGTGTGCCTTGAAAGTTCGGCTAACAGAATATGAAGAAATCGAAAAATGGATATTTTCACCAAGAAAACGTTTACCGTAACCTTAAAAATGGAACGGTCTGGGACTAGTAAATGAAAATAAAACGCGAAGGTGGTTTGCTGATGCCATATTCTTCCTCTCTGACTGTTCTTGCCTGTTTCCTTGGCTTTGTTTACATGCTACGAAGAAGTTTTCAACGTACCTGAAAAGTGACGGTAAGCGTTCGTTCATTTTTCAATTTATCTTTCCCAAGCCACGTTTTGTTTTGATTCAGTTTCATTGATAAAATACTGGCAAAGGTGAAATAACTTGTCTCAATAGTTTGTTCTGCCCCTTTAAATGAAATATTTTAAAAGTCCTTCAAGTTGTCGATTTCTATTTTTGTTCCAGGGGTTTCTATTCCAAAGTGCGTGGATTGGCTAAAAATCGCTCCGAACCGCCATAGCGTGTGAAAATGGTCTCTTGTTGTGAATAGTGACCTCCTCCTTTTCCGCTGGACGACTTTATGAATAAAAAACGGGTGGTAAATAACATTTTGATTCTAGGAAAACAATTCTGACCTGGTGACCTTTCTTGGAGTTGGAAGAGGAACATTTTTGGGGATAACGTAATGAAGGTAGTATGTATGAGAGGTACTGGGGAGGAACGAAAAGCTTTAATTTTCCATCCGATCAAAATGCAATGAATATCAATTGCATAGCGGATGTGACCCTAAAAATTGCTGTTTTGACAGCATAGTACAATTTTCTTTCGGGATAGCTGATAGTGGTAAAATGAGGGGTGCTGAAATGAGGAGTGCCGGTTCAGGGCGAGATAATTCATTTAGAGCAATTTTTACCGCTGCTCCTTTAAGTTCTGGATGTACTTCAAAAAGTGGGAAGATCAAGTTGATGGAGTGATACAGTAAAAACGATGAACTGAAGAATCTTCTGATGGCAAGTTATTGTTTTCAGTCCACATCATAACGCTCATAATAGATGATTTATCTGAAAGGTGCCAATTATGGGCGATGGTACTCTACATACCCAATTATATTCCTTAAGATGAAATTACATGAAACCATTATGAATAAGAAAACAGGACAATCCTTGATCGTCACTTCTAGCTCATCTCAAGGCTCTAATAACATGGGCGATTAGATCAAATAAATTCAAACATCGAAATTAGAATTTCCAATTAAAATGCCACATCATTCAACCAAGCTTTTGTTAAATAGGCAACCGTTAAACTCAGCATTGCGTCAAGAAATATCATAGTAGCTGAGCTAATGAAAATTCAAAATGTACAGATTGCTTAAATCTATCGCATATTTCATCTTATTTCATTTTAGGGTACCTTTTGCATATTTTCTAGGTCTTTCATTAACTTCTTTGCTGACGTAATTATGTCCAATCAAATACCTTTCTTGTTGCAGTCTCAGTTTGGCCTCGTTCTCGGCTATTCTGCTATTCTTCGCCTGCTTCGCAAGTCTCTCTTGCAAATCGCGTATCTTCTTGTCTTTCACGGTAAGGATATCATCTTGGTAGCCACAAACCTCGGTTATCTCTATTGACGAAACGGACAGAACTTTACTGAGATTAAGCTTTAACCTATTTCAACCTAAATTTGCTTAATACTTACTTTCGGATACAACATAACGTATCATAACTATTGGCCTACATAATTTCAGAAAAATCTATAAAAATGATGTTTTTGGTCTGGTTCCAAGCTATGGCATGTCCCTCGAGGCAAAATGCCAGTAAAGAACCTTGTAGAATTAGACCTGTTATGACAGACTGTGTGAACTAGCTTTGTTTTAGAATCTTTGCAGACCAATGAAGAAACTGGTTCACAACTATATCACATACGAGTTCTTGGGACGAAGATTTCAGAAAGTCTAGTGCCATGATTCTCGAAGCACAAAAGAATTTTTAGAATTGAATTCAAAACTTGCTATAATGGGTGAGTAGAAAAGAATGTATTGACGGTTGAAAGCCTGTAGCTCCGAAAAAAATTTTAGATTCCTAGTAATATATATTTTGCAGCTAACAAATCAATTTATCAGTACCATCTGTCTCAAATTGCAAGCGATTTGCATGGCGATTGCTGAACTTGTGTGTGTACCTCGCGGTCTACCTTTTGTCTCATTGATTTCTCTAATATTGCTGACGTTTCAGCATTGAGATCTCAATATCATTTGCAAATCGAGGATCGAGCTGGGTTTGTAAAAATAAATCCCCACCTGTGCAAGATTTTGCAATGCCATAGCCAAATGAAGTCTTCCAAATAGCAGCAATTCAAATAATAATAGCACATACAATTCTACTAAAATGAAACTTGGAGGCAAAGGTCCTGAACGCTCTGCAGTTATTTTTGGCGATTCCATTGTTAAAAACATATATGGCTGGAAATTAAAGGAAAAATGTGGTCATAATGAAAACGTGTACGTGAAATGCTTCAACGGTGCCAACATCAAGGATATGCATAGCTATGCTAAACCCTCCTTAGCAAGGAAACCTAATGTAGTCATTCTTCACATTGGGACTAATGATTTGTCGCCAAAGAGAAATGAAGAAGAAAAGTCTGCAGTTCAGATTGCGCAGGAAGTAATAAAATTGGCCAAGGGCACAAGGGAAAATGATATAGAGGCTACAATCTTAGGCCTTATGCCTCGAGGTGATGAGCACGAAACGAAGCGAAAAAGAGTAAACTTGATATTAGCAGACTTGTGTTCTGAAAATAACTATGCTTTCATTGAGCACACAAATATCGATGCATCCAAACATTTAAACAAAATTTTTATTCACCTTTATAAGGCAGGTGATGATTTGCTTGATGGTAATTTATTTCGTACTCTGTGCTATTGACTAGAACGTCCTGTTGATAGGGAGGGTGCATTAAACAATAATACTGCACAAGAAAATTCAACTTCCACTTCTTCCACAAACAGGGAAAATGCCTGCTTTACTGGTGAGCGATCTGACTTGTGTCGTCAGCATCTTGGGTTTAAAAAAGGTATGGTAATTGCATCTCTGAATATTAATACTCTCCGCAGTCACCTTGACGAGGTTCAGTTACTTATTAGAAGTCTAGGTATTCATATTCTTGCACTTAATGAGACTAAGCTTGATCCTAATCATCCTAAAGAGTTGACCAGTCTTCCTGGCTACCAACAAGAACGCCAAGACAGGACAAGCAGCGGAGGAGGTGTTTCTATTCATATCAGGGACTCCATTAAATATAAGTTGCGCTGTGATGTTCCTGTTGATGATTTGGAAATCATTTGTATTGAGGTAAAACCACCAAACAGCAAACCTTATCTTCTTCCTTCTTGGTACAGGCCACCTAGTGACCCTGTTGTTCCTTTTGATAAGCTTAAAAAGATCCTTTCCTGTTTGGACAAGGAAGGGAAAGAGATAATTTTTCTTGGTGACACAAATTGTGATCTCACTACAAAACAAGCTAATCAGCCCATTGACATTGACACTAGACATGTGACTAGTCTGTACGAGCTGTTCAGCTTCAATTAGCTCATCAAATAGCCAACCAGGGTCACTTTAGACACCTCTTCCATAATCGATCATATAGCTACAACTTGTGCCAAGAACATCATCAAATCTGGAGTGCATGATGTTTCTATGAGTGATCGTTATATGGTATAATGCATCCGTAAGTTTAATGGAGCAGTAGAAAAAGGCCATAAAATGATCCAAACTCGTGAAATGAAAAATTTTAATGAGCTGGCATTCCTGTCTGATGTTGCTGGCATAAACTGGGAACAAATGCTTACCGAAACTGATGATATCAATGTGCTTGTCAACCATTAGACTAGCATGTTCTCTCTTATCATTGACAAGCATGCCCCACTATGCGAAATACGTGTCTCAGAAAAGTACTGTACTTGACTTGATAGAGACCTGAGGGATCTTATGAGGACAAGAGATAAACTAAAAAATCTGCTGTCAAGAGTTACTCTGCACCACTGTTGGACTCATATAGACATGTTTGCAATAAGGTCAATCCTCTTAATACCCAGCAAAAGAAGGAGTACTACAATGATAAGATTTCTGCGTGCAGGGGTACCATGAAAGAATCATGGAAAACAATCAATGGACTTCTCAATAAGAGGCCTAAGTCAAGTAACACTGATAGTCTTAAGGAATCTGGTTCATAAACTGTTCACAGAAAAGACATTCCCGATGCAACGAACAGTAGGTAAGGATCTATCAGATAAAATCAGTCCAGTTGCAAATCCCCTCCTATCAGGGGACTTCAAAATGAATAAAACTAAAGCAAAGTTCCACTTCAGGACAATTGAGGTGCAGGAAATCAGAGATGCATTTGCCAACGTTAATACAGCAAAGAGCTTTGGAACTGACAATATCTCCCGCTATTTCTTGAAGCTTGCTTTACCCTTCATTGAAAATTCCCTGGCTTTCATGTTTAATAAATCAATTGAAACAAGTATGTTTCCAGACTCATGGAAAATTGCTATTTGCAAAAATGGAGATAGGGCTGATAAGTCAAACTATCGCCCCATATCAGTCTTTCCTGTAATTTCAAGGCTCTTTGAAAAACGTTTAACCAATCAGGTGTACAAGCATATGGAATATAATAGTTTATTTTCATCTGGGCAATCTGCCTACTTACGTCTCCATTCTACTGCAACCCACTTACTTAAAAATACAGATGACTGGTACAATGGCCTGGATATTGGTAGGCTGGTAGGCCTAGTTTTGATTGACCTTTAAAGAGCTTTGACCATGAGATTCTTTGCCAGAAGTTGGTGCACTACGGTGTCCAACAGCGGGAACTCGGCATGGCTTAGATCATACCTGTGCAATCGAAAACAATTCTGTCGGGTCAACTGTGTCAGCTCAAAAGCTGAGGGTATACATGTTGGTGTTCCCCAAGGCTCATGTCTGGATCCCCTCCTTTTCCTTATTTATATCAATGATCTACCGCAAGCTGTTCAAAATTCAACCGTTTCCGTGTATGCAGATGACGCAAGTCTGTGCTACCAGTCTTCGGATATAAATGAGCTGAACGAGGCCATTTACAACGATCTCAAACAACTGGACATTTGGCTTCAAGGCGACAAAATCTCCTTCAATGTTGCTAAGCACAATGTCCTCAAAAGTCGACACGAAGACTTGGATTTGAAAATTCACGACAATGACCTCGAAATAATCCAAAAAAAATACCTTGGTGTGCAGATCGACAACTCTCTAAACTGGAAGGAATACGTCAAGATTGTCTCTACCAAAGTTTTTTTTTATCCAAATAAAATGCTTACAATACATGTTTACCTACTCTACATATTAATACTATACAACTGCACAACACTACGGGACAATAACGTGAGGAGCAAAATGGCATGACTACCCCACGTTCTTACATATAACACTACTAGGACAATACACAAAAGAAAACGAAGAATACTTGTAAACTAATCACTGTACGCTAACTACAACCTAAATCAATTGAAATGAACGCTTGCGGCAAAAGGACTGAAACTACCAAAGTTTCAAGAGCTATTGGCGTTTTAAAACATGCCAAGACGTTCAAAGGACAGGAGACATTGAAGAATCTTTACACAGGTATTGTAGAGCCACAATTTCGATATTGTTGCTCTGTTTGGGGTTGCGCCGGTTCGACTGATATTAATCAATTGCAAAAACTCCAAAACCGAGCTGCTAGAATCATAACCAACAACAGCTTTGACACACCAAGCAGACCACTCATCGACAAGCTGGGCTGGAAGACCATTGAACAACTCGTCGCTGGTGAATCTAAAACAATGGTCTTCAGGTCCCTGCATGAACTGGCTCCCTAATACTTGTGCGACCATTTCACCCGAAACTCAATATGCTCTTTCTATATCTTGCGCAATTCAGAAACAGATTTAAGACTACCCATGAAAAAGTCCAGTAATGGGCAAAAATATTTTTCCTATCGAGGAGCAAAAGCTTGGAATGACCTTCCTGCCGATACCAAAAAGGCATCTTCCCTGAATAGTTCTAAAAACATATATTTAGGACTTTCTCTTTTTCTTTTATACTAGATTTTATAAATTTTGCATTAGGTTTTTATATTATGGTTTTTATATTGTAATTTTGCTTTTTTATTCGGCAATTGCATATTATATATTGTAAGTAGTTTTTTAAATGGAGGGCCCCTTGTAAATCGACTCTGTTGAAGGGCAACCGACCTTAATAAAATCAAATATCAAACATCAAATGTCAAATGTAAAATATCAGATATCAAATATCCAAGCCGTCAGTTCAAAACTCTTCATTGACAGAGCATGAACTTGATTCGGTTCCAATAACACTGAACTAGAAGAAACAAAAAGCTAATATGATGACCATCTTTCCTAATTTTAAAGGCTTAGATACCTTTTTCCGACCCGAACAATTCACTTGGTACATGCCAAATGATCTGGCAAATGGAAACAGATGTGTAATTTCTTACAAAATAAAAGCTTAATGTTGGGTGCTGCGCTCCTCTACAATGAAGAAAAATCCTTGTACTCAAAAGAAGCACTGAGCAGGGTTAGGAATTCCATGTGGTAGGAAGACTGGTGCATTTTCAATAACTCGTTCGTTTCTATGAACTGGGTTCGGAGAACGGTCGACATCAACGAAACTGACAAAGATAGTTGCTAAGCAACGCCCATTTATATGAATATTTTACCTGATTTTGACTCTAGAAACCTGTGATTTGTCCTCATGATAGGCGATAAAAAGTGGAAAGAAGGAAGTTAGAGCGCCTTAAATCAAATGATTTATTCAGCGTGTTGAGGGCTGTAAAGTGTGTGTTGCGAGAGGGAGGGGAACTAGGGAGCTTGTTTCAAATGATAGATGAATTGGTGTTCTTGGGATGAATCTATAAGGCTGGAACTTAACGTTGGAAATTGAGAGTAAAAGGAATTTTTATGATTTGTTGGCTGGGATTAGCTTTCTTGATGTGGTTATAAAATCTGCCAATATCAAGGTAAATCTGTTCTTCTGATGAGAATGGTTATGCAAAACGGCTACTGGCCGCCCACTGGAGCGGATAGCTGAATTACTTTAAATGGCAAATTATAATGATACGATAAAAAGCAAAGGAGGATTAAGTGGAGTGATCTCTCTGAAGCACAGAAATCCCGCAGCAGAACTCCTGGGAGCAATAACCATCAAAAAAGCAGCAAAGAAGATCCAGAAAAACAGCACTTGTAGTGGGCAAGGTAATCAAGATTTTTAATGGTAGAGCTATTATATTGAGTGCTAGTAATCGCTACCACTCAGTGGAGCAGACGTCAATGAATATGAGGCAAAGCACCCATGATGAGACAAAAGACTCTCCACTGGATAGTATCGTCTGGAAATAAGGTTACAACATGATTTGAAAGACATGTTGAAGAAATAAATATTTAAGAGTAGTATTGAAATCAAAGATCCAAACTTGGAAACATCTCCATGATGGCAGTCAAGTGTACATAGTATATCATTTTGAATTTAATAAAATATCAAAGCACATATTTGTTTCCAAAACTGTTGGAAAAGTGAACGACAATTATAAAGTCGAATCAAGTGCACACAACAAGGCTTAGAACATAGCCCAAAAAGAAATGTTACAAAAAGTGAAATATATACCACATGAATTTCAACATAAATGGTGATTTGTCTCCTGGCTGCTTGACGGGAAGACTTCTAACAATGTCCCAGCTGCCTTACTAAGAAATTTGTCAGATATTGGCTTGCCGAGGCATAATTTGAAACTTCAAAATGAGTTCCCATTACTCCTGTGCAAAGGGTTGGGGTAAAATTCCATTGAGCATCAGAAACAGCCCCGTGGTCTTCATGGTCAAAAAGAAACTGAAGGACTCCTTGCTCATTCGGCGTTAATTGCCAAAACATGATGCAAGCATGAAGAGCAGAATCACATTGCAAATCATATGTTAATCATCGTTATCTTAACATGTTGGACACAATAGTCAAATTGTTGTTTTGATAGCTGCTACAGCTTTTGCATAAATCCGTCACTATGGAAAAGTACAAATGTTACCTGTACATTTTTCCAGCAAAGCATTATTCTCCTGATTCCTCATTTCAGCCATTCCTTTCAGCTCTCTGTATCTGAGACGAAGAACAATTATATTTCAATACGGAATTGGTTAGTTCTCCCGGCATTTGTAGGGCTTTAAACCTTGGAGCAGCTGGTTGTTGGTAAGCACAGACAGATTTCTATGCTGTATCACATTTGCTACGCGATTTACCATCATTACAAATCACCTGAGCATTCAAAATCATGGACGAAATTGTAAAACAAACGTTTCAGACTCTCGACCTTTCTATGACAACTTTCTATCTGATTTGATACAATGTAAATGAAAACACGTGGACTCTCACAACCAGCATTTAACGAAATTGCAGTTATTGAAAATCATTTTAAAGGATAGGGTATCAGAAAAGTGAATGCCCTGAGACTGATGCTTGAGTGTTTGCCTTGAGATTGCAGAAATATAAGCGTTCTTCTATGTATATTTGTCATTCGAATGAGTTAACTTAACAATTTGATGCCACCCTAGCTAAGTCAATTGGAAATTGTTCGATGTTCAAATTTTAGCTTGATGACTTTTCAAATAGCCAAATTTGACTATATGCAACAAACTCTTGATTCATTCTTGGACAATTGTCTTTCGTTTCTGATGAACAATGGTGGCAAATATATTATTTGAAAGCACACATATGAGAAGAAAAATATTAAAAATTCACCCGACTGAAATTGGCTGTTCGGTTCTGCAATCATAGGGGTTTTTGGGGAACTTCTTTCAGGAAAACTAGAAATACGGCATAGCATGACGATCAATTTTCAAAATTTTCTTTCTGCCCTGTAGCAACGAGTTTTAGCGATTTAGTTCACGTTATAGTATTGAGGAGGATAAAATTTCCCGGAATACGTTTGTGGTGCTCCACAGGACTACACTGCTAAAGCATGCAGAAGTTATTGCTGTGAAGTACAAATACTACGAAGATTTGATCGTGATTTGATGTCGTTTTCGAAGGCCTCTTGAAAGGGCTTTGCTGCATCAAGAAAGCCTCTCATAATTTCAGTGCAAAGTTACCGATATCAGTCAGTTTTAAATTTCAAAATTCGCTGCAACGAGTTCACTATTAAATCATTGATATATCTATATTAAGGATCAGGTATTACCAATCGGGTTCTTTATCAACACGCGTTGTTTGCTTCCTTTTTTTCGTATTTATTTATAACGTGGCTCGATCATCAGTAATTTTGGGGGTTCTGAAGATGGAGCATTGCATGCTTTCAAACGTTAACGCTTAAAACTTAAGCATGGACTTGTCAGATCTGGGTTCAATACAATTTCTCAACAACTGGATTTGTCGAATATGGTGAAAAAATCAGTCTGAATTTTTTGTGTATCTTCCTACCGGTTCGAAAAAAAGAGTATCATCGTCGCAGTTTTACGATTAAAATTTATTCTGAAACTGAGGTCTCCTGCCAATACAGCAATAGGAGCAGGGATTATTTTTACCGACTCACCAGGTACGTAAATGAATTTTCCGAATCTTACATCGTAGATTCTAGCAGAAAGCATAAAAATCTATTGGAACATCTTTAGAGCAGGACAGATTTGGAAATGGTCGTCAACCTTCTATTGAACGCTATCAATTTCTACTCAACAATGCATTTTTTGCAAATAGTTTCATTCTTCATGCTAATTATTGGAATAAATTGATGTATTCAGTCGTCACACCTTATCAACAAATTAGGATGGCTGGAAAGATGAATCTTGCTCTTGAATCCGCAAGGATTGGACAATGTTATTCTGATATAAAATTTTGAAATGCAAGGGGTCATGACCAGGTCAACTTTCATGGAATTTAATGGAATTGTGCGAATTCTAAATTCAAGATCTAAAGTGCAAAATGATGCAAACGTGGTTCAAGTTTCTCAATCATCGTTACGAAGTTCTTAGACAGAACTGGAACATCATCAACGACTGTAGCTAAAATCGTAGTACCTAGAGTACAACATGGATTTAATGGGTCAAATTCTGCTTAGTAGCTGATAGACAAATAGTTCTTGCAATTTTCCTTGTCTGTTACTTTAGTTTGCTTGTACAATGCTTTGTTGTTGTCCTTCCTACAATATGGTCTGATTGTTTGGGGTCAAACGTATGCATCATACATTGATCCAATTTTCAAATTACAGAAGAAAGCTGTCAGAGCCATCTCATTTCAGCCTCGCATATCTCCTTCTCTTCCTATCTTCAATGATTTTAAACTTCTGAAACTTTCTGAGCTTTTTGGACCCCAACTCTTACCTTTTGTTTTTGATTCTGTTAATAAAACTTCACCTACTTGCTTTCATGACTTTTACCTACTTAATTCATCTGTTCATCAGTATTCCATAAGACAGGCCAGTCAATGTGACCTATATATGTCTCGAAAAAACAATCTCCAATATGGTATAAAGTCTATTAGATATCTTGGTGCCAAACTTTGGAATGCATTACCTGTGGAAATCAGAAATGCCTCTTCAAAAACATTGTCCAAAATAAAACTGAAAAGTTACTTCTTGAACAAAGTCGACCGATAAATCTAAATCTAAATCTATGCTACTTTGCAACTTAGTACTGAAGATGCTAATTATTTGAACTATATTGAATTTACCTGATCTGATGAATATATAGAACAGGGGGGGGGGAGGGGGCTCTCTCCTCGATTAAATTACCTATTGAGAGAGCTGTTCCTTTAAGTAATTCCCTACATGCAATTTATCATTTAGCTCCTCTTTGTACTTGTATATTGTATTTAGTTTTCTGTAACATTGTAACATTGTATTTTTTTGTTGTTGTAAAATTATTTATCCAATCTATGTAGTTTAGTTATTTGTATGTACTGTAGAATCATAAATTGTATGTAGAGAATTTAAATCATATGAAACTGAAACTGAACCTTTTAAGCAATATAGATTAGAGCAAATTCGAATTTACGAAAGTAGCTAAAAGCTCGATCGATTTGGAAATAATCTTTTCGCACAGAATAAAAGACAGTTACCTTGAAATACATTTTCGAAGAGATAAAAAATGAAACCTTAGACCACATTCTTTCAAAGGTAAGAGGTATGGTTTGAAAATCTATTGCAGTGGGATCACAAAAACTTGGTACTAACAATGTCATTTCTGGGAGATGAATTGGCCTAAGTCTTATTCTAAGGCACTTCTTAATAATTTGGTCAAAGGTTTGAACCTTTTTCTCGTGAAGTTTACAAACAAGTTTCGTACGGCTGACTTCAGTCAAATTTCAGTGCTAGAAATATAACAAAAAGTGCACAAACTGCTTTCAGCAATCAGAGAGAATTCGATCCATACCAAACTTCGACATGCCTGAACTTTTTTAGCGAACTTTTTCACGGTAACAAGTCAAAACACAGATGACTAAGTTAGAACATACGTGTCATTGAATCTGTCTTTTTCTTGCTTCAATTCCCTTGACAAAATATTGATATCAGTAAGAGCAAACTCCAGCTCCTTTTCTCGATTAACCAGTCTAGTTTTGGTTTCCATATGGGAACACACTTCATCCTATAAAATTAATGCTAACGAACTGAATCAAAATAATAATTTTCAAGGAACAAGAAACAAAGAGGATGAACTGGTAACCTCCTCAGAATTTCATCGTGATTTGGGAGTTGCTATGTTGGAAATAAATTCATTATGATGAACTAACAGCATCAGACAAATCATAAAAGCATTGTAAAAATGAAGAGCATCCATGAAAATAGAACACGATGAATAAAACAACAACGGATAGATAAGATGTTTCGATCGTAAAACTTTCATCAGTGTTTACAACCACACGACAGCCAAGTACCGGGTGTCTCAAAAAAAAGTACCCCCTTTTGACTGGAAATAGGAACGAAATCATAAGATATCATTACTCACCGAGTGGACAGCTAAATTTATCAATCTTCAACTTAGATCCTCATACCTTGCATTTAAAAATTGGCCACCAAACACTGGAGATACAAGCTTGCAAAGTCAAAATTTACAGTGCACCCGAAACCAGAGGTTCTGTAAAAGGGCCTAGCCATAATTTGCTATCACAGGCATGTTGCACAGGAATTTCGACTTTGACCTTTAGCTTTTTCCATTGAAAAGAATTATACCTTGAAATGCTTCAATTGAACTACAAATAGTTATTCCTTTGAGGAATCAATCCGTGCATTGCATTCTACTCCAAGTGTCAAAGAAGAAGAAAAGGAACACATGCATGCTCATTTGGGAGAAGTTGCACGACTTCATCATTCTTAACACGTTTTTGTTATATTTGTTTCATCAGGGCGATTTCCACGAGTATTTTTTATTCTTTTCGAAAGCAAAAAACTGAAAGTCAAAGTTTACAGGTGCTTTGGAAAAGATCCATAATACAAATCATGGCTAGGCCCTTTTACAAAACCTCTGGTTTTGGGTGCACTGTAAATTTTGTCTTTGTATGCTTGTATCTCTGGTGTTTGGTGGACGATTCTTAAATGCAAGGTATGTGAATCTAAGTTGAAGATTGATAAATTTAGCTAACTACTCGGAGAGTAATGATATCTTATCGCTTTGTTCCTATTTCCAGTCAAAAGGGGGTACTTTTTTTTGAGACACCCGGTATTTATAAGATAAAACTTACAAGACAACATTTGCATAAAATTGCGATAAAATTCTTCGGACGTCCGCCTTAAGTACAATGGCAAACAAAACGCCTAAACAACTACGATTTTTCTTTTTAAGTCAATCAAAGTTAATAGTAAATACCCTTATCCTTTAGTATTCGACATTGGAGTAGAATCTCTTCGTATGTGAAGTCTCAAGCGAACGAAGGAGCACGCCTCCCATCGACCCTTTGAGCATTTGATTAAACTGCCGAAATAATTCCTTTTCACGGAGAGAATAAACATCTGAAGCCCCATAAATGATTTTAATGCTAAAACGAAACTGCACCGTGAAGGTCTTCACTAAAAAATGCCCATGGAACCCGCCGGCTTGCCTCGGTATAGACGGTCATCATTGTATTTACGTACATAGCTTCGAAAAAATGATTTGTATACATGAAATCTTTGCCAAAATTGGATTTTTGTGCCGCCTGCTTATTTTTCATTGCAAACAATCACGTTGCAATAAGTAGACGATATTAAATCCGAGTTGTAATGACAAACACCAGAGGACATCCTAAAAGATCGAGAGTTATTAAAATTCCTAAATGTCTCCCCAACAACGATGAGTGCACACATTTGACAGCATCTCCTGCCATTACATTTGAAAGTGTCCATTTCAGCGTGTTCACCCGTTGGTTGGCAAATTTGTCGGGAACCAGAGTATCCTTAAATAAAATTGTATCCTTGAAAATATATCGATGTTCATTATCAGTAAAGAGTGCATTCAAATATTTTTGCAACGTTTCGTAAACTTTGTTAAATTCTGGATGGGAAGTTAAGACTAGGGGTATTCTTGTATCATCCAGTTGCTGTTACTTCCGATCAAGAAGGATATTCTGCTTCAATCCCCTTACCCTATCAAACTGTCCCTTTTTTCTCTCGTTTTGTACTCCCAATCCAAAAGAAAGTTCTCCCTGTCGATTTTCAAAGGATGGAGTCTTCTGTGCAGATACGACGAGTTCCAATGGTGTGCCCATAGGAAATACCCTTTTTCGCATAACCAGGATGATAAGGGAAACGAAGAAGAAGCCTATGAGTATCAGTCAGTTTCGTATACAAATCGTTGACTACTTTGTTACATTGTCTCATAACCCGAAAATCCAGGAAGTTCGCTGTTTCCTTTAACTATTTAACAGTGAACTTTATGGAATGGTGAGCGGGATTCAGAAAATTTATAAACTCTACAAGTTTTTCCTTCCCACGTATACAATCTAAAAAAAGATATCGTCAATACAGCGCCACTATAAAAAAGCCTTATATTATGTCTGTTCCAGAAGCTTTCTTCTGAAGTCACCAAAAATAGAACAGAATATATTGGTGGACATATGGTACCAATAGCTGTCCCCTTAATTTGTTGGAAGAATTACCATCAAACTCAAAAGAAATATTGGTAGCACAAACATAGCCAGTCTCAATAATGTTTCCTTAAAAGGCTGTTGATTGTCCCTTGAATGAGGAACAGTACCAAGAGCTTCCAGTCCTTTGTCCTGGAGTATACTAAAATACAGACCGACCACATCAATGGTAAACGGAATAGCATCTGGTGGAAGGTCCTCCATGCTAGCAAGATTATACAGAAAATCATCATTAGTATCTTTGATATAAGACTTGACTTTATTTGCTAAAGGTTAGAGACGATGGCCCCAAAATGCTGAAATATTCCTAGTGAAACAGTCTGTATTGGAAATAACCGGTCTCCCTGGGACACCACTGTGTTTTTGTGGATATTCAGTAAAAGATAAAACAACTTAGCTTCGGGCTGTTAACCATAAAATACTTCAGAATTTTCCCATCACATTCCCCTACCTCTTCAATATTATTGATTGCGTCATTGACGATACATTGTACCAGAGCTGAAGGGAATGTGTCGAGTTTCTGATAAACCCGTGATCGCAAAGCTGGTTTTCCGCTTCCAAAATATAGTCTTCCCTGTCCCAAACTACAACAACCGAATCCCTGTCCGCTTCCTTAATAACAGTTGTATGATCTGATCTAAGATTATTTGAAGCTAGAGCACCATTGCCCTGAACGGTCACCTTTCAGATAAAGCACCCATTATGAGCGATATGGTCGGGACTTGAAACAGTAATTTGCCATTACAATATTCATCAGTCCATAGTGTTTACTGCATTTCTTGGTCAATTTAATCTTCCCATCTTTTGGAGTAAAACTCAAAAGGGCAACCGTAAAAATCCTGAAAGAAAATTGTACTATACTGTCATCAATGCCATTTGCTCGGGTCACATCCCATCAGATAGAAAATTAAATCTTTTCGTTTCTCCCCAATTTTAATCCCTGATACGTTCTTGTCAGCATTACGTTATTCAAAGAATGCTCCTCTCCTGACTCCACGAAAGGCTACCAATGTCAGAAATGTGTTCCTAGAACCAAAAAATTATTTACCACATGTATACAGTCGCCCAGCGGAAAAAGATCAGGTTGCTGTTCATAAGCCAATAGAAAACATAGTTGTTGAGCGTTTTTAACGTCGATTGTATCAATAAAAGTATAAATTTGTCAAACTACTCGACTCTGTACAAAGATAATAAGTTAATAGCAACGTTTCCAGCTTAAATCTTCATCAGCTTCTTCGCCTCTTTCAGGTTAAGCTTCAGGTTCAGCTATTTCTTCGCTATTCACAACACGAGACCGTTTTCACAAACAATGGCATTACAGAGTGGAATTTCCTTGACATCCAGGTATTTAGCAATTTCATCAAATTCCGGGAGGGTCGTCGAGAGGCGTGCTTTCTTGGCTTGCCACTTTACACACGAATAGCTTCCATTCCGAATGTCCAATACTAAAGAATCAGGAAATTTACTATGACCTTTACTCAAACTGAAAGTTTTTTCTTTCAAAGAAAATTTTAAATTGTCTAGGTGTTTCGTTTACCATTGTATTTTAAGGGATACCTCAGGGAAATAAAATTGAAATTTATGAATATATTATTTAGTAATTTTCATCATATAAATACTTCGTTGCCCTGCGGTTGAAAAACTGATGAAGATTTTATGATCGAAACAACTAATTTTAACAGTTTTTTGTGTTTAATCATATAGGGTGTCGGCGGTGGAAATCGGACGGCGGTGGTAATCGACCACTTTTGTTGAATAAACCTAAGAAACTGAGGGGTAAATCATATTCGCAATAACTTTTAACAGGCGAAGATGGTTGATTGCATTATATTCTACCAGCTTACATAGTAAACATCCCCAAGGAAAACCCTCTTGAATGCAAAACACGATCAAACAAGTCAGTATTTATACCTTCTCAGCATGATTGCGGTAAAGAAATTGTCGTTCAGAAAGTTGCACCTTCATAAGAAGCTTTGAATTCGTGGCAGAAAGAGTCAAGAATTTTAAATAAACTAAAGAGAAAGAATATCCGACATGTGGCCGAAAATAGGAAGGTTCTGAAACCTAAAAACCTCCCACTGAAGGGGGGGCAGGGATTTTTTGTGTTTCGATTGTCCTGAAAAGAATACGGCGGTGGTTTTCGGACACCCTGCAAATCATCCCTGTAAGAGAACTGTTAGTCGAGCTCGAAGTTGCCTTTCGAGTCCTTTGCCCACAGCGATTGTTTTTGCGAACAAAAAGGAAGGCTTTTGTTCCAAAAAGCAAATTAACATGCATATTATGCTTGGGCATCTGATACTTTAAATCATTGTTTTGTCTGCTCTTTGATAAAGTATACATTAGCACTAGCAGGGGCAAGGTCATTGACATCTTCCGGTAACCTGTCCATTTCTTTAATTTAGAAGAATACATCTTTGCACAGATATCTAATCATTCTCAAATTGTATAAATTTACAAATTGGCGTAAAATGATGCTTCATACTAAAACATCTTCCGTGAAATTTTCAAGTAAGAGTATATCTGAATTTGATTTAAAAAAACAAAGCATCCCAGTGAAAAGTAATGGTGAACTCACTCGACTGATAAGAACCGTTTTCATTTTGCATACTGCATAAAGACATGTAGGGTAGGATTAGGATGAACCTCCTTTTGTTAATGCAGTACGCTTTTTATCATATTAGTGAAGAGCTTTGCAAGTGTTACTAATATCTCATTTTCGAAAATTCAAGAGTTATTCTCTGTTAAATTGTGTTGTTTCGTGTGGTCTGTGGGGTATTGTTGTAAAGAAAAGACAAAATGTTGTAGCTTTTCAGAGTACATCAAGTTAAGCAGATAATTCCATAAAATAAATAATTTCATAGTATAAATCCAAAGAAACGATTTCTTGGCATACTCTGCAATTTTAACTTACCGTCCGAAAACCACCGCCGGTGTCCGAAAACGACCGCCGAGCTCAGCATGAAAAACATCGACCCCAAAGGCGAATCAGGTAAATTCGAAACAAAAAGTCTTTGAGAAAATATGCTAAAAGAGCTGTTCTTCCATTGGATGATTTTAGTTTTTGTCTGCGATATATTTTTCTTGTCTAAACATTCAGTTTCCCTTAAGTGTCCGATTACCACCGCTGGCACCCTAGCATTCATGTTAGCTTCCCATCTTACCTAAATGGTGTAAACACTAGAGGACACAATTAAGCGTAAAATAAAACAGATTCTCTTGTAGTTGGACCTTTCTTTCAGAGTGCTTTCTCATTGGATCGGTAAAATAGATTTGACACAAGACGAATTTAACTGTGGACATGGATTGTCCGCTCTCGCTGTTAAAAACTCATTTATTCTCTTGCATTCCCTTTCCTTCTCTTTCTCTTTTGTTTCCATGGCAAAGCAGGATGTTTTTCTATCCAAGATCCAAGCAAGTTCAAGCAATGTCTTCCACCACTGTACAAAATATGTTCCTTCAACAGTTGCCACTTAAAAGTCGAAACATCAAAGTCAAACATAACTTATATCTAAGTACATGGTACCTCTTGCCAATGCAAAGGATCAAACTAACCGTAAGTGTCTAGGTATATGTACAAAAATTGAACATTAAATTAATTTGACACCTGCAGCCTCTGTTTCAGATCTTCATACTCTTCCTTTGAAACGCACTCACTTTTCTTCTCCAGCTAGCAAACAACAAAGAGATAAAATGCCAACTTTGGAAAATCAATTCGAAAATACTAACCAGTACTTTAGATCCGGATGAATTCTATTTTAGAACAGGAAGTGCAGCCTATCCAAAACTACGTAGAGTAAAAAATATTTTGACCATAATTACGATTGCGTTTATCTTTCGTGGAAAACAAATTTGGTATCTCATCAAAATGTGATACCATCTGATTACGAAGCAGCAAGCAGAACATTATGAAACTATGAGCATCCAAAATGATGCAAACTAGATATCATTCGAAAGAGTTTAGAGAGCAAAACGTGATTCTTGCAGGAGCATATTAGGAAGTTGTTTTTTGCTTCAGAAATTGTTCTCATCTCAGGTCTTCTCTGACAGTAATATGAAGTTTGAGTTTGCAGTTTCTTTTAGATGACTGGTTTAGTCGTCGCCTGTGACAGAATGCAATGTGATCACTTTTTGTGCATACCGTAAAAGCTCTATTAAGCCCCCAAGGGGGGGGCTTATCTATTTTTCGACTCTCTAGAGGGAGGCTTATTAGAGAAAGGGGCATATTCAAAAAGTTAGATGACAAGGAAATATACGATGGCTTTATCGTCTTAATAGGGGGGGGGGCTTAATAGAGCTTTTATGGCAATTTCATAATAAAATTTAGCGGAAATAACCTTGACCAGGGGCTATTCCAGGGCTCATTGTTTCATAAAGAGCAACTCTAACTATACTTTGCTTGCAGATTCCTAATTAGAAGGCATCACAGCTTGCTGAGATGCCAAATTTACGGTCCACAAAGCGAGAGACTTTAATCAATTCCCAAGGGAGCAAGTGCCCTTAAGTAAAAAATTTACAGCGTTTGAAAGATGTGCATGCCAATCTCAAATCTGTGTTAGATTATACCTAGCATGCAATATCTTTCAACATAATGGTGGTACTTTGACAAAAACTATTCTCCTCTACATAGTGTTGGTTTTACTTATGATTGTTGCATCCTCCAAATCTGCTATACAAAACAAGTGACTCATCCACTGAGATCTATAGCTGTATACGTCTGCTTCTAATTTGCTACTACTGGGCAAATGATGATTATACACAATACCATGGATAAGATAACTTGACTGTCACACTAGCTCTCTAATTTTTTCGGTAGGTAACTGCAATGACTAAATCAGAGAGCCATGGTATTCAAGGAAATCTTTTCAACTGAATACATCAATTTGGGTAAGCCCTTTACCAGCATTTTCCTAATTTCTGGGTCTGTAAGATGAGGGATAGTATCAAACAAAATTTTCTCATCTAAGTTGACCTTTGACTGATAGATGAACACTTCAGTTTTGAATATCGGTCACCTACTCTTTATTCCACAGCCCTTCAAACGCCTGAACTTTTTTGACTCACATGGTACATTGGGAAGAGTGAGTATATCTTTAATTCTCATGTTGTAATTAACTTCTTTCCTTGTGAATAAATCCCATAAAAAAGAAGGGTTTTCATGACTGATTGATTTATATACTTCAATTATTGAGTTTCTGCATGTTCTAAATGTAAAAAGTTTTTTCTGTCGTTCCTAATGAACAGTTTAAGAAATGAAGCATCATAGTCCGTCAGTAGGATACAAAGTCCTCGTTTATGAACACTGCTAATTTCTTTATTGGCAGTTCTTCAACAAAACATCCAAATGAGGGGCGGTACCTAAAGCTTTAAATGACAAATGAATTATAAAGCAATTCACATTGGGTGGGTCAGTGACCTTAGCAGCCCTGGAGAGGGCAATAGCATTTCTGCTATATTTGAGACAGAGAGATTTTACAAGGATAACAAACTTCAGCCTGGAGTCAATGACAACACCAAGTAGTTTGACTCAATTAACAGTTGTAATTATCACCTCATCTATCCATGCAAAGTTTGTAGTCATGCCCCAAGCCCATAAACATAAACTGCAAAGTGGATGGATTTGCAACCATCATATTTGATTCGAGCCAGACGAGGGTCTTTCGAATGTCCTTTTATGGCTTTCATATTGCTCTTTCTAGTTTGAAATCAGCTGCATATAAGGTATCATCATGCTGTGCCTAAAGAAAAACTTTAAGGATCATCCCGATAAGATCTCTAGAAAACGCCCTTTTCATCAAAGAAAGTGGTGTGTTTGTATGTGTGTAATTTTGCCATCTAAAATTAAAGTATAAAAATATCATAAAAATCTAAGAAAAGAAAAGGTCTACTTACAATATTTACAAGTATGAATTTATTAATCGGAAAAGCGCTAAAAATCTATTTAAGAACATCACTAGTTTAAGAAAGGCAGGGGTAGCATTAAAAAGGTCAGTGCGACTTTGTTTCAGTAATGGTCCCTCCAGAGGTACCTTTGAAAGAAAAGTGCCTAGCCTATGAAGGAGAGAAAAGAGAAAAAATCATCTCAAAAATTGAGAGAAATGCTGCATCTTCAAGATCATTGATGGGGAATTCTGTTGCAACTTTCAGGATTTTAATAAAAATGTAGGGGCTATTTTAATGAGATTGGAGGTCTTTAAAGAATTTGTCCTCAATCTTATGCTGCTAAGCTGTTGACATTATTAGCAGATTTAGGTCAGAGTGTAGAGTGTTCCATTTTGCCCTGTGTCACTCTTTTGAAAAAGATTGACTGAATTGTTTTTGGATCTCTGAGCGAACCAGATCTGGGCAGCTGGTGAGAACTGTTCCGACAAATAGGATGGGGCTGCATTATCAACTAATTCAAAACCCGGACTATCTGTACAATCTACAGTATGAGAGACAGAAATAATCCTTTTAGAGCAAAGAATTGGTGATAAAACTTTAGAAGTAAATGCGATGGATGACAGACACTTGATGATCATCAGTAAAATTTTCATAGATGCCATTAATTTGTTAACAAACCACATTGGGTATAGCAAATGCATTTTGCCTCAAACCAAGCGACCAAGGTTTCACAGAAACATTCTTGATGTTCCACATAATTTGAAATGTTGTTCCCTTTTGCCTCCAGTAGGTACAAATGAGATGAGCAGCACACTTGCAAACGCCAAAGGATCAAGGAAAAGCGATATTTAATCCAGGGAGAAATAGTCCATTTCTCCCTGACCTAATTGATGGCCTCACAACGCAGCACCAGACATTATCCGGACCAGATGTTATTCACCCAGCTTCAGTGCTGGTGACAGGGTATTAAATTCTTAGAGAGATTCTCTACTGCTGAATTGAATTGTCAAAACTCATTTGCACATTGCAGAATGAAACTTGCCAAATTCTGAAAAAAAATAACAGCTTGACGAACATGAGAATCTCAAATGATGGATTTGTGGTTTGCAGAAAGGTGCAATGATAACAATGCTGAATGAAGGAATGGCAGAATCTGAAATGGTGACTTGATGTTTGTAAATTCTGAAATGACTGATTAATGAATGATGGATAGCTTGCCCTCCGTTTTATTGTGAGAATGATAGATAATTGGATAGAATGGTATTTTACAGCAATAATGGATATTTGAAATAAAAATTGTGCTATGGCAAATCAACAAATGCCCAAAAAAGATAACATCGGATGTATGTATGTATTTTACCAATTTTCATGTTGGATGAGTGGAAAATTTGGGATTTTGCGTATGCTTGACTCATAAAGCTCATTTCATACATTCCAATCATTATCACTGATTTTTGTCATAGATGACACCTCATACCTTAAGACCTGTGCACCTTAAACCATCCAGCAGTTCTCAATGAGAACTTGTGCGTACGCAACCATTTCAGCCATGCGCACTGTGTACAAACCTCTTTTTACCAATCCTATGGCGTGCAAGGCATGCAAAAAAAATTTTCCAGAAACATTAGCAAGTCCTCCTGATTGAAGAAGATAAGCTTCAGAAATATTTTTAGATCATGGAGCTGACAAAGACTTACTTGCAGTGAAAGGACTTTATTTCACTCGCTTGGCTGGTGGGCGCAAGCACGCGTGCACAAAGGTTTGAGCCTTTAGACAGTCTAGTTTAGCACTTTTTCTGCATTGCCCTGGGTGTTGCTTTGGCAATGAGTGGGTATGAAGCAGTAGTTGAGAGCAACTACTCAGTGATGAAGACCCAGGATATTGTAGGAGGTCAAGTGAATGATACTTTAGTCCAAAGAACAAACGTTGACTGGAGTTTCCCAATGCCAATACAGTGTCCAGAAACAATCAAAGATGTGGCATTACTATATCTGGATGGTGGCAAAGAGACAGGGATACCACATCATCAGCCACCTGTATTCTTGGATGAAAGAGGTTGTACTTTTGGAAAATATATGCATGGAAGTAAAGTTCTTGATAGACCATCAGCCACAGCTCATCATTTCCTCCCAACAAGAAAAATGGAAGAAATTCCAAACCATAAACAACAACTGCAATATTAAATATTGTTACCTAAGATGAAATAATTAGTGCTGTTTTATAGAGTGTTTTCTGTGCCAAAGCTCCCTATTTATCTTATTTTGAGAAGCGATATCATTTTTTATGTTGCAATGTTTTTTCAGAGATATATAACATTTAGTGCATTACATTAACACATTTCCATTGTATCCAGTGTTATTAACTGTAGTAAAGCCAGCAACCAGCATCAAGCAAACAACCAAACATTGATCTTTCAAGGGAAGAACTTCTAAAGACTAGCCACTATCCAGGTCCGGTAAAATTCGTTTGGTTTCAGTCCAAATAACCAATTTCTTGTTGCTTAGAGTTACTTGTTATATCTTTGGTGTTACTTCATTGGCTCTTGTTCAGCTGTAAGCCTGCTTTAGCCGTATTTTGATAAATGATCAACTGATTGATACATACTTTAAAACTTTGGCCAGATCTCAATGCAGAAGAGAAAACGTAGAAATGTCGTAAGAAAGAAGCAAAGAGGGCTAGACCACTAAAGTATTTATTTATGGCAGTAGTTATTTTACCATCCAACTTTATGGATACCTCAGTAGTCTTCACGTTTTTTCTATGAAAAACTTGCACGAGGCCATGATATGAAAATTTCTCATCTTATTACTGAAAGTTTCATAATTTGTTTCCTATTTTCTAAAATAAAAAGCATGATTTATCATGTAGTCTCGGACAGTGCTGCTTGCAGATACTCTACGTTGCTCAACATTCAGCACAATTTTTAGCAACATAGTTTCCTTTGTATCAAAGTATAGCATTGTCATTGTAGTGAATGAATTGCAGAATGAAGGTTCATCAAAAATTTTGCTGGGACATGTTGTAATTCAGCTTTTAAAAAGCATTTCATATGAAAAGGCCTGTATTCACCAAGCGGAGACAACAGCATTTTCTCCAATATTGTATAACTGAAATAGTGAATTTGGTGTGCAATGTTAAATTTTGGCATGCAAAGCTAGCAGCTCTAAATTGATATTGCGCGTGTATCTGCAATACTCTGCAGATTGGGTGGCAAATACACCCAGTTGTACTAAACTATGGAATCAGCCAAAACGACCTAAAACGGGCCAAAATGACCCAAAACGAGCCAAAGCGATCCAAAACAAGCCAAAATGATCCATGACAACCCAAAATAACCCAGAACAACCCAAAAGCGAGCCAAAATAACCCAGAACTGACCGAAAACGAGACAAAATGATTCCAAGATAACCTTGACCAATGACCAATAAAATTGTTAGCAGAGGCTGGTTTTTCAGGCTATTGCATTCCAACCTTCTCTACCTCTCCTTTCTCAACACATTTCTCTGTTCTGTATCCGTTTTGGTGATCAAAAGAAGCTATATCATTGACTATAAATTGGCCTAGGCTAGCGTAATTGTTGATAGGAAAGCCTACCTGAACCTGGCAGAAGGCGGCTGAACAACCAAACTGAACCTGTGGACAATTAAAATTGTGAGGTGATCCCTTGATAGATTTCATTGTTCACGGTTAAGCAACAAATAACTATTTGACACATTTTTTCAATTGGGGAATGCACGCCTCGCACGTTATAACAATTGGGTAGATAATATAAAAACATCAGACTGGAATGCTTCCTGCTAAACGTGGTTAGGCCTACTTCCTACTTAAGCCACAATTAATGTAAAATCCAGTCTCCATATGACCGTTCGCTGACCTTTTCTGTCTTTCTGGCGACACGAATGGCGTGAACAATGGAAGTGCTCAAGTTGATTTCATATGATCACTGCTGCCATCCCTGTCGCAGAAATTCATGCAGACACTACACTCCTGTTCACTGGTTGAATCAGTTTGAGTCATTTTTTGGTTGTTCTAGGTTATTTTGGCTCGTTTTTGGGTCGGTATGGCTCCTTTCAGGTCATTTTGGGTAGTTATGGCTCATTTTGGTTTTGGGTCGTTCTAGATTGTTTTGGCTGATTCCATAGTTTAGTGAAACCAAAATACTAGGGTATCGGCGGTAAATTCCGGACGGTAAAGGTCCTGAGGTCTAAGGGGTCATCAACAAATAATTTTTGTCACAGTTAACGGAATTGGGCCGTTAACTGCTCAACCCCCCCCCCTCCCCCCTCCCCCCCTTCTTAACGGACCACTAAATTTATCGCTACATTTTCTCTTGTTGTGGATGTCCCGCAAACTCTCGTTACAGGCCTATTATGTGTCTTGGGTTGGGGCCTAAGCCTACCGTAACTTCTTTGTGCAGATCGCAACATCAAAAGTAAGTTGTGCAGCGCCAAAAGATTTACTGCAACGAGTTATTCTTTAAGGATTGATAACAAAATATTACTTATTTCAATTTTTGTCACAAAAGTAAAATTTTTAACGGATTTGAGCTGGACCCCCTCCCCCCTAATGGCCCAATTCCGTTAACTGTGACAAAAATTGTTTGTCGATGACCCCTAAGGAGCCGAAACTTTCTTTCCAAATTGAAAAACAAAATCATCACGTTCAACTTACATCATTTTGTGTTTCTTTTCTTAACAGTTCGCGATTTTTTGCATCTCCCTGTGATTTCTGTAGCTCTTCTTTTCCGTTGCGTTGTTGGGGCCTAAATTCTCATGTGGCGGTATATTTCGGACGCAAAGTTGATCGTCGATTTGGCGTGCAAAACGCCACGTTTCGTTGGCAATTCTTTTGCATTTTATTCAGTTAGCTCTTGAAAGTTAATTTGTGTAGTTTTTATCGGCATCACTCTGCTTTGCTTTCATACCTGACGAGTTGCATATCGTTGACCTATTTATCGCAAGAAGTAGCGCTGACACCCACCATCTTTTCGAATGCACCCAAGGGCACTGTTTGTTTACGAGGGATTTACAGTTAGCAGGTGTTTATTTCAAAAACTCAAAATATGTGAAAAGATCGGGGACGAGTGCAGTTTAGCGGGCGGCGCTGAATGTCATATTCCTTGTGTAGATATTGAACTAAATACCAACCTAACCAAAAGCCTAACTATGACCCTAAACAAGCCCCTACTCTAATTGAATATAACTAGCCCTAAGTTACCCTAACTAACCCTAAGTTACCCCTAAACGCTCTTCTTTGAAATATTTTAAAGCAGAAACAAAAAGAAAAGGTGAGAAAAATATCCGATGAGGAACAGAGACTCGCTGAGTGTAGAAATGAGCTCCTGTTTGTTGCTGCCACTCCTAAACCTCAGAGAACGGAGGCATCACACAAGCGAGATGAAATGGAGAAATCTTCCAGTGAAAATGATAGTGCATATTCTCAGAGCATTAATGGAAAGGAAATGAATCTTGGTTTTAAAGATCGCCTTCAAGAAATAGAAAAGGACCTTTCGACGATTTTTGAAAGGCTTGACAAAGTAGAGGAAGGGTACACTGAGGGTATGCAAGGTAGGCCCACTGATTCTTACGAAATGTTAGTGAAAATCAACTCATTAGAAAGAGAAAAAAGAGATCTAAAAGATGAAAATTTTGCCTTAAGGCTAGAAATTGCAGATCTTAAAGAAATCATTGGAAAAAATCTTGAAAATAAATTGGATAAAAATGGAGAAAATTTTAGAAAAAAAGATGGAAATACAATGCAGGTGGAAAAAAACAATTTCACAATCTCGAGGGACGATAGAAGATCTTCCTTATATAATAGTGATTCCGACTGCTTAGTCGAGGCAAACCCCTGGCAATTCCCTAAACGCACTGCAAAGTCGCGTCAGTGTCCTGAAATGTTTGTTAAAACTCAAAATAGATTCAGTGGTTTGGGAAAGTCTTCAGAGAATTATGCTTCGTCAAACGACAATGCTTATGCAGAAATTACAATACCGCAAAGTTTTTCGGATCAACCTCTTGAGTATGTTGAAAGAAATAGGGCGCAAAATCAGAGCGAAAAATCGACGTCACCAAAGAAAAATTTTCGGAACGTTGTCCCTGGAGAGCTTAGTTTTGCAGAGGCCACTGGAGCAAAACCACGCACAAGTAACGGTAACAGATCGAGTCCAAACAAAAAAGTTCCATTGCAAAGCAATTCGCAAGTAAAATCACGAATCCAAGAGCCGTTCGAGGATCGTAAAAAGCCTGTCATAACTGTGGTCGGGGACTCAATTGTAAGGGGAATACGAAAACAAGAAATTAATCGAACTGTGCATAAATATAACTCGTTCGTAAAAACGTTTCCTGGAGCGACAACAGAGGACATGGAATCGTACATCATTCCAACTCTGAAAAGGAACCCCGATGTTTTGATTATTCATTGTGGAACAAATGATTTGAGGAGAGAAGATCCTGGGAAAATTGCAACAAAAATTACAAGAGTTGCCTTACAAGCGAAAAAGACAGTTCAGAAAGTGGCCGTTTCAAGTATACTAGCACGGGGTGACTCCGATCATTTGGAAAGAAAACGAGTACAGGTAAATATGATGCTACAGAAATCACTTGCAGATAACGAAATTGACCTGATTGAACATGAAGTTTTTGATACAGATTGGCGACACCTCCTATATGATGATGGGATTCACTTGAATGATGACGGCACAAACGTCTTGGGAAATGATTTTGTAAATTACATAAACAGTATTTGACTATCCTCAAATTATTTTAAATATGACCGAAACTTCCGAACGGAGATAGAACCTTCACAGCCGATAAACAGCAACAATGAAAATTCAGATACATTCGGGTCTTTGGCCATTAGCCCTAGCCTAGGCAGGTCACATGATCAACTATATTTATCTTCCTGTGCTTCAAATGATTCCAATACGATCAGTGAAAGTTCTTTCTCTGCATCTTCAGATAGATCCACGCAATTAGATACTTTCAGTGACATTGGGGAGATTTTTGATCTGAGAACAAAAAATCCAAACAACCCTTTGATTGGTTTCTTAAATATAAATAGTCTTCGTAACAAAATCATAGATTTGAAATTGGTGATGGAGAGATGCTTGCCTGATATTTTAGTAATAGAGGAAACAAAACTAAATTCAGATCTCAAAACGGAGATCTTTTTAATAAATAACTACCAAAGGCCAATCCGTCGTGATAGGAATGAATTTGGTGGGGGCCTGATGCAGTTTGTTAGGAAAGGGGTTGTTTGCAACAGAGTTTCTACTTTTGAAAGTCCCAATATCGAGATCATTTGTTCCGAACTAATGATTTGTAAAAAGAGGTGGGCCATTTTTAGCATCTATCGACCTCCAGATGTTTCCAATCTGGAACCATTTTTCAGAGAACTGTCCTCTTGCTTAAACAAAGCTTTGGACAAATATGACAATGTTATGATCATGGGCGATATAAACATTGACACTCATGATATTCAGCATCCAGGGTATACTAAGTTAATTTCTTTCTGCGATGTTTTTGGACTGTCCAATTTGGTAAAGGATAAGACATGCTTCACAAAAAATCACAGCTCTTCAATTGACGTTATGCTCACCAACAAACCTAGATGTTTTCAAAATACGACCGTTGTTGAAACTGGTCTAAGTGACTTTCATGGCCTTGTCTTAACTTTGATGAAAACACACATTCCCCGTCTCAAACCTAAAGTGATCAAATATCGTAGTTATAAGAAGTTTGAACCTGAAAAGTTTCTACAAGATGTAAAGGATATAGACTTTAAAGAAGATTTAAATGATGCGGATTCGTTTTACAAGAATATTTCATCTACTTTCCGAGAAATTGTAGATCGCCATGCACCTTTAAAAACAAAAGTTCAGAGGGGAAATACTGCCCCTTTCATGAATCAGCAGTTACAAAAAGCAATTTATACCAGATCAAGGCTTAAAAAAAGACTTAATAAAAACCCTACGGCAGAAAATAGGACTAATTTCAAAAAGCAACGAAATAAATGTGTCTCTTTGAGAAAGAAGGCTATCAAGAGCCACTTTAAACAAGCAACACAAAATGGCATCATGTCTAATAAAGAATTTTGGGATCTTGTTAAACCTTTTCTTTCAAATAAAGGGGGACTCACGAGTAGCGATATTTCTCTTGTAAGAAATGATACCATTGTAACTGATGACCAGGAATTGGCAGAGATTTTCAACCATCACTATGTAAATATAGTAGAGAAATCTAGCGGTAAGAAGCCTATTAGCCTTGCTAAAGACATTGGGATTTCTGATGATCGCCAAATTGTTCGCTTGATTCTTGATAAGTATAAATACCACCCTAGTGTGCTAGCTATTATTCAAAACCCAGAGCAAGTGATGGGCACTTTCACTTTTCAAGAGGTAGAAAATCAGGAAGTTGCGCATCTACTAAAATCCTTGGATGGCAGGAAATCTACCGGTGAAGATAAAATACCCCCAAAGCTGGTGTCTCTAGCTGCAAATGAGCTTACAAACAATTTAACCACGGCAATAAATTGTAGCATTCGAAATTCCCGCTTTCCAAATGATGCAAAAAAAGCGGCAGTCTGCCCTTTAGATAAGGGGGAGCCAAATAGAACAGAAGAGAGGAACTTTCGCCCAGTTAGCGTTCTCAATACCTTTTCTAAGATATATGAGAAGGTCTTGAAACAGCAACTAATCAAGCATTTAGACAATACGCTTTCTGTTTTCATTGCGGCCTATCGAAGAGCATATGGAACTCAACACGTCTTGATACGTCTTGTAGAAGATTGGAGGTCTAAACTAGATAACGACTATCTCGTAGGTGCTATCCTTATGGATCTTTCCAAAGCATTCGATTGTATCCCTCATGATTTGCTTATTGCCAAATTACATGCATATGGACTTGATGAGGATGCACTAGTCCTTGTCTATTCTTATCTCAAAAGACGAAAACAATGTGTCAGGATAAATAACACATATAGTTCTTTTCAAGAAGTTATATCTGGTGTACCCCAGGGCTCTGTACTGGGACCTATCCTTTTCAACTTTTACATAAATGATTTATTTCTTTTCATGAAGGAGGCAACGCTCCATAATTACGCTGATGACAATACACTAGCTTATTTTTCTAAAAGCATGCCCGATCTTGTAAATACTTTGGAAAAAGAAACAGGAGTGGCCTTATCATGGTTGGAAAACAACGAAATGATTGCAAACCCTGAAAAATTTCATGCAATACTGCTCAGGAAAAATCAAACGAATACTAGTGGAGAACAAATTAACATAAATGGTAAAATGATCAAATCTGAGGAGACCGTAAAACTTCTGGGGGTTACGTTGGATTACAGACTTGATTTCGACCCACATATTTCAAATATTTGCAAAAAAGCAGCAGCACAATTAAATGTTCTTAAAAGATTAAAGGCATTTATTGGCTTTAAGGAAAAACATATTCTTATTCAGAGCTTTGTTTATTCAAATTTTAATTACTGTCCCTTGGTGTGGTATTTTTCATCTTCAAAATCACTACAGAAAATTGAAAAGATACAAGAATGCGCTCTAAGATTTCTCTACAATGATCATACCAGTTCGTATGACGACTTGCTTTTGAAGTCAAATAAATGCACGATGCTTGTTGCTCGCCAGAGAATCCTTTGCATTGAAATTTTCAAAACAGTAAAACAATTAAACCCACCTTTCATGCAGAACATATTCAGATTGCGGTCTTCACATTATTCATTAAGAAATCCAAATAGCTTAGCCCATGTTAGGCCCAACCAAACAACATTTGGGTCAAATAGTCTGTCGTGTATTGGGCCACAGATTTGGAACGGCCTACCAAACGAAATAAAGTCAGCAGAAAATCTAAAAAGTTTCAAGACTTTGATAAAGCAATGGAATGGTCCCATATGCAAATGTAGTGCCTGTAAATCCCTACCACCTTAGTTGATATGTATTTTAGGAAATATTTAGTTTGTTTATTGTCATTTCTTTGTAAATTCGATTTGGATTAGTTAACTTGTATATGTTTAAATAATGTATATATTGTTAGCTATTGTAAATAATCGAATCAAAATAAAGTTACACACACACACACTCTTCTGAAACTAACCCTAACCCTTACCCTTACCATATGACATACAACACTATATAGCATTGGAATACCGCCCGCTAGACTGCACTCTAGCCAAAGATCGAGTAAGAGATGGAGAACATGAAAATAAAATGCAAGTTTGCTTTGCGATTAAAGAATTTTGTGAAACGGGTTTCATGAATTGATTGTCCGGCAAATACCGCCGTCCGGAATTTACCGCCGATTCCCTACACCGAGATATAGGCGCCGCGCCGATAAGGCCTGTCTTGTTTGGCATGAATGATAAATAAATGAGAAAATAAATAATTACTTCATACCATGTATTGCAATCTAGCAATAACTGAGTTCTGGGCTCTGACGAGGTCTTGCAATTGACCATATGCAACGCTGTAGGTTTGAGGTAAAGGAAGACATGAATCCCGTTGTTGTTCGTTTGCCGCCATTTAATGCAAATGATTGGTCGTTGCTGTTGCTGTGGCTGTTTCCCAGACCCCATAATTTTCCGACCTTCGACCAAATATGGCTACCCTGGGTGCCAGAGCCTCACTAATAGCGGAAAGGGAGGGAGGAGTGAGGGAAAGGGAAGAAGAAGGAAGAGGTAAATTCTTCCTCTTCTTTCCTCCCCTCTTATCATTTTATTTTTGTCCCCCATCTTATTATCAAGGCTCTGGTACCCAGGGTAAAATATGGCAAGACGAAAAACCAAGTTTCTCATCGAGAAACCCAATTTACTGGTCGCAAAGTCTACTTTATTTTCATTTCATTTCATTTTCAAATTTTTAAGGAGGGTAACCCTTCATCAATATCAATGATGATTTTCAAGGGGCCCTCCACTATCAAATTTACAAATTAAAATATAATAGAAAAAAGACTAAACTAACTTAATTACAATTTTCATAAAATACTAATAAAACCCTATGATCTAAAATAAATATTAACAATAAAATGAAATCCAAATACATATTTACACCTACTGTTTGTCGAGTTTTTTGAATTTATAAATAGTGGATGCCTGCTTACGCTCGGCTGAGAGGCCATTCCAAGATTTAGCACATCTAAAAGAGAAACATTTCTGCCCATTTGTTGAATTTTTCTTTGGTATCCTTAGATCTGTTGCCGAATTCCTAAGATTACGCGAGGTTAACTGGGATGTCTTTGTGAATAGGTTGCGCATGTATGGTGGAGCAAGGCCGTGCAGGGATTTGAAGACCATGATATTAGACTCACTATTGATTAGCTCATCTATGGTCTTCCAGTCAAGTCTTTTTACAAGTGGCAGGCCCGGTGAATCAAAGCAACCGCCAGTTATAATACGTGCAGCCCTGTTTTGTAATTTTTGCAACCGATTAATCTCAGTCAGACCACAACAGCCCCAAACAGAACAACAATAACGAAAATGTGGCTCAACAATTCATGTGTACATAGTTCTCAAACTCTTTTCTGGCAAAAATGATTTCGCATGTTTCAAAAAGCCAATTGCCCTTGAGACCTTTGAGGAAACTGTCTGTCAATCTGCACCCCAATATATTTTGTTTTTTGCACAACATCGAGCTCATCATTCCGAATTTTTAGCTCCAAGGATTCACCTTGATTTTTTAGAGTTTTATGTTTCGGTTTTGTAGAAATGAGCATGGCATGTGTTTTCATTACATTAAGAGAGAGTTTATTACCTTTGAGCCATTTTTCAACTTGTGCAAGGTCATTTATCAGTGAAAAATCTAGTTTATCGATCGAAGAAGTGGGTTTTTCGGCGAAAAACAATGTTTCTCGAATTCTCGTGCATTCCGCTTGCCATAACCAAAGTCTAAAGATAGACTCTCACTCTGATTCGACAGACAGCAAATTTCCAAAAAGTCAGAAAGCTTTCTACATGTGACCAAATCTAGTTCATTTTTATTTGTGAGGATAAAGATATAAGATCTGCTATTTTAGAGATGATAAGAGAAAATTTTACTCGATGAAAAACAGCTAACGAGTCTAAGAAATGACATTGCATAATTATTCATGCTTTTTTCTATTTGCTCACATAATTTAGTTCTATCTTGTTTTTCTTGCGTTTAAACCTTAGTTACTGTTGTTTTTCTCGTAGTTTTAATTGCATTTAGTTGCTTTGTAGCTGTAGCCATTGTGTACCATGGGAATACCATATCACTGAGCTTTACAAAAAGTTATCAAGAACTGCTGGAAGTTTCTTCAAGATATGGTACAACATTCCTCTATCTACTCTTATCTGCCTCTACAACTCTCTTTTTTCCTCCTTTCTTAACTATGCCATTACAGTTTGGCGTTTCACTTATGATACTTACCAGCTGAGTCAATAAAAACGACCGGCGTTTAAAAAAATCCTCCTCCCTGAATATCAAAGACATTGCAAACTGTCTTGTTTTGTCCCAGATATGTCAAATTAGGTTCAGTGATTTACCCTGCTTCAATCGGTCATTCATTCTCATCGAAATAGGCGACTTTCTGTAGAAGGTCCCTTTCGAAAGTCTGCAAAAACGAGTGAAAACGCCGAGCAAGATTTCCCTTTATTCTCCTTCATAGCAATAATGACTCCTGGATGGGTTCATGAATTTTGTCCTCATGAGAGAAAGGGGTTCCCCCTGAATAGGTTATTCACACTAGGGGAAAGACTTCTCAACTCGCCAAAAGGAAAGCATGTGCTAAAGCGCGCTGAAAGTCATCGCTGTGAGGTAAACATTCCATTTTAGAAAATCACTTACAGAATCTGAACAGAGTGACCGATCTTAGCCAGGATAATTTCTAAATATAATTATACATGTTAGCTATTCAATCAGGAAATGCAAAATATCATTGCATGTATACAGGGAGCAGCAGCCTTTCAAGTGTCAGGCGTTTTTTTACTCACCCGGTATCTGACTCTATTGTTTCTACTCCAGAAGAAAATCTTGCGATGCATCAAATTCCAGCCCTTCTCTGCACCTTCCTTGCCAATATTCAAGTCTTTGAAAGTTCTAAATAAATCTGAGGACATCCTACATCCTTTCTCGTTGAGCATGTACAGTAACTGAAAAAATAAGGTCCGACGGAAGTGGTGATACAAACAAACTTGGTATCGTATCGCAGGCATACTTTAAGGCATTGATTCTGCATAAATAGCGCCCTCATGACCAACATCAACTTCTGTCCAGTGATCATGAAACAACACTTTTCATGTAGTCGATGTTGATGAAATCAAAGAAATTCCGGGACTATGAAGTGAATTCAGCGCTAACGATGAAACAACTTATGCTCGTAACTTTATTTGTTTGTATTAACGACTGCAACTGCAACTGCCAAGCAACGCAACGCTGCCTTCGTTTCCAAACTTCGACGTAGATAGATTCCTTGTTTGTTGTACGAATTTGCTGCCTCTCTTGGGAGACAATGTAGGGGTCTTTGCCAGCTGAACAACTTTGAAATCTCATTTCTGATGTGTGCTCAATTACAGTACTTGGTTTATATCATACGAGGTGAAGTTGTGGCTGGTGTTGATCGTAACTGACGGCATGTCACCAAAATTCATCCATGTGCAGCAGCACGTATGCCAACCATAGACTGCGCAATAGAAGATAATGCTAAAGATGACAGCGAGGAACTTTAACCAAGATGTGTTGCATTCTTCAATCGAATTCCACTAGAATCGTTAAAAATTCGTGATTCGTGCGCAATGGATCTTGGAAGAAAATTTATCGCCGCAATCTTTAGCGTAATCGTCTATTGCAATGCCAATGACGAAAAAAATCAAAACATATGAAAGAATTACAGGCTGACTGCATATGTATACTGCTTTGCAGCTATGAAAACGTAAAATAAAGAAAGATTAGGTTTTTAAGTAATCATTGTACTCTAAAAGCAATACATTATTTAGTAGACTAACTTCAAACACTCCTGCAATGATGATCTAGGTTTACATTGAAAGAAAATTGTTCACAGTCCTATGGGAAGAGAATAAGACATCTTCTTACTCCCTTGAAATTAATTATTTGTACACGCTGCCACTTTATGAGCTCGGATATCATCTTCGAGGCAATACTAGGTCCACTTGCCTGAAACATCCCTGAAAAAAGAATATAAAAAGAACGCATTATTGATACTGGAGGCCACTTATCCACGTTGCCAAGCTAAAACAAATCGAAGTTCGAGACAGATCACTTTGTTTAAAATCCAAAATGGCACCAGCTGATTTCTTTCAATATCTCAGCAGCCGTAAGTGTACGAGGTGGGAGGGTCGAGGGGAGAGGTAGCCCCCAACTTTGGAGAAATTTTCTGAAATCAACCCCACTCGGGCAAAAGTTTGCCCTTAATCGGGCAAAAATGTTAGTCAACAATGGGCTTTGTGTCGGGTAACCCCTCTAGAATTGTTTCTTCCACTACGCTTATGTAAGCAGCCTACTTTGCAAGCTATGAGCGACTTCTCCAAAATCGAGTTCAAAATGATTTTGAAAACGCTTGATCAAATTTCGTGGTATTAAGAACTTGAAGAGAAAAGGATAAAGACATTGCTTTTCTCACGAAGAACAAAGATCTCCAGTCCCGGCAGAAACTATGCGTGAGTGGGAATCGGCCTTTGGAGGCCTTGGGCAATAATGCTAAAATCATCAAGGGAACTGGCATGCTCCGTCCCGCTGATATTATCTCTGACACACAAAAACTTCCTACAATGGGTGGGTATTCTTGTTTGTTAATCATCAGTTACTCGTGGCTACGGACAGCAAGGTAAGCGGGATATTTAGCCAATGTAGCTTGCACTGCAACTAACACACTGAAACTAGTACATAAAATTCAAGCAACCCAGAGTAAGAACCATGTCTTTAAACGGAATGACGGCTTACAGCTAAAAAGAAACTTGTCTTGGTTCTTGGATAGGGGCTACCACACATCAAGGTTAAGTTTATATTCCTAACGGCTAATCAGATTGGCAATCTATTCCCCTTTTCAGGATAGCGTTACTTCTCTGCGTTGCTTGTCTGTTATATACAAATTTCACCACGCTAGCTGCAATGGTAGCCACTTTGGCAAAACATCCACGTATTCAGGGCACCCAAGAATTCAAAAAATTCGTTCCTTGAAAGGGAACATTGTTTCTTTCTCATTTGAAAAGGGTGTCAGTTGAAAATACGAAGGATGAAATTGATGGTCTAAACTCCCCCCCCCCCCAAATCAACTACTTTCAAGAGTGTAATCTAGTCTCTACACCCTTGCAAATCATATTCAACATTTCAATAGAAAAATCATTACTTCCCGATGAATTGGTGTTTGAAGTTCTCTTTTTAGAAAAATTCAAAAAGTTCTATGGGTAACTACAGACTAATAATCAATGTTCTCCTTACAATATCAAAGACATGTGAAAGGCTCGTATATACTCAGATTTCTGCAAACATGTCTCTGTATTTATCATAGTTGCTTTATGGTTTTCGCAAGGGCTTCAATGCCCAACATGCATTGATGCGGGTAACTGAAAATTGAATGCTTGCTTCGACAACGGTAAGAAAATAGGATCTATCTTTCCTTGGACCCCTATCTTTCAATATCTATATCAATAATCTTATGTTATCGATTCAAGAAATAGAGATATGTAACTATGCTGACGATACTTTCATCTATACGTTTGACATGGGTCTCGAAAATGTAATCTCTAGACTGGAAAATGATTCAAAATTATTATCGATTGGCTTGGAAATAATTACATGAAATTAAACGAAGGCAACTGTCATTTAATGGTGAAAGAAAAAATCAAGAGGTGAGCATGAATATTGGCAGTAGTGCAGTTAATAATTCAAAAGAGGAGAAGCTATGATGAATTTTGATTGACGCTAATCTTAGCTTCGAATGGTACATAAGCCATATCTGCCAAAAGGTTGGCAACAAACTACTTGTTTTTTTCCAAGCACGACTGTACATCTAGGTACGGATAGATTTAGGCTTTTGATGAAAGCATTTGCAACTAGCCAGTTTCAATACTGTCAGTTGGCTTGGATATGATGTTTCATAGCAGAAAGATGAACTGCAAAATCAACATGCTGTACAAGAGAGCCCTGATTATAGCATATGGAGACATTTGTTCTGGCTTCGCACCTGGGTAACGATAGATCTGTAATGACACGTGGGGAAAATTTGCGGTTGTTCATGACTGAAATGTTCCAAACGATGAATAAATGTTCCAAACCCCACATTCATGAATGAAAGTTTTCCTCAAAGAAGCGCTTCTTATAGTTTCAGAAATGCAAATACATTCATACTTCCTATCGTACATACTGTTAAATATAGTACTGAAAAGGTACGTTATAGAGGGCAGCGCATTTGGCGCTCTCTTCCACTAGAAATCAAAGATGACAATTCTGTGCAACAATTCAATAATACCATAAAATTTTGGAACACGAAGACTGTGACTGTGGAATTTGCAACAACCACATACCTCGGCTTGGCTTTTTATAGTTATATACATCTTTCTTTTTGATTTTATATATAGATTTTATAAATTTTTGTAATTTCTTTAGTTTTGCAGATACTCGATGTGGCACTGTAAATCAATTTATTGGCTTGAATTAGTACTTTTAAATTTAGCAATGTTAGCTGCCAACTTTGAATAAAACTGTACCAAGGATAATAACAATGATGACAATCCGGCCACCTTGCTGCCCGCAGCCGCAAGCACCTAAGTATTAAAAAACAGAAAACGAGGAAAATCCAATGTAGGACATTTTTTGGTCCTTCAAAGCTCATATCAACAGGATGCGTCATGTCAGTTCCGTTGATGATTTTAGCATCATTGCCGAGGCCTCTCGAGGTTTTTGACTTCCATTTTTTGAAGTTTAAAAATCGCAGGAGATCGGCAGTCGCATAATTCCCAACAGTAATCAAGTCCGCTCTGTATTTTTTAGTTCTTCCCCTGGTAGTTCTTACTGAGTTGTTCTCGCCTCTGACAATCGAATAACATGACTTTTGAATATTTGCAACTTTTTCCCTGAGAAATTACGTATTTCAAACTGAGAAACGAGCATTTAGTGATTTGATAAACACACAAAGTCACCAGTCATAATCTTTGATTTTACCTCTAAACCAAGGCTAGCCTCCTTATCACGTTCTCTTTCCAAATGGCGATGACATTTGGTATACATCACGAAAAATCATAACAAATTAATTGAAAACTGTTTCGGATGTCAAAACTTGGGAAGAAGTTATAACTGGTCTTTAGTAGTTGTCCACATCATTTTTTGACATTACTGCATAAACCATGGAATTGTCATTCAACAAATTAGTTGTATAGACTTACAGCATGATTATTCAAAAAGCGGATTCACTTTTTCTGACTTAATTAGATTCCTCGGGTCCAAAAGTCTGAAATCACCTCCCTTTTTTACGATACACGACATTCAATGACATTTTCACTACGAACTAGCGCATTGAATGCAATGTCGTGTTTGTTTGTTGTGCATGATAGAGATGATCATTGCAGCTACCAATGCAAAAATATTTCACCAATTCTCCCTTGTTTTGGCGAATAATAAGTCCTCTCTAGAGGTGAAGCAAAACTCAATCCAATAAACTCTGTTGCCACGTATCTTTGTGTATCCGCAGCATAAGTCACTACAGAACTTTTTTCTGGTGAAAGAACAATGGAGACTGCCTAATGAATAAACGTAACAAAGAAAAGACTACGAAATAAAAAGTCGTGTTACTGGAATTGAACGCAGCCTCAGAATCTATCCAGCAATGTAACAGAAATATATCTATGAATGGGATACTGCGGAGTGAAAAGAAATCAGGTAACTTATAGCTCAAGCCTTCTTGTCAGAGCATTGGTCTTCTTGAAGTCGCTAGATACCGTTATGCAAGGAGATACGTAACATGGACCACTAACTTTGTGGGCGAACGAGATGTTACCGGAGGATTTACCTTTCCAATTCATTCTGTTTCACTGGTGGCTTCGCTCACTGCAGCTGTCTCAGGTACTTGGGCATTAAATTTTGGAACATCTGATTTCGTCTGCAAGGGAATATATTAGGTATCACGTAAAACTGTTTGTAGACTCCCCAATGAAAGGGAGAATTGTAATTCCAAGCCCCGATTCTATAGTCTGAGTATAGACCAGCAGCACATACCACATGAGTCTAACGCACAACCATACAATATAAATTTGGATATAAGAGGGCACCATTGCCTGCAAATCTCTTTGAAACAGGTTTGATCTTTTTCTAACTATAATGTCCTTCCTAGTTTAATGATCGAGAGATTGACGCCTTTGAAAACCCTAACAGCGCTTGCAATATTTTTACAAGTTGTCCCAAAAACACGTGCGCCATTTTAATGGTTCCTTGGGAGCAGCCATGAATCTCGGATAAAGTTCTCTGGCTTTGAAGCAACCCATGATTTTGACTTTCGCTTTCAATCAATCAGAAAATACTTGCTCAGCTTACTCAAAATTGGTATCAGACTCTATGTTTGAGTCTCTTCAATTCATAAATTTGAAAAACAGGAAATGGATAAATATCTTCTTCGCAGCTACCAATTAAAGGCGAGAAAAGATTTTTGGGACTCCTAGCTAATGATAAGACAAGCTCGTCTCAAAAAGTTCCAAATTATGTAAATCATGGCCTTTAATCATCGACAAAGCAAGCTCGGACATGCGCATTTGTTAGTATTTTTGTGACATTTCATACAATATCGATTCGAGAAGGTACATCTAGAACCTCCAGATCCCCCTCTCCCGGCTCGCCTTTTGATTAAAGCAACATTGAAACAGCGGTAGCGCGCTTGGGGCACGTAATCAAAGATCGAAATAGTGCCATTTAGCGATTTGTTCCAAGTATTTTGGCCAAGATCGTAGTCACATGAAAAATGATTAAAAGTCTTCACATCTGAATGTGCCCATTGGATATATCTCAAGTGAAATGTCTATTGATTATATAAAACAACAGAGTGTCACTTGTCTTTTTTCCGGAACTTATCTTCATTGGGCATTTGTTCTCACATTCATAACAACGCTGCGCATTCCTAATCCATGTTTCAAATTCCTGCATCAAATTTCTATTACACTGGTGACCACAATATCTCGTATACACAATCTCAATGGCTAATGCTATTGCAGTTTTGCATCAAGTCATCGCAAATCAGGAACTGTCCCAGTTTTGATAAAACCTATTTCTTACTTAGCTCATAAGTAGGTAGCTCAATCAGCAATAAAAATCATGACTGACGTTCCATGGTATAGAAACAAAGACTGATAGCTGTGTGTGGAGAAGACGAGAGATCTAAAGATCCCGGACCATATACGCAAGAGCTTAACTAATGCACAAACCTGGTTGCTATGCAGATTGATTGAAAGTCTGAGGAAGGTTAATCCTTGTGGCAAATGGTACTTTTTGGGGAGAATCGACATTATATTGTCAAATTCAAAGTAAACTGCGGAAATAGCGATAGCTTAGAGTAGAAACTGACAGTGCTTAAAGTACACTGCATAGCTCTCGATGGAGAATACAAATCAATGATTAAGGTGACTCTGCTTTCCGGTCTGATGAGCACGGCAAGCCGGTTTTCAGAAATCCTCACCTACAGAAACTTCTTAATTGCTCTGGAATAACTAGATTAGGCTAACTGAGTCACGCCTTACCCGACAACAAACTGCAGAAAAACTGGTCGGTCGATTATGGATAGGTACATGCGAAAGAATCAGTGAAAAGCTTACAAGCACGCGTGAGGCAAGCTGGCGTTTTTTCGAGACTGATGATACAATTCTATCTTTTTTTACAAATCTGCTCCACTTGCAAGAACTATGAAATGTCATGTTTGAGTCCCAAGGCGAAGAAAAAGACAAAAGTCTGCAAAATAGCGCGTAACTGAAAAGGACAAAAAGTTCCATACATTGGACTCAAATGCAATTTTAGGCAATCGTTCTTGTTCTACTTGTGTGATTGTTTTGCAAACTGAGATTGATTGTTTTCGAAACCTTTCTCTTCCTTCGCCTTGGGACTCAAACATGGTATTCCATAGCTCGTGAAAGCGAAACTGGTTTGTAAGGAAAAGATTAATCTGCACTGTTTGTCTCGAAAAAATGCTGACTCGTTTCACACATCCTTGAAAGTGCTTCACTGAGTCCTTCGCACGTACCAATCCACAATCGACTGACCAGTTTTTCTAGTGTTTGTTGTCGAGTAGGCTACCAACTTGTAGCACTTTCTTGCGGAAACACTGCCCAAGCTTTTGACTTCAAATTTGGCAAGTGCGTCCGTGAACACAACGTGTGAGTCGTAAAAAGTTTTATCAAAATCTTTAGATTAGTGGAGTGGAAAATGAAGTTCTTCAGAAACCAGTAAAATATTTTGAAGCGTGCTTTCCCCAAAGTTGTGAATGTCTTTTGATTGCCATGAACATGAGTAATACCAGACTTTTTAAAGAATTTTAATAGAGCGATTGGTTCCAGAGCAATCAACGAGTTTCTGGAGGGGAGGAAATCCCAAAAATGGCCTTCTGTGCTCATCAAATCGGAAAGCAGAGTCACCTTAATTAATCTCTCTAAATTTTTTGAGAACAGTTTTCTATGCACATGCCGTGTTTTCAACAAAAAATGCAAACATCATGGGAAGATTCACGCAAACCGCTTCCCATGAAACTGATGTTCTTCTTTCGGACGTTAGAATCAAGTTAAGGTCAGGAACGTAGAAACTGTAGAATTCGGTTTTCAAGGAACGTCGAGGTCTATTTGTAGTTTAACCAAGATTACCCTGACTTGCGTTTGTCTTGTAAGGTACAGTTAATTACTCTCGATAACAAGGGCTGATTTTGTTTTGAACCAATCAGAACGTTTGCTTACATCTGGTCGATTAACCAATCACACTACGCAATCTAACGTCACGTGACGCTCTTTGATTTCACACAAAATTGGAAGCTGTGTGGATAAATACCAAAATACCCTCTCCCCAAAACGTTTTTCGTGCAAGTGGATTTTAGACCAATCATAAATATTTTTCGATTTTCTGAGAGAATACAAGCTCTCCTAAACTTCTGTCACTCAAATTTTTGATATTCATCTTTGATCGGGAGAAAGTTTGAGTTTGAAAAACATCTTAGAAATACGATAATGACTAGCGCTTTAGGTCCAGCAGAAAGATGTTTCCTTGACCGACTCTTTAGTCTGTTGCAAAAAGGCAAAGAATATTGATTCGTAGATGACTCCATACATATCTGCATGAAATACTTGGTGCTGAATAATGATCTAAAGGGGCAGTATCTCTTACGACACTGAGAGTGTTATCTAGAGCACTACAGTCATATGAAGGGCCAAATTCCTGAAGTAAACTCAACAAGAAACCCCTACCAATAATGTCACAAACAAAATGTTAAGTCATAAGGTACTCACAAATTCTTCAGTTTCTATGATGATCCAAAACTGGATAAGTCCAAAATTCGATAGGCTGCATGTGAACAAACGAACTTAGCAAGAATGAATTGATTATTTCCACAAGTTTGAACTGCAAAATCTTTAATGTGCCACAGTGGCGATGAAATGTCTACTCCACTCACATTCTGATCTGTAACAGCTCAAAACTGGTTATGTCTAAAAAATAGCATTTTTTGCACAAACAAGTCGATTTCTGGTCCTTAGATAATTCTTTATAAGTTGATTTAGATTTTAGATTAGTTGCACATTTCACTTGAGATGACCCCTTCATCAAAATACATGCTGTTGTCTATTTCCCAACTTTCCTTCAATCAACTGAAAAAGAATTGTCTGAGGACAAGACAATGACTCGTTTGTGCACAAAAGTCCTATTTTTCAGAAATAACCAGTTATGAGCCATAAGAGATCAGAATGTGAGTTGAGTAGACATTTCATCGCCACTGTGGCACGCTAAAGATTTTGCTGTTCAAACTTATGGAAATCATCAATTCATTCTTGCTAAGTTCATTTGCTCACATGCAGCCTATCGAATTTTGGACTTATCCAGTTTTGGTTCATCATAAAAACTGAAGAATTTGTGAGTACCTTGCGACTTAACATTTTGTTTGTGAAATTATTGGTGGGGGTTTCTTGTTGAGTTTACTTCAGGAGTTTGGCCCTTCATATGATAGTAGTGCTTCAGATAATCCTCTCAGTGTCGTAAGAGATACTGCCTCTTTTGATCATTGTTCAGCACCAAAACTTTCATGCAGATAGGAATGGAGTCGTCTACGAATCAATATTCTTGGCCTTTTTGCAACAGACTGAAGTGTTGGTCAAGGAAATATCTTTCAGCTGGACCTAGAGCGCTAGTCATTATCGTAATTTTAAGGTGTTTTTCAAACTCAAATTTCTCTCGATCAAAGTTGAATATCAAAAATTTAAGTGATAGAAGTTTAGGAGAGCTTGTATTCTCTCAGAAAATCGAAAAATATTTATGATTGGTCTAAAATCCACTTGCACGCCACACGTTTTGGGGAGAGGGTATTTCGGTATTTATCCCCACGGCTTCCAACTTTGCGTGAAATCACAGTGCGTCACGTGACATTAGATTGCGTAGTGTGATTGCTTAATCGACCAGATGTAAACAAACGTTCTGATTGGTTCAAAACAAAATCTGCCCTTGTTACTCTCGATAGTTTTGAGATACTTTTGAAATTCAGGAGCTTACCCGAAATACACACTTCACACGTCATAGTATGCGAGTTTTCGCTTTGCTCGACATATTTCGCTTTGAATGGTTTGCAGTCATTGGTATTAATTTATTGAACTAACGCAGTACGCAAACGATTGGCAGATCAAGAGGGAACGGTTTGCAGATTCAAGGTTTCAAAAAGATGATCACAGAGATTTCGGCACAAAAATGGCTATCAAAATATTTGTATTCACTCGAAAGCACCTTGAACCCACTGAGTAAATTTGATTAAAATTTTGATTGCTTTGATCGTCAAAGAAGCCAAAATATACCTAAAAAAGTACAATGATGTATCCTTCAATATTTTGAAAGGTGTGGTGAAGATTCAAATCTACCAAAAGAAATTTCTTTTTTTTTCTGAATCTGTTAAAGGGAAAAATTCTATAAAATTTACCCTTCAGATGACTATAAAATACTACTTTGTTGTAGCAGAATTTCGCTGCAAATGGTGTTCGCTATCTCGATGCTCTTAATAAAATCTCTTGGATGACTGAGCATTTGATGATGATGATGATGATGATGATGATGATGATGATGATGATGATGATGATGATGATGATGATGATGATGATGATGATGATATTATTCACAAATCAGTTAAAACTAAATACTTACTGATTTGTACGCCCTAGAAAAAGCAGAGCTTATCTAGTCTAGGGCGCTTACATAAAACAACAACAATAACATAACGAAACATTTAACTATTGTAAAATGACAAAGTTATGAGAATGGAAATGGAAAACATAGCGATTATACAAAGCAGCTATAAATCTAACTAAAAACTAAATTACAAATCAAAATCAGCTTTCAATGTAACGGTGGAGAAGTATCTAAAAACATAAGAAGAATGCAAAATATATGGCAAAAGCACTTTGATGGAGTTTGGTTGACATATCTTTTTTCCTGTAGGCAGTATCTGTGGGTATTGAATAAATTTCGTTTTTAAGAAGAATATTCTTGTAGTTTTGATTCTTTCAAGGTTTTTCTAAAAGAATTTTGACTATCAATCGTTTTTTCAGAAAGTGGAAGCCTGTTCCAAAGTAAACGCCCCTTGTTAGGAAAAGCTCTGTCTCCCCATTTGGAGCTCGTTTTAGTCCTGTTAAAAAGCAACTTGTCAAGGAGAGTTCGTGTTGTTGTAAGTCCACTTAGTTGGCAGATGTTTCTTATCGATTGTGGCAGGGTTTCCGGTCTATAAACTAGCTGATGCATTGTTTGAAGGCTCTTTAGTTCGTACTGGTCACATATCTTTAAGAGTCCTGCTTCTCTGTGAAAGACATTCGTTGGGTATATAAAATCTTTGAATTAAAAGAATTTTGAGTATTCGATTTTGATAAGTTTGTATTGTCGTCAAATCTTTAGCTGCCGCATCACCCCAGATTTCAAGACCGTAATCAATTTTTGATTGTACAAAAGCATGGTAGATTGCTAAAAGACATTCTTCAGGAAGTAGATGATGGAGTTTTGAAAACAGCGAGGCACGGGAGACGATTTTACTTCCAAGGTCTTTGATGTGAGGGGTCCATGAAAGATTTTCGTCTATAGTTAGACCAAGGTGTTTGATGCTGGCTGCACGGCTGATATCTCCTCCAATTTGGATTTTTATTTTTATTTACTCATGAATAGATATTTTTATTTACTGTCAAGTACAACTGAATTCATACGCTCATACAGAAGAAAAGATAAATATTCTGGACATAGCAAAACAGCTTACCCCAGGCAGATGAGAACTTATAGTTTTAAACTCATGTTGACAATTTGATACTGCCATGCCCAGACCAGTTCCCAAACCAAATGCAATTGGCCATCCTCTTCCTGGAAAATAGAGTATGAAGATCATTAAGTAAGAAAGACATAGTATATCTTTAGTAGATATTTTTATGGAACCTTTAAATTTCATTTATTTGAACTGTTATATCGATTGTTTTCAGTTTAGTTAGATGGCAGGCCCACATCAGCTTTAGCTGCCCATTTCTGGCCTGCATAAACAAATAGCAATGCATGTATGAATGTATGTAATGTATCTATTTATCTACCATCATACATGGCTACAACGGAAGAAGCAATTTTATCCAAACATACAGAAGACATACCTGATGGAGACAACAGAGAAATTCAGTAAGAAACTGAAAGATCACTCAAAAATCAAAAAGGACGCAGAAAGCAAGAAAACTGTTAAACAAAGCACAATGGAATTTTGCACCCTTGTCAAATAAGTGCCAATAACGAGACTGTGTCATCTAACTGTCGCGTTATAAGGTTTCATTGCAAATTGAATGTGTAAATTGACTTTTATATGGTAATTTTGAACTGGAAAGAGCCCAGTTGTTTTTCCTCGTGTTTATCTGCAGATAATTGCAGCACTATAGAGCGCTACGAAGGTGTCCAATGTGAGGTTGCCCAGAAAACCTTTATCGCATGGATGGCTCTGTGGAAGCACGCTTAAATACGAATCGAAGGGTTGGTCGTGCGAGTCACCGTCGACGGATTGTGAGGAGAATCGCAAACTCCCTGTAGTTCTAGGCCAAAGAAATCATGAGGTGTGTTCAAGGCGCTGCTCAGACAAGCTGTTCTTCTCGTCTTCTTTGAAAAACCTGCCCTTCATCAGCTGTATCAGAATATGGAAAAATGGTCTCCTTTCTCCTGACCAATCAGGGTTTTGCGTCCTCATTCTACGCTAACCTGTATGCTTAAAATACTGGTACTGGTACATACTTGTACAATGGATTGAATTTTGGTACTGGGACTATTATTCGTTGATTAGAAAAAGGCTTTGATACTTTTGATCATTACATCCTCAATGAAGAACTTAAAATTTACGGTGTTAACTTCAGCAGCAACAGCTGACTGCGCTTAGATCTTACTTATCCAATCGTACACAATTCTGCAGGGTTAATGGTGTTGCTTCAGACATAGAAGAAATAGAAGTCGGTATGCCTCAAGGCTCATGTCTAGGCCTTCTTCACTTCCTTGTCTTGATCTTCAACAGGTCTTCCACAGGCCGTTCTAGGTTCAACTGTGTCCATGTATGGTGATGCCACCAGTTTTGCCATCAGGCATTGAATGACTAAGCTGAATGGGGTCATTAACAACGATCTTAAGCAATTGAACATATTGCTTCAAGGAAAATAACTCTTCCTTGAATGTTGCAAAAGCGCACTCCATGGTTACTACCACCCAGCAAACACGATACGCTCTCAAAAGTACAAATCAGCACTTGGAATTAAGCATCCGTGACAAAAGCCTGACGTAGTCAAAAAAAATTCTTTTGTTTACAAACTGACTGCTCTTGAGACAGAAAAATCAAAGAACCCTTGGTGGGACTCATGAAGCAGGCGCTGAGCCGTAATCAAGTCAAAGTTCAGTGTTTATCCTCAATCAATAGTATGTAAACAATAGGGTACCAATGGCAAAGTTCGAAATGAAATACAAACTCGAAATGAAAGGTGTCCTATTTCCTAGTCTGATAAATGAATCAAAAAAGCAAGGTTCAATGCCTTGATATTACAATAGATATCAACCCTTTTGTCATGTGATTGTTTATTAACCTAACTAGTCGATCGAGAGGCCAAAGAGCCCTCGTAATAAATATTAGAAATAATGTGTTTCCTTTGTTTTTCTTTTGCACATGGCGGTAATTGACGTCATTATTCCAAGGGAAGCAGGGAATGCCGAAGGAGAAAGCTTTGGGGAGCGTTCCTCGTGACTTAGGTGCCATCAATTTGTTCGTCACTTCTATGCTTCATTGCTGTCAAAACAGCCCTTTGCACCATGACAACAGATAGCCTGCACGACAGACGAGAAAACATTAGCTGTCATATAGACTCACTGATCTGAAAAAAAGACTGGATCGAGCAACCTATTGTTCGCCGCGGACTGTTTTTGAAGCCCGCGATTTTTGAACGGCGCCATATTGGTAGGTCCCAAGGAGCGTAAGCATTTGTATGGGACCTACTGAATATAAGGAGAAATTGCAAAGAGAAGCCTGCTATTTCGGCTCGCTGTGGACAGGAAAAGAGAAAGAACAACATCAGAACTATATCAGAAGGAAGAAGGACACTAGCAATGATGAGAAACTGGCTCTAGAGGGAGAATTTCTGTCATATTTTAACAGTAAGTCATAGTTGCTTCGGTCCAACTTAGGCCGGCCTGTAAACCAACGATTCTGAATGATGGTGCCAAATGGTTGTAGCATTTCTTGATGTTATATTTCTTGAAACTTATGCATTTCGTTCAGTTTATCATAGGCAAATATCTGAAATGATTAGATGCTTGATTTGGTGCGCACAATTGAGCTTGAAGGCAAGTTATCATGTCCAGTTTTCCATGTTCTCCTTCATGCCAGGAATGAGATTTCAGCTGGTTTCCCTTGACTTTTATGTACGGAAATAACGACCTTTTATTATTCCAAAAACCAGTTTGAAAGCGGTTTTGATATCTAAATCTGTTGTCAGGGTCTTTCATTTATTCCCCACTGGGTGAAATTAATTGCAAGACATGTTTATCATCTACACCACCCTACCTACATTGCCTTTCTTTATGTTTACCTACATACAGTTATTAGCAATTAGGGTGGCTTTGAGATCGTGTTGAAATTTTCTCTTCACGATTTTCATCTGACAGACATCTGGATGAATTTAGCAGTATATTTTATGAGAGCATTTTGCATCAATGAGGCTAGCAGTCTACTCTTGAAATCCAAGCTTAACTTGAAGTTAGCCTCCATAGTTTTAGGGTCAGGTGCAAACATTTAGTCACTCAAATAAAGATCATACCAGTTAAGGTTGTTTGGTAAATGGCTGTACCATTTTTAAGATTTCATTGCCACCCATCTAACCTAGCCTGTGTGCAGACTTGACCAATTTCTTCTGAAAGAAGTTTTGTCAAGAAACCTCTCTTAAACGAAACCAATCTTATCTGCATGAACGCTTCTAGCCTAATCCAGCCCTATGTGATATAATGGCAACCAAACCATTTTGTTTTTGAGAATAGATTTGTTGAAAATTAACTGTCACTTCAAAAATAGAGAATTCTAGTGACAATAACAATGTGAAAAAAATAGTTCAAGAAAGTCTATGAATAATATACAGTATCAAGCTCTTTGTACCTGGCAAATTTTCTCTTGAACTGATCACAAGTTGTTGTACAGTATTTTTATTAATGCAGCTTTTTGTCATGCAGTCTTTTAATGAATGTGTAGATGCAATCATCAAGGAAGCAATGTGTATCATTTCAGTAATGTATGCTTGTCATCAAAATCTATACTACTATAGTTAATCAAATACACCATGTCATAACTTCATCATCAACTGGATGCAGCAGAAATGATTTATTATCACCACACAAAGTTCAAGGAATAGAGTCCTGATTTTGAGGAAAACAAGTTAATGTAGATATTAGAAGTCACTATGTTTTTCAGATAATTCAGCTCTCTCAATTTGTTTACCATATAAATTCTTTTCACAAGAAACCCTGGATCAGCAGCAGGTGCTAAATATTTCTTAAATTTGCACGAAGAGTTCTGCCAAGTCCCTTGATACTTTCCCACAGCTTGTTTGATCCTATAATTATAATGTATATACAGGTAGTTTCTACAACTGCTATGGGTGCATTTTCTTGACATATGTAAAAATAACAGTAAGTGAGAGAAGTTCTTCTGTGACACAAAAACATGTTTTGCAAAATCAAAGCAAGCTTTAAAATTCTGCTTTGGAAATTTCCTTTTCCTTCCCACATGTAGAACAACTGGCCATCTCTTGCAAACAGGTTTCTTATGAAAGAACAAGTATGTAATAGTACATATGTTAGTAACATCCTTCAGCAGTTTGATCGTAAGTCTAAATTCATAGAATCTGTTTGTAAATGGCAGTCACTATTTCCAAGCAACTAAAGGCTTTCCAATGATTTCAATGAAGCACATCACTGCAGCATTTAAAATTATCACCACAAATCATCAGGCAAGTGCAAACGCACCAACACATAAACTTTGGTTTATGTGTCACTCAGCTGCAATTATTGGCATGTAATTACGTATTCCTTGCTTGAAAAAAGAGCAGTAGGCAACCATTTGTGTGAATTTAGAGAAAACTGGCATCCACAGTGCTATTGATTGTATCCATTATTCTTGGACTATCACATCTACCTAGAAAAGAAACGCAAATGCAATTGAAATAGATTCATACTGTACTGATCGTTACAAAATCAGGATTGAATAACAAATGGCCTCATGGCAGAATGGATGCAAGGTTTACAGTCCTTGGGAGATATTTAAACAAACTATATTAATAAGAGAGAACTGTGAACAAACTGAATCCAAAGAAACTTTACTTTGTAGATCTATCATTCAAAAAGCCTGAGCAGAGGGAAAGGGGCAAGAAATTCTATTATTCCTCATCACCTATTAAGGCTAGGCAAAAGCTTTTTCTACACTAAACCAAATTTCTCTAAGCTAACTGCACTGTATTAGCCAGTTGGGACAACCTGCACAGTCTGGAGAGAGAGAGAGAGGGAGGAATCTTGACAGTCGAGGTTGATCAAGCATGCATGCGCCCTTCATTTTGTTCGCCCCTTTCTCTACGACACTCGGCGGTAGCGAAAAGATAACTTCCTTTCCCCTTCATAAATAGAAACCTACTAAGCACTGTGTTAATTTAGGCAAGAAACGACCCTCACAACCATCACAAATCAAAGAAACTGTCATATGATCCTACTGCCTACCCGTACGACGCCAGGAGCACGATACCCTGTCTGCCAGTGTGCCCACACCAAAGAAATATTTTGCAGGAAATATCTACATTTCTACCTTGAGAATGGTTTAATGAATAAAAAGCTGCAAAGAACTACACAAGAATGAGTAAAAGGAAGTGTACAAACCTCAAAACTCCTTCCGTATTTCTCAGAATGAATGAAATTTCCTCTGTTGTTTATAAGGCTTTGCACCGTCTCGTAGCAAATTGGGACCTACCAATATGGCCGCCGCGCATTTCAGCTGGCTTCATTTTCTGAACAACAGAAGCTCGATCCAGTCTTTTTTTCAGATCAGTGTATAGACTCCATGAGTCAAAAACAACTCAAGATCGTTTTTGCCAAGGCTCCGATGGCTATTGGCTTTTCAAAGCATACCAGGAAGTCTCTACCAAGGATAATTCTTGAAAATCTCTACACAGGTTGTGCTGTGCAGCACTTTCAATTACGTTGTTCTGTTCAGGGTTGTAATGGCTCTACTGAAATCAACTAGCTGCAAAAGCGTCAAGACCGAGCTACTAGGATCGTTACGAATAGCAGCCTTGACACTGAAGTAGGCCACTAATTGATGGGCTTGAGGGCTAATGAACAACTAATTAGCAATGGGTCTAAAACAATTGTCTTCAAGACACTCGATGAGCTGGCTCCACAATACTTGAGTAGCCACTTTTCGAGAGAAATTCACAATAATTCACCCCTTGCAATCGCAAACCGAGATTGACATGAGGTTACAGAAGAAAACATCCGCAAGTGGGCAAAACTGTTCCTTAAGCCGGTTTTCCACAGGCGGATTTTTTTGCGAGCAGCGGAGCGACTGTTGTATTTGCATTGTTTATTTCTAACAATAGTCGCGAATAGTCGCTCCGCTACGCGCGTACTTGAAAGTCGAATTTACTTCAACTTTTCCGCCGCGTCCGATGGCGCCAACCAATCATATTGCTCGAAAGCTAATAATAATAATAATAATAATAATAATAATAATATGAAAAATAAGACTGTTTTATAAGACCTAACGTTTCGATTAAAAAATCTTCCTCAGAGTAAAACTTTACTGGGACAGCCGAGAATTTATACAGATTGTTTACCGATAAAATAATAATAATAATAATAATAATAATAATAATAATAATAATAATAATAATAATAATAATAATAATAATAATAATAATAATAATAATAATAATAATAATAATAATAATAATAATAATAATAATAATTATTATTATTATTATTATTATTATTATTATTATTATTATTATTATTATTATTATTATTATCATCATCAATATTGTAATAACAATAATAATAATGATAATAGCTGCTTATTGATAAAGCTGAATACGGTCATTAGAAATAGATGAAGCCTATAAATACCAAGGGGTACTGCAAAGCGATAAGGAGAAAAGCAAGGAAATGAAAGAAATTGTAAGAAAAGAGTATTTTCGAAGACTGAGGATGATCCCAAGGTCCAGCCTCAATAGTGGAAATACTGTGCAGGCAATAAACGCCAGAGCTGTTTCGATAATTAGATATGGTGTAGGAATAATTGAATGGACGAAAACAGAGTTGAAGGAAATCGATCGAAAAACCAGAAAGATGTTTACCATCTATCACAGTATGCATCCGCAAGGAGATGTAGATAGACTTTACTGGAAAAGAAAAGAAGGTGGCAGGGGATTGTTAAGTGTACAAGACGTGGTCAAAATAGAAGAAAACAGTATGGGCTTCTACATAAAGGATAAAGAAGAAACGTTACTCGCAGAGGTTGTCAGAGAAGGCCTATTTGATGACAGTGAAGACCCAAAGAAAATGAAGGATGAGGTTGTAAAGAAGCATAAGGCAGCATTTGAAGAAAAGACCCTGCATTCAAAGTTTATCAAGGAAACAAGTGATGTGCGTGATAACAAGAATAGCTGGTTATGGTTGCGGAAAGGCTACCTTAAGAAAGAAACGGAAGGACCGCTGCTAGCAGCGCAAGATCAAGCATTAAGAACCAGGTTGATAATGAAAAACATAGACAAGAAAGATGTCCAAGACAAATGCAGGTTGTGCGGAGAGAGGGACGAAACAGTTGCGCATATAGTTTCTGAATGTAAACAGCTGGCCCAGAATGAATATAAGAAATGTCGACATGATAAAGTGGCTGCCATGCTGCACTGGAGCTTGTGCCAACAATATGGATTCCCTTGTACAGAAAAAAGCTATGAGCACGTCATCACTAAAGAGATGAGGGTTCTTGAGAACGATGAAGTAAAGGTATTGTGGGATTTTCCGATTCAGACTGATGAGAAGCTGGAACACAACCGACCAGACATTGCCATTGTAAAGAAAAAGAAGAGAACCTGTATGTTAATAGACGTGGCGTGTCCTTTTGACACCAGAATAGAGCGAAAAGAGAAAGAAAAAATAGAAGTGTACACAGACCTAAAATATGAGATCTTGAAGTGCTGGAGGAACGAAGTGAAGACAGTCATAATTATCCCGGTCGTTATTGGTGCTCTTGGCATTGTGACAAAAAATCTTGAGAATTACCTATCAAAGATAGACTTTGCACCAGGTATCGAACCACTTCAGAAAACTTGCCTACTTGGAACAGCCCGTGTACTGAGAAAGGTTTTGGACTACCAGCAGTAGTTAAAAGACACAGAAGACATCGACCAACAGACAGTTGTTACCCTAGGCTACTGGTTGTGGCCCGGTAGCAATTGAAAATAACCGGCTCAAAGCAAGATCAAACATTAGCCGTGAGAAACAGTCAAATAATAATAATAATAATAATAATAATAATTATAATAATAATAATAATAATAATAATAATAATAATAATAATAATAATAATAATAATAATAATAATAATTATTATTATTATTATTATTATTATTATTATTATTTATTTGTCGCACATTTTCTTTAAATGGTTCATGATTTGTCCTTGAGGCTTGGTGACAGATTCTGGCAGAATTCAGGATGACTGTTTTCTGCAGTTCAACGATCTTGGTGTCGATTCCGATTTTCCTTGAGTCTTTTTCGGAGGTCTTTAGGGGTTGTTCCAAGGGCACCAATAACTATAGGTATGATCCGCACACTCATGTTCCACAATTTTTTAAGTTCCCTGGCCAGATCTTGGTATTTCTCTAACTTTTCGAATTCTTTTGTTTCAACTCGACTGTCGTATGGAATAGCGAAGTCCACTATCAGGCATTCATTCTTCACTTTATCCTTGATGATTAAGTCTGGACGCCTTGCTTGTATGACATGATCTGTTTGTATGTTGAAGTCCCAGAGAATTGTACTGACATCGTTGTCCATTGTTGTTTCTGGTTCGTGCTCATACCATTTGCTTTTTACATCAAATCCATATTTCAGGCAAGCTTCCCAGTGGATCTTTTTTCCGACCCAATCATGACGTCGTTTAAACTCTTTTTGCGCCATCTTGCTGCATTCACTTAAGAGATGATTTACTGTTTCATCAGCTTGCTTACACATTCGGCATAAACTATCCTCCTGCGTTTTATCGATCTTTGCTTTTATCTGATTTGTTCTAATTGCTTGTTCCTGCGCAGCTAGGATGAGCGTTTCCGTTTCTCTTTTAATTCCTCCCTTACTAAGCCATTCCCACCTATCCTTGCTAGCAACTGCTTCTGTTTGTCTTAAAAACTGTCCATGTAACGCTTTGTCGGTCCAGTCTTGCTTACGTTCCTTTGCTCTTCTACTTTTGAATCCCTTTGCTGTTTCTACTATATCTTCTGGTTTCCTTGCGGCAGTGATTAGTTTTTCTTCACTCTCCTGGATGTATTTCTGTAGTCCAAGTATCGCAGTTCTCACAGTGTCTTCGATACTGATAAGACCTCTTCCACCTTCTTTCCTTGATAGGTATAGTCTATCTACATTGCTCTTTGGGTGCAACGCTTTGTGCATCGTCATCAACTTTCTTGTTCTTCTATCCAAAGCTGAAAGCTCATCTTTGTTCCAGTCTAGGAAGGGAGCTGAATATCGGATGACAGCTACTGCCCAAGTATTGATAGCTTTGATTAAGTTATGGCCATTCAGCTTCGTCTCTAAGACCTTCCTTACTCTTCCTTTGTATTCTTTCTTTATATTTTCTTTCATTTCTGATCTTTTCAAGTCATCTGCCTCAAGCACTCCGAGATATTTGTAGCTTTCATCTTCCTTTAGGCTTCTAATCTTTCTCTCATCAGGTAATTTTACTCCTTCTGCCTCGACTGTTTTCCCCCTCTTCATTATCAATATAGCACATTTGTCTAAACCAAATTCCATCCCAATATCTTCACTGAATATTCTTACTGTTTGAATCAAAGACTCTAGATCTTTTTCATTCTTTGCATAGGCTTTGAGATCATCCATAAACAGTAAGTGGTTGATCTTTTCCTTGTTTGAGACAAAATTGTATCCTGCTTTTACCTTTCGCAGCACACTGGTCAGGGGTATTAGAGCAATTACAAATAGTAGCGGTGATAAGGCATCCCCCTGGAATATTCCTCGTTTGATGTTTACTTTTCCAAGTTCTTGCTTTCCGCAAGTGAGCTCTACTTTCCACTTCTTCATGCTTTCTTTCAATAGGTTTTGAACCTTCTCGTTAATTCCTAGATTCACTAGACATTCAATTATCTAGCTATGTGGAAGCATGTCGTATGCTTTCCGATAATCTATCCATCCCATGGCTAGATTCTTTTTCCTGGATTTGACTTCCTTCAGTATCATTTTATCTATAAAGAGTAGGTCTGCAGTTCCTTTAGAGTTACGTCTGCATCCTTTTTGCTCCTCGGGTAGTAAATTGTGTCCTTCAAGAAAACTATACACTTCATTTGCAACTATTCCAGTTAAAAGCTTCCAGACAAGTGGAAGGCATGTAATAGGCCGATAATTACTGGCGACTGTACCTTTGCTGCGATCTTTTTGGATAAGAACAGTCCTTCCCTTTGTCATCCATGCAGGAGTTTCACCTGTTTCTAAGCAGAGGTTTAGATGCTCAGCTAGTTTTGAATGGAGACTTACAAAATTTTTTAGCCAATATCCCTGTACGCCATCAGGTCCAGGAGCCTTCCAATTCGGGAAATTTTTCAACATTGCTTTGACTTCTTTGTGTGTGATTGTTATATTACTCTGCTGGTCAATGTCTCTAACTTCACAGCGAAAATTTTCTAACCATTCTGCTTCTTTATTGTGATGAGCTTCTTTCCCCCAAATGTCTGACCAGAAATTTATAGCATCATTCGCTTCAGGAGCTCCACTGTCTTGGTATTCCTTTTCTGCGTTCAAGTTTTGATAAAATTTCCCCTCGTTGTTGACAAATAATCTGTTTTGTTGAAACTGATTTATTCGTTGTTGATATCTCTTTATCTTTCCCTTATCTCTTTATATTATTATTATTATTATTATTATTATTATTATTATTATTATTATTATTATTATTATTATTATTATTATTATTATTATTATTATTATTATTATTATTATTATTATTATTATTATTATTATTATTATTATTATTATTATTATTATTATTATTATTATTATTATCATCATCATCATTATTGTAATAACAATAATAATAATGATAATAGCTGCTTATTGATAAAGCTGGATTTTGGAACCATTAAGAATCATCTGTGCAGCTGAAAACATGGTAAGATTACTGCAAAATAACATGAAGAATTGGAAAAACACAGCTAACAGTAAATGGAGCAGATCTAGGAACGGTCCTCGCTGTCACCACTTCTTTTTGTAACATCTCTGATTCCAGTAACAATTATTTTAAGATCATTGAAGCAAGGATACTCATTGGATAAGAAAACCAAAATAAATCACTGACTGTACATGGACGATTTAAATCTATATGGGAAGAGTAACAATGAAATAGATACCCTGATACAGACAGTAAGAATATGTACAACCGATATAGGTATGAAATTTGGTCTAGACAAGTGCGGTGTTTTAGCATAGAAACGAGGTAAGGTAACAACCTGCTAAGGAATAATGCTTAACGACGAAGAGGTTATCGGTGATGTGAGTGTTGAGGGCTACCAGTACTTGGGAATAATAGAACGAGGCGATATTGCACACGAAGAAATGAAGCAGAAGACCCGGAAAGAATATATAGATAGAGTCAGGAAAGTCATAACATCGAAACTGAATGGCGGAAATGTCATCAAGGCAATAAACACTTGGGCGATTCCAGTAATTAGGTACAGAGCTGGAAACATTGACTGGACCAAGAATGAGATAGACGAAATCGATAGAAAAACACGAAAAATGCTCAACATGTATTGTGGCCTGCACCCAAAATAAAATGTGGACCGATTATATTTGAAACGCGAAAATGGTGGACGAGGGCTTATAAGCGTAGGTGATTGTATAATGAATGAGAGGAATAATCTGGGATTATATGCTAAAGACAGCTCGGAAAATTTTATTGTGTTTGCAGAAAGAGAATTAAAACTCAAAGAATGTATTGAAGATGGATCAGAACAAAGTCTTTTGAACAACCACTTTGATCAGAAAAACAAGAAGGGAAAGGAGAACTAAAAGCTGGCATGAGAAGACTTTACATGGTCAATTCATAAGAGAAACAGAGAAAGTAGCAGACAAGCAGAGCTGGAGCTGGTTAAAACAAAGCGATCTTAAGAGGGAAACGGAGAGCTTAATTTTCGCTGCACAAGAACAAGCTTTACGAAGAAACGCAATAAAAGCAGGTATAGATGAGCAGAATATCTTTTTCTTTTTTTTACATCAATCTAAAATTTTACAATCACAGAACATAGTTACAAGACGATGCCACAAGGAGAATGAGAATACATTGCAACCCTGAGGCTTTAACAGTAGCGTAGCCAGGTCCCTGCTTTTAGGGGGGCAAAGTGCGAGCGTAGCGAGTAGAAATGGGGGTCCGGGGGCTTGCCCCCGGAAAAATTCTTTGGGGCCACGCCCTTGAGATGCTCGGAAAGCGAGGGAAACGCCCTTTTCAGTTATATTTTGCATCATAAACATGACTACATTGACTACAAAATAGGCAGGATGTTTTGTTCAATTTGGATCAAGTTACTAAGAAAGCAAAAGAATTCTTATGCAATTACAAGCGGTCCAACATATCAAGTACGGAATACGAAATGGATCTTCTCAGCTCTCCTGCAAAATGATTTGGTGCTGGTAGTTCGATCTTGGTATTCGAGGAACTGTCTCTTTCACTTATCATTGTCTTGTCAGTCTACAGCATCTTTTGCAATAATCTTTTGCAAAAGAAACTGTTCTTCAGCATACAGATTCTTCAAATCATCATTTGATGAGATTTTTCCAGAGTGGTATTTTTCCAGAGTGGTAGCAAATAAGGATCCCTACAGCCAACGGCAGGCTATTACAGGCTAAGAGTCACAGTGGATATTGAAATGGATGGATCCTGGGTAAAGTCACCAGGAAAATTTTTAATGACTTGCACTCTACTATGGCTTAGAATGCCTCTGCCAACATTGTTCTAGAATTTCTTAGGACGCCGCATTCCTTCTTAGTTACGCAATTGGAAAAACAAGAATGCACTCGAACTTAAATAGTAGAGAAAATTTTCTGTGCCGTTCTTAAAGTGGAAGCGACGAAAACTTTTCTTTTTCTTACAGTCATGTATCAATTTTCGCAAATTTTTCTCAATTTAGTACCATAGGCACCTGGGACAAAAAGAAGTAAACATATAGCAATTTAGAAAGTCCTTTGTAACAGGAAACAGGAGAATATTTATATCACGCTGGGCAGATCGAAGAAACATTTTATGAGGAAGAGATGAGCCATCAAGGACCATTGCAGAATGATGGGATTTATGGCACCGTTCTTCACAAATTTCAACTTTGAATTGTTTTGAAACACTGATAAAAACACTAAAAGAAGCAACGAAGATTATGGGGTATACGGAACATGAAGGGAGTTCGAGTGAGGCGAGTCGAACATTTTTGAGAAGCCCACACTGAATTTCACTGGATGCTTGAAATGTCACATCATTGTAGAAGAGATGCCTGTCGATTAAAGTTAAGGTTCAAGTTGGATTCACAAATTCTTGTAATTCTTGACACATAGGAAAATGTAGAAATCGTTCAAGGATACAAGTGGCTGCATAAGTACACATGGAAGGAAGTCTTGATAAGTCTAGATTGAAGCACGAGCGAAGCGAGAAAGGTTCGTGAGATGCGATTAACTTGATTTGTGTTCTATGCCATATAGACTTATGCATACATCAAAATAAAGGGGTGCCAAGTCGGATTCAAAGGAACTAGTGAAGCTGTTTGCCTTGCGGGGACATTACGGCAGCCCAGGCGGTACAGAGATGATATAGTGACGCACGTATGGAAGTGCGAGCGAAGCGAGCAGAAAATTTTTGATACTTTTATTTGCTAAGTCGTGCCAAGATGTCATTTATTAGCTCAAGAATTCATTCCTGTCTCTTATATAACATCGACAAACCACGCTGCCACAAATGTTGGAGAAAAATGCAGCTTACCCCCCCCCCCCTTCAGTTTCTCAACGGATTTGGAAGAATCACAAAACTCATCTCTGGTGATGATTGGGGGCGGCCGCCCCCTCTTGCTCCCCCTCGCTACGCTACTGGGCTATAACAATTAACATAAAACATTTACACGAAGAATAATGAACGAACAGTACATTACAGCATAAACTACAAACTACGAAAAGAAATAAAATGATACAGAGGTGGGAGGAGGGGAGGAAATTTCATTGAAATGATTTACGAGAATCTTTTTGATGATTCGATGAATTCTAGTGTTGCTTTAATGATCGCTTTATTTGATTCAATAGGTAACCTTTCATCAGGGTCTATCTTTCATCACCATACAAGATTATCGAAACCACTTCCTCATTGGAAAGGTTCAACAAACCGTATGAAAGCAAAATTGCTTGTACGCGGCTGAGGAGACTACAGTATTTCTCTGCAGATGGTAAGAGTGGCAATGCAGCAAGAAATGTTCCGTGTCCTCAACGCCATCGTTTATAGGACACATCGGGTTTAATGTGTCATTGAAATTGTGCCTGAACTTGTGAAAATTAAGTGCACTTAACCCAACTTGAAGCTGTATGAGAGCGGCTAGTCCTTTAGGGTCATGAATACCAAGGACTTGTTTTGGAGTGGGACGGATAATCTTATTTAATTTTTCCTTGAAGATACCTAATGAGGGTGCGTTTCGTGTTTCTGGATCAATATTCTCCCATTCTGCCAGACAATTAGGATAGAACGTTGACTCATATTTGTCAGTTCTTGCATATATTTGCCCAGTCTCTGGTCTCGTTCGAAAAGAACAAGGAAGTTCATGAAAAAGAGGAATAGGGTCTCTAGTATAGGCAGGTGTAATATTATTAACAATCTTATAGAAAAGTTATAGAAAAGGACAAGACGTCTGCTCCATCGCCGAAGATCTAAGGTCTCCCAACCAAGCTCTTCGAGAAGTTTCTTTCGAGAAGTACCTTTCCATGCACCTGTTATTGCTCGAGCAGCAGAGTATTGCACAGACTCTAGTTTTTCCATGAAGTTATTCAGTGTATGGCTGTTAGTGAAGTCACACTTTTTAGATGGAATATGGTATATAACATCACCATAATCAAGATGTGGGCGAACATGTGACTTATACAGTTCATTAAGCGTTTTCCGAGGCAGGTATCTGGACATAAAGCGTAACATCCCAACACCTTGTCTGGTTTTAGAAATAATTGATTGAAAATGACTAGAGAATGTCAGTTTACAGTCCAATATGATGCCAAGATGTTTATGCTCATTAACTCGTACGACTTGCGTGTCATTGAAAGAGATAGGGGGATGATTTACTGTGGTGCGTTTCCTGGAGAATATGACCTCGAAAGCTTGCTTCATGGGGTCAGGATTGAAAGACATTCTCCACTTGTAAGCCCACTCTTGTATGATCCTTAAATCGTGATTCATATCCAAGGTAGCTTGCTCAGTATCACAAACAACGGTGAAGAGTGATGTATCGTCAGCAAATAGCTTCACTTTACACTTAATGTTATCTGCCAGATCATTTATATAAATCAGAAAGAATATAGGTCCTAAGATAGATCCTTGAGGGACGCCGGCTGTTATATTTTCCCATTCTGATGTTTTGCCATTGAGGAGTGTCCGCTGTTTTCTATTTGCTAGGAAACTTTGGATAAGGGATAGCAGGTTGCCAGAGACTCCACACCGACGTAGCTTGTATAGTAAGCCTTTGTGCCACACACGATCAAAAGCTTTTGAAATATCAAGGAAGACAGAGCGAACATCGAGTGTAGGGGTACAGTCGAAAGCAGCAGAGATTGTATGAACTATGGAGAGTAGCTGGTTAATGGTTGAGTCACAGGGCCGAAAGCCTGACTGGTTAGGATTGAGTAAGCCGTTGACATTCAGGTGTTGGTAGAGACTGTCAAAAATGAGTTTTTCAAAGATCTTTCCAAATATTGGAATCATTGAAATAGGTCTGTAATTTTGTTTAAGGTTTTTGCTGTTTTTCTTATGAATTGGAACAACGTTAGCTCTTTTCCAAGCCTCAGGAAAGGATATAGCAGAATATCTCGCCCGCATGTAGAATGTGTGCAAATGCAAGTGAAAGTGTTACTAATATTACAAGTGCATGCCAAAAGCTTGCCCAAACGCAATACAAACATAGACACGATAAGATGGGAAAAAAGATCCATTGGCTACAATCAAAGAAACACAATTTAGAGTGCACCGACAAATGGTACCAACACAGTCTAGAGCCTGTTGCATTAAACGAGGAAGTAAAAATACTATGGGACTTCATGATTCAAACTGACAGAGTAATCGAACACAGAAGACCAGACATTGTTGTAGTTGAGAAAATAGGTGGAAAATGTTTCATCATCGATATTGCGGTTCCCGGTGATCACAATGTTCAACAGAGAGAACTTGAAAAGAAAACAAAGTATGAAGATCTCCGGATTGAGATAGCAAGATTATGGAATAAGGAAGTTTCGGTAATTCAAGTTGTAGTTGGAGCTTTGGGGATGCTGACAGCAAACTTGAAGAAGAATTTGAAGGAATTAGGAATTCCAAACGTCATCCCGTGTCTTCAGAAATCCGCCCTTTTGGGCCCAGCAGGTATTCTGAGGAGAACTCTCGGTATTTCAGGCTCTGGGTAAGAGCCAGATATCGTGACAAAAGTCAATTCCTACATGTGTAGTGTGACGGAAAAAAAAATAATAATAATAATAATGATCTCTTTATTTACAGTTGGTAGGGAGATAGTTAATATACATAAATAATTATGTACAAACTAATAAATACCAACTATTTACATAACAGAAAAAGGAAAATTACACTATAGATCTACTTATTTACATATACTACGGCTACATTTGTTTCCATTCCAGGCTTTTATGCCTTTCTTAAATCTGAATACGTTTTCAGCATTCTTTATTGTATTAGGTATGGCATTCCAGAGAATGCTTCCTCGGAAGGCTAGAGAGTTTATGCCGAAAGATATCGTTTTGGTAGGCGGAATTTGTAGCGTGTTTTTGATTCGTAGATCATATGTCAGTTCCTTCAGCACGAAAAATTCTCCCATAAATGATGGATTTTCATGATTTAATGATTTATAAATCTCTGTCATTAATTTTTGTAAGTTTTTCGAGTGGATTGCTATTTCATTGTTCTTGGTGAGGAGGCATTCAAAAGTGGATTCATAGTCACCAAGCAGTGCGCGTAGTGCACGTTTATGCACTCGGTTTATTTCCTTATTACATTGCTTTCCACAGAAAATCCAAATTAGAGGACAGTAATTGAAATTTGACAGCAGAAAGGAATTGTATAGCAATTTTGCCTTGTCTAGATCTAGCAGGTTAGCTACCCTAGAAATTGCTTTCACATTTTTATTCACTTTTTGGCACAGGGTTTTGACATGTTGGTCAAATTTAAGACCAGCATCGATTGTAATGCCTAGAAGTTTTACACTGGCTGATGGGCATACAGTAGCTCCATTTATGTCCATGCATATTTTATCATGGGCGATGATGCACCGATTTTTTGGGAAAGGAAGGCAAAATTTGCAAAATTTTTGTTACCGATTAGTAGCTGCCTGGTTATCAAGTCTGCATAGCTGTTGGTCACTTTGAGTAGAAACGATCAGCGTACAACTATTTGTCCTTAATTTTTTGCCCTTCGTCTCGATGTGTCTGGAGCTATGCACTATGAACTTCAATTTACATGTGGGCCTAAGCAAAACAGAGTCAGACGTATCGAAACGAAGGGCAAAAAATTAAGGACAAATGGTTGTACGCTGATCGTTTCTACTCAAAGTGACCAACAGCTATGCAGACTTGATAACTAGGCAGCTAATGGGTAAGAAATTTTGCAACTTTTGCCTTCCTTTCCCAAAAAATCGGTACATCATTGCCCATGATTTTATCATTACGTTTGGTACCAAGGAGCATCATCTGGAATTTAGATGGATTGGCCACCAGTCTGTTTGATTCTAACCATTCTAGCGCTTGACATAGATCCTCTTCCAGGTCAATAATAATTCTATCCAAATTAGTGCCACAAGAATAAATGGTATTGCCGTCCGCAAAATTGCAAATTTCAGTATTTTTGGATGAAGTAAATCAAATCATTGACGTTAATGTTGAATAGCAAAGGACCCAGAACAGAACCTTGGGGCACACCTGATACAATATCGAGCCAGTCGGTGAAGGACGACCCAATTTTCACTCGTTGTTTTCTACCGGAGAGATAGCTATGTATAAATCTGAGGCATTTCATGGCGAAGCCGTAGGCCTCTAGCTTTGCTATCAGCTCTGACATATGACAACAGTATTCCACGAGAAGGGAAAGCCACGGCGAGAAACAGTTCTGAAAATATTGCAAAACGCTCTTGGTCAAAGAGTCTCGTGTCATTGACCAGCAGATTAAATCATCTTGTTTCTATTCTTGCTTGACATAGCTGACGAACCATAAACCACTCCTTGTACTTTTTATTCGCCTTTTTGGTCTTCCACGAGTAATAGCTTTAAAGGTTGAAATTTCTTCAGCAGAAGCAACCTTCGACGTTTGTTCATTTTCAAAGGATGTCTGGGCTTATCGTTATGTGCATTTAGGCGCCTTTTTTCTCCAGTGGAAATTGAAAATCTCTTTCCGTAGAGTGCATTGAGAAACAACAGCCGCTCCGCTGCGCGTGGAAAACTCCGCCTAGTGGAAAACCGGCTTTAGGGGAGCATTCATTTTCATTCATTTCATCATTCATTTATCATATTTACCCACAAATCCCTATCAGCTAATACAACAACAAGATAATAGTTTATAAAATAACAATAGTAAAAAAGAAAAGTAAAAAAAAGAACAATGTACTATATTATATCTACAAAGAATAATATGGAATGTAACCGTGGTAAGTGCTGCTCTTCCTAGGGATCGTGCTTTGGGTTAAATGCTAGTGTAGCAAGTAGTCCTTCAGTTTCTTTTTAAATGTGAGAACTGTGGGGCTATTCCTTATATCAAGAGGTATATCATTCCACAGTTTAGCACCAGAGTAAAGAAAACTCTTTTTTGAAAATTCTAGGTTTCGTTTTGGGATATCAATATCTTGGCAGTTTCTCGTTGGGTATGCAGATATTTGAGATCTCAAGGTGAATTTTCCTTGAAGGCTATTCGGACATAAATTATTGATTATCTTATATGCCATAACAGCCTTGTCATATTTGATAAGGTTAGAGACAGAGAGCCAATTGCACGTCCATCCGTCCTTTGCATTGGAGTTTTCAATCAATGTGCGAGCTCTGTCTTGGAGACGCTGCAAATGATTTAATTTCGTATCAGAAAAACTGCCCCAAAGTTCATTACCGTATCGCAGGTGGCTTTCGACCAGGGCTTTGTAGACTTGCTCTAACTTAGATTGGGGTAAAATATCTATAAGTTTGCGAATAGAGGATAGTCCACATTTTACTTTGGGAACCTGTGGAGCAGCCTGAGTCAAAGCGGGCATCCTCTCCAAATAGTAAAAAAAAATCAGTTTAGAGATAGAAACTGACGCGAGGCCTGTGGCGGTGGTGTCAGTTGTCCATGGATGGCGGGCCCGCTAAGGGCGAAATGCGGTCGTGGTCTTCGACCATCGGTCGCTCTAAGTCCCGCCGTCTATGGGCGGCCGGTGCTGGTTACGGGGTCTGTCTCTGTCAGGATCTAGAATTTGTTTTCTCCCTTATATTCATTTCTATGTATATAAATAATCAATCGTTGTAAATAGGTTTTAACACCAGTAGGTTTTACCTTAGTATGTTATAATAATGATGATTCCATTGAAGGGTTCCCTGAAAAATACGGCTTCTGCCGAAGGGCAACCGTCCTAAAATACAGGTTTTTTTATTCATAAGAAACTGGTTTATAAGAAAGTAGTACTAAGATTGACAAAATTTTAAGAAACTCTAGTACTATGTCTCAGAAGTACTAAGAAACTTTTAAAGTTAAAAGCATCGATATTATAGCATATAGATCGTTGAGCCTTTATTCTTTTGTAATATCAACTAAAAATTTGTGTTTTAAACTTTACAGAGCACTGTTTATCTCTGTATGATGTTTTAAATGTCAAGAAACATATCTGCCACAGTATTAGCGACCACATCGATTATTCTGCATTCAAGAAATACGAAACCAATTAAAGGTCAGATAAAGGCAAATGCGATTTTTCTATATTTGCAACTTTAAACTATGGGGAATCCGATGGCAATAATATTCTTTATCTGTGGGATGCAAAAGGGAGGGTTTGGGGGTTTTGAAAAAGCGGAGCGCCCCCCCCCCCCTCCACACGAGACCATTGGTCGGAAAATTCTGCTCTCTTGTCGGAATTTTTGCGACTTAAATGACTAGTTTTGGAGGATTTTGAGGAGAAATAATAAGATAAATTTCAACAGGAATTATTGAATTTTCCGCATATTTTTGATTGATATTCACAAATTGTGTTGGTTTCAACGTCGGATTGCGAAATGTGCCCAAATTTTAGTCACTGACGAGTTAGATCGGTCATATAATGCATAGGTTTAACGTATTTTGCTGCAAATGTTGTTGTTGCTGTTGTTGTTGATGGTTTTTTCGTCGGAAGATTTTGGTTTTTCGCCCCCTTACGTAGTCATGGCTGGTATCGGCCCTGACACCATGTAACAGCATAAGATTTTCAGGAAGCTTCAAGACATAACTGAGGTAGATGCTGGTAAAATCCGTTAATCGCTAAAAATATTCTGTTGAGTGGAAAACTCATCTGTATTCACAGAACGTAATCTGCCTTCCAAATTGGGAGCGCCCTACTCAAGCCACTCCATAACAAACGTCTTGATTGCGAAAAATTATAGAAAGGTAACTACACCATGTAGTAACATGAGACTTTTAGGAAGCCTAGAGGCATAGCTAACGTAGGTACTGGTTGAATTCGTTAGTTTCTAAAAATATCTCGTTGAGTAGAAAATAGAGCTGTAATCACGGAACGCAATCTGCCACCCACATGGGATCTCCTAGTCAAAGCCAATCTGTGAGAAATGTCTTTATTGCCAAAAATTCTAGAAAAAAAACTACACTATGTAACAGTATGAGATTAGAGGGAGCTTCAAGACATAACTGAGGTAGATGCTGGTAAAATCCGTTAATTGCTAAAAACATTCTGTTGGGTAGAAAACTCATCTGTATTCACAGAACGTAATCTGCCTTCCAAATCAGGAGCGCCCTAATCAAGCCACTCCATAAGAAACGTCTTGAATGCAAAAAATTATAGAAAAATAACTACACCATGTACCAACATGAGATTTTTAGGGAGCCTTGAGGCATAGCTAAGGTAGATACTGGTTAAATTCTGCCGTGATGACACGGATGAGTGTCTGGGCGAAGACACATAGAAATTGATACTTATCTTGCGACTCACTGCTTTATTTGTGGAAGAAAATCGTCAAATGGAGACCAAGCACAGTCTGGTAGATACACAGAACTACATGATGCCTCAAACAAACGAAAAGAGGTGGGTGCCCTTGAAATTTCTTACTCAAAAATACAATTTAGCACATTTTAGTGCCAGGCCATATTTCGGACACCATAGAAAGCGTGTCAGATTTGCTCATCTGCGAAGCAAGAAAAGGTCCCCAACCCCATTGTATCGACTTTATGGGAATTAGTGTTGTTTCAGGTAAGTTTTAGAAGACTTTTAGGAATGAATTGAGTACTCAGAATGCTAGAAGCTCAGAAATGCCGAAAACGAACAAACGTCGCGAGTTTGAGGTGCCATAACTCCTTGGAATAGAGAGATATTTTGACCGGCATCCAAACTTGAACGCTCAGACGTAAAGAGAGTAGATTTCTTCAAGAAAATTTGAGAAATTTCAAGCAATTTTTTGTCCTGGTTGCGTTTTATGAAGGTAAGTAGAATTTAGAAAAATCTTCACACGTTTCTTTTGTCTTACTCACTTATTCGCCGTCTGGTTGGTCCGTAAAAAGGAGGTCTTCGCGGTCTCCGGTCATAGCCCACGAGAAGAATTCAGCTAAAAAATTTTATTCCTATCTTCTCTGTTGTTTGAGCTGTCTTTTAGTCACAAGAGAGGATTGTGTATCACAAAACTTTCCTAAAGACACTTTAATGTTTCAATGAAAGTGGCACAAAGTAATACCTATGTATGCCAATGTCTCTCGTTAGACCATGAACTGAGAATTCTAAAAGAAAAATTAATTAACCATATGGCGTATAGAAATTGCGGATGCCACAAAGTTGTTATATCCTGGAATCCCTGTGCTGATTCGCGCATGGCCAATGCAATATTCCCTCATCTTGCTCAGTTTTAGGTATTGTTCTCTAGGCGTTATTTATTTTTCACATAGGATTTGCAAAAACATGCATTTTGGTAGTATATTGTCTTTATCGATATAAATGCAGTCTGGTGCCTTTGGAAACTTGGCATTCTGATGATGAAGCAAGTTTGCTTTGAAACGTCAATAATAATAAATATTGCCTAGTCTTTCAAATTAATTTTCACTTGGATTTGTCTCACATGGATTTGTCGTAATATTTACTTGGATTTGTCATAATTGGAATGAAATATAGTAACATGATTATCGTCGCAATTCTTGCTCTTCGTCTTCTAATCAAGCTCCGTTTTCCTGCTAATACCTCAATTTCTACAGTTCTACAACGACGATATGGCAGTGGGGGACTTCAGTCATTCCGAACATATGAAAAATTAAACATAGATAAAGTTTTATGGGCTTCCTTTCTCCAAGCAACAGTTATTAACAAACGGCTTAATCGGAGTATGGTTGGCACTTGTTTAAATGGCTATCACTGGAGCTATCTTTGGTCCCCTGGCAAAACGGTACTGATTAAAAGACCCTCACTTTGAAACTTCTTCTGTAGACTGGCATCATATTTCCTTTTTCCCTTTAAGAAATGTCGTTTTAACCGCTTTCAACTGAGTTTACAAATCCTTTGGTCACGGAATTCATCATTTCTTACTGTGTGGACTTTGCTAAGCAGTCCATTGTCGTACCTGGAAGACTAAGCGAAGAAATGCAGGACATATGAGCTTCCATAAAAATATGAAATCAGCTCGTAAAAACAAAAAGAGAAATTATTTTGTAGCATGGTTTAAAATCTTGTACCACCTTATAATACTCTGGGTAGTTAGACACCGCAATTATTCTTCAGTGTATGCTGCTGTGGAAGAAAAACTAAATGTTTCTGCGGGGGAGGTCTAAAGATTTTGAAAAGAGCTCCTTCATAGCAGTAAAATTTTCATCCTGGGCAAAGGAAGAACCGACAATGAAGCACAGCTGCAGTGTCTAACCACCCACGCTATATCCTTTGAATTCAGAAAGCAATGCAAAATCTTAGCTTGGAAAGCTTCTTTGGGCCATTTGAGACACTTTGCTTCGTTGATTGCCAAATAACAGAGCGTAAGATGCAGAAGCATACTGACCAACGATCATCATAATGAGCCATTCTTCCCGCAATTGCTTCATTAATCTTTTTGCTCCGGTTTTTTTTTAATTTCAGCAGTTTAAGCTTCGCTGACACTTCATCAAAAGTCTTGGACATCAAAGCAAGGCCTGAATCTAAATCTAAAAATTACCTGAATCTAAAAAACACAGCACATGTTGGGGCTACAGAATTTAAAGCTTTAAATTGGCTCCCCACAAAGGACAGATTTGATAACATACATGTGTAAACATAATGAAGTTTTTCAAAGGAACGGCTCCAGCTTATGCTGATGAAATATTCCAGCCAATTGACCAAAACCGAGTGACACGTAGGTCTTAGTTTAAATCAAACCTTCCATTTCGCAAAAGTAACAATGGTAAAAAGTGTCTCTCCTACTTTGGACTTGAAATATGGAATAGCCTACCGACTGATTTAAAATCAACAAGTAAAATCAATTCGTTTAAGCACAAGATAAAAGATAATTTTTTCCAAAATATACAGAGAGAGGAAAATAACATATATGTGTTCTACTGAAACCATGTGTCCTCTCTCACATTCATATGATTTGGCCTTAATGAATTATGCCATATATAATAGACAGAAAATTTTATTTGTTTCTTACTATTTACGACCACCTCTAAGGGGACCATTATGGAAATAAGATCACTCGATCTTTTAATGCTATCCCTGCCACTATAATTAGGGGTATTTTCAAATCATTTTTATTAGATTTGTTATGTAAATTATATTGCATCTATTTTGTATATTATGTTTTTAACCATTGTAAATATCTTAATTTGTGGCAAATTTAACATACATGCATAGGCATTGATGTCTACAGTGGAACTCACCATACAAAGTTCTTGTAAAACAAATCTTTCTTTGAACTTTTTCGTGCTTTTTAAAATAAGCGGCAGCTCATTGCGCAATGACACAATACACCACTTTAATGAAGCAGCCTCGTTTTGGAAATTTATCAAAATCTCTTCCTATTGTTAACATGAAAATTTCGATCCCAGATTCGAATTCGGCATCAAAACTTTAGTCTGTTTACATTTTTTTTAAACTGCTGACAATTGTGATTTTGATTTTACGACAATGTAAAGTTTATAGATTTATAAGGGATTTGACCGTGAAAAGTCGTTTGGGGTGAAACTTTACACCCCGAGTCCTTTTCACAGTCAAATCCCTTATAGACTTTCAAACTTTACATCGCCATAAAATTAACACTTCAACCGCTAGCAATATGAAAACTTGTGGTTAGACCAAAGTTTAGGTGCTGAATCCGAATCTGGCGTCCAAAATTTCATATGAAAGAATTTTGAATAATTCCAAACGAGGCTATTTATCAAAATGTTGTATTAACAATCTTTCGTACTTACGTTTAAACAGCAAAACAGAGAATACAATTCCAAGAGCTGCACCAGCACCTGCACAAAATAAATGATGGGTAATTCTACTTCAAACAGGAACAAAAAAGAACAAGATTTAACCATGTACTCTCAGATTTAGCTGATTTTTAGTTTATGCCTTAAACATCTTGATAGTAGCAACATATCCAAATTTCAGCTTTCTACCATTTGTCGTTCTGGAAATATCATATTTCAAAGTTCTGACATTTTTGGGCCTAAATCTTTATTGGCAGCCATTTTGAACTTACACTTTTCATGAAATTAGCTATCTTTTGATCAACTCCTCAGAATTGTGTCATCCAAGTGTGGTTTCCATACAATTGTGAGGCAGCAAGCACAACTATAGCCTGAAAATGATGATAAAACAAATAGATATGACCATAAATGCACAAATAGATTTTGATTGCACAATTTGCCTTTGTTCATATTTCACTAATTTTTTTCATGTTGCTTGACTTTGACCAAATTGATCTTTTGCAAGCTCAAAGTAGACACATAAACCTACTTTTGTGGAAAAAACTTCTTGGAAAATTTGTCATTAAGGATTTATCCTTGTTTAAACGTTTGTGCATATATTTGTATTGCGCACAACAACAACAACTATGTTTGTATTGCAGCATTTTGTTGTGATGTAGATTGTTGTTGTTGCACGCAATGAAAATATATGCACAAACGTTTAAACAAGGATAAATCCTTAATGACAAATTTGTCCAAGAAGAGTTTTTCCACAAAAGTAGGTTTATGTGTCTACTTTGAGCTTACAAAAGATCAATTTGGTCAAAGTCAAGCAACATGACAAAAATTAGTGAAAGATGAACAAAAGCAAATTGTGCAATCAAAATTTATTTGTGCATTTATGGTCATATATATTTGTTCTAACATCATTTTCAGGCTATTTGTATGCTTGGCACCTCACATTTGTGTGGAAACCACACTTGGATGACACAATTCTGAGAAGCTGATAAAAAAGGTAGCTAATTTTATGAAAAGAGTAAATTCAAAATGGCTGCAAATTAATATATTGGCCCAAAAATGTCAAAACTTTGAATTATGATATTTCCAGAACGACAAATGGGAGAAAGCAGAAATTTGGATATGTTGCTACTATCATCATGCTTATACCACAAATAAAAAATCAGCAAATCTAAGAGTACATGGTTAACAAGCTGTCTCTCATTGACATGGAATTACCCCGGGGGGGGGGGGTAACTCCTATATGTAGGTGAACAGCGTCCTGCCGCCCATAAGGATGGGTTCGAGAGCTTCAAAATCCCTACATATGGGTCTTAAAATACCGTGATTCCAATAGAAATGGGTAGGCTTTACTGTTCTGGAACCTTAATAATGGGTTTCGACGAAATCTTCCCACAAGAAGAACAGCTAGGCCTAGTTCAGTTACGTTTTTTCGTGTACGAAATACTTTGCAGATATTCCGTCGACTCTTCAGACTCTTTTCTGCAAACTTTTTCTTCCATTTCAAGCGCCTCCCTGTCGACAGCTGGTTAACAGGCTACAAGGGTCATAGGAAAGCGCGCGCAAGAAATCCTTGAATGGACGGTTGATGATCTTTAGTATGCACGAAAACCTCTCTCCTAATGAACCTTGAACCAGAGAACCCATACACCGATAAGCATATCAGAAGCGCGCCTGAAGACAACAGCCCAAGAGAAAGGAGAGATTCAGATCCCGATTAAGATGTTCAACCATTCCTCTGAAGAAGGATGAAGTTCGATGTAAGTGCCTGCAGTTATCCAGTCAGGGCCGAGGATGGGGCAGAAGCGCCGAGAAGGGGGCAAGGGGGCGGCCGCCCCTCCAATGTTCTCCATGACCATTTTTCTAATTTTTCTAATTCCGGCGTAAAAGTTGCGGGGGGGGGGGTAAGACCGATGATCTTGGCAATCATAATGTGTACGAGCACAGGATTTTACAATCTTGCCACCCCAATTGTATTTTCCCACGATCTGTACGGCATTGACTCGAATTTTCTTCTCGTGGCGAAGCCCCAGGTTCCCGTTCAACGTAGTACGCTCCAAGTTTGCATACCTCATCGGCATAGCTTATGGGGGACGTAAGTCAAGATCTTCTTCACGAACGAGGAGAACGAAGTTTGGTAGTTGGTAGGTGGTGCATGGTAAGAATCTTTCGCCGAAATACTGGAAAGGGACCGGAAGACTTCTTCTAAGCCATAGCACAAGTTGGCTCCTAGAGAGCTTTTCTAGACAAACTATTATAGCATTGTCCAAGACTTGCTATTATTTGAGGCCTTAAAAGTTGGGTTTTGAGGACCGTTAAGGACCGTTCTAGGAGAAAGTAGTTAGTAGAGTGTGTGCGCAAAAATTTTCCTGCGGAGGTGATCCATTGAAAATTGTTACAAGATTGTGAAGGTTTCCCATTCAATCTTCGTAAAGATTGCATGTAGGATAGGTATTCTAAGCCAAAGAATGTTCAACAATTTTACGGGAGATGCTAATTCAAATAACTGTGTGTTGCAAAGTGATCAACAATTCCAATGCAGCACAGGCTGAAATGAGATCGGTAGAAGTGTTCTAGGCCAAAGTAAAGAGTTTATATACAAAATTTTCCTGGGGGCTTTGACCCCAGACCCCCTCAATATTTCCTGAGCTTTGAAGTTTCTGCCTAGCCAGATGGCCTCTTTTCCACAAACCATGTATTTCTTTCGTTCGTATTTCTTCATATTTCTGAATCTGAGAGTACACGATAGCCGTGTGACAAATTTCATGACAGAGTGGTGTGTGGTAAATTGGTCGCTGAAATATTTGGGGATCCAAAGGTTGGAAGCTCGGTCGCCGGTTGGATGTCATTTTCTGATTGTGGACAGTGTGGTACCCTACTCGAGTTGTTTAAAAGACTCGTTTAATCTCTATTTCAGTCAATGAAAAGGGCATTGGTCGCATCTGTAGCCAAGGTAGAGGATGTTGTCCAAGAAAAATTTCCCGTCCTATTTTGCCCCTCCAATAAAAAAATCCAGGCGGCGCCACTGGGAGGGGGTCAAAAACCAGGGACCCACCACCGTGATCCAGATTTCACTTTTAGTGTAATTAATGTCAAAAAATGAACTTTTTAAAATTCCACCAAATGTATTTTTGCCTGATTCCCCATACTCTGAAGCATATGAAAACGCAAAAAATTTTCAAATCAAGCCACAGGAGCCCGAGAAAACATTTTTTGAAGTTAGGCCTAAATTGGGATGTGTAAGCTTCTTGCTAGGACAGACAAAGTCGCAAAGTAGCATGAATTTTCCAATTTCCATTTCGTCGCTTGTATGTGCCCGATTTGAACAATCTTTTTTTTGTTTGGTAGATTAAACCTTGTAGAATATGACCCAAATCAGTTGGTCCATGATTTTAGCTTTAGAATGTGGAAATTTTGTGAATTCATAATGGTAACCAACTATTAAAAACTAGGTCGACTGAATTATCAAACCCAATTTCAACACTGAATACAAAAAATCTTTATCTCATAAAACTCTGAACACCAATTTTAAAATGGACTTCAGCCCATCGCTGACACTCTTGCCAAAGCGCTTAGCAGAGGCGCCACGCAAAAAATTTTCGCGATTTTTTTACGAAGTCAAGTGTACATGGGTTTTTTGACAATTTTTGTAGACAACTGTCATTGCAGCGCTGGCAAGGATGGATGTTTGACGAAACAACATTTTCCATCATTTTAAGAACAAGAAACTGGAAAGAAATACTGGTTATTCAATGGATGTAATTTTCGGTTTTTTTGGCGTTTCTAACGTCACCCATTTGTTTCTCGATCATTCATTTGAATACTCAATACGTTGAGTGCACATGTGTATTTTATGGTGCGTGCACTAAACATTTCAAGAGCGACTACTGCTAGGATCAAAAAGATTAATTTTCACGTGAAAAATCATTTAATTAATTCTGGCTCACACCAGGTTTCTTTGGTCGTCGATCGTTCAGAAGGACCCAAAAGACAAAGGACTCAAACTCCGAGTTTGTCTTTTGGGTCCTTCTGAACGACCCTAATGAGCCAAAAGATCTAGTTTGGACCAGGCTTAAGTCAGTACTTCAACTGTTTATTGTAACAATAACATATTAGGTACCATGGGAATTGGTTTGTCTTCGTTTTGTACCAATCCAAGTGCTACTTTCAAAAATGAGCAACTGTAGACTACATAGACAAATGTCTATACAGTTATTATTCAAGAATATTTCACGAAAACAGAGGACAAGCTTTATGATGGTAAACAAGTCAAACTTTCGCAAAAAACCTATTCCCAGAATATTTGGGATTGAAAAAACTAAATCGAGTTAGAAAAGCGTAGTTTCGTAAAGAGCTACTTCTCTCACTTGCATCAACATCATGTCCTAAAAATGTCGCTGGAAATTACTTATGGAGAGCTATTTGACTATATTGTTGAAAAGGGGGCACTACCAAGTCATACGTCAGCTTACTCAAAAACAAACCAATACAGACGAAGATTCAAAACTGTAGCTGAAAAACTCAAGGCTGAAAAGCATCGAACGAAAGCATCGATGTGTATAATAGTCAGCTAGCACTCACACAGATTTATAGCACCAAACATAAGACCGAGTGGCGGAGTAGAGTTAAATGTTTTCAAACTGAAAGAAATGAAGATACCAGAAAACGGGGCCGTACTGCATCTGTTAATCAATCCATCCCTTCGAAAAAAGGCGGTCGTCCATGTCTCCATCTTTCTGATTCACCTTGCGAAAGGGTTGAATCAAACCTCCTTAAAGATTCCCTTTCTGTAGTGGCATCTACTGCGGAGGAAAATGGGATTTCCAAGGAGGAAATGTTGAAGAAAATGGTTTTAGAGGCATGTCGTTCAAAGGACTGGGATATGTCAGATCTCATCGAGAGCCTTAACCCTCAGCCAGTTATTCCGATAGCAGATCTTACAGCTTTCTTGTATGTAGCTAATTTGTCCCAAAGACAGTACCAGATGTGCCGAAATATCTTGGTTAAGTACGGGATTAACTCTTTGAGACCTCGAAATGATATTGATTCTTTCAAAAAGAATCTGTATCCCCCAGTCATGATGGAGAATTTGTTCGCTTCAGTCGACGTAGAGAGCCTCTTTTATTCCACGTTGCATGCAATCATTACGAGTGAAAAGCTAGACAAATCACTGCAGAGTTTTTCCACCGATGCCTCCCTTAAGTTTTCTGTGAAAGCTGGCTTGGATGGATCTGGTTCGCATCATAAAAGGCACCAGTTGTCAGGAGATGATGTTGAAGACACACATAGTGGAAGCTCCGTTAATTTTCTAGGCGTCTTCATGACCCCCATTGCAGTGACAGTGGTCAGTGGTGATGATTTGACCACAGTTTGGGAAAACCCTTGTCCGAACTCAATCTTTTCCAATAACCTTGCTGCAAGCAAAGGAGTCAAGGAGTATCGTCGAGAAAATATTTCCTGGAATTCAGGAATGCATTGATAAGCTCAGAATGCCGCATACGGTTGATGGTATCATCAACCCTGTGTTTGTTGACACCAAAATCAGTATGATCGATGGCAAAATGGTTGATATCGTGCAGGGTGATTCTGGTGCGTTCTGCCATTATTGTGATGTCACACAAAATGATGCAAGTAGGTTAACCTATCTAACGAGTGTTGGAGTTGGGGGAATGCCTATAACAAAAACCGTCGAGGAATGCTTAGAAAGGTGGCAGTTGGTCCAGTTGGGTGAAATAGCCGACGACAGTGTCGAAAGAAAGGGACAATGTCATAAGCCTCTGATCACTGACGAGAGTTTCTGTTTTGCAATTCTCCACCAGAAATTGAGGTCGCTGGATTTTATGTTGAAAATTCTGTACCATCTTGTAGCTGGTCAGAAGTGGTGGAGTGAAGCTAACCCTTTTGTAAAGGCAAGGGTCGTTGATGCCAAGGTAGAGGTAATCAATCACATATAAAGATGAATTGTGGAGGTCTTCTTGTAGATACACCAACCACAGTTGGTGGTAACACAAATACAGGTCCAGTTGCCATCAGATTTTTTAATTCAAACAACTGCGAGGCCATCTGTAGTCAGATTCTTGGTGCTGAAGACCGAGAGAATTATCGGATTCTTCTTGGCCAATTGAATGTCTGTTTGTCTGTGTCTGAGAGTGTTGATACAGCGAAGAAGGTTGATGTGCCTAGATCCAGGCAGCATTGTCATGATACCATGTTGCATATAGCACTTCATTTCCCTTGGGTGAGGGTAAGCCCATCTTTACATCAAATGCTGGCCCATAATTGGGAACTATTTGATATTTTGGAAGGCAGTCCCATTGCCGTCTGGTCAGAGAGTGCCTTGGAGGCTTGGAATAAACATATCAGAAACTTTAGAGCCGGAGCGGGATGCACAGGAAGACAAAATTGCAACCAAAATAACATCAATGATATTTTCGTCCGTTTGCTAATAACATCATCTCCGGTGGTTGCTAAAGCAAGAGAAGGCTTTCTTCGACGAAAGAACGAAACAAGCAGCATGACCGTCGCAAACGAAGAGGAAACCTGCATTAGGTATATGTTTGGACAGTGAAATGAATAACATCGTTGAAGCTTTGAGTTGGGGAATGGGATTTTACAGTTGTTGAGTTTGTTTCAATGTTGGGTTTGAGTTGAACGCTGTTCTGGAAACACATTGTATCAGATTGCTCATGAAATACCAGAGAGAATGCTCAGGTAAGCAGATTTTGTTGCTAGATTATCTACGTCTACGTCTCTCAGGTGAAATTTCCAAAAACGTAAAAGTTGCTCATGCAAACTGTTCAATTTTTTGTATTCGGGGGTAAACTTTGCACATTTCTGTATACGAATCTTTTGGATTAAGCAAATAGGCACTCATCGCATTATTCTAATGAATGAATGAAAAACAGGTGGGTGACATTAGAAAACGCCAAAAACGCGAAAATTACATCCATTGAATAACCAGTATTTCTTTCCAGTTTCCTGTTCTTAAAATGATGGAAATTGTTGTTTCGTCAAACATCCATCCTTGCCAGCGCTGCAAATGACAGTTGTCTACAAAAATTGTCAAAAAACCCATGTACACTTGACTTCGTAAAAAAATCGCGAAAATTTTTTGCGTGGCGCCTCTGCTAAGCGCTTTGGCAAGAGTGTCAGCAATAGGCTGAAGTCCATTTTAAAATTGGTTTTCAGAGATTTATGAGATATGGATTTTTTTGTATTCAGTGTTGAAATCGGGTTTGATAATTCAGTCGACCTAGTTTTTAATAGTTGGTTACCATTATGAATTCACAAAATTTCCACATTCTAAAGCTAAAATCATGGACCAACTGATTTGGGTCATATTCTACAAGGTTTAATCTACCAAACAAAAAAAAGACTGTTCAAATCGGGCACATACAAGCGACGAAATGGAAATTGGAAAATTCATGCTACTTTGCGACTTTGTCTGTCCTAGCAAGAAGCTTACACAACCCAATTTAGGCCTAACTTCAAAAAATGTTTCCTCGGGCTCCTGTGGCTTGATTTGAAAATTTCTTGCGTTTTCATATGCTTCAGAGTATGGGGAATCAGGCAAAATACATTTGGTGGAATTTTAAAAAGCTCATTTTTGACATTAATTACATGGCGTGGATCACAGTGCCATGGCCATAGGGGCCCATAAATAATAACACAGGTTTTCAAATATAGCTAAAATTCAGGTCTCTGCCAGGTTCATGATCAAAGAGGGCCCCAATAACTTCTCAAATTTTTATAATTTATTAGAATCGAGAAGAGGTAACTTGTTACAATATGGTGATTCTTGTGCATTATGGCTGGCTAGTTCGATGACATGATAATTGTTAGAGGCGCAAAATAGCTACCAGAGCGATTCTAGCTAGCTTCATTTTAAAAATTCTCCCGGGGGAGCATGCCCCCGGACCCCCTAGATGAGTGCACCTCCCTGGGCGTATGGTCAGGGTCAGGGTCGTTGCGTTTTCGTTCATATTCAATCTTTTTGGCCTTTTGAGACGTTCGTTCCCATAGACTCTGGCGACTTCCCAAGTGACTGCAACGACCTGGTGTGAACCAGACTTGAAGTGCATAACATGAAAACAATCTCTTTGATTCATAAATACATTTTTTGCATAACCTTGAAACAGCATTTTTCAAAGGGCATATGTCGCGATAGCAGTTGGTAAATACAACAAAGAAGTTTGGAGTGGAATTCCATTGTTTCGTGACACCTTATTTATGCTTTGTGAATTTTCACTGCCGTAAAAATTCAGCCTCGATCATGTTCTTTGTACTGAACAAAGGAGATAATTGTATTGCCTTAGCCAATCAGGCTCACGACACATGCTCTTTATGATAATCAGTTTTAAAAGAGGTATTTTCCTAATTTTCCGAGAGTCTAGAAGGCGTGGTCACCAAGGTTTTTCTTCAGGGTTGCGCCCCAAAACCCCCCATTAGGTCCCGTTCCCATAGAGCACTCGAGGGCCCGATCTGGCTCGACGGCCCTGCACGGTAATGTACACGCTTTTTCTTGCAAAAAACTAGTTTTCAAGAAACTGATAGCAAGATGGCCGCAATGTTAAGAAACTGTAGCACTATGTATGAGAGTTAGACCTTTAGAAGTTAAATGCAAGGGATATCAACTTTCAAATGCAAGCTTGGCAACTATGTCCTTGAGCCTTGATTCTTGAGTAATACCAATTGACAGTGTTTGTTTTGAACATAAAAGAACACTGTTTATTCCTACATGTCTTAAAACTCGAGGAAAATATCTATAGCAATGCTGAGACCAAATTGACAAGTCATACGTTTGAAAAGTAAGAAAAAGTCAAGAAACTTTCAACATTAAGATTCAAAAATTGTTGAATTATCTTTTTTTAATTATTTAACGTTTAGTACTGTTACCAGATTCAAATTTCTTATAAAGAAAATGCGTACAAAATGTTAGTAGTAGCACGTTATTATTCAATCCCTTGCATGTTATATACAGTGGAGTTTGGAAACCATAAAACTGGGTATTTTTCTCTCCAAATCCTTAAAAGTGGGTATGCAAAATGCATGTTGATTAATAAGGGTGGGTATGACGCTACAATTTGGGCGGAACGCCCCCGTCATCCTTTGGTCCAAGTACCCCCCCCCGGGGAATTACCCTGATGCCTTTCACACTTTTCCAAACCATCAATTCGATGTAGCTTATTCCAGGCCTTTTGAGGCCTTATGATTCTCATTATTACCCTAAATTACCTTGTGCGGCACCCAACAGATACTTTGAATGCAGGGCTTACCCCCAAGGGATACTCAGCCCCAACACATACAGGAAGGTAAGTCCGATTTTTGGGTCAGCACCCTTAGCCCTTGGGGCCTAAAATTTAAGCACCCTCAAATTTTGTTAAATCGATTTTTGGGTTCTTCAGAGGCAATCCTGACTTCGATGTGCATTGATTCGGGATATTTCATGTTCATTTACAGTTTTCAGGCTATAAAATATTTTTGGGTTGACATTTTTGAGCTGATATTTTTTAGTTGAAGTGAAGCCAAACCGATATTTATGGGTCGCTTGAAAATTTCTCAGACAGAATCCCATATGCGCATGTGCTGAGTGCCCCCTGGCGTCTTACCATAGGGGCTACAGAGGGTCGGAAACTCTATGCCCAAAGGCTAACCCTAGTAGAAAAAGCATGGAAAAACCATGGAATTCCATGAAAAAACAATGGAGAAAACTCCATGGAAGTCCTTGAAATCCATAGAATTCCATCGGAGCAAAAAACCATGGAAAGCATGGGGTACTTACCATGCTTTTCCATACTAGCATGGGGAAACCGATTACATGGAAAGCGAGGTGAAAACATGGATAGCATGGATAGTGAAACCATGGAATTCTATGGATTTCCATGGAAAAGCATGGGGAAAATTCCATGGAAATCCATCGGAGTAAAATTCCATGGAAAGCATAGGGTACTTACCATGCTTTTCCGTGCTAGCATGGGGAAACTGATTACATGGAAAGCGAGGTGAAAACATGGATAGCATGGATAGTGAAACCATGGAATTCTATGGATTTCCATGGAAAAGCATGGGGAAAATTCCATGGAAATCCATCGGAGTAAAATTCCATGGAAAGCATAGGGTACTTACCATGCTTTTCCATACTAGCATGGGGAAACCGATTACATGGAAAGCGAGGTGAAAACATGGATAGCATGGATAGTGAAACCATGGAATTCTATGGATTTCCATGGAAAAGCATGGGGAAAATTCCATGGAAATCCATCGGAGTAAAATTCCATGGAAAGCATAGGGTACTTACCATGCTTTTCCATGCTAGCATGGGGAAAACAATATCATGGAAAAAGCATGGCGAAAGCATGGATAGTGTGGGTAGTGAAACCATGGAATTCCATGGAATCCACAGAAATCCATGGAAAACCGCCAGGTCCAAATTTTCCCTTATAGGGGCTTTAGGCTGGGATAATCGTTTTGGGCTATTTGTGCCACATATCGATGGTATTGCTCAGTGCCGGAGGCAGGAACAAAAACGACACATGCCTATTTTTCTATTTTGAAGCATTTCGCTATTTACGCTTACTTTATTCTTCCCAAAATTGGTTTATATCACAGTAATCTTTGCAAAAAGTTAACATTCAAAAGCATATACAAATCTGCAAACGTTAACACTGAAAGTGTTGCTATCGTCCAAAGTAGTTTCTGTCTTTGCGAGGATTTCCATTACATATCTAAAGATTTTATCGCCCTCCCAGCCCTCTGGCTTGTAAAAGGATGCAGTGTTCATCACTTTAAAACGCAACTTAAACCTTTTTTGACATTACAAACGAGTTTTCAAATTATACAGAATTGAATGTATTTATAGAGCTTTGCATAGAGAGCATATTTCATTTCGTAAATCCTTTTAAGTAGACTAAGGGGTCCATCTCGTTGTTCCGACATCTCTTTTCACCGACATCTTGTTTCACATACATCTCATTTCTCTGACATCTCGATATTCCGAGATTCAGTTTTCCAGCTGTAAGGATGTTCATCTCGTTATTCGGAAATCTTGTTCTTGGCCTTCTTGGGCCTTTCTTGCCCCCCCCCCCATGAGAAAGTGGTCTTGTAGCATAAATGTATTCTGATCATCTACACCAACTGTGAGAAGCTTCTGACCTTCTTTAAAAAATTTACTACTTTAGCATCAATTGCTAGTTGTGTTAATCACTAATTCCTAGCCGTTGTTTCATTTTCATTTCATGTTATTTGCTAATGCTTGAATTTGTTTGAATTCCTGCCTGTTAAGATGTTAACAGGACTTCTTTGAAAATTTTGAGTTTATGTTCCAAGAACTAAGGGGCATTTCACTCCCAAAAAATCTCGTACGTTTTTGGCAGAAATTCATTTTATTTTCAAGAAAACTCCGTCGAAAGTCCTAAAAAGTACTCTCGTTTTGAAGATATCTCGTGTGCTTGATATCTTGTGCTGTGAATGAGTGAAGTGCCCCTCGCCAAATACTGATCTAAATGCTGTTAATCAGTCACTAAACACAAGTTTGAAGTAAATTTCAAATTGGCATGGTTGTCAGAATATCAAGCTGTAGGAAAATCGAGATGTCTGTGTATGGGGTTGGTTTGAGTTAAAGCGGCGTGTACCTCATTTATTACCTCAGCTTGTAATTCCAACATATCAAATCTCTGTATTCCAACATATCAAATCATCAAAGTTCTCAACGTTGTTCCAGTGCTTTCTACGAGGGGCATTTCAATCCTAAAAATCTTGTGCATTCTTTGCTCAAACTCCTTTTGTTTTAAAACATATATGAACTGAAACTGTTCTGAAGAAATCTCATCTACCAATTTTCGGAAGAGTTAAATGCCCCTCATTTTTCCAAAGTTTTCCATATGCCATCAAAATCTTTAATGGATTGAGCAGGGAACGTTTTGCAGGCAGCAGGTTGGTAGAGGCAGGACAGTGTATTTCCATTTGCGAACTCAAGAAACTTGGAAAAGCTTCATGTTCTCATATTTCAGAGAACCAATTTTACTGCTTGTTAAGTTTCTGTTCATAGGGTCGTTTTGTTTCGAGAGCCTTCAACGATCAAGAAAATAGATGAAATCTTGTGAAGACAGAAAGCTTAGTGGCCTCAAAGAAATCTGAAACTGAATGATTGTGAGAGTCATGTCTATTCAGCGTAGCTTGATCTTTTTTTAACATCCTGTCGATTACTAACATACAAATATTATCTATATACTCACGCAATAGTTGCATTGACCATTATTTCAGTGACTCAAAATCTTCTTACAGCGAGTCTTCCTTGAATCTTTGACAGAGCCTTGCACCACAAACTTTGCATCCAACAAGACTTACGCCAAAATAGCATGAAACTTTTGTGTGCTTTGCGCCTTTTTTCAAATTCAAACCAAACGATTTTTTACAACAAACACATTTGTCTAATTTTTCCCGGAGGATTTCTTTCAGTTGTTAGTGATCACCAGGTTCATTTTCTTCATCGTTTCAAGAAATTGCATAAAGCAATAACTTTGTAAATCCTCAGTGAACCTCTTGTGACTCTCATAAAGTCTAGGCTTTCCCATGCTTTCCCATGCAACGAAGAACTATGGAAAAGATGTACAACCAGGTCTTCCATACTTTCCCATGCTTTCCCATGCTTTACAAATTAGCATAACTTATGACATCTATGCTTTCCATGCTTTTCCATGCAACAAAGAATTCTGGAAAAGATGTACAACCAGGTCTTCCATGCATTCCCATGCTTTCCCATGCTTTACAAATTATCATAACTTATTACATCTATGCTTTCCATGCTTTTCCATGCAACAAAGAACCCTGGAAAAGATGTACAACCAGGTCTTCCATGCATTCCCATGCTTTCCCATGCTTTACAAATTATCATATCTTATGACATCTGTGCTTTCCATGCTTTTCCACGCAACGAAGAACCCTGGAAAAGATGTACAACCAGGTCTTCCATGCATTCCCATGCTTTCCCATGCTTTACAAATTATCATATCTTATGACATCTATGCTTTCCATGCTTTTCCATGCAACAAAGAACTCTGGAAAAGATGTACAACGAGGACTTCCATGCTTTCCCATGCTTTCCCATGCTTTACAAATTATCATAACTTATTACATCTATGCTTTCCATGCTTTTCCATGCAACAAAGAATTCTGGAAAAGATGTACAACCAGGTCTTCCATGCTTTCCCATGCTTTCCCATGCTTTACAAATTAGCATAACTTATGACATCTATGCTTTCCATGCTTTTCCATGCAACAAAGAATTCTGGAAAAGATGTACAACCAGGTCTTCCATGCATTCCCATGCTTTCCCATGCTTTACAAATTATCATAACTTATTACATCTATGCTTTCCATGCTTTTCCATGCAACAAAAAATTCTGGAAAAGATGTACAACCAGGTCTTCCATGCATTCCCATGCTTTCCCATGCTTTACAAATTATCATATCTTATGACATCTGTGCTTTCCATGCTTTTCCACGCAACGAAGAACTCTCGAAAAGATGTACAACCAGGTCTTCCATGCTTTCCCTTGCTTTCCCATGCTTTACAAATTATCATAACTTATAACATTTAGGCTTTCCATGCTTTTCCATGCAACAAAGAACCCTGGAAGGCATGCATAACCATGTCCTCCGTGCTTTCCCATGCTTCCCCATGCTTTCCAGTGGCGTGCTGGCCGGGGGGGGGGGGCAGGGGGGCAACTGCCCCCCTGAGAGTGAAATATGAGGGGCGCCAAAACGGTAACCCCAAACACATGGGCGCCGAAGGCGCCCTTGTTGCGGTGCTAGTCAAATAGTTTCCATGTTTTCTCCAAGGGTTCTTCTTCGAACTTGAAACATTTTTCAGAAACACACAAACTGAAACGTGGAGATTCCTGGCAGTATCAAACTTGGGGAACAGAACAAGAATAGAGGCCGATGGGCGACTTTTGTCTGATTGTGAGTGATTTTATGCTACCGTCAAAAACTTCGAAACGGGAATGAAACGGGGGATAAACTTTTTTCCAGTCTTAGAAAAAGGAAAATGAAAAGGAAACCATATCCTTGATTGGAGGAAAAGTGATAAATGTCAACCCCATGTTTGAAAACAAAATCATAGCTCTTTTAGCTTTGTAAATTGTGCTAAGTTTTCTTATCGTTTGTAAACAATGCCAAAAACAGCTTCCACGACAAAAAGCTCACAAGTTCTGCCCATGTGTTAGAATTCAACTCAAAAAATTCTTGGCGATGCTAAACTATATCATAAAATTGTTACAAAATATATTTTATCACTGGAAAACATGGTGGTTTGGAGATGTTTTGAGAAAAATTAGAAGGTGCGTCCTCAAAAATTTTCCTGGGGACTTCGCCCCCAGACCCCTCCATTTTACATTTCCCTTGCCATTTTGCTGCAAAGTTACTAGCATCTTATAACGTGACTTTTAACTTGATGTATCTCTACTGCAGTAAAGAGCATAGAAGGCTACTAAATCCACGGGAAACATGCGGTAGGAGAGCTATGCAGTATGCATCAAAGTGGGAATATTTTGAGCATGTTTTGAGCAATAACTAATGTGGGGGCGCCATTTTCACACTTTACCCTCCTTGCTGAATGAGCCCCAGCACGCCACTGATGCTTTCCTTCCCCTTAAAATTTTTTGAACTTATAATATCCATGCTTTCCATGCTTATCCATGCTGCAACAGTAGTCCATAGGATATCTATTCATGCTGACCATGCTTTTCCATGCTACCTTCATCGCCAAGTGAAAAATCAAAGCTTGGAAAAGCACAGAAAGGATGGAGATTCCATGGAATTTCCATGAACTCCTTACTTTTCACCATGCTGTTTCTACCAGGGAAGGGAGCTTGAATAATGGCTCAGTTCTTTGAAGAATTTCTCAAATGCAGGCCAGGTCTATAACGCGGACCTCGCGGACCACGCGGATTTTTTAGAGAGACATGACTTTCAGGTCCGCCAAGTGTGGTCCGCGTTTTAGAATTTTCCTATAGAGCGAAATTCTAAAACGCGGACCTTAATTTCGCGGACTTTCTTGTAGGTCTGTGAAATTTGGTCCTCACTTTAGAATTTTGCTACAGGGCAAAATTCTATAGCACGGACCTAATTTCGCGGACTCATTCAGAGCTTTTCTGCTCCATTTTTAAACGGTTTCCACTAAAACTTTTTACAAAATCTGTCATCGGTAGTCGATCAATGCCCATCGAGTTTTGTGGGCCCATTGGGTTTCCATAGGGTACAAAACCCTCAATAATCGAAGGGAATGTCTTACTTTGTATGGATATGGAACCGAATGTAGGCTTTCCCAAACACATAGAAGCTGAGCTGGAACTGAAAATTTCTTGAATGTATCAGATTGCTGGCATTCTGAGTTTCTTGCAAGTTTCTTGGACAATCCATACCTACCTTCTTCTCTACCCATGCCCTCCCTGAGCACAGTTCAAAACAAAGTTTTTGAACCTTTTCCTGGTGTTTAGGCGTTATTCAAGTACCTTCCGAGTAATATCATAAAGCAGAAAATTTAAAATAAAGTCATGAATTTCTTTTAGTAAAGTAGATAGTTTAGTGAAATTCTACAACGCGGACAAAATTCTATAACGAGAAATTCTATAACGCGGACAAAATTTCGCCGAAATTGGAAAAAAGTCCGCGAAATTAAGGTCCGCGCTTTAGAATTTCGCTCTACAGGAAAATTCTAAAACACGGACCACATTTTGCGGACCTGAAAGTCATGTTTCTTGGGAAGGTCCACTGGGTCCATGAGGTCAGTGTTATAGACCTGGCCCTCAAATGCAGGTCCCTGGATGAGTGCCCAAACATAAAAGACCACCCATAAGTGAATTTAGCATTGATTAATGGTTGATCACTTTCAAAATTTTCCTCTGACAGTTTATATACTTGAACATAGACAACTTGTTTGTTGATATTACAGCTTTGAGAGCAGGAATATCAATCTTGAAAACACAAATATGTGTCCGGCTCTAAACCAGTGTTAGGCCAAAGCAAATTCTTCAAGCACATCAAAATCAAAATATGAAATTAAAGAAAAACTAAGAAATTGCCTAATTGATGACTTCTAGAAAAAAGAATGTAGTATCACCTAATATTGTTCAAATTTTACAACGCTGATTTAGAGTACAATAAACCATAAACCACAAACTTTCAGATAAGTACAGTAGCTATTTTGTGCTGTGAAACTGCTAATTGTCATCAAACTATTCTTCAGTTCATGGTGCTTACTTTGTCACTTTCTTCTCAGCTTAATTTGTCCTTCCCACTTTTTGCAGTACATCCTTAACACAAAGGAGTGGCAGTAAACTCAACCTAAGTACCAGGTGAGTCAAAAAAAGTTTTGGCGTTTGGAGGGCTGAGGAATAAAAAGTATGAGACCGATAATCAAAACTAAGGGGTTAATCTATCACTCAAAGGCTAACCTAGATGATAAAATTTTGTTTGGTAAAATCAAACATCATTAAGACCTAACAATAACCAAAATGCTTGTAAGGCGTTTGTATGGGAATCGAGAATTCCACATTCCATTCTGGTCCATGATTTATGTGGCATTGAAGTCTAAATTTCCAGCTTTATGCCAGCTTGAGTTGCTGAATTCAAATTTCAATGGAAGGTAAACTATGGACCAGAATGGAATGTGGAATGTGGAATTTTTGTTCCCACATATCCTTTACCGGCATTTTCCTAATTTCTGGGCCTGTACGATGAGGGATACTACCAAACAAAATTTTCTCATCTAAGTTGACCTTTGACTGATAGATAAACATTTCAGTTTTGAATATCGGTCAATTCTCTTTATTCCACAACCCTCCAATTGCCAAACTTCTTTTTGACTCACCCGGTAGACTAAATTGCCCTGAATTGCCATCATCCCCCTCCCATTTTACTGCAATCCACTTTCCAAAAAGAGAATTGCACACTATATGTTAGAAGAAACATGTGTTAAGGTCTCTTCCCATATGTAACCAACATTCATTGCATCTTGATGGGATTGTCAACTAAAATGTTTTGTCCCCCCCCCTGTTTTCACCTCCTAGTCCTATACAGCATGTACCACCCCCAATACAGTATTCTATGAATGCTCCTCTCCAACTCCACAAAATATCAGCAATGTCAGAAACATTTTCCTAGAATCAAAATATTATAATGCAATTATGCCCCATGTTTTATTCACAAACAGAAAATGGAGAGCAATTCACAAGCTCGCTTTGGGGCAATTTCTTGAAAATTTGAAGGATTGTGGACTTAAGACCATCTATCTTTCAGATATTAAAACCTGTTACTGTAAGCATTGCTGAATATTGAGCCCTTAACCCTAATCCGCATGGGGGGGGGGGTGTTTTCCACCCCCCCTCGAGGTTTTTCTTGCCGTGTGTTTAAAAGACATCACTTATGTCCCCCAAACCCCTCAGACTTTTACTAATTATCTGTTTGCCACATTTTGATCAAAAAATTTTTAAACAATAGAGCTCACAGGTCACGTGACATGCCCATATTTGGAAGCAGGTAGCAGAAAAATCATTGTTTTTGTTGATTTGAATGGAAATGTTTGATCAAATTATGAAGTATTATACACCAAATGAATCAGTAAACGAAGAGCTTTAATTTGATGCCGGAATTTCTGGAATTTGATAATGTCAGCATTTTCTTATGATGACGTCATTTTGGCCGCCATTTTGGGCTAATTAGCAAGCTTTTTGAATATTTTCGAAATTTTTCTATTGAAAACACTCCAATGATACGTTTGTAATGGATTATTACCACGTTGCAGCTTCTTTTTGTCTATTTCTACAGAGAACAAATTCAATGCATTAATGACGTCATTCAGATTGGCTAATTTCTGCCAAAATATCACTCCAAATTCATTAATTTCAAATGAAATGATATCTTCATATCAAATTTGTGGCTAAGTTGAACCAAAAACTACCAAATTTTCATGGAAAACCTTCTCTGAATTCAAATTTAACTTGGAAACCTGATTTTCACTGATTTTAAACTTCATGACATCACTATGACGTCATAAGGTGTGACAGCCACACCCAAATTACGCTACAAGCTAGAAATTACCTGATCTATAATGGTGCCAAGTTGCATTGAATTCTGATCAGGCTAAGGCAGTTTTCAGAGGGGGGGTGGAAAGAACCCCCCCCCCATAAATGGTAGCTCAAAAAAAGCCCATATGGATTAGGGTTAATTTGTTGTGATATTACTGATGCTGAAAAAGGCAGATAGCAGCAAATGAACAGCAACTTTGAGCATTTACAGAGTTACATTATATATTTCATGAAATACGGTTCATTTTTTCATTTTTTCAGCAACATTTGGTTGTGTTTACACCACTGTAGATGTTGTAATTCCAAAATTTTTCTGGGGGAGCATGCCAGTATGGAAAGTACAGTAGGGCCATTTTTGCTGAGACCGTGGGTGGGTGTGTGCAAAGAAGGGTCCTCTTTTTTTCATCTATTGTTTGTTTTGAATACTTCTTTGTTTTTCTTGGGTATGCAAGTGCCACACTTTCCATATAGGGGAGCATGCCCCCTGACCTAACCCCCTAAATTGATGCACCTCTGGCTCCCCAACTGATAAGTTTGCAACAAGTGTGCGGAAGATGCGCGCCAGGCCATTGTTCTTCCTATAACACTAAATAAAAATAACACTAACAATAACACTATATTGTTCTTCCTGGAATTGCGCATGGAAGACAACATAGTTAGCATCTGGTCTGGCCCAGAATGGAATGTATGATTTTTGTGCACAGCACAGCACAGCCGAAGGTTGCGGTCATGCACCTGGCAAGCAGAGCAAGCCACTAATATAATGGCATATCTTATGTGCACCTAAACCAAAAATTAGAGGTTGTGCACCAAATTATGCACTGAAGGAAGCTTCTGTGCACCGCACATGTGCAGTGCACATTGCTACATTCCATACTGGGGCCTGGCTCCTGTGTGTGATGGCACATGCGGGTGATGGCTGTCTGGCTCACACCTTTCAGTGCACACTGATCATTAACAACTTTGCTGTCTGGTGCACCAAAACCTTACATTCCATGTGGCCGGGAGGGCCTCGGAATGCACCCCAGCAGGAGTCTTTTTATAACGGTTGGACTAGCTAAGGCAACAAGGACAGATTTCGTTTTGAGCCAATCAGCGTGTTTGTTTACATCTGTGAGATTGACCAATCACACGACGTAATCTAACATCACGTGATACACTGTGATTTTGCAGGAAATCAGAAGCTGTGGGGAAGAATACAAAAATACCCTTCCCCAAAAATCGCTGACATGCAAGTGGACTTTTGACCAACCATGAATGTTTTTACATTTTCTGTTAGACTACAAGCTTGCCGAAAATTCTACTGCCTCAGATTTTGATATTCAACTTAGATCAAGAGAAATCTTTGTTCGAATAATGCCTTAAAATCAGGTTAGCGCCTAATGTTTCAGATTCAACAGAAAGATATTTCCTCACCGACTACTTCCATCTTTTGCGCAAAGGCAACAGACATTGATTCGTAGACAACATCAAACATATCTCTATGAAATCGTCGGTGTTGCACAGCTTTCAAAAGTTGCAGTTTCTTCTATGCCACCAAGAGCGGTATTGTCTTCTGAAGCACTACAATCGCAGTCTAAAGGGCAAAGTCCTGAGGCAATTTCAACAAGAAACTCTACCAATAGTGTCGCAAACAAAGTGTAAGTCACAAGGTACTCACAAATTCTCTATTTTCTATGATGAACCAGCACTGGATAAGTCCACAAAACCATAGGTTGCATGCGAACAAATGAACTAAGCCAGAATAATTGATTATTTCCACAAGTTTGAGCATCACAGTCCTCAGTTTATTACAGTGTTAATGAAATGTCTACTCCTCTCAAATTCTGAGCTAAAATAGTGCAAGACTGATCACATCTCAAAAATTAGCATTAGTTCGCATAAACAAGTCAATTTCAGATCCTTGGATAATTATTTCGCAATTTTTCGAGATAAAAGTTGGGGAAATAGACAACAGTACAGGAGAATAAAGCGTTGTACTTTTCACTTGACCTGACCCCTTCCTCATAATCTATCCTGTTGTCTATCTCCCAAACCTTCATCTCAAAAAACTGTGAAATAATTGTCTAAGGAACTGAAATCGACTTGTTTATGAGAACTAATGCTAATTTTTGAGACGTGATCAGTCTTGCACTATTTTAGCTCAGAATTTGAGAGGAGTAGACATTTCATCAACACTGTAATAAACTGAGGACTGTGGTGTTCAAACTTGTGGAAATAATCAATTATTCTGGCTTAGTTTGTTTGTTCGCATGCAACCTATGGTTTTTGGACGTATCCAGTGCTGGTTCATCATAGATAATAGAGAATTGGTGAGTACCTTGTGACTTACACTTTGTTTGCGACACTATTGGTAGAGTTTCTTGTTGAAATTGCCTCAGGACTTTGCCCTTTAGACTGCGATTGTAGTGCTTCAGAAGACAATACCGCTCTCGGTGACATAGAAGAAACTGCAACTTTTGAAAGCTGTGCAACACCGACGATTTCATAGAGATATGTTTGATGTTGTCTACGAATCAATGTCTGTTGCCTTTGCGCAAAAGATGGAAGTAGTCGGTGATGAAATATCTTTCTGTTGAATCTGAAACATTAGGCGCTAACCTGATTTTAAGGCGTTATTCGAACAAAGATTTCTCTTGATCTAAGTTGAATATCAAAATCCGAGGCGGTAGAATTTTCGGCAAGCTTGTAGTCTAACAGAAAATGTAAAAACATTTATGGTTGGTCAAAAATCCATTTGCACGTCGTCGGTTTTTGGGGGAGAGTATTTTTGTATTCATCCCACAGCTTCTGATTTCTCGCCAAATCACAGTGTATCATGTGATGTTAGATTACGTAGTGTGATTGGTCAATCTCAGAGATGTAAACAAACACGCTGATTGGCTCAAAACGAAATCTGTCCTTGTTAGCTAAGGCTTATTAAAATAAGGTTTGTTTGTGTAAATCAAAAACGATTGCAGCCAGTGATTTTGAATTTGTACATAGTCATTCCTTTCTACACGAAATTTGAATAAAGTAATCTCCAGTAATAGATACTACCTGTCTTGACAAGACTGTCTGTGATGCATTTATCCACCTTTTCTCCAACAACATCTTCACTTCTCGCGACTTTGAAGGCCGCCATCTTGATAGGGTCCTGTTCAGCAGCCTCGATTCTATTCGATAGAAGAAACATGCCACGTGATCGTCTTAACTTTGGCCTTTTCAAACGTGTTCACAGCAGAGAGAAGTCATCAAAATGGCACCGGTAATTCTGAAATTTTTAATCCCTTTCCATCCATCATGAAAGGCCATGTATAGCACTTTGCATACATCTTATCCAATGCATTTACACTGCGGTTGATGAAATCTAGGTTTTTTAGTAGTTCCCGCAAAGTTATAGCAGTGCATCCAGTCGGCAACTTTCTAGAGGCCCAGGCTAGGATCCATTCTACGCACTTAGGCCCGAAGATCTGCGGCGTAGACCTAATTTTTTTGTTAGCAAAGCTCCTGGTGTGACAGCGTTTGAAAAGCTGCCTACCCCAGGCTAGAAAACTTGCATTCACTCGCAAACCATGACATGAATGAAATTGTATCAAGTCGCTACTCGCAGCTAAAATAAAAGGTTCTCGCACACATTAATTAGTAGCCTCTCCAGACATAATTTTTTCCTTCTCTGAAGTGGAATTAAGTTTACACATTTGAGTAGATCTTGCAAAAAGAAACATTTTGATACTTAAACCACCAAAATCGGGCGTGGGAATAAAAAGTTATTATGTTTTGAAGATTCAATATTGAGACATATTTCTGACAAAATGTATAGCAGTTTTCAATAGGAAATAAATGATGTGATGGCACCAAAAACAAGCACATGAAACAGTTTCAAATACATTTTAAATTGTATCTGAAGATTAGTAGATGATACAGCGTTGAAACTTTAAGCAATTGCTCGTCCACAAACAATAGGTCATGCAAATTAATTTTGGGTGTGGTACTTGCAGAAAAGGGCGTGGCTTTGTTGCCATGGTAAAATACCAACAAATACTTACTGATACCCTCTGATATTGCTACTTTGGATAAACACATGGGATGAATTGCATATTCTTTGATCAACTTCCACAGAATGATCTTCACATCTATCAACTTTCAGTATTATCCATTAAAGTTCATTATGTAGTTCACTTATTCATCATTTATTTGCACGCGTGTAATTAAGTACCAATTGCCTAGCATTAATTAGTTGTTGTAAACCTCCTGAAACATAAACAAAAGAAATGGAATAGGTGGTGGACATGGAGCATAGGGTCATCCTTAACTCATAGACTCCCGTGGTCAGTGTGAGTAATTGTGCTTTGTATCCCCAGACCAAGAATGAGCTGTTCCGCTCTGTATCCCCACAGGGTATCAGAAAAATTGAAAAAATTTGACTTCTGCTTTTAATTATAATATTTTAAGTATCTAAGTCATTGCTATAAAAAATAAAGTATTATAAAATTCAGAAAAGGTTGAATATTTTCTCTATGGAAACAATTTATATATATCAAACCTTATTACAAGCGGTAAGTTTGTTTGAATTAGTGTGATGAAGTTTAGGCCGTTTATTTACAAATGCAAACTTTCGGTTAGTCACTGGTTTAGTGCTTGTTATCCTCCGTATTTAATATTTGAACAAGTAAAGTGCTTGAAAGTTGTCCAAAAATTGTTGGTTCAATGTTCTCAATAAGCAGTTCAGTTGAAGAGTCTTTTCTTTCATGGATCTGCTGCTGACAACAGCCCTTACTTGGGATGCAAAGAACAACGATCGACTTGCCAGCCAGCGGCCTAATCGCAAGACCTCATCCAGTTTCTACAGCATCTGCGTGTTTTGTCTTCTGTCCCTCATCACCATTCCAGCATCTTTTTGAAGGCAAACTTCTTGTTGACCTTCTGATAAATAATGGATTAAAATTCCATTTCTTTCCTGTTGCTTAAGCACATCAATAAACCTTGTTTCTTTGGTGCATCAAGGAATGAAAATAGTCCAACAAGTCCCATCTCCTCGCGACCTTTGATGCGTAGGCCATTCTTCCTCTGTGAAATTCTCTCGCTGCTTTTTGGCTTCAGCAAAAGAAAAATCGCTTTCACTGTCCTCCATTTTATCACAATTATATACAGCAGTCTTGTTGTAATGAATTGCAAAGTTTCGCGATCACTACAAGAAGTTCTTTTCACAGTAACATTGCAATTTTTCGATCATGTAAAATCCATCACAATATTTAGAGCCGTATCGTTTCAAACGATAATAACTCAAAAATTGTCATTGGCAACCCCCCAAACAAAAGATATCATTGTAAAGCCAAGACAATAAGCTACAAAACCCATTGTAGATTAAACCAATCAGATCTACGAACTTAGAGCAACTGGCCAATCAGGAGCGATGTGCCACTTGGACACAGTGGGGATACGGGAGGGTTAAAGATCGTGCGCCAGATGGAATCAATGGGGATACAACACCTCGCAACAAAGCGCGCCGGATGGCACCAATGGGAGTCTATGAGTTAACATTGGAAAGAAAAATTGCCTTTTCTTTTAAAACAATTGAATGAAACAATGCTTTTTAATCAAAACAATAGGTTCATCCGGAAATATTTGGTTAGCATGTCTACCACTATCAAATCACTCTTGTGCCACCTAAAAAATTCTTAATGGAACGTTTTTTTATCATCAACCTTTGTTGTATAATGTTATACATTTACAGTACAGACCAGTGCCTTTCAATTGCATCTAAAGTACAACCAAAAACTAGTTAGAGTTAATTGGTTTTGGCCATAGAACTACTATTATTTTCCAGAATAATGCAAACTAGATATCATTTGAAAGAGTTTAGGGAGCGGAACTTGATTCTTTTCAGAGTTATCAAAGTTTAGTTACTTAATGGGGCTTGAGTCCCTTGGGATTTTTTGGAGACTTTTTGCTTATTTGTCTTGCAAAATAAGTTTGGTTTCTAATGAAACTGTGATACCTTCTTATATTTAAGAAATTTGCGAGCAGAATATGGAAACATTTGCTCCTTGTAAAACTTGTAAAACAGTCAAACAAACATTTGCTCCGTAATAGCCCCTGGTAAAGGTTATTTCTGCAAAATTTTATTTAAAAAGTTTGGGAGCAAAAAATTGACCACAGTGCTGTTAGAAAAAGCATGGTGAAAAGCAAGGAGTCCATGGAAATTCCATGGAATCTCAATCCTTCCCATGCTTTCCATGCTTTGATGTTTAACTTGGCGATGAAGGTAGCATGGAAATGCATGGTAAGCATGGGAAGATATGCTATGGACTACTGTTGCAGCATGGATAAGCATGGAAGGCATGGATATTATAAGTTAAAAAAGTTTTTAGGGGTAGGAAAGCATGGGAAAGCACAGAGGATATGATTATGCATTCCTTCCAGGGTTCTTTGTTGCATGGAAAAGCATGGAAAGCATAGATGTCATAAATTATGATAATTTGTAAAGCATGGGAAAGCATGGAAGACCTGGTTGTACATCTTTTCCAGGGTTCTTTGTTCCATGGAAAAGCATGGAAAGCATAGATGTAATAAGTTATGATAATTTGTAAAGCATGGGAAACCATGGGAAAGCATGGAGGACCTGGTTGTACATCTTTTCCAGAGTTCTTCGTTGCATGGAAAAGCATGGAAAGCATAGATGTCATAAGTTATGATAATTTGTAAAGCATGGGAAAGCATGGAAGACCTGGTTGTACATCTTTTCCAGAGTTCTTTGTTGCATGGAAAAGCATGGAAAGCATAGATATAATAAGTTATGATAATTTGTAAAGCATGGGAAAGCATGGGAAAGCATGGAAGTCCTCGTTGTACATCTTTTCCAGAGTTCTTCGTTGCATGGAAAAGCATGGGTAAGCATGGATGTTATGGGAGTCACAAGAGGTTCATTGAGGATTTACAAAGTTATCGCTTTATGCAATTTCTTGAAACGATGAAGAAAATGAACCTGGTGATCAAGAACAACTGAAAGAAATCCTCCGAGAAAATTAAACAAATGTGTTTGTTGTAAAAAAATCATTGGGTTTGAATTTGAAAAAAGGCGCAAAGCACACAAAAGTCATGCTATTTTGACATGAGTCTTGTTGGATACAAAGTTTGTGGTGCAAGGCTCTGTCAAAGATTCAAGGAAGATTCGTTGTAAGAAGACTTTCAGTCACTGAAATAATGGTCATTGCAACTATTGCGTGAGTATATAGGTAATATTTGTATGTTAGTAATCAACCAAAGTTAATAATCGACAGGATGTTAAATAGAGATCAAGCTACGCTGAATAGACAACTCTCACAATCATTCAGTTTCAGATTTCTTCGAGGCCACTAAACTTTCTGTCCTCATAAGATTTCATCTATTTTCTTGATCCGTTGAAGGCTCTCGAAACAAAACGACCTTATCATCAGAAACTTAACAAGCAGTAAAGTAGGTTGTCTAAAATATTAGAACGTGAAGCTTTTCCAAGTTTCTTGTGTTCGCAAATGGAAATACACTGTCCTGCCTCTACCAACCTACTGCCTGCAAAACGTTCCCTGCTCAATCCATTAAAGGTTTTCAAGGCATATGGAAAACTTTGGAAAAATGAGGGGCATTTAACTCTTTCGAAAATTTGTAGATGAGATTTCTTCAGAACAGTTTTAGTGCATATATATTTTAAAACAAAAGGAGTGTGAGTAAAGAATGCACAAAGTTTTTAGGATTGAAATGCCCCTCGTAGAAAACACTGGAACAAAATAAATGAGGTACACGTTGCTTTAACTCAAACCAACCCCATACACAGACATCTTGATATTCCTACAGCTCGATATTCTGACACCCATGTCAATTTGAAATTTACTTCAAACGTGTGTTTAGTGACGGATTAACAAAATTTGGATCAGTATTTGGCGAGGGGCACTTCACTCATTCACAGCACAAGATATCAAGCACATGAAATATCTTCAAAACGAAAGGACTTTTAAGGACTTTTGATGGATTTTTCTTGAAAATAAAATGAATTTTTGCCAATAACGTACAAGATTTTTTGGGATGCCCCTTAGTTCTTGGAACATAAACTCAAAATTTTCAAAGAAGTCCTGTTAACAGGCTAGAATTCAAACAAATTCAAGCATTAGCAAAGATATAACATGAAATAAAGATGAAACAATCGGCTAGGAATTAGTGATTAACACATCTAGCAATTGATGCTAAAACAGTAAATTTTTTAAAGAAGGTCAGGAGCTTCTCACAGTTGGTGTAGATGATCGGAATACATTTATGATACAAGACCACTTTCTCATGGGGGGCAAGAAAGGCCCAAGAAGGCCAAGAACAAGATTCCCGAATAACGAGATGAACATCCTTACAGCTGGAAAACTGAATCTCGGAATATCGAGATGTCAGAGAAATGAGATGTCGGTGAAACAAGATGTCGGTGAAAAGAGATGTCGGAACAACGAGATGGACCCCTTAGTCTACTTGAAAGGATTTACAAAATGAAGTATGCTCTCCATACATAGCTATATAAATACATTCATTTCTGTATAATTTGAAAAACTTGTTTGCAGTGTCAAAAAGGTTTAGGTTGCGTTTAAAGTGATGAACACTGCATAGGGGCTGGGAGGGCGATAAAAACGTTAGATATGTAACGTTCTATGGAAATCCTCTCAAAGACATAAACTACTTTGGACCATAGCAACACTTTCAGTGTTAACGTTTGCAGATTTGTGTATGCTTTTGAATGTTCACTTTTTGCAGAGATTACTGTAACATAAACCAATTTAGTGAAGTAAACAAGTAAGCCTAAACGAAATTCTTGGAAATAGAAAAATAGCCATGTGTCGTTTGTGTACCTGCCTCTGGTACTGAGCAATACCATCCATGTGAGGCACAAATAGCCGAAAATGATTATCCCAGCCCTATGCCTATAAGGGAAAATTTGGACCTGACAGTTTTCCATGGATTTCTGTGGATTCCATGGAATTCCATGGTTTCACTACCCACGCTATCCATGCTTTCGCCATGCTTTTTCCATGATATTGTTTTCCCCATGCTAGCATGGAAAAGCATGGTAAGTATCCCATGCTTTCCATGGTTTTTTGCTCCGATGGATTTCCATGGAATTTTCCCCATGCTTTTCCATGGAAATCCATGGAATTCCATGGTTTCACTACCCATGCTATCCATGTTCTCACCTTGCATTCCATGTAACCGGTTTCCCCATGCTAGCATGGAAAAGCATGGTAAGTATCCCATGCTTTCCATGGTTTTTTGCTCTGATGGATTTCCATGGAATTTTCCCCATGCTTTTCCATGGAAATCCATGGAATTCCATGGTTTCACTACCCATGCTATCCATGTTCTCACCTTGCATTCCATGTAACCGGTTTCCCCATGCTAGCATGGAAAAGCATGGTAAGTACCCCATGCTTTCCATGGTTTTTTGCTCCGATGGATTTCCATTGATTTCAAGGATTTCCATGGAATTTTCCCCATGCTCTTTCCATGGAATTCCATGCTTTTTCCATGCTTTTTCTACCAGGGAGTGATAGGCGATGGTCAAATGAGTCCATTTATGCAAAATATAACCTCATATTACTGTTTCCAAAGACCTGCACATCTGAATAATGTATAAGAGGAATGAAAAAAGTTTCGCCTGGTAAGCTCTTTCAAATGATATCTAGTTTGCATCATTTTGGAAGATAATTGTAGTTCTATGACCAAAAACCATTTAACTCAATATGCTTTTTGTTGTACTTTAGTGGCATCCGATTGGCTGTTGAAGATGTGCAATAATACTGATTAGATGAAACCCACAGTTTGTTGCCATGGGTCATCTAATTGTTTGCCACTGTACTGTATATGAGAAATAGCTCAACTTTATCAAATGGGTCGCAAAATTAATAGCAGAGCAGGTCTGTTTGGGGCATGATTCAGTGCCGTGTAGGAGTTGGAGTTAGTCTTTAGTTCTTATTGAGCTTTCTCTTCTTTCTCTTTGGCCTCCTCTCTTCAAAAGTCTCAGGCTCATATCTTTCCGCTAAAATCGTTATCATTCACTGGAGTATCCTACATCGCCATCTTTCCACTGTCCTACTTGGCAATCTATCTTTTTTTCTGAATCTGAAAGAAGAATGAAAATCGAATCTGAAAGTTTTTGAAATCAAATAACAAATAAAATGAGCATAAAAAATTTGCAGTACCCATTACCCATGCCAGAGCACACTGCTGTCATTGTCATTGAACAGAAGTTAATGCGCCATTCTGAATTAGAATATGTTTCAAGTAATTTCACAACGAGAAACAGGATCTGCTGAGATGGGCCTAGCAGTGAAATTAAATTGATTTTTGAAGGTGAGACTAAAGGAATTCTGAGCTAAAACTTTGTCAAAATAAGCTTTAATAGTTGAAAAAAGTGTTAAAATAATTGCGAAACTTCTTACCTTTCACATATTTATCCTGCAAGCTCACAAATTTTTTGATTTATTGCCGTTCTTGTTCCAGTTGAGATATTTTTATCGCACAAACTTTGGTATGACGACCAGGGCCTCGGCTTCAAACTAGCCAGAAACTTCTTACCTTTCACATGTTTATCCTGCGAGCTCACAAATTTTTTTATTTGTTGCCGTTCTTGTTCCAGTTGAGATATTTTTATCGCACAAACGTTGGTATGACGACCAGGGCCTCGACCTCAAACTAGCCAGTTTTCAAACAGTTTGGAATAGAGGCTCAATTGAAATGGTGCATCCGTTTTGAGCCGAGTTACCGCGAGCTGCGTCTGTGCGGCCGCGATCGGCGAAAACAGCCACAATTAAGAAATCATACTAAATTGAAAGTTGTCTTGCTGAACATAAAAAATACATCATGAAATAGTCTGGAATTAAGCTAAAGAAAGATATAATAATCTCCAACATTCAACGTGGTTTAATGCAGTAACTCGGTGCAAGAAAACAAGTAAGAATCAAAATTTGATTGAACTTGTCAGGATTTATCACACCAGTGTTCGGAGAGGCTAACATTAGATAACAAAAGATCTGTTGTTGACTTAGCATCTCTCGCAGCTTTTTAATTTTACTCGCAGCATGTACCTTCAATTTTTTTCACTCACTACTACGCACGGGCCAAATCATGCATTTTTCCAACTCTTTTTAGGATTTTTTTTCATAGTACACATGGTTCTTTTATAAGGAACTAAGAATTTAGGTCGTGCTCAGATTTTCTAGCCCCTTCTCTCTCTCCCCCGTGAAGACACGGTGTATGAAATCTTAAGGGCCGTCGACTTTCAATTTTTGTATTTTTAAATGGCAATTCTCCAGGGTGCATTTCATGCACTTTAGACCCGAAGATCTTTGACGTAGACCTTACTTTTTTGTTGGTGTAGCGGTGTCATGTTTTCAGTAAAATCGGTTCTTGGCGTGATTGCATTTCAAAGTCTGCTTACCATGGCGTGAATGCAAGTTGTCCTTGATCTTTTATCATTTTCTTTTGATAATACATGCATTTCTTTCATAAGAAACTAAGAATTTGGCCCAGGACTCAAAGTTTCTCAAAATCATCAGTACTCAGATTTTCAGCAGCTCTCTCTCCCTAAAAATACCTGGCTTACGAAAGCATAGGGATCGGCGTACCTTTGGCATAGGTCTTACATGGAATGCACCCTGAGTAATTCCTAGCCGTCTTACCCTTACGCCATTAAGAAAATAAAAAATTGTATGCAAGTCTCAGTAAGGGAATCTTTTGAAAACCATAGATAAAATCTTTGCAAATAAATGGAGCATAGAATAGAAAAATGTTGCCATGCCCTTATATTTGTGCTTTGATGCTCTTTGGAATTGTTCTTCCTAACTAATCCAGCTTCCTACATCAGTACTGGCCTTGGTACAAGTGGTACTAGGTTGGTAAAATTGACGGATTGATTGGTTATGTGATTAAGAAGAGAAGTCATTATGTCAAAACTTTTGGATGATTTTTGAACTGTCAATACTTCTTTCAGAAATCAAAGAAGCAACAGAAGAAAAAGACAATTTTGAAGTTCACAATTGACTGCACTCATCCAGTAGAAGATGGTATTATGAAAGTGGATGATCTGGTAAGTGTAATTGCTTCTTATTTCTTCATTGCTTTGCGATGATAACGTGAGGTGTATACATACAGTATGTGTTATTATATGGCAGATGTCCCAAAAATGTATATATACAGATTTGGTTGAGTCTAGTGAAGAGAATTTAAGGCTAATGAATTTCTCAAGACTGTTTTTGTCTGTTCTTGCCAAACTTAAAATGAACAAGTAGTGTATATGCACAATGCACTTCTTCTTGAGCTTGATAAATTTTATTTTTGATATCCTTAATCCTTCATGCACATGATCTGTTTTTCTGTGATATTATACACTAAGTGCCTCATCAAACAATTTACTAATGTTTACAATGCCTTAGGGTCATCTTCCCTAGAGGCAAGGCTTAGGGCCAACTTCCCTAAGTTGTTTCTCTTCTGTACCATGACAGGAAACATTCTTGCAAGCACGTATCAAAGTTGAGGGCAAAACAAATAATTTTGGAGATGCAATAACTCTTGAGAGAGGAAAAAACAAGATAACACTCCAGTCTGAGAGACCATTTTCTAAGAGGTATGCATATTGATGTTTGTTGTCCTTGAGGTTTAGATGTGGTCTCTGTCTGAAGAACTTCAGACACCAGACAGAAACAACAACCTAATTTTGTCCACATGGCAGCCCAATAGACCATTTTCCAATTACGAAAAAGGGACTGAAACGAGCGCAGCCAATTCCGACAGCCCTAGTAACAGTTGAAAACCAGGGGAATCTTCTCCACTTCAGTGAAACAAGTAAGCCACGCTGAGCGGTCTAGTCGCTGAATAAAGTTGACTATTTTGCTGATTATTCCCCTTCCAAGGGTTTTTTTGTTACTTTTTAACAGTGTTAAGTGTTTGCCCTAGATTTTCAAGCAATTTTTCATAATTTCAATCATTTTAGGGTGTACTTCAAGGCTCTTTAATTTGACGTATTTTGATTCAATTTTTGTTTAACTTTTGAAAGAAGATTCAAAGGAAAATCTACTAGATTCATAGATAAAGCAGGAAACCTAAATGTGCTTCTTAATCAGGTTTCACTTTTTACTTGTGCACTTTTAGCCTCACAATATTGTTCTGAAGAAGATTCTGCTGCCTCCTCATCTAAAAATCAACTGTGCAAAGAATGAATGTTGAATTTTTTTATTTTTCGGAGATTTAAAAGATTAATTTCAGCCAAAATATTTTTAAGAATCAATTGCACTTGGCAGACGAAAAGATAATCACTTACTTGCTCAAAGCACATCTAGGTTTCCTCACTGAATCTTCCAAATTTTTGGACTGTCTTTTGAATCTTCCTTCAAAAGTTAAATATCCTTGGACTTAAAGTTTGGTGTTAAATCTACCTTCAAGTTGAGCTATTTTAGGATAAGATTAGAGTAGATAATCTGCCATTTAAGGGAAGGAAGAGCAATATTTGAAATTCTTCATAGGGCCCATAATAAAGCCTGGTATTATTTGAACCCTTTTCACAAGAAACAGCAGTCAGAACAGTATTCGTTGAAGGCCATTGAAGAGGGAGAAGTTTCCGGCTGACATGGCCTAAACACTGAGCCGCCTAATGATCATTGGGAAATATGTCAAATTAAAGTGCCTCAAAGCGCACTCCAAAATGAGTGAAAGGATGAGAAAATGGCTTGAAAATCGAAGGAAACACTTACCTTGCTAGGAAAGAGCCAAATAACTCTTGAAAGTGGTAAATAGATGGTAAAACATTCAAGTTTGCACAGCGACTAGACCGAACAGTACAGCTTGCCATGTATACTGAAGTGGAGAGGATTCCCCTGATTTCTGACGGTTACTAGGGCTGTCAGAATTGGTCGCACTTGCCTCAGTCCCTTTTCCTAATTGGCAAATGGTCTATTGTCCAAAAAACTAATGACATTTCATGGTCATTCTTTAACTGCAAACTTAAATGGGCTGGGTCATGTATGGTAAACAAGCCATATTGCAACTAACGATTTTGCAGTATTTTTTATAGGCCATACCACAGAGATTTTCCGCCACTGTTCTTGAAATGAAGGTGCTACTTTGAAGATGGACTCTTAAATTTCGTAAAGAAACAAGGAAAATATTCTTTATGTTGTATGATAACAGAAATGTTCATGGATTTTTAGAAGACACTTTATTATGGATTCCCCCCCCCCATCCACCAAAATTTGTGCAGAATACAATAGGTAGTCATGGGTGACATTTAGATTATAGAGATAATAGGTTGTTGTTGTTGGTGACATTACCCAGCCACTTTGAGATTATAAGAAGACATGCTGTTTTCTTTGCTTTGACACCTAGAAAGTATATTAAGTTTGACTGATGACTGGAATCTCTTACATCTACAATTAGGACCTGGCAGTTCAACACCTACATAATTTATATATTGCAATTTTGCCATTTCTTTGCTTAATTTTTCTTCATATGTGAAGTATATATACTGGGTGTCTTTAAAAAGTACCCCCGTTTGACTGGAAATAGGAACCAAATGATAAGATATTATTACTCCAGAGTGGACAGCTAAATTATCAATCTTCAAGGTAGATTTACATACCTTGAATTCAAAAATCTTCCACCAAACAACGGAGATACAGGCTTGCAAAGTCAAAATTTACAGTACACTCAAACCAGAGGTTTTGAAAATGAGCCTAGGCTTGATTTGTATCATGGATATTTTCCAAAGCACCTGCTGCAAACTTTAACTCTCAGTTTTTCTCTTCTGAAAAGAGTCCAAAATGAGCATGCATGTGCTCCTTTGTTCTTCTTTGACACTTGGGATGGAATGTAATGCACGGATTGATTCCTCAAAGGAATGATTATCTGTGGAACAACTGAAGCATTTCAAGGGTATATATGATTCTTTGCGGAAGAAAAGCCAAAGGTCAAAGTTGAACTTCTTTTGCAATATGCCTGTGATTTGAAATCATGGCTAGGCTGTTTTACAAAACCTCTGGTTCAAGTGTGCTCCAAAATTTGACTCTGAGGTCATATCTCTGCTCATCAGGGGACAATTTCAAAGTACTAGGTATGTGCATTTAAGTTGAAGATCATTGAGCATGCCCATGAACTCGAGAAGTCCCAATATTGAAGCGTTTTGTTTCTTTGTCTAGTCAAAAGAGGGTACTCTCTTTGAGACACTGGTTATAGTTGTAGTTTCAGAACAACTTTGTCTCATCATATAGCAAGAGAAATGATGTATACATAGACCACTGAAAATTACCAAAATAATGATGTCAACATACATCACCCATAAACTGATCTCTTGCTTGATATGATATAACACATCAACAGTTATCACAGACAACATTTTATGAAACATATATGAGCACATCTCTGCAAAAACCTCTCCTCATCCCCTGAAATAAACTTCAAACCTCAAGAGACCATAATTGCAGGGCGTTAATCCTTATATCAAAAAGAAACTTGTTGCACTTTCTATATTTATCAAGTTTTTGCATCATGAATATCATGTTACCTTTAGCATTGTTTTGTTGTTGACCCATATTAGCTGCTATTGGTTTGTGCAGAATACAATAAATAACCCCTTCATATTTGAACCTATTTTTTGAGAGCCAGGCTGAAATTGGTTCTTATTTCAAAGGTACTAAATAATTTTTAAGGTATCGAGGTTCTTATTTGAACGGTGCCTCATGTAGATCCCTTGAGAGTCTCTCGAAGATGTTTAGCCGCATTATTTTTGTTGGAAAAAGCCAACTGGGACCACAATGACCTTAATAACAGCAATCAAGATCAACTTTACAACCCCTGCAATAAGAATCTATGTTTCATCAAACTGAAACAGGTTTTTAATGGCAATGTACATAAGTTTGAAAAAACAGCCTTTAGGTTCTTATTTTGGTAGGTTCTTATATGCGGGTATTTAATGTGCAGCATTTCAAACATAAATGGTATTCTGCGAAGAAAGCTGAATTGAATGTATGGACGAAGCATTAGGGTATTTGATGCTCCAGGAGGACTTTGGGGACTGATTCAGCCTCCCCCTAATGTTAATTTTGCTATGGACAACTAGAGCCTTTAGTCAGTCATTAGTTAGGTTGCATGACCAGCCCATGAGGTCACATTGTTGCTGTTTTAAATCTATGTATATATAAAGTGAGTCTTCAAATCAATTAGCAAAATTTAGGCTTAAAAATCAATTAGCCACTTTAAAATAAACACAGCGATATGAACTCGCGATGCTATTTCATAAAAACCGCAAGGGCTTTAGGATGATCGGATGAACTGGTCAAGCGATTAGGATTGCATTTTAAAGGCCGCAAATGAGAAATTTGATTTAAAACTTTCGTAGATTTCTTCCATTTTTAAAACATCTGTAAGCTTCAAACATGGTATCATTGATTGCTTTGAAACTTTGGCCACTAAAATGTGCAGAAATCTAAAAATGGAAGTTTTCATCCAGAAAATGTTTATCGTGACCTTGAGCCCTTCAAATAACAAGGGCAGATTTTGTTTTGAACCAATCAGAACGTTTGTTTACATCTGGTCGATTAACCAATCACACTACGCAATCTAACGTCTCGTGACGCACTGTGATTTCACGCAAAATTGGAAGCTGTGGGGATAAATACCAAAATACCCTCTCCCCAAAACATGTGGCGTGCAAGTGGATTTTAGACCAATCATAAATATTTTTTCGATTTTCTGAGAGAATACAAGCTCTTCTAAACTTCTGTCACTTAAATTTTTGATATTCAACTTTGATCGAGAGAAATTTGAGTTTGAAAAACGCTTTAAAATTACGGTAATGACTAGCGCTCTAGGTCCAGCAGAAAGATATTTCCTTGACCGACTCTTCAGGCTGATGCAAAAAGGCAAAGAATATTGATTCGTAGACGACTCCATACATATCTGCATGAAATTTTTGGAGCTGAACAATGATCAAAAGGGGCAGTATCTCTAACGACACTAAGAGGGTTATCTGAAGCACTAAAGTCATATGAAGGGCCATATTCCTGAAGTAAGCTCAACAAGAAACCCCTATACTGGTCGCAAACAAAATGTAAAGTCATAAGGTACTCACAAATTCTTCAGTTTCTATGATGATCCAAAACTGGATAAGTCCAAGATTCGATAGGCTGCATGTGAACAAACGAACGTACCAAGAATGAATTGATTATTTCCACAAGTTTGAACAACAAAATCTTGAACGCGCCACAGCGGCGATGAAAGGTCTAGTCCTCTCACATTCTCATTTGTTATGGCTCAAAACTGGTTATGTCTGAAAAATAGGACTTTTGTGCACAAACAAGTCGATTTCTTGTCCTTAGATAATTCTTTTTCAGTTGATTGAAGGAAAGTTGGGAAATAGACAACAGCATAGATGTTGATGAAGGGGTCATGTAAACTGAAATGTGCAACTCATTTATTCTCTTTCCCTTCACTTGACCTGAACCCATCATCAAAATCCATGCTGTTGTCTATTTCCCGACTTTCTCTTGATCAACTAAAAAAGAATTATCTGAGGACAAGAAATCGACTTGTTTGTGCAAAAATGCTATTTTTCAGACATAATAACTAGTTTTGAGCTGTTACAGATCAGAACTTGAGTGGAGTAGACATTTCATCACCACTGTGGCGCGTTCAAGACTTTGCTGTTCAAACTTGTGGAAATAATCAATTCATTCTTGCTAAGTTCGTTTGTTCACATGCAGCCTATCGAATTTTGGACTTATCCAGTTTTGGATCATCATAGAAACTGAAGAATTTGTGCGTGTTTGTGACATTATTGGTAGGGGTTTCTTGTTGAGTTTACTTCAGGAATTTGGTCCTTCATATGACTGTAGTGCTTCAGATAACCCTCTCAGTGTCGTAACAGATACTGCCCCTTTTGATCGTTGTTCCACACCAAAAATTTCATGCAGATATGTATGAAGTCGTCTACGAATCAATATTCTTTGCCTTTTTGCAACAGACTGAAGAGTCGGTCAAGGAAATATCTTTCTGCTGGACCTATAGCGCTAGTCATTACCGTAATTTTAAGGCGTTTTTCAAACTCAAATTTCTCTCGATCAAAGTTGAATATCAAAAATTTAAGTGACAGAAGTTTAGAAGAGCTTGTATTCTCTCAGAAAATCGAAAAATATGTATGATTGATCTAAAATCCACTTGCACGAAAAACGGTTTTGGGAGAGGGTGTTTTGGTATTTATCCCTACAGCTTCCAATTTTGCATGAAATCACAGTGCGTCACGTGACGTTAGATTGCGTAGTTTGAATGTTCAATCGACCAGATGTAAACAAATGTTCTGATTGGTTCAAAACAATATCTGTCCTTGTTCCTTCAAATAGTTATCAGTGAAAAGTGTAATTCATAGAACTTGAGAAATTTTTGCGAAAATATACAGCAGCCAATGATTCAACGAGACTGATAGAGCACAGTGAAATTAACGTCTTTTTTGTTACTTGCTGTCCCCTTATTGAAAATGAGTTTGATTTATGGCAAAATCGTGATACCTGTTTCAAAGTATCAAGGATCCTCTTGATATATTGACAATCTTTTAAGAAGCAAATATTTTTGAAAGATATTGATTTGAATTGTTTGCTTCTGTGGCAAACTTTTCAAAATGCATCCATCGATACATTAACTTTGCTACTCACATATGGTGGCGATAACCCTCTGACTATGTTTTTTTCCAAATAATGAATGCAGTTGAGATTAGATTGTGCAGTGTGAAATACTCTTTTGCAATTTTATATGCACAATGCCGTCAAAATTTTTATGTCCTAAAAATCCATGCCTTTTGAGTTATTCTATCCCGCTTTATGAATTTTTAGACATGCAGGGGACGGTATACCACCACAGATTCACTTCTTCGGCCAGAACGTCCATTTTAGGTCCATGCACAGCGAACGTCATAATCGTCGAATGTTTATTGAATGCTTCGGGGTGCGAATTTGAGCTTTCATGATCAATATTTCTGCCATCGAAGCACCAATACCAACAAACGAGCCTATATATGTTCAAGTTGATTATCGAGGAACATTTTGAGAGTTCATAACCATCAACTGAAGCTAAATTCACATCACTGGAGCCAACCAAATCAGTATACTCGTTGTGGACACCCGGTACACAGACAGCTTTTGATAGTGTCTGCCCTAGAATGGATTTTATTTTTCTAAAAATCAGAATTGATTGTGAGAAGAATTAAGATCAGAAAGCCAAAACTTACAGTTGCAAAAATTCAACGTTGTAAATACACGTGATAAAGATCTATTGAATAAGAACAATTGGAGGGGGCTGATTCTTCGAAAATGAACCCTTGGGACATTAAGAGAATTTGGGAGCAAAAATCCTCCCATATGGGTGGCACATACATACTATCAAATAGTTTACAGGAAGAATTACGTTAGTCTCTGTTTCACTTTCAGATACTTGAAATATTTGACAAAGAAGTACTTGAAGAAGAATAATCTCCGTGATTGGCTTCGTGTGGTAGCAGCCAGTCAAACGTCATATGAGCTGAGATACTTCCAGATCAATAATGAGGATGAGGAGGAAGACGAAGCTGATGAATAGACTCTTCATTTCTGCTGAAATATGATCTTATGAAAAGTAAAATCGTTGTTGTCATTTTAGTGCAGCGTTCCCTTTTCCATTTCATGGCTTACTTGATGGGTTGTGAACCATGGGTTACGAACGATGGATTCTACGTGCTTTTAGAACCTAAATGTCGTTCAAAAAGTCCTTGATTAGCATTGGGGTGGCCTTAAGGGCCTTAAGTGTATTTTCTACAACTACCGGTTTGCCAAAAAAAGCTACACATTAGATCATGCGCAATAAGAAATATTTAACCCTATTACTACCGGGGGGCACAAAGTGCCCGCGGTGCAGATTATTTGATGCAGTGCTGTCAGTTCGAAAGATACAGAGCTGAAACTTGGTGACTTTTCTTCAAATTTAATGTACTAATTAAAAATGTAAGAAATTTTTCAAAATGGTAGACACTGATCACATGAATTGAATTGAAAATGGCGGTAAGACGTGCTTTTGATTTCGCTTCCAAATTATGCTTTCTTTGCTGTTTATCGTGTGTCATGGCGCAGATTTACCCGCATTGCAACTGCAGCTTGTCGACACCGAACCATGGATGTGATTTACCTTTGTTTCAAAGTGGATTTTATGGCAGTTCACCCTCGCAAAGATTCAAGCTAGGCCACGTCGTGTTGATGAAAATAGGCCTAAGTTTGTCATGCATTGAAATGATATTTTTGAAAGAGCCAGAAAAGAAGGTATTTAGGAAGTCGGATACCTTATCACAGCTCTGCAAACAGCTGCGAGACATTTCAGCTAATAAAAGAAGGAAACATTACGTTGATTTTATTACTCTCCGGTGATATTCATGCGAATCCAGGTCCTGTAAAAAATCCATGTTCTGTTTGCCAGAAAGCAGTGGCCTCAAATCACCGAAATATCACCTGTTACACATGTAAGAAGCAGTGTCACATTGGCAGCAAATGTGGAAACATAAGGCCAAATGTTTATTCACAAATGATTAAAAACACAAATGTATCATGGTCGTGCCCAACTTGTGTGAATGTACTACCAGAACCTCCAAGCTTTGGGAATCAACCAAACCCCCAAGAAGTTTCTTATGGAATTCTCAGGAAAGCCATGGGAACTAACAGAGGCTTCTTGAAAGTTGCACACATAAACGTAAATGGTATAATGACCCTCACAAAGCTGCAGGAAATTAAGCTGCTTTTATTTGAAACAGAAATCGATATTTTAGGAATCACAGAGACAAAGTTGAATGGACACATAGCAGATGAACAACTAGACATAGAAAACTACAAGCTTGTTAGGAATGATCGACCAGGGGAAACTGTAGGAGGAGGATGTATCTTGTATTACAAAGAACAGTTAGATGTAAATGAGAACGTAATACAGATTACTGGAGCTAGTAAAATTGAATCAATATGGGTTGAAGTAAAGCTCCACTCACAAAAGATCCTGGTAGCAATCATGTATAGGCCTCCAACACAAAGTACATTCTTTGATGAGCTAGAAGTCCAACTTGAAAAAATAACAAGCACTAGGAAAAATATCATCATACTGGGAGATTTAAATGCAGATCTTATGTCTAAAGGAAGCAGGAAAACAGAAGCTCTCGATGGCAAGAAATTGCTAAGGTGCATGAATAAATTTAAGCTGAAGAATGTGATAAAACAACCAACAAGGGTAACAGACAGAATAGAATCATTGATTGATGTATCAGTTGTGAGCGATATAAGGAAGGTAGTCAAGGCTGGAAATTTTTCCACTGGTATAGCAGACCATGATCTCATTTATGCGGTATTAAATCTCCGAAAACAGCGATCAGAATTTATTCTGAAAACGGTTATTGACTGGAAAAGATGTGACGTATACAAATTCAAAGAAGGAATCAAACAAGCACCATGGCATTCTTGTAATGTCTTTGAAGACATAGATGATAATAACTGGTTGATGACCTCAATATATAAAGATATCGCAAATAGAAACCTGCCAAAAAGGAAGGCTAAAGTAAGAAAAAACTCACTGCCATGGATGAATTCTGAAATCAGAAAATTGATAAACAAGCGATTCAAACAGCTGGAGAGATACAGAAGGACAAAAGAAGAAACTGACAAGGAAAGATACAAGGAAATAAGAAATAAAGTCACGAAAGAACTACGCATAGCTGAACAGACACACTGGAAAAAATTACTTGAAAAATGTGACAATCATGGTGGTGAATTCTGGAAAATATACAACAAGATGACCTGCAAAGAGAAAAAGCAGAAAAGAATTGGCCCTATAAAGAACCACCAAGGTGTGCTGGTCTTTGATGATACAGAGAAAGCAGAAGCAATGAACCTGTATTTCTCAAGCATTGGGGAAAAGCTTGCAAGAGATCTACCACTTATACAAATTAATAACAGTGAAGACGTCAATGCACACAGCACTGAAAGCAATATAATCAGCAGCGTTGACTTTGATGAGAAGCTATTTGAAAAGGCCCTGTTGAAAATAAAGCCAGGTAAAGCTCATGGACAAGATGGTATATCAGCTAAAGAACTGAAGGTGGTAGGGTCAGAGTTCAGTTATAGCCTCAGTATGATTGCCAATCTGAGTTTTGAAGAAACAAAGTACCCTTCTACATGGAAGATAGGAAAGGTGAAAACAGCACATAAAAAGAGGACAAAACAGAGTCGGAAAATTACAGGCCATTAACGATGCTAAGTATTCCAAGCAAGATAGTTGAATCAGTTGCTTGTAACTCATTAGATAAACACCTTGAAAGCTCCATTCACAAAAGTCAATGGGCATACAAGAAAAGTCTATCCACAGAATCACTTCTTTTGTACCTTACAGAACAATGGAAAGGACACATCGACCAGGGAAAGATAGTAGGGGTTTTAATGATTGACTTCCGAAAAGCTTTTGACTCGATTGACCACAGCATACTTTTTAGAAAAATGAAAGAGATAGGCATGGGGGGAAAGATGCTTGCATGGATGAAAAATTACACAGAAGATAGGACACAGTTTGTGGAGATCAATCATAAAAGATCTTCAGTCAGGAACATAAACTATGGTATACCACAAGGATCTATGTTTGGACCAAGACTGTTTTCTATTTTTGTGAATGATCTACCCACATGCAACACAACAGGAGAGATAAATATGTATGCAGACGATACTACTGCACATGTAGTTGGGAACAGTATAGATGAGGTTGTACAGAAATTGAATGATGTAGCTCAACAAATTCACAGTTGGTGTATTAAGAACAAATTAACTGTTCATACCAAGAAAAGTAAAGTTATGATTTTACAACAAAGAAGACTCATTGGACCACTCTTACCTGTTAAAATGGGTCAAAACTGCCTAGAATATGTCAACTCAGAAAAAGTTTTGGGAATCAACATTGATGAGAAGCTAAGTTGGAAGGAGCATACAGATAAAGTTGTGAAGTCAATGAGCTCAAAGATTTGTATGCTAAAAAGACTTAAGTATTTGCCATCAAACATGTTAGAAGAAATATATTATAAAACTGTGATCCCTGCCACCACTTATTGCATATCAGTATGGGGATCCTGCCCAGAAGCAACATTTAAAAGAGTGGAAAAACAACACATAAGGGCAGCTAAAGTCATTTACAGATTGAATAAATCAATAAAAGATGAAGATGTACTAGCAGCAGTCAACTGGCAAGACCTTGGTTACATCTATAAAAGGAAAATTGCAACTGAAATGCACAAAGTAACATTTGACACCAAAAGTAGAATAGCTCATCAGTACTGTGTTGGAAGACAGTCTCTGAGAAAGGGGGCACAATTTGAAATAAAGAGAATGAGAACCGAACTTGGAAGACAGTCATTACAGTTCAGGGGTCCCATAATATGGAATTCATTAAACAAAGAACTAAAGAAGCAAACAAATAGAGAAACTTTCAAACGCCAGTTAAGATCAGACATGAAAACATTAAATAAATTGTCTTTTGGAAAAGAAACAACATTTAACACAAATAGAGATGAAAATTATGTTTACTATTAGAAACACTGCGCAGTAATGTACATTCAATTTTTTCGATTTAAGGCTAGAGACAATTTTAACATTTAAGTCAATTTTTAACAAACTTTTGTAATTAGGCTAGTTTTTTTTTTTTTCAAGTTAAGCAGGTCCACATCAGCTTTTTGCTGCCAAATTTTGACCTGGGTAAATCATGTATGTATGTATGTATGTATGTATGTACGTGGTCAGCAGTAATAGAAAAGAAAGGACTCTCATTTTTTGCAGAATGATCACAGATCATTGACAGCACTACCATTCAATAGATCTTCATGAGAGCTTTCAGACGATATATAGCTTTATTCATTTTGATGACGTCAGCAATTTTAAACTTAATGACGTCATCAATATTTATGACGTTATACAAATAATAACAAATGTATTAGAAAAACTTTTTATGACCTAAAAGGATTCTCATAATTTTCATACATCGTCTTGAGGCATTTCAGAGAATTTACATTGACAATTAGGGGTTTAGATTAAACAATGAAAAATTGGTGCATATAAATAATGAATATATAATATATGTAATGAACTTAAATAGATATTATACTATGGATTTTTACTTATTAATGCTTTGTAATACATTTTAGTCGATTTAAAAAGGGAATAGTCAAATAAAAACTTACATATTGTCAATTTTGCCAACAGCAAGCAAATACTGAATTTTCCTCAATTATGACATCATTGTGACGTCATAAATGTAATGAAAATAAAAAAGTAGCCTATTGTGTAGATTTTGTTACTGTACACCATTTTACCAAGTTTCGTTCTCATATCTGCAATATTGGCGACTTTACGGATGCCCCCCCCCCGGAACTACAAGGGTCCAAAAAGCCCGGTATTAATAGGGTTAAAGGGAGTACAAAGACCGGCATGCTTTGCGGGAAGTGCTCTCCACAGCTTCTAGAATATCTGACTATACGAAATTCACAAAAGCAAAAACAAACGATTTCAAAGGCTCCTGGTCTTTGTACCCCCTTTAATGCACACTCGCCGAATGTGTTTTTTGTGTCAAATCTTCTGTCAACGCCAGCCAGCGCCATCTTAACTGACTGCGCATGATGCTTCGCAGTGATAAAGCAAAATACTTTGAAGGACATGCGCAGATGGCGCTGACAGAGGATTTGACACAAAAACAACACATATTGCGATTGATATCTCATATTTGTTAATATTGCTGTATTGAGAGTCGGAATCTGAATCTTGAAAATCCAGAGTTGTCTGTATCTCCAATTCAGAGCTTTTGGGTTCGGCCTAACTGGAAACCGAGTGACTAAGGTTTCATTTCATCGAGCAAAGAAAGATTTCGTTTACGGCCTAGCAGTGAGTTTGTTTAAATCTGCGAAATTCGCCAATCATGATATGAATGTGACGGCAGTTAGATTGGAGCGGTCAAACAATAACGACAAAGATTCATTTTCCAAGCGCTTTATAAAATCTAACGAACATGACTCCAGTGAGACATGAACTTAACGTGTTTGTAAAGTTAAAGTTATCTACAATTCTACTGTTTAGTCAGGATTGTATTGTCATCATGTTCAACTTTTTGGTCAAGTTTGCCTAATTGGTACGTTCCTATGTAAAATTTCAGGAAGAATCCGAAAATCGATGTTGTACTTTCAAAAATTGTCATCTTCGCGTCATTATGACGTCATTTGATGCGTTAAGTGGTTTTGCACGATGTGTCAAGAACAGTTGCGCAGTGCCTGTGAACTTAGGCAAAACTATACAAAATGTCATGAAAAATCCGATAGTCAATGTAGCAGTCTGAAAAATTGTCATCTTATCATAAAGACGTCATCATGATGTCATTTTGCATGTAATGCGAGTTCATGATGACGTCATTTTCATGTCATGCCACACGAGATGAAATGCGGTACCTGAAATTCTTTTGCAAAATTGACGTTCTCTAGTGAACAATACTATGACGAATACGACCATAGATATTTCAGTTATAGAAAATGAGCATAGCTATTTTTCGTTTTTTATGCGCACGCACACTCGGTTTCAAGTCGAGACTTCAATATTTTGCGAGTTTGATATATCGAGGAAGCGGCAGAGGCAAAATGTCATACTGGAAAGGCAGCAGTACCAGACTTACTACCCAAGTCCCTCATGTTTGCAGTCGAAAGTCTGCCACTTAATCTAAACTTTGCCGAAACACTGCTCAATGCCTAAAGTGAACTAAAAGGTACCCTAACTCCCAAAATTGCCTCTTGTGATCACTTGTACTAGAGATTCTTGATTCCCTAGAAGTGCCTTTTTCATGTGAAATACACCCAGAAGCGCCGGGAAGGGGGGGCAAGGGGGGGCGGCCGCCCCTCCAATGTTCTCCAGGACCATTTTTCTAATTCTCCTAATTCCAGCGTAAAAATTTCGGGGGAGGGGTAAGGCCGATGATCTTGGCAATTATAACTTGTACGAGAACAAGATTCTACAATCTTGCCACCTCGATTGCATTTCCCTCGATCTGTACGCCATTGACTCGAAATTTTTCTCATGGCGAAGCCCCCAGGTTCCCGTTCTACGTACGCTCCAAGTTCGCATATCTCATTAAAATAGCTTATTGAGGACGTAAGTCAAGATCTTTTTCACGAACGAGGAGAAAGAACTTTGGTAGTTGCGTAGGTGGTGCATGGTAAGAATCTTTCGGCGAAATACTGGAAAGTGACCGGGAGACTTCTTCTAAGCCATAGCATAAGTTGACTCCTAGAGAACTTCTGTAGACAAACTATCATAACATTGTCCAAGACTTACATTTTTTGAGGCCTTGGAAATTGGGTTGTGAGGACCGTTAGGGATCGTTCTAGGAGAAAGAAGAGTGTGTGTGCGCAAAAATTTTCCTGCGGAGGTGATCCATTGAAATTGTTACAAGATTGCGAAGGTTTCCCCTTTGGTCTTCGTGAAGATTGCATGTAGGACATAGGCATTCTAAGCCAAAGAATATCATGCTTAAAAATTTTACGGGAGATGCTAATTCAAATAACTGTTGCGAAGTGATCAACAATTCCAATGCAGCACAGGCTGAAATGTTATCGGTAGAAGTGTTCTAGGCCAAAGTAAAGAGTGAATCTACAAAAATTTTTCTGTGGGCTTTGCCCCCAGTATTTACTGGGTTTTGAAGTTTCTGCATAGCCTGATGGCCTCTTTTTCACAAACCATGAATATTACTTCATATTTCTGAATCTGAGAGTACACGATAGCCTTGTGACAGATTTCATGACAGAGTGGCGTGCTGTAAATTGGTCACTGAATTATTTGGGGATCCAAAGGTTGGACGGTCGGTCTCCGGTTGGACGTCATTTTCTAATCGTGAACAATGTTGTACCCTACTTGTGTTGTTTAACAGACTCATTTAATCTTTATTTCAGTCTTTGAAAAGGGCACTGGTCGCATCTATGGCCAAGGTAGAGGGTGTGGTCTAAGAAAATTTTCTGGGGCTCCGCCCCAGACCCCGTCCTATTTTGCCCCTCCAATAAAAAATCCTGGCGGCGCCACTGAATACACCTCACAAAGTGCTTCCAAAATAAAGAGAGCTTTGCTCAGTCTGCTTGCACCATTTGTGATGTGAATGAACTAAGTGGGATCAACAGCAATAATAGAGACCTAGTGGTGGAAATATTTTTGATTTTGCGACAGCAATTGCTTGCCCTTGAAATCTTAGGTGCATTTTTCTTTTAGGATAATAATATCTTACTGTCAAAGACAGATCATGAAATATGCCCAGTTTCTCCTGTAGGTCAAACACTCTTTCCTGGTGACCCTTGGTCATTCCACAATATATCTTTTCCTTTCCACTGACAGCATTGACACTGAACATATAAAACCTTCCAACAGACAGGTAAATGCACAAATAAAACAAACAAATCCAGTGAAAGAAGCTTGAAAACACCTTTCAGAATAAAAAATTACTTATCAACTAAAAGAAAATATCATGCAATAATACTGTGTATATGTTCTGCAAATGTTGTGAAAATGTTCTTGATATTTTCTTTCTTCCCAGCCTCTCAGAAATGTAGGAACCAAGGAGCACTGGGGCACATGCCCCATCTAAGATTTTACAATTTTCATAGTGTCCTTTTTAAGAAGTGCCCCTTCAGCTTAATGAAGAACTCCCTTGAAGTGTCATGTCTGCAAATTTAAAATGCTTCCTACAGCACTGAAACCTTGTATTTGCAACTGTTACATCTGCTGTATATTCCAGTGCTGCTTTATATGTGTCTTTGGCATCTTTGTATTGATTATCAAAGCTAGTGAAATTGGATGGGCAGTGCAAGTGAACTCTCATCTGTATTTGTTGAATGCATTGAAGATGCATAGATCTGCAAGTCAAAAACAACACACCATTTTGCAAACACACACTTGTCACACATTTCAGATTGATCCCTTGTCAGGATGCAAAAAGTTGGAACATGCAATGAAAAAATGTGGAAATAACATGTTCATGCCATTTTTATGGGGGCAAAAGGGTTAGTCACCCCCATGCCCCCTCTCCTGCATTATTGAGCTGGTTTCTGCTATATACCATAATAGCTCCATTAAGCTCCCTCTCTAGTAAGCCTCTCCCCTCTGAGTAAAAATTTGAAATAAGCCCCCTCTCTATTTGAAATAAGCCCCCACATATACAATAGATACACAAAATTTACAAGGTGGACACATATGGCATGGCAGGTGGTTATACCTCAACTCAACTGTGAACACAAGATTGTTGCATCAAAAAAGAAGAGAGTAAATTTCCAACCTTTGATCCATACCAATTTATTACTCCTTGCATTCTCTGTCAGACAAAGCTCTGAAGTAAACATTTGTAAATCATATGACTTTAAGTACGAAACTCCCTTCGCTGTCGATATATCAGGACTGAAGAATTAGCTTCTTTTGACACATGACAAATGGTTCTTGCCCTGTCTTTGATTGTTCAAGGACAAAGCTTTTCCTTCCCCAAATCATTTTCAATGTAAACAAAACCTTCCCTCAAAAAGACGAATATTGACGTTGAACGCAAAAAACAGTGGACATACCGACACCGCCATTATTTTTTTTATTATTAACACTTTATTTACAATGTTGGCATAAAAAAATAAGGTATAAAATAGCTATACATGTATATAATATTTACAAACATAGCTAATAAAAGCCAACTACTTCAATTTACAAGAAAAGAATGGATAAAAACATCATATAAAACCTAAAAGTGGTACATAATTTCGGCAGAGCCTACATTGGCATTGGCATTCATTTCCTTTCCAAGCTTTGATTTTGGTCTTAAATTCAATCAAGTTAGTTGAGTGTCTTAGAGAGACTGGAAGTGTGCACCATAACTGTGGACCCCTATATCGAACAGTTTCTGAGCCGTACATGACTGATCTCACTCTTGGTAAGTTAAAATCGCGATCATTTCTGAGGTTATAATGGTTGGTTTGTAGACAGAATATTTCTTTCATAAAAGGAGGATTTAAGCCATGTTTTGTCTTGAACATTTCTATCATTAATACCTGTAAGTTCTTTTGATGAACAGATACACTGTTATCATATCCTAGGAGATCTTCAAAGCTAGATTCCTGATCTCTGTACGTTATTCTAAGGGCTCGCTCGTGCAGTTTGTTGATTTTAGTATTTAGTTTCCTACTATGGAACATCCATGCCAGAGGGCAGTATTGAAACTGGCTATTTATGAATGATTTCATCAGTATCCTTAATTTATTTTGATCCATATAGTGTGCTATGCGTGACAGAGCATAGAGCTTGTTGCTAACCTTTCGACATAGATTACTTACATGTTGCTCAAATGTAAGTTTGCTGTCTAAGGTAACTCCTAACAATTTTTCTTCAGTACTATTAGTAATAATAGAACTGCCAATTCTAACCGAAACAGAGTCATCACTTATATTTCCAAATGTTAGTAGATGACATTTGTCTTCATTGAGCTTCATATAGTTGTCAGAGAACCATTTGATTGCACGGGCGGAATCAAGTTCTAACCTAGCAACAACACTATCAGTGTCAATATCACAAGCAAATAAAGTTGTATCGTCGGCATAATTGCATACATCAGTATTATTTAAGGAAAAAAGCAAATCGTTGATATAGATATTGAAGAGAAGAGGTCCAAGGACAGATCCTTGAGGCACTCCTAAAGTAAGTTGCTTCCAGGAGCTAAAAGATCCATTGACCTTGACCCTCTGTTGTCTGTTATGCAAGTAACTATAAATTAGAGACAATGCATCATGACTGAAACCGTAGGCATGTAGTTTGGCAATAAGGAGATCATGTCTCAGGCAGTCAAAAGCCTTAGAAAGATCCATCATAACAGCACCGACTTTTCCGCCTACATCAATACAAAGTTTAGTCTTTTCCAAAAAACGTACTAAGGCTTGCTGAGTGTTATAACCCTTGCGAAATCCACATAATAGTGTGGACAAATACTGTTCTATGTGTGCTTCCACTTGCTTGACTAGAAGCCTCTCGAAAACTTTTGAAACAGTTGGCAGAACACTAATTGGCCTGTAATTTTTCTTAACTGTACTTTCTTTTTGTTTATGAAGTGAAGATACGTCTGCACATTTCAGCTCATCAGGAAAAGTAGAGTTTCCAATGCAATTATTAAATATTTCCTGTAAAGGCTCGGAACATATATCAGAATTATTCTTAAGAATCTTTGGTGGTATATTCTTGAAGGTTGTGGCCTTCTTGGGATTAAGCCTTTTTATTTCAGTTTCCATTTCCTCCAATGAAACAGGGTTGAAAGTAAAAGAGTCTGCATTCACAAAGCGATTCTTAATTCTTAGTATGCTGGGATGATTTGAGTATTTCTGTATCGACTTTTCGATAGGATCTGATATGCCCTCAGTGCCTGAAATATTATCATTATTTTCTTTTATACCAAGAGACTCTGTTACCGTTACAAAGAAGCTATTGAAAATCTCTGCAACTTCAGTATCATCAGATATAATCTCATCATCTTCGACTAAAACTATCTTGTTATTGCTCTGACATTTGTCAGACAGAGCAGGCTTCACAGTTTTCCAGAATTTCCTATTATCGATGACCAAATTGATATCTAACTTATTATAGTAGTCTCTTTTAGCTTGCCTGAATAGCTTAACGCAACGGTTACGTTGTTTACGAAAGTTGTTCCAATTCTCAACCGTTCTAGAGTTGTTATGTTTATTTTTAAGTCTAGAACGCAACATAACTGCTTTACGTAAAGCTCTCGTCATGAATGGGGCATGATTTGCACGTACATATTTCTTTTTAGTAGGGGCGTGTTTATCTAACACTTCGTTGAAAACATCTTGAAATGACTCATAATCGGTAGGGTTGGTATTACCTATAGCCTCACAAAGATCTCGCTTGAAGTCTGATTCATTGAAATTTTTATAACTTCTATAGTTTATGACAGATGCACCTATCTTCTGATATTTTGTTTTTAAAACGGTAAGAATCATTTTATGAAAATCAGAGAGCCCTGTTTCGACCGTTGTTGTACTGTGGACACTTCGGTCACGGTTGGTCAGAACAAGGTCAATGCATTTAGGGTTCTCCGACTTGAAACAAGTTGGTTCTTTGATCATGCTCTTAAGACTATACAAGTCTAGAAAGTTCTTTAATTCTCCCTCATTTACAGTCATGTTAAAATCACCGAGGATTATGAAATTCTCAAATTCTCCACTATATTTGTCAAGTGCCCTTCCTAAGTTATCTAAGAAAATCTCTTCTGACTGGGTTGGTGGTCGATACACACTAAGCAGAACCCATTTCTTTTTATTCAGATTGACTTCTAAAGAGATACACTCTATCCCTTCCGCAAACTTGAAAGAGTCAAGTTGATGGGCGACAATGCCGTTACGAATGTAAACTAGCAAACCCCCACCATCCTTGGTTCTATCCAAGCGGAGAGGGACAGAGTAGCCATCAATAACGAACTGCTGTTTTGGAAATGAAGAGTCGATTTTAGTTTCGGAAATCATAAGGATATCAATGTTTTGAGAATTTATTTCTGAAAGTGCATCTAATTTGTTTCTAATTGAGTTGATATTAAGATATCCGACTATCAGTCGGCCCAAGTTTTTTAAGCGTAGTGCTTTCAGCGCTGTTTTTGCATCAATATTTTCGTTTTGCAGCGGGTCCGTGGGATTTACCAAATTCCGCGGTGCATCACTATCATAACGTCGAGCGACATCTTTGTCAGCTTCATAAATTTCGCTACATGCTGAATCATAAACTAGTCAAAAACCAATAGTGTTCAAAAAGTTATTTGCTAATAAACACGTACCTCCATAATTCAAATGCAGTCCACTTCCGTTAAGATGACACCGCTCATCAATGTTACTATTATCTATAAATGTAATATTTTGGAAACTACATTTTCTACTTAAAAATTTGTTTACTTCGATAGCCTTACCATTAAGTTCATCGTTCCGACTCACCAGTCCAGATACCAAAATTTCGTTTTCTTCATCTTTCATTTCTGTTGCAAGAGCCACAATATTGCTTGCAATTTCTGCGGGGGTTTGCTTGCTCGAGAGGTCGTTCGTACCACAGTGTAGGATAATTTTCTGAGGGGCTCGATTTAAGGTAGGAACAACATGGCTTTTCATGTCGTTTACATTTGCTCCGCTGAAAGATTTAACATAGATTTGTTCTTCATTTCCAGTGGCCTTTGCCATTTTGAAGCCTTTTATATCTTTAACCATAGAGTCACCCAAAATGTATGTGGCAGGCTTTCCACGCCGTTTACTTGGGGGACCCTCTCTGTGCTTGAGATTTCTTGTGTTCTTTGATCGCTGAGCAGCTGCAGAATAAGTCGAGGCTTCATTTTCAGTTGCAGCTCCACAAAATGCTGGCAAATCTTCATGCTCGAGCACTTCAAATCTGTTTAACTCTTTCGGCCAGGCTGACTGTGTTTGCGTTTGCCAGACGTTGTTTTGGTTCTCATCACGTGCCTTCTTCCTCATGGGTATTGTGGACCATTCAGTAGTGATGTTATTTTCAGCTTTCTTCCTTTTGTTATTTGAACTACTCAAAAATGGCCATTCGGTATTACTTAAGATTTCATTGTCTTCACTTTTCTCCAAATCAACAATGGGTGCTGTGGGAATAGGTTGCCTTTTTTCGCTGCAGTGAAAAATTCCCTTGGGACTCGAGGGTTTGGTGAATGTTCGAAGTGGATCCTGCGAGAAAAGCCTAATTCGAGTTTTTAATTCTCTATTTTCAAATTCTTTTTCCTTGATAGCTATCTTTAAATTGTTATTTTCAATCAATAGGTCTTTGCTGAAATCCCTCTCTTTCTGTAATAGTTCGTTCGTCATATTTAGGCTTCTGACGAGGTCGCCAATGGCGACCGTTACATTGGTTTCTTGCACTTCGAAATTTTCGGTAAGTATTGAATTCCCTTTTTGAGCATTTAGCTTCTTTTTCACTGAAACTTTTTCTGACTTTTTCTCGTTGTCCTTCGGAAAGACCAAGGAATCGGCATCTCCTTCGCGAGCTCGTTTTAAAATCTTTCCAGATGCGATAAGAAACTGCAGAGTTATGGCTACCTCGCTGTTGCTTAGGCCATGCTTCTTTACCAGCGTGCTTGTTATTGAGTCAGCTTCTGCTGCTTTGTGGGTGCCATGGACGCGTTTAATCTCCGCAATGATGATTTCCTGCAGTTCCCTGTTTTCCTTGTTGCCATCTTTTCCACACTCAGCCATGCTGTACAGTTATTTCGTGAAGATAATGTCGGAGCAAGCTCAGAACACCGCTACTCTCCAACACGTCCTGACTGTATGATCAAAGTGAATGTTGAAGCTCTGTTGTTGAAACACTGTTGTTGAAGCTCTTCTAAGTGCATTAGCAAAGTTTGGTGATGTGGCACGGTGCTGATTTGGAGAAATAAGCACCTGAAGATTGGCGATTTCAGCTGACGAGTGTTGAACCATTTTAGACTGCACTTCGATAAATAACGATTTGCCTGCCTTGTCAACCACTTACGAATATAGGCTTCTGGATATTCCATGCCAAGAAGCAGTTCAATCAACACAAACAAATGCCAGACTTCCAGCTGGAATATTTCGATGAAAAAACGATATGGCAGGAATGGCTCCCTCTGCTACTTGGCTAACATGGTCCTAGAGTAGTGTCCAGAAAACCTGAAATAACTTTCCAACGCAAAAAACAGTGAAAAACCTACCTGATCGGCGATGTTTCTGATATCCTTGAGAAGAACTCCTGTAAAGATCTTGATGTGGCACGGTGCAGTTTTTGAGAAACATACTCTTTTGTCAATCTGAAGTTCCATGTGAATTAGGCCATTTTCCATGACCACAAAGAGTCTTCAAATAATGATTTTTAATGAGAAAATTTGGTCGATCGTGAGTTTTCCATCTGGTCTGACCTTCGCAACATCTGAATTCAGTAGTCAATTTGTGTGCGTGCGCACGTGCTCACGCTGGAATGCAAAAGCCGCTGTCCAATACATTAAGGCCTGCTGCCTCGCGAAATTTGAAACCAAGCTGTGAGGCTGATGAATTGGCGCGGTCAGCGGTTTCTGATACGAATTTTCACCATTAGAAAATGTCAAACTAGCTGCAATTATGACGACGTCATGACGTCATTTTGCTTATCTTATCCCTTTGCAGTCCATTTCTGCTGGTATCTCTAAATATTTGACATTGTTCACGCAGGGTTTGGCAGATACCCTTAACTAGCGAATTCAACATTTTAAGAAAGATGAATATAAACTTTTCTGCAATATTGTCTATATTTTTACAAAGCAAAACCAACAAAAAATCCTTCGTCCTCTTCCACCTTTTCCCGGTCCTTGTTTCTTTGGCTGTTCACGTCCTCGCCGAGGGGCGTATCACACTGTAAAAATCCCGTACACCTTTGGCAACGATCCTTTTGTTTTCAAGAAAAATCAGTAAGAAATCCCTAAAATCCTATTGTTTTTAAAAAATCTCGTACGTCTTTTCGGAGGATCTCGCAAGTATCTGCACATGTGCAGAGGTCTGTACACACAAGATTTACTTTAATCAAAGCAAGGTTGATCAAAGTTGCTGCATAAGTTGTTTTGACAACTGACTTTTGCTGCAGTCGCATTTGATCAGGCTAAGTTTCGCCATTAGTGCTATTCCTTCCATAGTGGTGTATGCAACTTAGCTTTCACCACCCAGCTCCCACCTTTTGACAAAGGCTCGTGCAAGTTACGTACAGATTGATCATTCACAAGCCATGCTCTTGCCTGACAGGTGCAAGAAGAACTATTTGTTTGAAAGCACTGATTGCTTGACATACAATCTCAGACTGTGGTATTGACTGCGTGAATGGATACCTTACTTCAGAAAAGATCTTATCTGCAGATTTTTAGGGCAGTGAAGAGTGCAGACAAAGATTTGAAGGATGTCAATATGTGGCATGGGGCAAAGCACTTTGAATGCTATTGCCTTGATGACATGATTATATCATCATGAATGTCTTGAAAGCGATACCACCACTGTACCTTTCCTGTCATATCGCAGCCTGACAATGCATGCACTGACAGAAACCAAGGGCGGGCATGTCCCACTGAAGACGATGGTCCTACCTTTGTCCGAAAACCGGTAGTTCACGAAAAAAATTTTCACCATCTTTGTCCCAAAAAGTGGTCTTTTTTGATGACACATTTACGTTGTTATTTTTCTTCGACTTGATGGAGAATTTAATAACTTGCGATGTTTGTCCCTAAAACCGGTAGTTTCGGCCAAATACATTTCCTCGAAAGATAGTGGTACCCGTAGCCTTGAACGCACAAGTGTTCCCAAGCCGGTTTTTCTTGCTCACCAAACTTCCATATCATTCGCAGCGAGACAAGTGTTTATCCTGCAGGCATCACTACCGCCGTAATTGTATCTATAGAGAAGCAGTGTCCCAAACCGGCAGTTTTTAACCGGCAATTCCGAGGTGGTCCCTATATATATATATAATAGCTATATCCGCATAAAAAAAACTATAATTAGTTCTTTTCTGCTTTAGCAGCAACATAAATGTCGTTAATTAGTGCTGTCCAAGTTTGTCTCTCTTGCGCTAGTGTTCTTAAGCTTTTGAGATCGTGTATCGATTTGAGCTGGGTTATGCTGCTGTATCTATTTTTGAACGTGTTATGTTTCTTTAGCATAATTATGTCGTTGTGTACTGAAACTGGCAATGTAATTACTGGTCTTCTGCGAAACTTCTTTGCATTTGATTTTTCAAAATAGTAATTCATTGCTTTTTGGGCTGGTGTTTCTGGGTGTGATCTTAAAACATGTCCAAATAATTTCCATCTATTTCGTAGTATTTCCAGGGATAAGACATCTTCGCCAGTTTGCCTGTACACTTGTTCGTTGCTTATGTGTGCAGGGTATTTAACATTAAGTACCTTTCTTAGCTGTTGTCTATGAAAAGAGTTTAAACTTTCTTCCTCTTTCTTTGTTAATCCCCAAGTGCTCGAGTCGTAGAGAAGAATTGGCTTGACTAAGGACTCGTATAACTTGACTTTCAGAGTTTGCTTTATTTTGTCTTTTCTGATCCAAATATTGCTCAATTTGTTCATAGCGACAATTGCCAATTGCTTCCTTCTAGACACATCTTCGACGTCTCCCAACAATGATCCTAACTTTTTAACCGTCCTCCATCTTTCTTCGCAATCTTGTTTTATGATCCTTAGATTGATTCCTTGTGTCTTTTCGCATCTGTAAGGAACTTTGATTTTCCTTTCAAGTGTTGTCTCTTCTGTTTTGGATTCATTGACTTTCAGATTATCTTCTAACAATATGTCTTTGATGTGTGATTTGAGATCTTCTTGTTTTTGATTATCAGTTGTTATAAAGTCTGCGTCATCGGCATAAATGGCTTCTTGTGGGAAAGTTAGTGTTTCGTCAACATTTAAAAAGGATCTTACATTGCTTAAAGCATGTTCAAAATAGATGTTAAATAATGTACCACTCAGTGCATTTCCTTGGGGTGAGCCAATGTTGCTTTCAAAAGGTTCCGTATTGACGTTGTTTAGTTTGATTTTAAGAGTAGTGTTTGATAATAATAGTCGAATCATTCTAATTTCATCACTGTTCAGAAATGAAGATAGAATCTCTAAAAGCTTTTCTCTTTTTATGTTGTCGAAAGCACTACTCATGTCAATCCCTGTTATGTAGATCTTTTCCTGGTACATGTGAACCCTGGCTATGAGCCATTTATGTGCCCAAACTATGTCGGAGGTACTGCGAAATTGTCTATATGCGCTTTGTGATCTGGACAGGAAATTTTCCACTTTTGGCTTCGTTCTTTCTAATACAATATTTGACAGCATTTTTCTAATTATCGGTAATAGTATAACTGGCCTCAAGTTCTTGACTGGACCTTTTACTTTTCCTGGCTTTGGTAGTGAAACTAAAATTCCAACTCCTGTCTCGATGTCATTGTGTTTTTCAAAAGCTTCATTCATGATGGTTGGGAGGCTATTGAGAAGTGCATCAGGACTATATTTTATTAACTCTGCTGATATATTGTCATATCCGGCTGATCGATTATTGTTTAACTTTGTGACACTTTTCATCACTTGTTCTTTAGTAATTGGAGAATCGAGTTTTCGTGGATCTCCCTCGAAAGGTTCTAATTTTTCGGCTCCTTCGTCTTTAAATTGATTTTGAAAGTGGCTATTTGTGATTCTATAGATTTGTTCTGGGTTGACTACACTTCTTCCTTCTTCGTCGTGTATGTAAGGATTTTCATATTTTTTCCTTGATAGCATATTAACGGCTTTGAACATTTTTGCAGAATCTTTTATTTGATCAATTTCTTTTACCCTCTCGTCCAGGCTCTCTTCCTTCAATTCTATCAGCTTCTTTTAAATTTGATGTAAAATCTTATTTCTTTCAGTTTTCATTGCTCTTGCTTTTTCGATATCTTTGCTGTTGTTAATTTTTATTCTGAGTTCCTTTTGCTGTTTCGATAGTTTTTCAACTTCTTCATTTTCTGGTCTGTTGTTGTTGTGCGTTCTGCTAAAACCAATTGTTAACTCGGCCGCTTCCGAGATTTTTGACTGAATTGTCTTCCATTCGATTGCTTCATTTCCAAGCTGGTTTATTTTTGCTTCTAGCAGTGTTTGATATTCTTTTTGCTTTTCTATGTTATTGACGAGAGCTGAACAATTATATTTTTTGTTACTGTTTGACATTTTTTGTCGGTACAATTTGTGGAATTCGATTTCTAGTTTGCAAACTATAAGTCTGTGATCGCTATCTACCAAGGTATTTGAAAAAGACCTTGCATCGATTAAACAATATTTTTTGCTCATAGGACAGATGATATAGTCGATTTGGTTAAAAATGTTTATATTAGTGCCGTTTCTTTCGCGAGTATTCTGCCAGGTTGTTATATGGCGTGCTGGATGTTTGAAGCTGCTGTTGCTTATAAATAGTTGCTGAGTAGTACAGAAGTCGATCAGACTTTGTCCTGAGTCATTTCGAAAACCTCGGGAGTATTTGCCAACACACGGTTCTTTGATTTTGGATTTGCCTATCTTTGCATTTAAATCGCCGCATAAAAGTAATAAAGACGAATTTTTGTTTTTCACTTTATCAATAATGTTCCCGATCTGTCCATACATTTCGTGCAAATCGTTGGCATCATTTTTCACTTTTGCTGTTGTTGGTGCATAAACATTGATGATCGTGACCAGTTGTTTTTGTTGCACTGTTTTAGTGATGCGAAGATTTATATTCAATGGGTTGTTTTGAACTTTGTATTTTTCATGCTCTTTCAATTTTAGCTGTATGACACACACTCTATCTGACACTTTCCAGTACTTTACAATTCTGTCTTTCCACTTCGGTGATATCAAAAAACCATTTCCATAATGACGAGAATTTGATTGTAAAGTTATCAAACGATAATCTTTTATGTTGATGTCTCCATTTTCCGTGATCTTTGTTTCTTGAAGACAACAGATATCAATTTTATATTTTTCTACATCGTGCACCAACTGTTCTTGTTTGAATTCATCTGTAAGTCCCCTGACATTAAAAGTTCCTATGTTGAAAATGTTTTTTCTTCTCATTGTTTAAGTTGTTGACTGAAGTTTTACGCCAATTTAGGCCCATCCATGAATTGTTATAACAAATCTTTGCAACTGAATTTACCGAAAACATCTCTATTGTGCTGGATCAGATGAGGCTTCCATTCGTGCATGTTACTCTAAACTGCATTAGTCGACTTGTTGCACATATAACATCTTTATATGTTGCTATTAGACAGGATTAGCGAGGCCATATTCATGGTCTCGCTAGGAGCGGCCGTCACCCACTCCGCCAATTTCCCTAGGTTCCCTAGGTGGTCCCTAGGTTCTAAAAAAGTTGTTGTTATTTCTCCTGGTTTGTCCCAAAACCGATCTTTTTATCTTCATTTGACGGACAAAGGTAGAACCTCTTTGGTGCAACAAATTGAGTTCCTGGTCTTTTTTTGTAAATTTGCGTGGGCAAAGGTAGAACCGCTTATGTAAAAGTTTGAAATACTGGTTTTCTCAGCTTAAATTAGGCGGACAAAGGTGGAAACAGCTTATATGTAAGCTTTAGGATCTTGAATAGATAGGAGGTGAGAAAACTTGATTTTTATGAGAAGTTAATGGACAAAGATGACAGATTTCAAAATTTGACCTTTGTCCCAAAAATCGGTTGTTTTGGGGAGGAAAGTCATATTGTGTCATAAAGGTCTTTTCTTTCCAATTCCTTCGGACAAACGTGGGGTCAAATCAAATATTTTACAATACATGCCCGCCCCTGCAGAAACGCATTTGATTTCAATGCACCAAGGTTGTTGTGATCCTGCTCTGTTCTTATGAAGTGGTGATTAGACTTCATGCAAACTTGCTTGATCATACTTGCTTCGAGGGCAACCGGCAAGCATAGCATCATACATAGGAGAGAAAACTGTAACTGCTTCATGTTCATTTCGATCTAGGCTAACTAAGTGTCAGCCTCTTCAAAGCTCTTAATGGGTTCGCAGCTTATGTTTCCGTAATACGTCTGCAGGATTTGTTTTAATGTATATCTAAAGATACTCCCTGCATCTTCCAGCGTGCAAAAGTTGGATGGTTATCGATGTGTTGGAAATTGAATCACACGGAAATAGCAAAAAGAATTTATAAGGCACATAACCTGTTAGGTATATAATGACAAATCCTCTTGCTTTCAAATAACTGATGAACCGATCTATGTGTCTTTTATGTGTAATAAGCAGTCTGTCACGCATTTGATTGGGAGATTTGGACCACAATACAAAGAATAGGACATTAGAATGGCTGCTAATCCTCTGACTTTCTACGGCCGTAGAAAGTCAAGACGATTAGCCCTCCTTTGTTTCAAAGACACAGACTCACGAAGAAATCAGTTGTGTTGAGCTTTGACTTTGTCGCGGCCAATCAGAGACGTGACTGCCTTTAAATAGATACTAGGAAGTTAAGCGCTCGCTTTGCTCGCGCTTCAACATTCCTAGCTCCTGCGAAGAGCTTTCAAAGAATATCTCAGAATCCATGCTGAATGTACAATAAATAGTTGTAATTGTGGATTCAGACTTCTTGTTATGCATCCATCAAAGTGGAAAATTTTGTGTAGTCTGTTGTTTAGAAGGTTGATTGTGACATCCCCTTCTGTTTCTAAAATTAATTTCATGTTCTTAAGTTCATTCACAAAGCAATAATATTTTCTTGCCACAATTCACACCCAAAAATGGCGGTGATTCACCTCAACTGCCTATAAGCATATGAACATCAGCAAATGCCCAGTCCGCTAGCCTGCATGCAGTGTTTCTGTGGTGTAAGTTGAAAGAGTAAGAAAATAGGAAGACTGCACATTTGGCCAAGTGAACGACTGTTTGCATTTTGACAAAATAATCCATTGCAGTATGAACCAATAGACCATTTTGACAATTAAAATCGGAGACTGGGGAGAGCGGTTTATTCTGGTAAATGGCGGATATAGTTCTTGTAAATGGCTGCCGCTTAGTTGGGCCATTGCAATTTTGCAAATTGAGGTGAGGATCGCTACCGCATCGGCACTGTTTTAGAATTTCAGTTTTGAAATATCAGTTTTGACGTATGTTCAACCGGCAGATTAAGAAAATTCGAATTATGTTTGAAGTTTTTCCTCGCATCAATTCTAATCGAATTCAAGAAGGACATTCTAAACAAGTTTTATAACATGTACGCTATTTCCTTTGAGTAGGGGTACTTGGCTCGTCAGCCCTTTAGGGTTTCTCTGGAGAGGAACATCTGTTCTTCTCCAGAGTATTCAAGTATCCCGAACAGCTATTTTTAATAATTAAAATTTTTCACATATGAGCAGAAATGTAGTAGCTTAAATTTGTTGTTCAAATAAATTGAAAATTTGAAACTTTTTTCAAAGTTAAAAACTTCAGTTGAATTCCATTCTCTTTAAAACTGCAGTCAGGGTAAGCTTTCTAATTTTAAAGACTTCAAATACATCACGTATTTCGTCAAGTTATGCGGAAAGGGCCTTAACTCGAAGCAAGCATTGCTGTTTGCAGCACTGAAATAAAGGTTGAAAAGGAAATCAGTTGCGAATAGAGATAAATTGCACATTTGTTTGTATTTCGCATGGACAGGTATTTGACTAAATCCTTTGACAGCTCTATTGCTGCGTTCTTATGCTGTAGCGATTGCCATGTTTACATTATTCACTTCAACCGGCTCACTCCGCGGCAGCCATTTACCAGAAGTGCATCCACCATTTACCAGAACAAACCGCTCTCCCCAGTCTCCGTTTTTAAAATTGCCAAAATGGTCTATTACCGCCCTTTTCTGAACCACAACAAAATCAGCTCACATAGCATCTTTAATTTGTTTTTGTTTGGATTTGAACAATTTGATACAACAGATTATTGTCATTGATTTCATTTTGCCGTACCAGGTATAAAACAAACCTCTTTTTGTGATGCACAGAAGTGTCCAGTTCTTTAAATTTTACAAAAGAAAGAAGAATTCCTTCAGAAAGTGAAGGATTCTTGAAAAATGTTAAGAATTCAAAGAATTTTTGACAATAAAGTTTATCAATGTGCTGTGGCTGGTACCACGAGCTTACATCTCACATCATATGCTTGACCTGCATATATTTGTTTCATAATATTGTAACAATATAAGAAATTCAGTGAGTTCTTGACTTTGCATCATGTTTCAGATTATCAGTGGAATTTCTTCACAGCATATCAGGCTGATCCTGAAATAATTGTTACATAAATTCTAACACTGGATCACAGTCAATTGTTTTCAACTGATGGCTGGAATCCATATGCGGTGCAGTTGTGCACTTCAATCAGATTGCCAAGATGTGCATCCTAGTATGATCATTCCAAGAAGCACCCCTTTCCAGTGATAATAGCTTGTTTATTGTCTCAACCTTAATTGTAATATCAAAATCTTTTTTTGTGAAGGAGACTCTGCACAGATTATTGCAATATTTGTCTACCGAATGAATTTCAAAGCACAGGATCGCTGAATTTCGCCAAAGTAAAAAGATATGGAAAGTAAATGGAAATAATTCTCTTCCGAGACAATAGATCACGTTGGGAAAGAAATTCCTAGAGTGGTGTCTAGGAGATGGGGGTTGGGGTTTCAGCCATGTATAAGGGTCAGGAAGGGCCTTTTTAACCCTATAGTGGTTGGGCTATTTGATAGTCCTATTTTGGTTGGGGGGAAAGCCCCTCCCTACCTAACTCTTGACTGGTAATAGGTAGAGTGACCAAATTTTGTGTGCTAATAGCCTCAGGCATGTACTTTCTGAAAATGTAAAAATCAACCTAAGATTGGCCCTCATTTTTGCTCACGTCTGCATTTTCCTTTGTGTGGTCAAGAAAAGCGGGAAAATTGACTAAAATCAGGAAAATCGCGATAAAATTAAATTTGGAGCACATTTTCCACCCAAACATGATAATTGTGATAGGATGCATCAAATAACACTACACTACAAAAGAAATTTGCAAAATATTCAACTTACGTTCCTTTTTTCGCGATAATTGAGATTTGAAAATTAGCGATTTTTCCAGGGTCAGTCCCAGAAAATTGTCTCCCGCCCCCTCATTTCTCAAAATATTTTAATAAAACTTTTTGAAAAGTTGTACAATAAGTAGTTGCAAAAAGACAAGAAGTTTCATGGCTATAAATATCTTCCTAGCAGAGTTATTAAACAAAATCTACTAGGGGGGGGGCAAATTTGCCCCCCCCCAACCAAAATAGGGTTAAACGGAAATGGTAGCTGACTTTCAAAAAACTGAATGACAAAGATTATTTGTCTTTCTTCCATATTTAGCTACAGATGTGTTTTTTGATGTATTACATAAACTATTATTACAGTAATTAATTGACATCATTTTGCTGCTTTCATGGGTTTCACAAACACATCTATGCCAATACATTGTCTTGTGAACCCTTTTTCTCATTGCGGTAACTTTCCTCATAAAATTGAGTTTCGTATTTGCAAGCAGTTTGTTTTTACGGATCCAAGGAGACCTGTCGGGGAGGGGGGGGTAACCATCTAGAATTTTAGTTTTACTTGCAAGAAATTAGAAAATTAATACAGAATGAAGCATGAACATTGTGATAACAAAGACTGTTGCTATCTTTTAATTTGTGTATGCGTTTCAAAATTAAATTGTTTATGTCGTTATTAGTGGAAAGTATAAAATCATGGAGCTTAAGAAATATTTGCAAAAATATATATACAGTAGACGGACATAATGGCCCAATTCAAACAACATAGAAAGATGGCCAATTCTTCAGCAAAATTGTAAGACGCTAGTGAAATTTGTGGCCTTGTTTTTGCTCCTTGCCCTGTATATGAAAGCAGGTTTGAGGTAGGTCAAAATGTTGATCCATATTTCAAAGTATCAGGCATCTTTTCGACATACTGACAATCTTTAAAGAAGCTATGATATTTGAAAAAAAATATTTAGACATTTTGCATCTTAGACAAACTTTTCAAAATACATCTCCTTTGAAACGTTAACTGTGCTACTCACATACAAAAGTGATACGCCTCTAACAATATTTTTTCCACATAATGAATGTATTTGAGATTGAACTGTGCAATATATGAACAAATGATGATATATCCTACCGAATCTGGGCAGGATTGCATTGAAACCAATTTGTAAATTTGTGTGCACAATGCTATCAAAATTTTTGTGTCCTTATTTTACACTCAAGGTTTTCAGTAGCCCCCTTTTACTGCCCTAAATGTTTGGTCGCCCCTCTGAATATCTTCCAGCCCCTACCAAGTAATGACTGCTTTAAAAGCAAGTAAACCCATGCTTTTAAGTCATTTTATTCCATTTTATGAATTTCTAGACATGCAAGGAGCTACAAACCACCATAAATTCACGTCTTGGGGCAGACCGTCCACTTTAGATCTATGTATAGCGAATGTCATAAACCCCCATTGAAATGCCTCACTGTGGAGGGAAATCGTATCCATTTTCAATGGAACGTTGTCAGGGGTGGTATCAGTTGACAACTCATCAAGGTCGAAGGCCCCGGATTTTTCTTGATAAGGGACCAGTCATTACTTGGTAGGGGCTGGAAGATATTCAGAGGGGCGACCAAACATTTAGGGCAGTAAAAGGGGGCTACTGAAAACCTTGAGTGTAAAATAAGGGGCCATGAAAACTAAACAAATCTGATCTCAGCTATCTGAAACGCAAACGTTATCCGTCTATGATCTTTGTTAAGCCTTGCATTTTTCCTCAAACTATCATATTTTTCATAAAATCTCCAGGTGCCATGCCACTTTCTTCTCTTGAAAGGTTTTCTATGTCCTTTTGCGCCACTTGCAATCAGAAAATATGATTTGCTGCTTGGGAGTATGTCATCGAATTAGATACAGAGAGGGGCCACCAAAAATGACAGCTGATAATCAGGGGCCCTTGAAAATCTAAGTGAGGAAATGAAGGGGTTATGAAAAATGTTTATCATCGATAAAAGCATCTTCCAGCCCCATTGGTTCCTAAATTGTGGTGGGAAGATCCGGATTTTGCCTCTAGAAGTACAGGAATGTCCAGATTTTTCAATTTTACAGACAATTTACCCCTATGTTGCCCGTATGGCAGGGTTTGGCAGCAAATTGAAGGTACGGAGTTTTCCTGATTTTTGTCACTCCCCCAGGATTTTTGCAGCTCGGCAGCTGCATGCCCCAGGATTTTGGGGGATTTTTGCATATCTCTGGATTTTCTCTTCCAAATGGAGAGGGAGGTACGGACATTGAGTGGAACCATCCAAGGAGATGTGTGTGGGTGGTAGCGGTATTTTTCTAAGAAAGTGGGATAGATGTTTCGTGCGAAAGAATCGATTTGCTAAGAAAGTGTGATAGATGTTTCGTGCGAATGAATCGATTTGCTAAGAAAGTGTGATAGATGTTTCGTGCGAATGAATCGATTTGTGTACAGCCCGCAAGGTGTGAGATTGACCATTATCGGCGGTGCCAAATGAATTTAGGGCATTACTTTAGGTTTTCTCAACATTGATAGTTGCCTTCATGTGAATCATTATCAGGCTAATATTTGCATTCCATCTCAAAAGATTGGGGGGGGAGGTTTTTCCCAAGGGGCACTTCACTTCTGAAAATGTGGTCAAGTTTTGGCAAATCCTCTGCATGCCCATGGATTTTTGGGATTTTTGCATATCTCTGGATTTTCTCTTCCATAGGGGAGGGGGTACGGACATTAACTGGAACAACCCTAGGAGCTGTGTGTGGGTGGAAATTCAATAGCCGGAAAAAGTTTACAATTCATAGTTTTCAAATTTTATTGGAGGAAAATTCATTGTTCTCACATATAGGAAGAAGTTTTACTACAATTCATTGTTTTCAAATTGTATGGGAGGAAAATGTAAGGGCAAAAGGGCAGGATTGCGATTTTTTGACTGAGCACCCAGGGCCAAAGTCGCCGCCCAGGGAAAACCATAGAATTCAATTCCTGGACATACATTCAATAGACTTATTGTTCAAATACAATTGCTTATTGTTATTTTACAAAGGAAGATTCTTCAATTCACAATGGTTAACAAAGGAAGAAAGCTAATTGGATAATCGTTTACCTGCCTTATATATATAGATTTCCAAAGATTCTCAAAGATTCTTAGGAGAGGTGTACCAGATTTCTGAAGTGATTTGCCCCTCGCTGAGAGCGGCATCGTCGTCTGAAACACTGGTCCTAGGTAAACTCCTACAATTCGCAATTTTCCATGAGCCAACAGTGGATAAGTCGAAGAATCCATAGGCTGCATGCGAAGAAACAATCTAAGCAGCCAAAATGTGATTTTTTCAGCAAGTTTGAGCACTCAAGCCTTCACTAAAGTACAGTGGTGATAGAGTGTCTAGTCCTCTCATATGCTTGCTGACATGGTTCAAAACTGATCACGTCTCAACTAGCCTGTGCTCCATAAACACAGGCTAGTCTCAAAATGTAGCATTAGTTCACAGGGAAACCAAATTAAATGTTAACTTTTGCATTTGTTCTTTGAAAATCTATGTTACTTTTCATTGATTTTGTTTTTTGTTTATTTCTTCTATTTTCCATTTACCCCTATCTGACCTGAGGTTAGATATAGACAATGAATTTTTGAAACAATTGGCGTTGTTGTTGTTGTTGTTGCTAGAGCATAATTAATGTTATGATGTTATATGACGTCATAGAAATCAAAGTGTGTTAAAAGGTCGTAAAACTTTACTTTTCGTAAAGAAATGAAATATATAGATCAAAATAGATTGAATTCATAGTTCAGACTTAATTGGACTAATTAAAAAGGATTAAGAGAGATACAATGTATATTTTTCACAGAGTAGTGCACGACAACTTGGTTACCATGGAAACAAGGCTAAAAATAGAACACCAAAATTGTTACAGTTTCATTGCTCTATAATAGAAAGTTAAACTTGCTAAATCTCAGAGGCATTCAACAAACATGGGAAACGTATAAATGAGAATGAACGAGGAGGGCGGAATCCACCCCCATGGCTGCCCCAAGGTCAGATAGGGTTAAGACAAGTAATAATTCCAAAATTTCAGTCAAGCTTTTATCCTCATTGCCTGTCAGAATGGAACAAGTACGATCCAGAAATTAGACTTGCTCCTTCTGTTGCTATATTTAAGAAAAAGCTGCTATCCAAAATTCGCCCCATGCCAAAATCTGTCTTTAGGATACGCGATCCAACAGGTCTATCTTATCTTACGCAACTTAGGGTTGGCCTCAGTAAATTAAATTTCCATAAATTCAAGCATAATTTCACAGTTACCACAAACCCAATGTGCCCATCCAACGATGGCATTGAGGATACGGAGCACTTCTCGTTGCTCTGCCCTTCTTTCGAAGAATCACGAAGAGATCTTCTCGCTGACGTTTCCATTTTATTACAACCACTTGGATCTTTCAAATAATGCCCTACTTGAGATTTTATAAATGTTGGTAAAGATTTTCCAGACGATCTTAATAAAAATATACTACTATTAACTTTACGTTTTATCCATAGAACTGGCATGTTTTGATTAGAATCGTTAAGGTAGATGTCAACCATGAAAATTGCGATATTAAATCAACCATGAAATGCACCCCCCCCCCAAGGTCAGATAGGGTTAAGGTTTCAGAACAAAAAGCCTACCCATCTCTATTGGAATCACAGCATTTTGGGACTCATATCTAGGGATTCTAAGGCTCTCGAACTCATCCTTGTGGGCGGCACGACCCCGTTTACCTACATGTAGGAGTTACCCCCACCGGGCTTTTTTCGAGTTTCTCGTGAATTGTGTGAATTGTGACTTTCGTAAGTGCTAGCAGCTAACAGGAATGACTCTTCACAACTACCCAGCAGAGAGTGAAAACATGGAAATACGGCTCAACCATAACTCAATACGTCTGCCAAAGAGTCTTTTTTGGACGCAATTTCAAAGCATAATTTAGGAACCTTAATGAGCGAAACACCTTCATACGTACAGCCTTAATACTAATTCTATGGAGTTGTATTTTCAAACTTCTCTGTAAAAAAACTTCTTTCGAAACGATGATTTTGCAGTATTTTTTGATAGGCCATATCACAGTGATTTTCCACTACTTTTCTCACAATGAAAGTGCTATTTTGAAGATGGACTCTTCTACTTCGTAGAGCAATAAGCGAAACACTCATATGCTATACGATTGCAGAGATACCAGTGGATTTTTAGAAGTAAATTTACTGTGGATTCACCCCATCCACCAAAATCTGTACCGAACGCAATGTTCACGTGAGGGCAACAATTTATATTCTAGAGATAGCAGGTTTGTTTACGGTTACGTGACCCTGCCCCTTTAAGACGAAACACTGCTATGCAGAAATTTTTTATGCTCATGAGCTGCTCGTGAGGTGGAGGAAAAAGTTAAACTTGTCAGATTTTTGCAACACGTTGATTTTCTCTCGATCTCTAATAGCCAAGCACTATTCAGCATGTTTGAGAATTGACGTATTCAATGGCTTTATTTCATTACTTCAACATCTATCTTCAAAAAGATGCACTAAAGTGAAAAAAATTTGCTCAATGAAATCATTTGATTTGCAAGTGCAAAACATTCTCGAGCATTAACCACTTGGGTCACTTTTATTTAAACAAAAAAATTCCATGAAGACCCCAGAAAGCGAAAAGGCTACGACGAAGACCGAAGAAGACCTGGATACAAACCATACGGCAAGATCTGGCAGCATTAGAATCAAAACAGATTTTGCTAAAGCAGCCAAAACATTGAATAGATTATTGGAACTGATACAGCGCAGAAAACCTGGCGTGGAATTCTAAAACGCACCTTGCAGCACTTACTGTTTGTGATAACATAGATATAGTTGCTTGAGGTTCCCTTATGTACTCTACAAAGCTGCTGCCTGTTTTCCAGATCAGAGGAAAACAAGGTGTTTTCAAGGCCAGAAGCTCCCTACTGTTCTAACTTTTGAAGTAGAATTTTGCAATCTACAGTATTGAAGTCCTTTCACATCTATAGCTTCTGTAAGCAGTGAATCAGCTTTTATCCATATTTACATTCTGTTCATTGGTAGGTGCTTGCCCAGACAGTTTCTTAATCTGGAAATACACCAGACACTGCAGAGAGACTGTATATGTTGATATGTGACTCACTGATGACAGGAAGTGCAATATTCAGGGTGCTAGGTACAAATGAAACACTTTCTGCTCAACTTCAGATTATATATTTTTTGATTATATTCTGTATTAAGATTTAGTCATGTTGATATAATTTTGTTTAAGTCACTCTATTACGTCTCTAACGGAAAACCATGATTTCACTATAAGTTTAAGGGGCTTGCGTCAATATGGTGTTCTCCTTTATCCTTGTTTTCTTTCGCAGTCTGTAACCCATTTACCACTGTAATTTCGATTGTATTTCATAGATCGTGCCACCTCTTTTTCAATTTCAGGAATTAAATCAAGAGTTGTGATCATATCATCCACCCGCGTGTTGAACCCATCATTTTGAAACTTAACAACAATGGGTTGTCGAAGAGATCCATCACTGGGCTCGTACTCTATCTTCTCTACATTCCGAAGCGTGACTGTGTGCGTAGCCCTTCCCGTACTTTTGCTTATCATCTGTATTGCCCACTTTCCATTAACCTTTTTCAGCTCTAGCTTTCGGTTTCGAGATTTGGCATATTCAACCAGGTTTTGTGTGATGATCACAGGGGTCTTTGAGAATCCAATTTCACTCTGGACAACATAGGATGCCAAGTCGGTCATCGGAGACTGCAGCACAGCTACACGTGGTATGTCATCATTTGGGACAAAAGTGCCTTGCAATGCAAAATCTTTTCTGTTGTCTTGTTGGAGCATTTCATGTGTAACGTTTACAGGAGTCTTGCGAAGATCACGCCATAAGTCTACAATCAATCTCTTTCCTCCTGCAGCAAGTTTCTCTTTGAACAAGTCCATGTCATTGATTTGCACTTGCATGAAGCGAACAGGGCAATCGACGCTTGTGCCATGGCTTCCAGGTGTCATTACCAGATACCACCAGTTGTGTTGCTTAAAGGCGCCTATCCTTTTATGCTCCAGCATAACATTCACCCTTCCCCTCTTAATGCATTTGTTTACAAAATCAGTTGTCATGATCAAGGAGTCTTTTGTCAGCTTTGTATACAATATATCAAACCAGTAATACCCTTCTTGGAAGTCAGGAGTGTTGAGATAGACATCAGCAGCTTCACATGTTGACATTTCTATGTTTCGATCAAAATAATATTGCATGCTCTGACTGTTGATCCTGTCTTTCTTTTCAGGTGGACTGAATTTGCTTGGCAGCTCACTCAAAAGTTTGCTGAAGGCTCCTAGCTGGATGCGGTGCTCCCCATCTTTTCTTCGATTAAAAAAGATTCTTCCTCTGATTTGCCATCTGCCTCCTGCCCTCCTTTGTGCATTTATTCCGTAGATAAGAAGAGTGCGCGTCTCTTGGGAGTAAACCAGATCAGTTGATTTTATCTTATGCTGCTCCCAGCAGATTGGGCAAACATCAATAGACAATGTCCCTGGGGTTTCTGATTGATCATCGATTGTAATCTTGAAGGGTCCCCAAACCTCATAATTGTTAGTGAAAAGATTGTACCTGAAAAAAAACTATCTTTGAGATAAGGTTTTTAAATTGTTGTATCAATAGATGGCTTCCACGGAAACGATCCTCCTGTATCAAGGAGTAATTTGCTGCTACATTTAAAAATTCCAACGATCCAAATAGAAATCAACAAATCAATTGAAGGCTACGCAACAAACATTCCCCGTTATCAAACATAGTTGTTTATGGTAGATATGTCCTTCATTTCGTGTTTTGTTTTGTTTCATTTTGTTTGTTCACTCGTTTTTTTTTGCATGTTATAATTCAGTTATTTTCGTTTTAATGTAATGGACACGGGGCTTCGTCTTAGCAGAGTCGGAGATAATAGCCGGAAATAATTTTTGGAAATAATAGCCAGAATTAGAAGGGAATGGATGAAGTTCGACAAGATAACTGCGTTGCAAGTTGTTGATGCCTGTTCTCTAGAAACATATGTGTTAAGCCAAGAAAAGGCATTGATATTTTGTTGACTTTCAAGCATAACCTTCAAACGTCATTGCTAAACTTTAATTTGTTGTCAGTTTCAATCCCTAGCAATTTAACATGATCTGTTGCAGATGTTTTGTTCTCATTGATGTTAAGTCACAGTCTTCTATGCCCTTTCAAGCCAAGAAGCATTAGCTTGAATTTTTTTGAGTTTGCCACCATTCCATTGTTTGTAGATTATTCGAGCAATCTACTGAGATCGCTTTCCAACAAGTTGGTAACAATCTCATGTAGGCCTAGCCCACATGAGTATATGATATTATCATCCGTCAAATTACAAATTTCTAAGTCTAAGCTCAAAAGACATAGATCATGGATGAACATGTTAAGGAGCAAAGGACCTAAGACAGATCCCTGTGTAGCTCCAATTTCTATTCTCTTTGCAGTACAGAAGAAACCTGCAAAAAAGAACCTAGGTTTTCTTGGGCAGCCTCAATAGGTTCTTAACTGCACAGCTGTTATTCTAAGTTCCAGTCCGCAAGGTTCTTAGAGAGATTCTTATATACAGCACTCACCTTGCACTCATTGATACTGTTTTCAGCACAAGAAATCTAAAGACGTTTTGAGAATTTCCTGAGAGTTCTTGAGAACATTTTTAAGGTTAGATTTATTGTTAAAGTCTCATAGTCTTTTGTACCACTGAAGAATTGTGATAAGAATGTCAAGAATTTTCGAACGTTCTAAGGATATCTGAAGACAAGAAACCTATTCTAAAAGAAACTCTCCCAGTGTCAGCCTCTGAGAGGTTCTTATTTAGGGAGCTTAAAATATTGAATTTAGCCCCAAGGTTCTTTCAGAAAAAGGTTCTCTTATGTGGGTTTCTACTGTACTTCTATGTGAAGCAATCTTTACCCTTAACTGGTGGCCATCCAGATACCTAAACATAAGGCAAAGGCTATTCAAATCGTGTCCATATGCCTCCAGTTTTGTAATAAGGAAGTGATGCACCCATGACGCCATGTTGTACCACTTAGACTAATCTTTGAAAACTGTCTGCACCAAGGGATTTTCCCTGAGCCCTGGAAACGAGCGAATGTTGTCCCTGTTCATAAAAAGAATGAAAAGAATTTGAAAGAAAATTACCGACCTATTTCTCTCCTTCCAATCTTCAGCAAAATTTTGGAGAAGCTTATATATGACTCCTTGTACTCATATTTGATCAAAGAAATGTTATTAAACCCCAACCAATCGGGATTTCGTCCAGGTGACTCAACGATAAATCAACTGCTTTCCATAACTCACTCTGTTTTCGAAGCATTTGACTGTAACCCCGCCCTGGAAGTTCGTTCTGTTTATCTTGATATCTCTAAAGCGTTTGACAGGGTATGGCATGACGGGCTTATCTACAAGCTACGGAGGTGTGGTATATCGGGAAACCTATTGTTGCTCCTTCGAAGTTTCTTGTCAAATAGGAAACAAAGGACTGTTTTGAACGGCCAGTCTTCAGGTTGGGGAAATATCTCCGCTGGTGTTCCACAAGGCTCGATCTTGGGCCCCCTGTTTTTCTTGATATGCATCAATGATTTGTCACAAAATTTGAGGTGTAGTGCAAAACTATTTGCAGATGACACGTCACTCTTCACTATTGTTAAGGATACAAGAGCAGCTGCGACTGATATGAACCATGACCTAGATCTCATTAGACTATGGGCACAAAATTGGAGAATGTCCTTCAACCCAGACCCTAGAAAGCAAGCTGTTGAATTAATCTTTTCAAGGAAAAGTGTGAAAACTGACCATCCTGTTATCCTTTTTAATGACTTACCAGTAACGAAAGTGGACGAGCACAAACATTTAGGCATAATACTAGACTCTAAGCTTTCGTTCTCTGCTCATATACACGCGGCAATAACTAAGTCAAGAAAAGGGATCAGTATGCTAAAGTTTCTATCCAAATATCTTCCAAGAAACACCTTAAGCAATTTGTATAAACTATACGTAAGACCCCATTTAGATTATGGTGATGTAATTTATCATGTGCCTGAAGGAGACGATGGATCTAAGAGTTACCTTATGGGCAAACTTGAATCAGTGCAATATTCTGCTGCGTTAGCAGTGTCAGGAACCTGGAGAGGAACATGTCGGGAAAGGCTGTACAATGAGCTGGGATGGGAATCTTTAAGTTCAAGAAGATGGAGTAGACGTCTAATTCTTTTCTATAAATTCATCAATAACTTGACGCCTGACTACACGCGAGATCCCATTCCACCGCTGCATGAAACAAACTATATTTTTCGAAACCAGCCAGTAGTAGGACAAATAAGGGCAAGAACAGAAAAATTCAGAACTAGTTTTTATCCAAACTGCTTGTTTGAGTGGAATAAACTTGATCCTGTGTTGAGGGCATCCACTTCAGTTAGCATTTTTAAAAAGAATTTATTTTCACAGATTAGACCTCCTGCTAACTCCGTATATGGTATTCACAATCCTAAAGGGATTGCGTACTTAACTCAGTTGAGAGTTGGACTAAGCAAACTCAATTTTCACAAATTCAGACACAATTTTAAAGATACAATAAACCCAATGTGCCCAATAAATGATGGCATAGAGGACACGGAACACTTTTTGCTGCGCTGCAGCTCTTTCACAGAGTATAGGCGCAGTCTTCTCGCTGGTGCTAACGATGTGCTCCAAACGCACGAATATTTCGAGTCTCTGGGCTCTAATATTTTACAGGTTCTTTTATACGGGGATAAAAACCTGCCTTTGGAGGCAGATGCTTTAATCCTGAACTTAACGATTAAGTTTATTTTGGAAACAGAACGCTTTGATTAATCTATCCATTTCCCTACGAATACCCCCATACCCCAACCCTATTTGTATTTAGTGTTGTTCGTAGTTACTTTTTGCGTAATAGTTTGAGGTAGCTTGCAACCAAGTAAGAAATTTTCTTTCCAACCTAAATCTTTGGGTTTCGAAGAACGAACAAATTTTATCCAGGTTTCCAAGTCTCAGACTTGTTTATATCTGGAATTACTTGGTAACAAGCTACCTACACTCAAAGTTTAATGCCGTATTTAATTGTATGTTGTTCGTTTATTTTTTTCGTTCCCTCGTTGTTTCTTTGCGTAAAGTTTCTTGTTTTGTCCTCGTTTTGTTTCATGTAACCAAGGGGTAGCCGTGTAATCTCGCTCCTCTTGGAATTGTCCCTGTAGTGTCGTAGAGTCATAATTAGAAAGTAAAGTAGAACGTAACTAATATTGTAAATCTTTTATCTGAATGTAAAAAAAAACGCCATGCGGCCACAAATGTCAATAATGCACTGATTGCTCAAAAAGAAATTAGCTCTTGCTGTGATGCTGCGAGAAACAGTGACTCACCTATTATTTCCTTTTGTTTCGCGAACAATCGCTTCTCCATTTGTCACAAAACGAATTTCATCTGATCGAAATGGACTGCCAACAAACATGTTTATACCATCTATTGTGTTTTCGTATTTTCTCGAACGGTCACCAAATAGAACAGCGCACCCACCGTATCGGAAATCATAGTAGATTCCTGACACCTGTTGATATTGAGATATAATGAAGCAAATCAGTTATTCAAGAAAGACCTTGGCCAATTAGATGACTTCCATAACTTCTCACGAATAATTATGAAAGAAATAGCAAGCAGACAGAAAGAAGGATATTGAGATTGAATAAGATTCTTTCATTTTGAAGACCAATTTTGATGACTTAGCCCCTCGGGAATGCATGATATGTTCAGTGTACAGGTATGTGCAACCCATATGGGTGCATTTTGGCCAGAAATTCTCTAAACAAGGGTCCATTTCTTGAAAAATTTTCCTTAAGCAAGGGTCGATTTGGTAGAAATCGGCAACGGATAGCTGAAAATCAATAGCTTTTCACAAAAATCTATCAAATAACGAATTATGAAGGCAAATTTTAAAAATTAGAAAGAAGCATCGTTCTAAAAACCTGGACCACAGACGCCTGTCCATCCTTTGGTCATGAACCCCCACCAGCGGGGACATGGGTGCAAGAAATATGTTCCTCTCTCTAAAGTATAAAGTACGTTGCGCTCAAGGCAGATGTAAAGAGCTTGTTATCAAATCTATATCTTTTTATTATATACAGGGTGTCTCAAAAAATTGTTCGACGTTTGATTAAATACTAAAAAATGGCGGTGCTCTGAATGCACCCTTGGTTAAGTCACCCTTTTTCTGAGATTTTAGATTAATTTTTGACACAAGAATCTTGCAAATCCGCTAAAAATTCATGGAGTTACAAGCATTTGAAGTTCGAATTTGTGCGAATGTTGAAACCAGAGGCCTCGAAATGGCATTTTTGGTAAAAGCTCCATAGGCCGTCGTTTCTGTTATTTCTCAATTGTTTCAGGGCGAACCAAGTGGAATTCAAACAGGCTATTCGATAACCTAACTGTCAAGCATATCGATGCTTTGAGGAAACAAATTCAGTCTCTCGTCGATTATGTTCTGAACCACCGTTTTTGGACTTATGCAATGTAAGGAAATTTAGAGAATGATCGCAAGAAATAATTTACTTTAGAAGTCGTATTTGGTTTGCTCTGATATCAACGAGAGGTATGAAATTGGATAAGCTTCTCTTACCTCCGTCCTCGAGCTTTCTGCAATACCAGTAATCTAGGGGGTCTCTGGTTTCAGCTATCGCATATTTTTTATCTTCGAGAGCTCGTAACTCAGGGAATTTTCAACCGATTTGCACGATTTTAGTCTCTAAAATTATTTCATAATCTTAGAAACAGGGTTATCTTTCCATGAGTTGTTCATGTTGTCATTATTTTTCAATATTTCAATATCAAACGTCGAACAATTTTTTTGAGACACCCTGTAGATATGCCATTTTGCTTTTCAATCAACAAAACATCATTTGATACATGTGTTACTTTAGACTCACCTCAATGCCATAATTTGTTTTTGTAGACATTCCCTCAAATGAAAGAATATTTGCTTCCCCTTGGCCATTTCCTGCCGCAGCATGGACAGTCAGATCTCTGAAACTTGTATCATATACCCTTCCATTGCCAAAAGCCCAAGGTTTTGCCCATATACCATTGAACATAATAACGTCATCACCTCCTCCTGTGTTGATTTTAGAAGGCATCATTTCCCAGGTTTCAACATTCCACATTTCTCCAAATATAACATTGTCTGCAAAATTGTCCGCTTCATTTACAAATGTTTTTATATCGCAGCCTGAAATGAAGTAATGAAGACGGGTTGGAGTATGTCAAAAATATAATTATTGAACGAACTTACCAGTTTTAAGTTGTTTGAGAAATGTGATGTCATCGCCTGACTAAACAAGAAAATACCCCTTCTTAAAGTAACATGCCAGATGTCACTTCTGTTGCAAGCAAGGGGAGGCTCAAAACGATAGTATTCGTTGCCTTTGATTAACACGCCTGTATAAAGGATGACCAATTGTAAAGAAAACGGACTTCTACGGTCAAGCTGTTAAGGGGTATAAAGACGAGATCGAGAGATTGCTTTTGAACTGTGTGGCTAATTCACTCGATCTGCCTACCCGTAGAGGTCATGGTGAAGAGACCAGCTTTTGTTTCAAACAGGCTGAGGGAGACAAGAATATAGATACGAAAAATGATCAAGAAGCAGAAGAACTATATGTTTCAGGAGACAAGAATAGCCCTTTATCAAAGTGTACTTCCGTTAAAGTTACTTCTCAAGAGAAATTCTATGAATACTGCCAGTAGGGTGGAAACTGGGATTTATTGTTAATGATTTGAGGTTAGCGGAATAGTTTTTGGCCATAACAAAATTGCGATAATCTTTGTTTCTCATTTGTCTCATTAATTCTTTTACAGGAGTTTGCTTTAAGCCGGAAGTGTGTTTCACGGGGTCGTTGAAAAAGGGTTTTGATTATAATATATAATTGGTTGAATCTGACTCCCAAGGTCGATGACGTTAACGACCTATTGCCAATAATCAAACTTAACGAGTGATCAAAATCAAGAAAGGTGCTCGACCAGTGATCCGCGTCATGGTTGATCGGTTGAAAAATTCATTTATTCTTTCTTGCTTTTCAGTTTGCTTTTAGTGGGCTTTTCAAGATAGAAATCAAATGTTTTAGCCGAATTTTGCTCGTGGCCCATGACCGGAAACCATCAAAATCTCGTTTTCACGGACCGATCAGACGGCGAATAAGGGAGGAAGACAAAAGAAACGTGTGAAGATTTTTCTAAATTTTACCTACCTTCATAAAACGCAACCAGGACAAAAGACTGCTTGAAATTTCCCGAATTTTTTGAAGAAATCTACTCTCCATACATTTGGGTATATAGGTGTGGATGCCGGTCAAAATATCTCCCGATTGCAAGGAGATATGATGCCTCAAACTCACGACCTTTGTTCGTTTTCAGCACTTCTGGGCTTCCAGCATTCTTAATACACAATTCATTCCTAAAAAGTCTTCTAAAACACATGTGAAGCATTCCTAATTCCCACAAAGTCGATACTGTGGGTTTGGGGGCCTTTTCTTGCTTCGCAGATGAGCAAATCTGACCTGCTGTTGTTGATGTCCGAAATATGGCCTAGCTCTAAAATGAGATACATCGTGTTTTTGGCTCAGAAATTTCAAGTGTACCCACCTTTTTGCCTCCGTTTGAGGCATCCTGTAGTTCTGTGTATCTACAAGACTGTGCTCGGTCTCCAATTGACGATTGATTTTCTTCCAAAAATCATGCAGTAAATAGCATCGTAAACATCAATTGTTATCTTTTTGCGCCCAAGCACTGATCTATGATCACGAAAACACGAATCACAACATGAACTGCAGTATCACGTGACACGTAACATTATAACACCTTCCCGCCTCTTCCCCAGGCCTCACAACGCGCAGCGCATGTTGTGATTTCGTGATCATAGATCAGTGTTTGGACGCAATAGTCTTAGACTCGGCAGGAAGGCTATTCCACTGCTTATCCCCAAAGAACGAAACAAATGTTGCGTATTTGCTGACTATTTCCTTGGTGTCCTAAGTCAGTCTCTGTATTACGGAAGCTACTAGATTACAGGCGCAAAGAGATTACACAGGCTTGGAAAAATCTCAGTGGAAGACCTGAAGACCGTCGTTCAAGAAGCATTCCTCGTGTCCTCCAACTCATCCTTTTAAATCTACTTGGAATAACAGTGAGGTTTGAAGATTTCGCAACTGGTAGAACTAAAGAGTGAAATCAAAGAGAGCAGCATTATAGAACTGATAAAGTTGGGCTCAAAAACGGTTTTGCAAAAAGCCTCGGACTTTCTTTTATTATAAAGCCTTGGCATGTTTTTAAATACTTGTAACCTATTAGATCTTAGATAAAACGTTTGGCAGAAAATTCATAGAAATTTGCATACTTACTTTTGATTTTAGCACCGTTTTTCTTATCCAAAAGGTTTGTATCATAGAACAGTGTTACTCCATTGAATTCAGGCGTTATCTTCTTTCCATACCATTCATATCCTAAGTCAACTATTCCTCGTGGATCCCACCAGATAGAGTCATCATATTTTTCTTTATCAAATGATCTACGGCTGCCTGAAGAGCAGATAAACGAGGTACGTTAGCAAAGAAAATGCTTTGGAATTCTCTGGATGGCAAGCATGATTTCATGTTAATGCTTTCCAAGGTTGAAGACATTTTGGTGACTTGGCGCGATCCTTAAGGCTGATTTCCAGTCAGTGAAATTTTCCGTGCGGGAGGAAATTCTATTGTTTCCGGGAGAAAATGTCACACTGAAATTGAAAGGTATAGTTACGGCTGAGCAACTTCCTATTATCTAAATTCCACCAGCTCGGAAAATTCCGCTGACTGAAAAGACCTTTATGACTTTGCAGCCATAGCAGTCAGGTGTGGAGGATTCAGATCCAGTAAAAGCCCCACCACTTGAGTATCATGACAACCGATCCCATCCTGGACTCGATCAGTCCTAGTCTGTTTCAGAATTCCCAACGCTTGGCTCTTAAAACCGATAATTTACTTTCAACTCAACACTAACATAGTGTGACTTTTCTTCAAATGGCTCATACACCCCCCCCCCCACGTTGCAGATTGCCAAAGCATCATCGTCAGACAGCTAACAGGAAATTGTAATATAGAAACAAATTGCAAATGAATGAAATCTAAGACTGAAAATGCAAAATTTGGGCGTCTCTTTAGCAATTATGTTCAGTTTTCACATCTACCATGTGCCCTAGTGCGAAGAGGTGAACATGGAAGCGGTTTGATTAGCTTATGATCTCGAAGGTTTCCCTTTGCCTTGTGCAATGATGCAGCTTTACTTCAGTTTTCAATGTTTGTGAAAGGGCTATTGTAAAGGGACAGTTTGTGAAATGAATTATCAGTTTTCTGTTCAACCTAGATTCATTTTGCAAAATTCACAGAAACAGCTCTGCCCCTTCGCATATTGCAGATAGCCAAGAGGTTGAATCAGGTTTTGTAACAAGATCAACTACCCAATTCTACTTTGTTCTGAATTAAGAAGAAGAATTCTGCGCCGGACAGACAACTGATCAACGATTTCCCAAACGTTTTGGTAACCGAGAAACATATATATACTGGAAATCTTAAATGAAACACTTACCCATTACCCAATACCCATCGTGCTGTGTAGGTTGTTGCTTTGTAAGGTCAAATGTAACTTGTCTGTATCGCTTAACCAAACCTTTAATTTGTGGTAATGCTAGACCCTGGTTCAGTTCAAAAACCCATGAAAATTCAGCGTTCTCTCTGCTTGGCACAAGTGACTCAACGTTCTTTACATTCAGTTCTAGTTGATCTTTTGACTTCGTAGCTAGTTGACTAAGATAGTTCAGATCAGCTTCAATTTTCCCATAAGGGTTGCTTCCTGCTATCCATTCAACGAAAATAGATGCAATTCCAAGAACTGCTCCTATGATTGCTCCCACAGGACCTTTACAAGGAAGAGAAAGACAAAGATTTTTAGCCTCTTTTGACGGATGTGATATGCAAAATCTTCGCAAAAGTCACTTGTGTTTGTCTTGTTAGGAAAGTTAGATACTTTAACCAAATCATCTAATTTGCCATTTTACTCAAAAAGTGACAATTATCTAGTCAATAAATCTGATGACTATGGCTAAAGATATGCAGGCTTTCAATATTTTGCCCTTGTAGTCACCTGTGACACAAATTAAAAAGCAAAGGATTACAGTGGCTAGAGTTCTCTCACAGCGTCTATTTTTGATCGTCATAATAATGCAAAGTGATTCCATTTCCAACTCTACATCACTGCAGCAGCAGTTGTTGAGATGCTTTTCAGGTGAAAGAATTCTCAACATTAGTTTATTGGAATTTGATTCAGCACCGATGGTGTTGGCTTTGACTCATAAAGTCTTTGAAACTATTTAATATAGAGCTAGGGATCTCTAACGTTCGAATTCTCCATCTGCATGGCTAAACACTAGCAATTTCTTTGGAATGGTGACAAATTACGACCAATGTTCACGCTGTAGCAATATTTTGAGCTTCAGTGGTCATCAGAATTAGAAATAAACACACAAATTGACTATCGGAAAAGAGTACCAATGATTGGTTGGCTAGCTGAACAAGTGGTTGAATCACTGAGCAAACCATCTATAACTAAATGTATGAATGAATGAATGAATGAATGAATGAATGAATGAATGAATGAATGAATGAATGAATAAGTCAGCCAACCATAAACACGTCGTTTACTCACTCTCTCACTCACTCACTCACTCACTCACTCACTCACTCACTCACTCACTCACTCAGTCACTCACTCAGTCACTCACTCACTCACTCACTCACTCACTCACTCACTCACTCACTCACTCACTCACTCACTCACTCACTCACTCACTCACTCACTCACTCACTCACTCACTCACTCACTCACTCACTCACTCACTCACTCACTCACTCACTCACTCACTCACTCACTCACTCACTCACTCACTCACTCACTCACTCCGCCCACCTTTACTGCAATAAGTCGATTGATCAATACCTGCAACTGAAGCTAGCGTTGTCCCGGCTGTTGCCAATGCACCAACTGTAAATCCAACAATTCCAGCAAGACCAGAGGCAATTCCAAGAGAGCTCACAGCAATGCCAACCGGGTTGTTGCTTTTCACTGCCTGAATAAATAATGTTTGCAGCTAGAGTACATATGTGCATTGTCATCCTAATTGTCGCCTTAATGAAATTTCATAGACTTAGCAACCAATGCTTGATCAAGTTTATGCTTTCAGAATTCTACTCTAGTTTTCGTATATTGATTTCACGAAGATGATATTTTGAAATACACTCATAAGTAAAATATGAAAAATGGATTGAATGAAATATCAGAGCTAAAATAAAACCGAGTTCTAAAATCTCGAAATGCAATCTAAAGTGCTAACTGAACGCAATTTACCCCTAGCAAAAAATGAAAATGCTTTACAACTTCCACATCTACCGGGTGTCCCAAAAAAGGTATATATATTTGGTCGACCCTAGCGATTAGATTATAGCCTGAATCGATCCGAAATGATTTTTAAAACATACGTCCATAGCTAACTTAAACATAGACACCTCGTATGTTAATATCGGTGCGTTGAGAGTGAAGATATTGATCTTCAAAGGACAAATTTGCCTCCACCTCCAAACCAGAGCTTTGACGTTTTGCCCTAAGTACATTCTTGAAGTGCATTAAATGAAATCAACAAAGTTTGAACACGGCGCAAAAGATGTATGTGTTTTACAACGCACAGCTTATGTGAGACCAACCGTCAAGGGAGCTTCGAAATCAGCATCATTCATCTCCATATAGACAATTTATTTTACACATTCTTTTCATCGGTGAAAGTACTCCATTGAGCATCAACACACTCTCGTAACAGTCAAATCATTCCTTGAAAAGAATTTGTTATCAGATCTCTCGGGATTCAAGACAGGAAGGTCTGGAGATCTTTTGGGGGCCAAACGATGTCTCCTCTTGTGGATGACCTACGCGGAAAAGCAGGTTCGAAGATACATCATGATCAACCTGATCTCGAGAGATGTGATAACAAATTCTTTTCAAGGAATTATTCTATGATGTCAAAAGTGCGTTGACCCTCCAGGGAGTCTTTCACTGATGAATATTGTGTGTACCTGTCAAATGAATTGTCGATATTGAGATGAATGAAGCTGATTTCGGAACTCCCTTGTAGATAGGCCTCACATAAACTGCATTTTGAAAACATATCTGTTGCGCCGTCTTCAAAGTTTTTGATTTTATTCACTTTGCTTCAAGACTTTGCTTAGGCCAAAACATCAAAGCTCTGGTTTGGAGGTGGAGGCAAATTTGTCCTTCGAAGATTAATATCTTCACTCTCAACGCACCGATATCAGCAAACGAGGTATCTATGTTCACGCTATATTCTTATCGCTAGGGTCGACCAAATCTGTATACTTTTTTTGGGAAACCCGGTATAAGACAACGGCTATAAGAAATTCCTGCATACCTCTACAAGTTGCCAGATATTGATTGCGACGGTAGCAGAGTCAAGCACTGGCCCAGTGAGAACACTGGTCCACTTGGCGGCTTTTACGCTAACTTTGATGCCATTCAGTTGTTGCACAAGATCACCATAGATTTGAGTGTTCTTAAACTTTCTCACTAATCCCTTTGTTACTTCGCCAGCAAATGAGTCAGAGATCTTTTTTCGGATTTTCAGTATGTTCGTCTTGAGTTTGCTTGAAGTTCCAACACGCGTTGCAGGGTCGAGTACGTCTGTCTGCATTGCTGTGTTCAATTCTTTAAATGCATTGATCGTATTGCGAAAATCATTCTGATGCTTCAATACAATTTTGTTGATGATTTTATCTGCTATGGGGTATGCTACACCTAAAGAGGAAAGAACATTTCTACTTCGGATGAGTGAGAGTATTTCTTCTGCCGAAATACATTTTCAAGAAGTATGTAAGGTCATTGCTTTCTTTCGTGAAATTTTCTACTGCTTTACATCTCGTAATGAAGAGCAAAGCGTCAATCATAAATTTAGGCATATCGTATGTTTCATCGTAAAATTCTAGGAGGGTGAAGTTACGAATACACAGCATCCGGTCTGAGAGCACAACAATTACAACGGGAAACAAATCGATGACGCTTTAATGTATTTGAAAAAAGCAACATCATCTCTCCAAGAAAGTAATGAGGAAACACAATCAAAAGATTAAAATTTTCAAGCAACAGATTCTCAACAGAATTTATTATTCCTATGATATTTCTTACATACAGAGTCTCCACATTTTCTTATCCAAATACTAACAAACTTGTCAATAGATGATTGTAAGGGTGGATATTCATAGTAGTGACAAAGGGATATTCTATACGAACACTGCGAGCTAAGATTTATTATTATGATTGCAAGAAGTCTATACATATACATGCCTTGTCCCAAGTCAAATACTCCTAAAGTAGCTGCGGCCAGATTGTATGTTTCCATCGCCTCTTCAATTTCACCCCTTCTCATCTGAGAGAAAGCAGCAAGTGTATTCGAACGCCAATATGTGCCTAATGCAGCATAGCTGTATCCTGCAAGATCGGCTGCTCTCTCCAATCGTTTGCCATATGTAATGCTGTTCTTGAACTTAGATGCTATGCCAGAAAGGCTTCTAGATACACCTAAAAGATGGATTCCTGGGTGAAAGAACAGGGGCAAACTTTGTGAAACACAAGGTTAAGGCTCTTAAAGAGACAAAGGGATTTTACTTTCTGAAGAATACATTTCAAACCTCTGAAATGTGCACTGAATCAAATGAAACAAAAGAGAGAACAGATAACCATCATGGCTGGCTCCCGAGAAGGTATCAAATCTTTCCTAGAAGGTGCGAAGTCTATTCTAGTAGCTACAAACCGTTTGTCTTGATCAGAGCTCAATCCTTTGTTTTAAGAATTAGTCCTTGCTGGCTAAAATTTTCCTAATGCTATATTGAAACCAAGATCAGCTGTCACCCGTCGATAGAGCAATGAAAACGAGTAAAAGCAAAAACTATTAGTTGCAAGTTTAAACACATACTGACAGAGGCACATATACTGCCAATACCCTGAAGTTAGGAAAATACTCTTCGGTTAATCCGTCAGCCCGCATTAGAAGCACCCTAGACGTTGTCATTGATAAGAAGTCAATGGAGCACAGAGGATAGGATCCCTTCTTGCAGAATGTTTAAAAGAACCTTGAAAAATATTTTTGCAGCAATTAGATTAAAGAAAAAAGTGAAAACTCATCTTTGCGTTACTCCATGATCTTACGAGAAATTATGGCAATGTTTTTGGGTACTGTAAATACATCAGATCACTTTCCTATTCACCATCTCTTATGTTCTTCATGATAATTCCTACTTGTAAAGTTGTTCAACCCATTTGATGCCCCCAATGTTAGCATACATGAAGCAAAGACAGTTTTGATATATGACAAGCGAGCGACTGATGTATGAGACACTTCGATCCAAATACATGTATTTTTTTACAAGGAACTGCTTATAAGAAACTCAACTCTCAGATCGACAAAAAATTGAGAAACTTCGGTAATGGGAAAATATAACTTGAAAAACCATTCATTTAAGAAAGGAAATCTCAATACATTTTATTTTATTTCACTTGTTTCCTGTATCATATTACTCGTGGAGCAGATAAATGTCGATTTTTGGCAGAATTGTGCATTTTGTGATAAAGAAAGCCGCTTGGCATAGATGTACCTCAGATGCCAATTTCTCGGAGAAAAGTGCTGGCCACGGAAAAAGTTCAATTTGGTGGCCATTTTTCAAGATAGCCGCCAATGGGGCCTTTCTTACAAGGTTTTGCTCAAAAAACATGGGGCAAATTGTGATAAAATCATGCTCTTTGGCAGGAAAGTCCATACTAGGCCAGTTTCCCGGATAGAAATGAAAACAACGAAAAAATCAACATGGTGATCTCAAGATGCTCGCCACATTAGTTTTGTTATAGGGCCTACTTTTAAATTCAAAATCTGTCGGATGGGCTTTTGATACTTTAGAGCTACCGACAGCCCAAACCTTGATGCACATGGCTGCTTGCGTTGTAATCTTTTTCAAGACATCTATTGGTCTACAAAATAAACCTTATGTACCTGCATTCTACCGTCCCTGTCCTGTGAAAATCCAGGTTTTGCTCGGCTGTCGGATGGACTGGATAGAAATCGAATGTTTAGTGCTTGTTTTTCAGTTGCATGTCTTTGCTGCTAAAAAGTATTTTCCTGTGATGTTTTGGTATCTATGCATAGTTCAGCTCTTCAGGATTGCAAACATTAATTGCATGCAGTTCATCTGTCGGACCGACAAAATTTTCCAATCCCTTTGGCAGCGCCTACGTCATACTGGAGACTCATATGCCTATGTAGCGCTACTTCAAGTAAAATTCAGCATAATGTCATGTTAGAATTAGTTCTCAGCTCCATACCAGCTGAAAATTTCGTTGCCATTAAGCACCATGAAATCAAGTTAAAAAAATGGCACGTTTTTGTCAACAATTAGTTCTTACGCAGCAGAAATTTGACGTTACAATTTTTATTGAAAATAATGGGTGAATATTGATTAAATGAGTTACTTTCTACCGCCTGCAAATACTGAAAACAGTTGAATTTTGTTGCAACTCACAGAAAACCTGTTATTAGCAAAAATATGATTTTCTCTGAGTGTGACCAGTTTCAAAATAGGACCAATGTCGCTTTGTTCAGAGCTCTTGATGCGGATTGAGATGTGAGCATAAAGTTTGGCAGGATTGGTACTGGTGAGTCACCTTCTGAGATAGAAGGGCTATCGAGTGGAAGGGTTCAATATGGCAACCTGGTGTGGTCACTTTTCAAGATGGCTGCAGATTTATCTGCTGGATCTGTGATAGTTTTGAAGAAGTCTTTGTTGCTCTTCTTGATTGGCTGATAGAAATGCTGACTCTCGGATTTGAGTTTTTTCATGAATGTTTTGAATTGCCCTTTCCCTCTCTCAAGATTTGCTCTAACCGATGAACAGCTTAAAGATCAGCAATGCCTTAGTTGTCAAGCGACAGAAGATCTGAAGACTCCTCTGAAAATGGATTGCCCATTTCTTCCATGACTGCAGTAAGCAGCTGGACATTTTCAAAGCATGTCCTCTGAGCAGTTAGTGACTGTTCATGATGATGACTACCCTTCTGCTTCCTGAAACTGCTTGGTAGTCGGTAACAAATTTGCAAATTTCTGGTCCAACCACCATCAATCGCCGGCTACAGCTAGGTTCATGCAACGGCCCTACACCTAGCCCGATCGTTCATCCAATGTCAGTAAATCCCGTGCGATCTGTGCACCATCCAGGTAACTTCAATAGACCCTGTTAACCTTGGCTCGGCTCTCCCGCGTTGGCACAACCTGTCCATTCAGGTACGTCTATCTTATATGTTCCGGTCTTATCAGATAGAAATTCTATCCAAGATATTCTCGGTGCCAAGGAGATCACGCCTCTGATCTTCGTATGTTGGCATAGCAGCAAGAAGTATTCCAGTCACACACTTTCTGTGGGATATCATAAATGACGTGACCATAGTCGAGATGTGGACGAACATAAAGTTTGTAAAGTTCGTTCAGAGTTGGCCTTGGTAAGTAGTTAGATAAAAACTGAAGCATACCAATCCAAAGTCTCGTTTTATTGATAGCAGATTGAATATGACTAGAAAACGTCAGTCGACTATCAAGCACAACGCCTAGATGTTTATTTTCGTCAACCTTCATAACTGTTACATCATTGAAAAAGATAGACAGATGGTCAACAGAGATCTTTTTCTTGGAAAATGTCACTTCGACAGCTTGCTTTGAAGGGTCAGGATTGAGAGACATCCTCCAGTCATGTGCCCAACGTTTGATAAGATTTAAGTCATGATTCAGATCCACAGCGCATTCGTTTCGGTCTTGAACAACTGAAGAAATGCGGCATTGATGTCCTCGAATATTTATGGTTCCAATCCCATCTAGAAAACGGACGTCACTTCTGTAGGGTAAATGGTGCATGCTCTGATTTGAAAGATATTGATTGTGGCGTCCTCAGGGATCATGCTTAGGACCACTTCTTTATCAATCGAAATTAACGATCTTCCATTGGCTCTCCATAAATGTAATCTGACAATGTATGCTGATGATAAAAACATTTCTTATGCCTCTAAAAATATCAGAGAACTTAATACCGTTATAAATAGGGATCTCGATTGTCTAAATAAATGGTTACAGTGTAACAAACTGTCATTAAATGTTGTAAAGACTCAGGCCATTGTTTGCGGATCATAATCAAACTTGAAGAAAATTGCCGACAAGAAAGTAGACACGCCATCCTTTTCTATTGAAGAATCTGCTATTGATATCGTTAAAAATGAGAAATACTTAGAAGTTCAACTTGATAGTAACATTGATTGGAATCAGCACACGAAAATTTTTATGCAGCAGGGTATCTCGTGCTACTGGCTTTTTGAAATATGCAAAGAAATTCGTACCGAAAGAAACTCTCATACAAACGTACAGAGGCATTGTTGAGCCACATTTTCGTTATTGTTGTTCAATGCGGGAAAGCTGTGGTGAAACAAGATTGAGGGCGTTGCAAAAAATTGCAAAATCGGGCTGCAAGAATTGTCTCCAATAGTAGTTATGACACATCTGCAACTCTTTTGATTAAGAACCTTACATGGCTTACTGTGACCGACATGATTAAAAGTGAAACAGCTAGGGTGACGTATAAAGCAATAACTAGTATTGCACCGAGCTACCTTTCTGATTTGTTCACAAAAAAATAGGCCTACTGACCGAAATATTGATATTAATTTGCGAAATGCAGCACACGATTTTTACATCCCCAGAATGACAACTAGCAAAGTTCGCTTAATTCATTTAAATGCAAACTAAAACGCCACTTGCACAGCCTACTCTTTGAATGTAATATTTCGATCCGTTCACCAGTTTTGATTTTACTCCTTTTATTTCTATTATCATATATCCTTTATTTTGACTTTCTAGATATACTTGTATTAGGTTATTTTAGGCTTAGATCTTAAATCATTTTAGCAATATATTATTAATTTTGTTAAGTTTTCAACACAGCCCCCAGTAAAGCAGTCTTTGATTGATGGGGCCACCGCGCATAAATGATTTAAAATGAAAGTGAAAACGAAAAATTGATGTATCATCGGCAAATAACTTTACATTGCATTTGAGATCTGTTGTTAGATCATTAATGTAAACAAGGAGGAAGAGGGGACCTAGAATCGATCCCTGTGGAACTCTGACCGAAATTTTGCCCCATTGTGATGTTTGCCATTTGATACCGTACGTTGGATACGAGCCGATAAGAAACTCTGAATCAGTGTCAACAACTGCCCGGATACGCCATTTCGCCATAGTTGTAGATTAAGCCATAGTGCCTCACTCTGTCAAAAGCCTTTGAAATATCTAGATAAACTGAACGTACATCTAAAAGAGGGTCGCAGTCGAATGCAACAAAGATGGAATGAACTATTTGAACTATTGAGATCAGGTGATTGATAGTAAAATCTCCAGCCTTTTGCACCACTCTGTCTGCAAAATCACCCCTGCCGCGTGAAGGCTAGGATGGGTAATTGACTGCCTGAGGCTATGTGGTTTGCAAGCCATTGGGATATTTTGTTACTAATGAGAGCTCATCCTCAATGCCATCCCGGCATTAGCAGCCCATTTCAGGGGCAGGACCTATTAAGAACAAAGGGATGACGCAGTCCATTTGGTGGCCATCTTGAATTTTGTTTGGTGGTTACCATTTTCTTCTAAAAAAGTAACCAACTGGGGTCATTTATGCCAAAGGGCATCGTTTTATCACAAGCTGCACTATGACTTTCTGGTAAAATTATGGAAGGCAGGCGCCCCTGGCAGCCATCTTGAAAAATAGTCACCATCTTGAATTTTTTCGTGGCCAGGACTTTTTTCTGAAAGAGTGACCTCTAAAGAACGTTCATGCCAAACGGCTTGCTATTATCACAATTTGCACGATGGTTCGTACTCTGAGTACTCAAATCTGATTATTTCAAGAGACTTTCAGCACTGGCCCAAGTTCTTATTTTCTTTCATAATAAAATACCTGTATTCCCCGAATTCAAAACGAATCGTCTACTTTACTCTTCTGTCTTTAAATATATAACCTAAATATTCACAAAGAATCGAATAGACCATTTTCACAATGACGTCAGTTCTTTTGAAATAATTCCAAGAACCTAAGTTGCCTCGATAAACGTGCATTGCTGTCAGGAACGCATGAATTAGCTATCTATGCGTACTTAAAACATTATGATATGGGGTAGACTTCTTCCTGTACAGGGAATGGCATCCTTTTCCTCGAACTTAATTTAATAGACTTTTTAGCTCATCTGGGAAAGAATCTGAATCGAATGATGTAACGATGCAATTTGAAGAATTTTCGAATGTACATAGTAGTAATAGAACCTTTAACGCCACTCGATCGAACCCCACGTATAAAATCATATAAAGGTAATGCTCGATCCAGGCTGAAATCGGTTCTTATTTAAAGGTACTAAGATTAACTTCAAGGTATAGAGGTTCTTATTGGAAGGGTGCCACTTGAGGTCCCCTTGAGAGTCTCACAAAGATGTTCAGCCCTATTCTTCGCTTTGGAAGCGTTCTCATACACCTAGTAAGTAATTGGGGAGGAGAATGAAACTTTCAAAGCCAGCTAAGACCACAATGACCTTAATAACAGCAATCAAAGGTCAACTTTGCAACCCCTGCAATAAGAACCTATGTTTCATCAAACTGAAACAGGTTGAAACATAATTTAAGAAAGAACGCATCAAGGTTCTTATTTTGATAGGTTCTTATATGCGGGGATTTACTGTATTGTGCAATAGGTCTATTACTTGAAATAATACTCACAAAATATTTTACTACATTACACATTAAGAGGACGATTCAAAGGGAGATCAGAAGACGATTACTAAAAATAGACGATTACGGAAAAGATGGCGGACCTCATTTCACGCAATGCATGATAGGAACATGCCCCCTAGCAACGCATAGCTACCAAACCTTAACAACTGCAGCATAAAATCTTGACCACAGCTACGATAGACTTAGGCCGTCGCAACTTTATCGAGAAATCTACGCGTATCTTCTGGGCACCTGAAGTCCACGAAGTCTTCTGAAAACGGTAGACTTCACAGATAAAAGCTCAGGAAGCAAATTCTGAAAACAGTCGACCCGAGAGTCGTCAGACTTGGCGGAGAGAAATCCCAAAAGAATGAGAATCCTGAAAGAAAGTTAAAGAGTTCCAATGCTGTGTTCGGTCGAGTGAACTGAACGCATTGCAATACTCTTGTTACGCAAATCTTTGCAACGTTTCATTCTTTTTTTGAATGTTAATCTCTTCAGTTTCCAATATATTTATGTAAACAAGGTCAAAAATCTTCTTGAAATCTTGATGAAATGACGAAAACAGAAGGCCACTACATTTCGATATTGTAGGGAAGCTGTACTGTACCTTATTGCGAGCGACGACTTAGAAAAATATCGACTTCACGATGAAGTTGCGACGGCCTAAATCTATCGTAGTTTTGGTCTAGATTTTATGCCGCAGTTGTAAGTTTTGGTAGCTATGCGTTGCTAGGTGGCATATTCCTATCATGCATTGCGTGAAATGAGGTCCGCCATCTTTTCCGTAATCCTCTATTGCTTTTACACTTAATTAGGCAGGCAGTTGAAATTCCGTTGAGGTAAACAATTACTAAAGGTTGCGCATGAGCAATTTTTAATGATACATACCGGATTCGCTTTCATAATGAGTGTCGGAGTAACATAAGCGATAATTCTCAACAACAGCATCCCAGCCGAGATCACAACAACAACAAAACTGCCGACGTCACTACTCTCCACCCAGATTCGCTATGGCTCAAAACTCCACTCCCATACTTTTTGTCATTCCATCGACACAGATTTGCTTCGTTACATAGATGCTTACACTGACAGCAAATAATTCAATCAACACTAAAATATTCCCACCCAGAAATGGATGCATTACCCATAGTTAATGAAGGAAATACTTTGATTTTGGTAGTTTGTTATTCGTCATATTGTTATACAGAAAAAGCAATGGGGATAAAAGAACTTACCAGAAGCTGAAAGCGTAGAAACTGTTGGGCAAAAAGCAACGATGGCCACAAGCAAATACCACATTTTCTGTTAATAGACAGATAATACTTCCTATAAGATGTAAAAAGTTTTTGTCAGTAGAAGGAAATATCACATATCTTGAATGGAAACGGACCCTTGGGTGATATTCAAGCGCGATAGAATTGTACGCTATCCAAATTATATTATCAATAACGAATACATTAGCGCAATGTAGAAGTTGAAATTATGCCACAAGCGCTATTCTCAACCCTATCTGATTGGGGGAGATGGATTCTGCCCCCTTGTATATTTTTACTTACACTTCGTTTGATATATGCAGGACGCCAATAAGGTTTAGCAAGTTTAACTATCTATCACTTACCAACAAAATTGTAATTATCATTATCATCATTATCAATTTGATTTAAGTTGGCAACTTACATAGCAAAAAGTAAAAGCCAATTCAAGCCAACAACTGTAACAACTTAGATTTCTATTTCTAGCTCTGTCTCCATGGCAACCAAGTCGTCATGCATCTTGAAAAGTCTAGTTTGGAGAACTTATATCTTGCTCTTATTTACATGACGTCATACAACGTCATAATAATTATCATGCTCTAGCAACAGCAATAATAACACTAACTGAACTATTGTTTCGAATATTCATTGCTTGAAGAAAGAGTAACCATTGTGCCAAATTAGTTTGCCATATCTCATATAAGTAGGGGAAATAAGAGAATCAAGCATGCAGCAAAATTCGCCCCTCCCCAGGCACTGAATGCTTCAAAGCGTCCAGCTAATATATGATTAAAAAGGAAACTAAAGATAGCTGTTTAGTAAAGAAATCTGCAAAAATTTATCAGGATTAGTAACGATGGATTACTGCCAAAACTGGATTTGAATTAGCGATATCAAAATCCCAGTATATCTATGCAAAAACCTTGGAATGGACAAGGTGATAGCGCATACATGACACGTGCAGGCTCTGTCAAATACTACTTGCCATTCTGCTCATCAATGGCTTTCAATAACACGTTCTTTCAAAGTACTTTATGACCACGGAAAGATAGGCTGTACTCAGTAATTTGCAGAAGCGTTAATGAACAGCTTTATCCACAAAGAAAGGTTGATGCAGAGCTCTTTGTAAGAATCGTCTTATCTTGAGATAGGAGTAAAGCAACAAAATGCTCCCATATCGATTCACATGTAAAAGCATGGTAGAAAATTTGCATTTCTATGTATGCAAATTTTCATTGCTAGCAAGGGGAGCCATTCCTTTGAGACAACTTGCGAGGATTACTGAAAATAAATCATTAGCAATAATGCATGATTTCATATTTGAGTATTTTGCATAAAGTTACTCGAACGTAACAACACCGTCTTTTTGGCTACACGTGGCCTTATGTTTGCGTCGATGCACCCGTAACAGTGAAGCATGGCAAAAGGCCCGATAAACTTGAAAAAACGGTAAGTCCCTAGAAGACGCACCCTTTCCAACTTCCTTGGGCTGGGATAGGCAAAAACGTTGTGTAGAAATGGGTGTGCCTTCCTTGCAAGCCTGTGTAGCCTGGGAATCCTCTTGACTTCTTATGAAAACCGTTTCAACGATTCCAGGCTAAAGTTGAAAGCGAAGCGTAATGCAATTACTCAACATTACCAAGCTTTGAGGGTAGGAAAGGCTGGAAATAGAATCCAACCTGAAATGGCCTGGAAAGGCTGGAGTCATTCTCACAAGAGTCTTTAAGCGCGTGAGCCTTTTTAATACATATAATAAAAGGAAAATCTCATATTTGAGATGGAAAAATGTTTCCCTATGCACTAAGAAAGCTGCTTTCATAATAACGGATGAATTAGCTATAATTTTAAACGGTTGAGCCACAGGAAAGCTGGAGGAGGCATTCATCTTGCTTGGTCGTTTCATTAAGCTTCTCAGTTAGAGCGGCTGGGTGCTCGTCTCTCTGCCACTTCTCATCGTCGCTTCGAAGGAGGTTGAAAAATTACTGTTGGAAGCTTAGACGCAATCGCCCTTGTCAAAAGTTGGCCTGATTGGTTATCCTGTAGTCGACAGAGACAAACCGAGTTACATCAGAGCTTAATTTCAAATAGTAAGGAGAGTTAGTCTGTGAGTGAGACATGCATTCAGATACATTGAAGCTTTTAGTTGAAAATAGCTCATTAATGAAAACAGGCACATTATGCAGGGTGTTGCAGAAAATGCAACCGAACTATGATTGCAAATCTTAGAAAATGGACGAAGTTTGTGTAGATGCAATGCATACCATCTGATAGTGCCATCTTTCTTCTTTTTAAGTGATATGCAGCTTGGATACATTAATAGAATTTTATGTCCTTTAATTGATGCTTTAGTAAGCATGCCCCTTTTGTAGTGTGACATGCCATGAGAGCAAAGCCAGCACCTTTTGACAGTGAAAATTACGTAAAAAAATTTGTCAAAGCATTTCATGCCCAGAAGCACATGAGGTGATGCATTAAGTAAAGAAAAAGACGATCTTATCCCCATGACATGCATTTGTTGATGTTGATAAGATATGCTCTCACAAAGATGGATGTTCACTGAAGCAAATGCCCTATTGTTTTCAGGGATCTAAGATAGGCCATACTTGCGAAAACGTCAATTGTGTAAGAATAAATTCAGCTAATGCACCAAACCTAAATATCGTTGGAACGACGACAGATTTTACTTTCAGATGGTATGCATCAAATTGATTCAAATCGTATAAGTACCTGAAGAATCTTGAATGAAAGTGGGTTGCGCTTTTTACTGAAACACCCTGATGATGAAATAACAATAACTTACCCTGACACTCTGCCTTGTGAAATGAAGGTGAAGCTATTGTGCATTAGAATTTAAAGATGCAATAATGCAGCTGAGACAACAACGTAATGCCTCAAGATACATCAGCTGCCTCACTTCACTCAAGTGCATCCATCATCTGTCTGCAGCTATGATAATGGAAATCTTGATGTGTGACCTTAAAGTTGACCCTACTTTCTTCCAGATCCAAGAAGAAAATTTCATTTTCATTCATAGGAGAAATACAAGCGTTGTCCTTCCATTAGCCATACTTGAAGAAATGCACCCTGCATTTTGCTTCGTATGATAGTACTAACAAGCATTGTCCATAACCATGTTTTTGCAAAGTTTTACAAAAATTACAAACATTACATTTTAAAATGTTTAACATGCACTTATGAGAAGTTGAAAACAAATCCATACAGTAACAGAAAACCATGACAACTTTAAGGGCTCATCCGTTGTTGGAAAAATATGTTAAAACGCAAGTAGCTTTAACAATAAAATTGAATTCTGCTAATTGTACGCAGAGTACAGCAGGGAGGATCGAAATGAGTAAACGATTTTAGAATGAGTAGAATGACTGTAAATGTCAGGATCCACAAGCATCATCATTCTAGAGTTGTTTTCTTTATTGATCACTTGACGGAAAACTGGAAGTGTATAAGTTTCAAAACAATTAATTTATCAATTCTCTTTGTTCATTCGTTACGCATTTTTTGAGAATGGTAGTTAGGAACTGTTGTTTGCACGGCTATAATACAAGATGTCACAAAATATACTCCCTTTCGAAAAATCACTAGATCTAATTACAAGGCAGACCTTAAAATGTCTACCATATAAGTGCATCTTTCATCTCTATCTGCAGCTATGATAACATCTTAATAACTGTTCTTAAAGCTGAATTTGCTCTCATTAAAAGCCATAAACAAATCTTCTTTAATGGCAAAAAATGCATGCCATGCCCTTCCATTAGCCGTTCCATTGAAGAATTACATCCTGCGCCTTGCTTCATTCATTCGATACGATTTATACACATTATCCATTAAGATTGTTTTGCCTGCTGCAATGATTGCAAGCTAAAGTAATATGAGAAAAGGAACGGAACAACATTTGGTAACAGAAAACTAAGAACCTTAAAAGGACTATTCATTCTTAGAGACAAACGTCCAAATAAGTAAGTAGCTTCATCTAAGAATTCAATTCTCCTAATTTATGCTGAACACGGGCACCAGGAAGGATTGAGAAAGTATACTCAGGGAGCTTCAGCCTTCAAACGCCGGGCCTTCTTAGAAATCAAAATTTTTCGGGTCGGTAGCCTTTCTTTATGCACTCTCTGGATTTGTTTGGGACTTAATCATAAAATGCAGAGAGTGCAGAAATTAGGAAATAGCTTTACCATGAATTTTCTCTCTTCGTTTGTTGCATTTTCAAGGGTGGCAAATTTTGAAGGGACGCACGTTTGCCAGACCATAGGACTGGATGTCCTATGAAGAACACCTATTTGAATAATAAATAAAATTTAAGGACAAGGCTGCTCTTCAGATTTTTATTTTGTCAAGTAGATCAGAGACCAGATCATTTTCCTAGATGTGATTGTTATTACAATTCTGTAAGTAATTTGCAAGTTTTGCTTTTGAGCTACCTGAGATTGAGCCATGCAGCAAACACGTACCGATAATTACCAGATCAATTTCTTTGTTATGTATTAAGCATTTAGCTTGGTCACATCTTACAGAAACAAGCGAAAACCATCATTGGAGACTACAAGGATGATAGATAACCCTAAATTATAAGTTTAACAATCGATTTTAGTGGCTTTTCAAATACGGTTACTTTTTAGAACCATCGAGAGTTGAGTATTGATAAACTGGTTTTTGTCTAGGCAAACACAAACTTAGTAACGCAGACTGGCGTTTGGCGAAAATGATTATAAAACATGATATTGGCAAAACTGACATGGCTGTTAGGGCAGAATACCACGTGGATGAGAATTTCTTTCACCTTCTCCTATGACAAAGAATTCACCTGTTCAATCCAGAGTCAACCGACTTGGTAGCAAAGAGATTATTATCAATATCAACATCGATTCGTTGATAGTGGGCACGTTCTGAATAACTAGCTATTGAATAAAAGACACTATCACTACAACAGTATAAGCACCACAGAAGAATCTGCTATGAATTTACTAGAAAAGAATTTTTACATACCTTTTAAGCAACACTTACCAAAGGTTCTTGAATCAGTAACAATTTCAAATGCAGGTAAAGGCCATTGCTGAAAATGCACGTTTTGCTCAAAACTGAAAAACTAGTACCATATGAGGACCTAAAGCTAACGACTTGAACGACTTGAGCTCGTGACTACATTTTATTTCTTTGAAACCCTGACCAGACATCTAATGTCAGACGGAATTTAGCACATTATCCATTAGTTCTTAAATCGTAGTGTAGTTGTTTGTTAGTATAATGTTGCGTGTCTTCTTATTGGCGACGGGGTAGTCATTATCTTTTCGCTCCCCGTGGTATCGTCCCTGTAGTGTAGTATAGTAATTAGAATTTGCATAGTAGGAAGTAATATTGTTATTGTAATAATATATATATATTATATATATATATATTATATATATATTATATATACATATATATATATATATATACACACACATATTATTTTATATAAATATCAATAAAAAAAACCTATAGCTATGCCTTTGACACTAAAGGGGTCATGCTTTTTAGCACTAAAGGGGGCTCAGTTTTCAAAGTAAATTCTCCCAATTTCCTTAGCTAAAGTGGTAAGAAAAAGTAGCTTAATGGGAAGAGGTTCTTTCGTCTTGTGCTTACACGAAGAATATTTCATTTTTCGAAGGTTAGATTGCTGACTGCATTCTTGCTAATGTGAGCCTGCTTATATGAGTTGATATCTATTTAAATTCAAATTCATATTAGATGTTCTTAGGCCAGCAACTCAATCAAATAGTTTGATTAATTGTCAAAGATTCACCCACTTATGTTCCCCTTACTTCTACCGTACTTCTCCGATCGTCATTCAGGAGGAAAATTATTTGGTAAGATTTTGCACATCAAAACTATTTCTATGAGGCCGCATTATATCTGGTTGGATCATCTAAGATTTAAAGCATCCAGCCTATGCATTCACAGGCTATATTTTGTTTGCAATGTTGTCATTGATGCTGAGCTGAATTAAAAACTATCAGTTAAGTTGAGTTGCGTTGAGTTCCAATTCAGTCAAATTGCAGTTCCAATCGCAGTCGCAGTTGAAGTCCAGGGCAATGTTGTGAAGTCCAGTCCGCTCCGGTCCGGTCCATATCAGGTCAGACCATGTCAGGTCAGGTCAGGTCAGCTCAGCTCAGCTCAGCTCAGCTCAGCTCAGTTCACTACATACAAATGCCATCAACATGATTAACACGTATTACATACCCGGGGGAGGGGGGGGGGTACTCTCAATGTGGCCTGACAGGGGGGTCCAGCCGGTTTGAGGGTTGTACTGAATGGCTACGAAATGACGCTATTTGTCAACCAAATACTACCAATTGGAGATATTCTTAGATTCCTAGCCACTTATTACGTTTCAACTCGGTACGCTCCTCCGGACGCCAATTTAGTCATTACAGCATTAATCATAAATGAATTTTGAAAGTTTTCTTGCTTTGTTCTATCGGTTTTGCAATAAAACATTATGAACAACCGTAGAAATTTTCATTACTAAATGCTACCAAATGATCCAGTTTTCAAGTTCGTGAACTACCATTTTAGGGTTTTCGTAAAAAGATACTGCCATTTGAGGGTATTTTTCAAAATTTTTGCTTTGACCCTCTTTAGCCCTGACTGGACCCCCCTGTCAGGCCACAATGGGAGTACCCCCCAGGTTTACATACTACGTCAAAGCAGCAAATTACAATAAGGAAATAGTATGATGGGAACTTCTTACAGAAGGAGCTCTGTCAGTAGGCAAACTAATCGAGGAGAGAGGACTTCCTTTGTTAAAAAGAACATGTTGGAGCTTGATTGATAAATTGTCCCTTGATTATACTGGGTGAGTCAGAAAGACGTGGGGCGTTTGACGGATTGCAGTGTCGCTTTGTGCCACTCGATTATCGTGAACTAACATTTTGCGACAGCCAAGAGTCTAACTTAGATCACTAGCCTATCCCCATTGAAATGAGTCCTTTATGCATTAGTTAACCCTATAGTGGTTGGGCTATTTGATAGTCCTATTTTGGTTGGGGGGGCAAAAAAGCCCCCCCCCTACCTAACTCTTGACTGGTAATAGGTAGAGTGACCAAATTTTGTGTGCTAATAGCCTCAGGCATGTACTTTCTGAAAATGTAAAAATTAACCTAAGATTGGCCCTCATTTTTGCTCACTTCGGCATTTTCCTTTGTGTGGTCAAGAAAAGCGGCAAAATTGACTAAAATCAGGAAAATCGCGATAAAATTAAATTTGGAGCACATTTTCCACCCCAACATGATAATTGTAATAGAATGCATCAAATAACACTACACTACGAAAGAAATTTGCAAAATATTCAACTTACGTTCCTTTTTTCGCGATAATTGAGATTTGAGAATTTGCGATTTTTCCAGGTTCAGTCCCAGAAAATTGTCTCCCGCCCCCTCATTTTTCAAAATATTTTAATGAAACTTTTTGAGAAGTTGTACAATAAGTATTTGCAAAAAGTCAAGAAGTTTCATGACTATAAATATCTTCCTAGCAGAGTTATTAAACAAAATCTACTAGGGGGGGCAAATTTGCCCCCCCCCCAACCAAAATAGGGTTAAAGATTTTCTGTGTGGGGGGGGGGCTGTGGTAACTGGAATCTTCAGATGATGGGGACCTTGTGCCCAACGTAAAATACTCACATTTAAGGATTCCCCGTCGATTTTCATAACCATTTTTAGAGTTTTTGGTTGAAAAAACATGTTCAACTTTCCATAAATCAAGTCTAACTTCGCTTTGGATAAACGAATTGTCCCTTTTGATGTACAACATAAAAGTGAAGTTGACACCAAACAAATTTCAAAGATAAAGCAGCAAAATTCCAACGTTGCAAACACAAAACTCCAGAAACTTTTCTTTTCAAGGCAAAGAGCTACCCATTTCTAGTTGAAAACCTAAATTCTAAAATCATTTTGGAGCTTCCATACCCCTTTTTATGGGCGAACACGTACTATTTTGCTCCATATATATATTTAAATTACCATCCCAGGGATTTTCTTCGTAATACCTTGTAAGGGAGTCTTGCAAACTGATGACATGTTTGGCCAAATCACTTCACCACCTTAGCCTTGCCAGAGTTGCAGCACTGTGATCCTGAATTTAACCAAAATTTGAAGTTTTAGATTCCCTCTTGACTTTGCTCTTGAAAAATGCACCATACCCCAGAGGTTAATGTGCTGCAAAAATTTTCCAGATCAATCAACCGAAAGCGAAGATATTGGTGTTTAATTTTGGGCCTAAATCAGATCTCGGTTGACATGACCAGTAGACGCATCGCACTGCTTTGACAGCAAATTACAATTCCTTGTATCTAGGGTCAGACTTTACAGATCATTTTCATTTTAGTTTCATTCTGATCCTTTAACCCTATAGTGGTTGGGCTATTTGATAGTCCTATTTTGGTTGGGGGGGGCAAAAAACCCCCTACCTAACTCTTGACTAGTAATAGGTAGAGCGACCAAATTGGATGTGCTAAAAGCCTCAGGCATGTACTCTCTGTAAACATAGAAATTAACCTAAAATTTCCATCATTTTTGCTCACGTCAGCACTTTCCTTTGTGTGGTCAAGAAAAGCGGCAAAATTGGCCAAAATCAGGAAAAATCGCGATAAAATTAAATTTGGATGTGATAGAATGCATCAAATAACGCTACATTACCAAAGAAATTTGCAAAATATTCCACTTCTGCTCCATTTGTCGCGACAATTGAGAATTGAGAATTGCCGATTTTTCCTGGCTCAGTGCCAGAAAATTGTCTCTCGCACCCTCATTTTTCAATACATTTCAATGAAACATTTTGAGAAGTTGCACAATACTAAGTAGTTGCAAAACGTCAAGAAGTTTTATGGCTATAAAATTCTTCCTGGCAGAGTTATCTAAAAAATTTACTAGGGGACAAAGTTGCCCCCCCAACCAAAATAGGGTTAAATGTGCGCTTTGAGGCAGTGAGATGAGATACCTTCGAATAATTGCAAAGAAACTTTGACTGGATGCAATAAATGTGAAGAGTTCATACAACGAGGCTTTCTGACTCATGTCACCGATAAAGTGTGACTTTTAAGTAAACTGATTTTATGGAATTGCTATGCATTTTGATGACAATCTTTTCGTTGATAGGATTCGAAAAGCATTTAGAGCTCTGAGATTGATGCATTTAAAAATGTCTCTGAGATTATGTCCCACACTGGAAGAACTGCAAAGTTCTTACTAAATTTAATTTATCGTTAATTGCACGTAGTTAGTGCATTGCCATATTTTTGTTTATTAATAAACGGAGGAAAGCTGAAAGACCCCATAGGAAATGGGGAGAGGCTGGATGAGCTCTTTTTAGCAAGAGTGTTAAAAACAATTTTACTATGTCATGTACAAACATTGGTTATGTGCGTTTTCTCCAGCACTTTCAAAATCTTGTAGGCTTCAAACTGAGTATTTGTCGAACCTTGGAGCCTCGAACCTCGAGCCTTCCAGCCTTGAATTTCGAGCCTCAAGCCTTCGTGCCTTGAGCCTTCGAGCCTTACATTTCACAAACGGATTCCCATTATTTAACAAACGGTACCTGTAGATTTTAACAATTCAATAGTAACGTTTAGCTGAACACTAATGGCGAATGACATAAGAATTTCATTGCTTTGTAGGTATGCATGCCCATGAATTGGAAAATTTGAATCTCAATTAACTCTCACATGCAACTGTCCAAGTACAGAACCATTACAAGCAAATGATAGGAAGAACCATATGAACTATAGCTATAAGGTATGAATGCAAAACCTCAGTTGTTTGCCTGTTATTTGCTGGTAGTGATACATCTCCCACATACATATGAAGAACTTTTCTGAAGTATTTTCTGTGACACACATTCTTTGAATTCGGGCTTGTAGAGTCCTTGGAAAAACTATGTGGTCTGACAATTTTATAATTTGGCAAGGATTCTAGCGAGCGCCTTGAACTTGAATCCCTGATATCTGCAAAAAGAATACTAAAAACTTTAAATCCTTGATGTGTGCAAAAAGATCAACATCAAAGACGAAAGGCTTTAGGTAGGAATGTAACTCGAAGGCTCGAGTGCTCGAGGCTCGAAGTATCGAGCTCGAGGCTCGAAGCTCGAAGCTCGGGGCTCGGGGCTCGGGGCTCGGGGTTCGAGGCTCGGGGCTCTAGTGCTCGAGGTCCGAAGGCTCGAGTTGTTGACCAAACTGGTTAAATACTGACCGAAGATGTGGATTTGTAGATCATGATCAAGCACAAACAACCATTTAATTTGCAGTGGAAGACGAAAATTCTAAACCATAACTTTCTGTGGTTACAAGCGCTGAAATACGATCCTTGACTTGCCTTATTTCACAATCAACAAGATATCAATTTCACACAGCGTGCTATCTCTCACGACTTCCTTAGCTACGCATACAAGTCGCGTGATAGAGACAAAAAGTTCATCGCGCTTGGTCGGGGGGGGGGGGGCATGGATTAATATCCACTGGCGCCCTGCCTACTGCCTATTATTTAACAAAAGTTCTCCAGTTCTTCTCACTATCTTCTTTCTTGAAGTGTCCTGTATAACATCGCAAGACGGTGGTACCGCAGTCCGTTTCAATGTTCTTTACACTTCACAAAACAACATCTTTTGCGAGTCTCTTGTACTTTCTCCTTTACTATTCGCAAAATACGAGTGTGAATGTTAAGTTCGCGCTCATATGACTGCTCTGAGTCTAATGATCTCTGGCTATCTGAGTAGTAACTCTTCGAGGGTAAAACATTTGTAGTTATTCTTGCCGCTCTATTCTGGATCTTTTGGAGCGAATTAAGTTTGGTTTCACTACAACAACCCCAAACCGAGCAGCAATAACTGAAATGTGGCTCAACAATTCCTCTATACATTTTCTGCAGATCACCTGATGGAAGAAATTTCTTGGCATGCTTAATAAGACCGAGAGCTCGCAGTGCCTTAGCCTTGTTCAATGTGGCGATCCCATTGGAGTTTGTCATCAATTTGAACTCACAGATACTTAGTATCGGTTATCATATTGATCTTTTGATCACCTATTTCAAAACTAGGCTTAGCTTCAGTCTGCTTTTCGATCTTTTGAATATTTGGTCTGGAACCAATAATCAAAGACTGTGTTTTTACAATTTTTAAGGACAATTTTTGCCATGTAGCCAGTTCTGTAAATTCACAAGATCCTGGTTTAGATCATCCTGCAGTTTAGAAAGGCATCTCGAGGAGTGTGAAATCGCAGTATCATCAGCGTACATGGTGACCTTTCCTTTGTTTAGGCAGAATGGTAGATCATTTATGTAAACAAGGAACAGAAGTGGGGCAAGACAGGAGCCTTGGGGGATACCACAACTTATAGCGTGAATACTAGAAGAGGTGGAATTTACTTTGCAGAACTGCTTTCTCTCCTGCAAATAGGAAGTAAACCAGTCAAGCTCTAGTCCACTTATTCAGTATTTTTCTAGTTTCTTTAGTAAGATATCATGATTAACTGTATCAAACGCCTGTTTTAGGTCAATAAAATCAAACCAGTGTACTTGCCCCTATCTATATTCAAATACCAGTCATTTGTGCCAGCCATAAGGCTGGTGACGACTGAGTGTAAAGATCGAAAACCAGACTGATGCTTGTATATGAGCCTATTACTATCTAAGTAGTTATGCAGTTGATTATATACTACTTTTTCGAATGCACGAGACAATACAGGCAACACAGAAATCGGTCTGTAGTTAGAACAATCATCTCTCGCTCCGCTCTTGTAAATTGGGGCAACACGTGCTATTTTCCTATCTGTAGGAAATTTTCCAGAGAACAAAGACAAATTAAAAAGATCACATAATGAACCAGAGATTAGAGGCAAAGCAATCTTTATAAAGAAGCTTGCGATGCCTTCACAACCAGAGCCATGCGATGTCTTCATTTTCTTCATAACTTTCGTTACGTCATTCTTTGAAATAGCTTTGAAAGAGAAATTTTCCACAGCGCTACCCAATTCATACCCATTGGATAAAAGTGGGTTGGGCTTTTCTGGAATTTTGTCACTCAGTTTATTTCCAATGGTTCAGAAAAACTCATTCATTTATGAAGCAATCTTTTTATTGTCTTTAATCGACTCACCTTCAACATTAAGTGATGAGATAGAAGTGGTCTTGCTACTTTTGTTTATGACTTGGTTAATAGTCTTCCAGGATCTTTTTAGGTCTCCATGACACTCAGAAATTTTCTTAGAGAAATATTCTCTTTTTAGCTGAAGATTTAAGTTGTTTACGCGATTGTGAATTTGCTTATAACAATCCATCAAGAGGGTGGATTTACTTTTTACTGCCTGGATTTTCAATTTATCCCTCGTCTTAGCAAGTTGGAAAAATGCACTGTTGAGCCAAGGTGTATACTTGTCTGAAACTCGTCTTTTCAGGTTAGGTGCATGTTTATCAAGGATAAGCGAAAAGATGGTTGTCCAGCGGATGGCATCATCAGAATCACGAGCATTGGCAATTATATCTTCCCAGTTGACCTCAGACAGATCAGAGAGAAAGGCAGTTTTATCAAAATTTTTAAGTTGTCTTGATGTGATATATTTATGTTGACGTTTAACCCCTCCACGAAACTTCCTGATACAACAAATCAAAAAGTGATCACTGAGGCTAGTTTTAACCACACCGCTCTCCGAAATATTTCTATACTCTGAAGTGGCTATGTGGTCAATTAGGGAAGATGAATGCAGGGTGACTCTTGTTGGCTCTTCAATCAGTTGCCTAAGACCAAATAAGTCATAGATTTCTTGTAAATATGAGCTATGATTTGCATCGCTAGGTCTAGGAAGGCTGAAATCACAGTTCGTATCACCGAGTATGATAATCTCTTTGTTTTCTCGGTCAAGAAAACGGAGATTTTCCTCTAGGCTTTCAAAACAAGAAATTGGTACACTTGGAGGTCTGTACCATGCGACAAAGATGAAAGGACTTGCGTTAAGAGGTTCAGTTTCAATGCATATTAATTCTAAAGATTTATTTGGGAGGTCTTCACGGAGTTTAAAGCTTACCGTGTTCCTGATATACAGTGCAACCCCACCTCCATGTCTATCCCTGTCAGATCTCTTCAGGTCAAATTCGTTGATATCGACAAGTTGATCTTTAACCTTGTCGTCAATCTTAGTCTCATTTATAGAAAAATATCAATTTGCTCATTTTTTGCAAGCTGTCGAACCTCATCGATTTTAGAGAGGAGACCATTGACATTCAGTGAAGCCATTTTGAGACCTTTTTTACGACCAGATGGACGAACCTCTTTGTTGACAGAGCACTCACGCAACTCATTTACATCTGTGTCAACATCTGCAAGAAGCGGAACAGAACTGTGACCTCGACACTAATGTTTGGCTCATTGCTAGAAGGAAAACGATCTTAATTTATCAATAATGTTCTTAGCAAGTTCAAATGTAGTCCCTTTCTTACAAGATGTTGGCTTGTGATGTTTTGTTGTCTGAGGATATCGACATTCATGGTTTTGAGTGCACGATTGAACTCACTTAATTTACCATTTAAACTCTTTCTGTCTTCCCTCCTAATAATTTCAGAGACAACCACTTTACAGTTTGGAATCGAAGAGTGGATCATTTCTAACAGAGATTTCAGTCCTTTGAGAATGTCTGCAACCGACTTATTCTGTAAATCATTGGTACCAATCAGCAAAATAATCTTTTCAGGTTGCTTTTTTAACAGAGGCTTGAGGTAGTCATGGAGATCTTCGATAGACGATCCTCTAAAGGCTCTTACTTTAGTGTGATACCGGTGGCTGAGCTTAGTTTCGTCGATATTAGAGAGCATGCTGTCTCCTGCAATGAGGACAGTAATTTTAGGCCAAGCACCATTGTTGATCCTGTTGGTCTTGTTTGGAGACTGTTTGCTTGAGCTTTCAGGATTTTGATTCGCTTCACTCGGTTCAGCAGTAGGATCTTTAGCTGCGGATGATGTCTGCGATGAAGATGGCTCAGCTGTGCTGCTCTCGGGGCTGCTCTGGCTGTTAATTTTTGAGCGCATACCTTGCTAATTAGGCAATTGTTAAAACAATGGCAGTCACATGCCACGACTTTATTTGATTGGTGGAAAGGAAGAATGAATAGGTTATCATTGGCCAGCCTAACAATTAGTAGGGTTTTCATTGGCTGGTTCGAAGAAAAGAATAACGATAATAGGTTGACACGGTGACTGCAACTGATGAAGGAAAGATTGCGGTGACTTTGCAGTGAAGTTGGAAAGGGACTGGAGTTTGAGATTTCATTTCAAGTTACGAACAAATACTTGGTAATTGCCGATGTGGAAGGTGGAAGCTTTTATGGGACCTGTTAAACATCAAGAAAGATCCAAAACTTACAGAGATGCAAAGCTGTGCTCGACATCAGTGGATAACGCAAGAAACCAAAACAAACTCACTTTTAAGCTTCAGTTCCTCGGGATCGAAGCTAAATTCCACATTGGTTCAATATAAGAAGCAAACTCTCCACCAAAAGAGTTTGTTACGTTACAGCAACTGTAACATTCTCTCTGTAGAACGTAACAAGCTCGAGAAGTCCACCTTCGAATTTCCAAGCACTGCAAAGTCACAAACACTCGGCAAACTTACTTCGAGATGCATCCTAAAATCAACTTCCTCTTACGGATTCCTTCCTTTCAGCACAAGTCAATAAAAACAAATTTGAATAACAGTGTAATTCATTTCCATGGTTGCAAGGTCGAAGTACCAAAGGCAAATTCTATGTCACTTTCAAATGCTCGTTCTATCCATAGAAATGGTTCCATCATTTCAAATCCTCCGCAGAGGCGATCCAGTTGAAAGAGCCCCTTGTAGCTAAACAGCACTTTTGGTAGACTTATCCCAAGTTTATTTCGTCATCTGTAATAAGTCACCTGAAAGTCTTGTGGCAAGTCTACGCTTTGGGGACAATCTTTCCTGATTCGAAATCATTTTTTATCCTACAATACTATGATTCAGCTACCCGGCCGCATGTTTGTAATTTACAAGTTACTAGTTTTATCTTCGGCGTTAGTTGTTGATTTGTTTACGATACTTCGACCTCTCCTCTTTTTGTTCTTACGTTTTGCGCTCTTTTGTGGGGAAACAATGCCCTTTTCAGTTTGAACAATAACAGATTCAGTAGTGTCTTTGTGATCTTGAATCTCTTTGTTTGAAGTGGAAAGTGTATCGGTGTTCTCCTCTTTGGCCCGAAGCTCAAATTTTAATTTGAAATTTTCCTCCAAAAGGGTTTGGGATTTCGTCCTTTCCTCGTGAAGAATCCGATTTGATTCAGTTACACCAAAAGACAGTTGACCAGGGACCTCATATAATTTTTGTTGATTTAAATCAGCCATGCCTGTGTTGTTTTTCAGCCTATCATCCTCACAGGAGTCAACGGGGTCTGTTTGGCATTCACAGTCCACAGTCTCAACTGTTTTTGGAGCTTTATGGATTCGATCAAAATCCTCCATGGTAATACGATCATCTATTGGCAATGGGTCTGTTTGGGTGAAGCGGCTTTCAGAATCATCTTCAATGCAGATCTTTTTAACACATTTTCGATATGATAGTTTGCCATTGACTGTAGAGGAAAAGATCTTCTTTTGTTTAATTGCCTCCTCGAGGGCCTCGCTGGTTGTTGCGTTACTCCGTCCATGTTTAGTCTGGCATAATTCTGCTATATTTTCGAAATAACGACCTTTGCTTTTGCTTTTGAGATGCTCTGTAGCCTCCACAACGATTTCCACATTGCTTTCCATGGTTTACTATCAAATTTGACGATATACTTTCAGAGCTCACTTAAACACGTCTTGTCTCCAACTCGTGACACGCCGTGATCTCTATCAATCTGCACCCCTAAATATTTGACGTTACCTACCATTTCGACATCGGAGCCCCCAATAGTAAAAGAGAGAGGTTCCACAAGCTTTGTCGAAATCTTCTTAAGGCTGGGGCGAGATCCAATAACCATCGCCTGTGTCTTGAGGACATTCAGTGACAGTTTATTGCCTTGGAGCCATTCCCGTAAAGAATCAAGCTCTTTGTTAAGCGTCATATTCAGATCGTTGACACTTTTTGCAGTAAAGGAGATGCTGGTATCATCAGCATACATGGTCACCTGGCAGCTCTCCAGACAAAACGGAAGATCATTGATATAGACTATAAAAAGAAGAGGTCCAAAACAAGATCCCTGAGGTACACCACAGTGTATTTCTTCTATTCGTGAAGAAACACCATTGACCTTGCATAACTGCCGTCTGTCTCGGAGATATGACGTAAGCCAGGCAGGCTCGTTACTAGAAACTCCATATTTCTGCATCTTTTTCAGCAGGATATCATGATGCAGTATCAAACGCTTTTTTTAGGTCTATAAACACCAATGCAGTGTATTTGCCCGTATCCATATTTTTATACCAGTCCTTGGTGCAGGACAGGAGACTTGTTACTACAGAGTAATGGCGTCTAAAACCGGACTTTTTGGGAAACAAGTGTTTGTGTGTGTCCAAGTACTGATAGAATTGGTTGAAGATCAGTTTTTCAAAGATTCTTGAAAGTACAGGGAGAACAGATATTGCCTGCAATTAGACTGATCATCAGTTTGTCCACTTTTGAAAATAGTGGCAACCTTAGCAATTTTCCAAGAATCTGGAAATACTCCTGTAGCAATCGATAGATTAAATATATTACAAAGGGAGTCAGAAATAACTGGGAGACCGATCTTCAAAAAGTGATATCAATTTCACACAGCGTGCACACAGCGTGCTATCTCTCACGACTTCCTTAGCTACACACACAAGTCACGTGATAGAAACAAAAAGTTCATCCCGCTTGGTCGGGGGGGGGGCATGGATTAATATGTTTGAGAGTACAGTGGATTAATATCCACTGGCGCCCTGCTTACTGCCTATTATTTAACAAAAGTTCTCCAGTTCTTCACAGAGTGCTCGAGGCTTCAAAGGCTCGAAGGCTCGAGGCTCGAGGGCTCGGAGATTAGAAACACTCATCAAAACTGAGCAGTAATGAGACCCAACCAATCGAGAAAGTCTTCTGTTAATTTCGGCTTACTAGTTCCATGCTAAGTGACAATGAATCGTGAATGCATGGATGCTTCTCCCACTTTCATGTTCGTAGAAGAGTCTGCACTGAAGAACGAGAAGCTGTGTCAATGTCTTGATAATTGATTTTGCAGCTGAATTTGCAATCTTGAAGAGCCAGCAAGAATCACATAAACCACCTACATTAAAACATGGATTTGATAGATGAACTTTTCACATACGATAAAACAATATGAAGAAGCGATCCAAGACAGAGAAATGGGCAATGGGTGTGTACTTGACTAGGAAAGTGACAGGGGTGTGTGGAAAATTTCTCCACACCCTGTACCCCGTCACATGAAAAATGTCCAAACAATGATACCCTGTCGCATAATTTTCTTATCAATTGTAGTAGCCTGTCCATAATTTCTATCAGAAAAGAACACCCTGTCGCATAATTTTTACCGTAAAAGGTCACCCAGTTGCGCGGCACATTCCGTCAAGTCAAGTGTGGGAGGGGAGTAGTCCCCCCCCCCCGAGGAATGCATGCCTTCCCAAATATACTTAATGATTGAGATACGCATTCTAAGTGAACTAACATATAAATAATGCTTATTTAAAACTGGGGATGCTCATTCATGAAAACTTTTCAAAAATAGTCAAAAATTCTGTTTTAGAGACTAAGTCTGCTCGCCTCGTATGAACTCATTGCAGAAAATACAACTGCCCAGTCTCCTTTCCTTAAAAAATGCATCTGTCACGTATTCATGAACAACAGATGTCGTACAATGCTATTGTACCTGCCATGAATCAGCAAAAGACGATAACAAAGGTGGTTCATCTCTGTAAGAGTCTTTGTCAATGACTGATGAGGCATCATTCATACACATCTTTGCATGCATTGCTCAACTTACATGATTCATAATTTTGTCCTCCAGGTGAGCCATTTACATTTAAGTTCATCCTGTGTTGAGCTCATAAAAAGTTACTACTCCGTTCAAGCCCGTTCATATTTGCTTTATAAAAAGTGTTGATCCAAGCTCAAAAAAGTAGTTGCCCCGTTACGTTTTGCACCGGCCATGTTATAAAATAAACGTTGCACTGTGCCCGTTGCACCGTTCCTTAATGCCCGTTGCACCGTTCCTTAATGCCAAACGTTGCACCGTTCCTTAATGGCATAAAAAATGGAATCTGGTGCCCGGGGGTGCACTACAACTGGACTACAACTACATATACTGTATTTTGGGTACGGGGACGTGCCGTCGGGAAGGGTATCGATTTTCCAGATATTAGTATAAGGAACGGCATCGATTTCCACAATTTTGGTTTGGTATAAGGAACGCTACCAATTTTCAAGATTTTGGTATGAATTATAAGGTCGGGTATACTTTTTCAAAAAATTGGTATATTTTAGGTCAGGTATAAATTTTCGGAAAATTAGCATAAAGTCAGGTATTCTTTCTTGAAAAAGTAGTTTAAAGGCATTGAGTCCACATAAATAGCGCTCTCATGACCCATATCAAGTTCTTTTCAATCATGAAACAAAAGTTGTCATTCAATCCCTATTGAAATTAAAGCGAAGAAATTCCTTAGGATAATGTTAGGATTAATAAGTCTTTTGTCTCCATTACTAATGATGTCAACTATTGCGCGTCAACAAAACGACGTCAGCGGTATGTCAGCATAAATTCAGGACAGCGTTAAGCCCGGTTTCCATATAGCCGTAAGGTGCCGTAAAGCTGCCGCAGGCATTGCCGGAAACATTGCCGCCGGCATGTCGCAACCATTTCAACTTATATGGAAACCATTTTTCCTGGTACCGCCGGCAGCCGCAACCATGACAGTTACGGTCGGCGCTCCCTGGTTACGGTACCGTAATGACGTGGAAAGAGTTGAATCATTTCAACTTTTCCAAATCCTTACGGCATCTTCAGCCATGAAAGTTTATATGGAAACAGGTTGCATGTGGCAGCCGCCGACAAATCATTGTCTTTCTTTGTTCTATCTCTCATTGTCTTCATTATATCCCTTAGTTACCGGCATAGTTACCTGCATAGTTGCCGGTATCTTACGGCACTTCAGGCACGATGGTTGCGGCACAATAGTTAAGACGACTGCGGTACCTGGGGCATGGCAGATGGAAGATGGCAGAAGACTACCACATGGCAACCTTACGGCACCTTACGGCTATGTGGAAACCCGGCATAACGCTCAATTTTTATGTGGACTCAATTCCTTTGAGGAATGGTATGATTTTTAGGCTTCAATGGCACGTCCCCGACCTAAATATGGTCAAGTGCACGCCCCGGGATCTGGAGAGTTGTTAGCCAGTCCACGACGGCATTCAGAAACCAGCATGGAGCACAGACAGCAGATGAGCTGTGCCATTATGAGAAGCTCTTGTTGGGACACTAGGATGTGATTTTGTTCTATAGGATGTGATTTTGTAGTTCCATACATGTACTGTCAACAGAAACAGAAGCTTAGAGCAGTTGACTCTGCACCACTCTGCAACACGCTCTGATGAGCACGGAAAGCCGGTTTTCAGAAATCTCCTCTCTACAAACTCGTTAATTGCTCTGCAACCAATCGGGCTATCGAAATTCTGTAACAGGTATGAGATTGCTCATATTCTTGGCAATCGAAAGATATATTCTTTTTTTCGCGATCATGGCGGCTGAGTGGAGCACGTGTTTCTTTCGCTCAGCATCACAGTCGTATACCTTGATTTAATTTATGACTTTATGGTTCCGTTTTAAAAAAAAAGTTCAGTTTAAGTTACATGTTATTAATGGAAGAGTCTTTGGTTGTCTTGGTTATCTAGAAAGATGACTAACGGTAATAAAGAGGAGCTGGTCAGTCTGTCAGTTGTCAAGAGCCTGATGGCCGTTCAAGAAAATGCGTTCCGTAGTATGATCGAAGTAATGTTCAATGGACTGAGAGAGGATATAAAAGAGGTTAAAGAAGATGTAGTAGAGTTACAAAAGAGTCTCGAATTTAGTCTAAAAGACGTCGCTGAAATTGAGGAGAAGCTATCACTTGCTACCAAAACCGTCGACAAAAATTGCACGAGCTTTGAGAAGCAAACGATGGAGGTCATGCGTGTTGAAAACAAGGTTGAATATATTGAGAATCAGTCGAGGAGAAATAACATAAAACTGATCGGCCTAAATGAATCTGACGATGAAGTATCTTGGGATGACACGGAGAAAATAGTTGTTGAATGTTTCAAAAACAAGCTTGACTTTCAAGAGACAGTGGAGATTGAAAGAGCGCATCGAATTGGCGTGAAACGCCCACCAGGAGCAACCCGTGAAGACGGTTCGTCTTATGGGCCTAGGCCAGTAGTTGCGAAACTCAAGTCCTGGAAGCAAAAAGAGGCAATTCTTAAAGCAGCAAGGATAAAGAAACCTGATGGGATCTATTTTCATCCTGACCTTGCAGAGAAAACCTTGGAGAGACGAAAAACCCGGGGGGGGGGGTAACTTGAGTTTCCAAGATACGGGGTTGTGCCATTCAAATCGTAAAAGTACCACCCATAAATCCGGAGAAATTTCTCAAAAGTATACCCATAAATCCGGAGAAATTTCTCGAAAGTATACCCATAAATCTGGAGAATGTCTGAAAATCATACCCATAAATCTGAGAATGCCAAAACAGCTCACCAATAAATGAATTCAGACAGAAAACTATACCCATAAATCCGGAAGATGCCAAAAATTGTTGAAAACCATACCCATAAATCCGGAAACTATCATGAAAAAGGTACCCTAAGAAATGGCACAACCCCGTACCATGGACAAGTTAAGTTACCCCCCCGGGACGAAAAAGCAAAATTCCAGATCTTATTCAAGCTCGACGTGAAGGGAAAAATGCATATTTTATACGAGACAAGTTGATCATATCACAGATAAATATTTTGATTTGTTGTGCATATCGTCATCCAAGTTCTGAGATTGAACATTTCACTGAATATATTCAAAGGACTTTATCAATTCCCTCTGTTGCAAATAAGCATGTTTTCATCTTAGGTGATTTCAATATTAACCTACTAAATCATGACTCTCATACTGCTACCTGTGATTTTGTCAGTGTCCTTCTGTCTCAAAATTTTCTCCCATACATTATCCATCCTACTCGAGTATCTGACCATTCTTCTACCATTATTGATAATATTTTTTCAAATGTTTGCAACTTTGACACCAAAAGTGGTAACATTTTAACACAAGTTGCTGATCACTTTCCTCAGTTTCTGATTGTTAAAAAGGCTGTTTTGACAATCAAAAATCTCTCATATTATCAACATGACTATTCAAAATTTGACCAGGAAAGATTTCTTGCAGACTTTCAGAGCCTTAATTTTGATTACTTGAATGAAAATCATAGTGATGTAAATGCTAAATTTAATAGATTCCTTGCAAATCTTGATGAACTTGTCAAAAAGCATGCTCCATTGAAGAAACTTTCAAAAAAAGATATTAAGCTGAGGAACAAACCATGGATAAACAGTAGGATTCAAAAGATGATGCGTCTAAGAGATAAAACTCTTAAAAACTTGAGGAGAAAACCTGATGCAGCAGTAAAACTCTTGTACAAACAGTTTAGAAACAGAGTTGCCATTGAACTAAAAGATCCTCGATTAGTTTAACTATTGAGAGAGCTCCTCCTTTAAGAAATTCCTCTTCATACAAATCTTAAAGTATTGTTGAAATGTTTTTATGTTAAATGTTTTTTTTTCTGTTCATTACCTTAATTGATGTTGTTTATTCATAATCTTGTATGTTGTGGAATTTTAAACTGAAACTGAAACTGAAACTGAATATTGAAAAAAACTGTTTGTTTTTACGGCTTTGGAGAATGCTCATTTGGAAACATTTTACTAGCTTCAGAAGAACTTAATTTTCCACTCCGCTAATCTAAAAATTTTGATCAAACTTCTTCACGACATGCTCACCGACACACATGCCAAATTTGAAGTCAAAAGCTTGGCCAGTTTTTCTGCAATAAAATTCTAAATTTTGATAGCATACTCAACAACAGACGCAAGTAAAACTGGTCAGTGCCCTTTTCATTCTTCAAAAATGCCCCCTTTTTCTTAAGGAAAAAGTGCCCTCGAAGTGTCGTGCCCCCCAAGTTTGAGATGCTTCCTTATGTCCCTGAGTATGAGCAAGCCCATGCTTTTTACAGACTTTCGATAGCACGATTGGTTGCAGAGCAATTAACAAGTTTCTAGAAGGGAGGATTTCTGAAAACCAGCTTCCCGTCCTCATCAGAGTGTCGCAGCCTCTTCTTCGTTAGCAGAAACACTCAATTCAATTTCAATCAATTCAACTCAACAAACAGATTCCAAGTGGTGAGGCTGCCGTACTTGTACTGTGTTGTTGTGATGTTGGTAACAGTTGCACGTAGAATCACATAATAAGACACTTAACTGTGAAACCTTGGGCAGCTAAGAGGTAAGCTACGCTAAAATTTGAAGAATTAGGACCCACTTCCACCAATTTTTCATAGAGACTATACAGTCGTCAACCCATCGAAGTTAGTACCAATTGGCTAAATAAAACCTCTAGTTTAGGCCTTAGAGGCCTCTTCTTGGCTCCAGTATGGAAAGTATGGCAGATGCAAACCCGAGATTTTTGCTGGAATTGCTGGTTGCACACCTGAGTGATTTCAGGCAAAGCATCTGAGCAACATCTGTGTGCAATTTGCATGGATGAAAATTCACAGGAGCAATTTAAGCCCCCCTCTATACCTCTATAGCTCAATGCATCACATCAGGATATATGGACCAAAGGCAAAGATTTGAGCAAAAAAAGAGAAGAATAAGAGTGCAATCATGATTACTGATTCGGAATGAGAAATTTACCAATCAGTTGAAAGACATTCTATTTGAAAAAAGAGGCCCTCCCATAGCACCTTTCCTGGATTCACGTGTTAATTTTTCGTTTTTCACGTCATCACGGACTATAAAACGGCATTTTCACATTCGCGCTGCAGAAATTTTAAGAATGGTCTAGAAAGATATTTCTATGTAAATACATAGCTGGCGAAGACACACAAGGGAAAGCAGGGTAATTTTAACATGGATTTTAAAGTTTCGGAGCCAAAATTGTGACTGAAACAAGATAAATAGGGGTCCAGGGGCTTGCCCCGGAAAATTTTTTGAGTATTCGCCTTCTAGAACATCAAAAAATGCCATATTGTGGAAATTAAAGCCTGGTAACCTATCATTTGCTTTTTAGAAAAAGTCGATTTTCATTCAAATAGACTGCATCTTTTACTTTGCCAGTGGACAATTTGAGTAGTACCATGTATTACTTTTAGGTAACTCCAAGATTCTCCTTGTAAGATCAATGCTCGTTTTATCTAAGACTTTCTAGGAGACAACTATCTTTATATGGGATAGATTGCAAGAGAATGGAGCAAAGTTGGGGGTCCAGGGGCTTGCCCCTGGAAAATTTTTGAGACTACACCCTTCAGAATGTCGGATAACAGCATTTCTTTGTGAAATTTCAAGGCGCAATCACATGCTTTAAAAGCCCATTTCACGAAATAACGACCAAATTTTTGGCAAATCACGCTGCTTGACAGAGCCTTCGATCACGAATTCACGAGTCAAAAATATCAAAATCACGAAATCATGCGCCTAAATTAGCCCAATAACGCTTCACATACAAATATGGGGGGGGGCCTCAAAAAAGTTTCAAGATGTGCACACATGAAGTGCACACTTGCTAACCGTTGCTCACTGTACACTTCAATTTTTGTGCACACCCAATATCTCATTGAAAAGTGCCGTACTTTCCATATTGGCACTGGACTAATAGATAAAGTTAAAGATTTTTTATAAGAGCACCCATACATTTCGGTTTCAGTTTTCATAAACTAATATACAATATCTGCAGTACATTAAAGAATACCAAAGAATCACATGACAATAACATACATAAAACTACAAAAATATACCTACATCAAGCATAAGAGAAATGGAAAAAGAGGAGTAGTACAGTACAAAATATAGAATGAGCATAAGTTTCAAGAGCAATCCCCCCTGCCAGCAGGGCAGTCCTGGATGATGGCAAAACAACAAGGAATGCAGGCCTAACATGTATAGCTCAGTAAGTGCCCACACCCCCAACATACCATCACCATCCAAAACTGTTCCACCAGATAACACACCCAAAACCCATCCACAGATGTGTTTAGTCTAAGGAGGAACTCTCTCATGGGTAAAATAATCAAGAGAGAGTCACCCCCCCCCCTTGTAAAAACTAAAAAAGACAGAAACACAAAACCAGAAGATGCCCCAAAAGGATAACATAATTTCAGAATAAAAGTTTCACAATTTTGGTGTAAAATCTAAGACCATAGCCATTGACAAAGAATTCCTTCAATTTTTTCTTTGAAAATGTTAAATGAAGCTGAGATATTTTAACAAAAGTAGGCTTGTCATTTCACAGTATTGCGCCAAAATACTTCATAGACCCAACACCATATAGAAAAATGAATTCCTTATGGTTTGGTTTGAAAAATGTCTGCTCTTGCAGCTATGCGTCTTCTGTGTAGTCTGCAGAGGTCAAATGGGGAGTCTAGGCAAGTAAAATGCTGTAGGTGAAAAACAGTGGATTTTAGTCTGTAGAATGTCAAATCAATATTCACAACCAAATATATGGCAGTCAAAGTCAAACAGCTGTTGTTGCACCAGAGAAATGTGAATCATCATAAAGATTGGTATAAAATAGATTTATTTACCCTCCCCCCTTGTGCCATACTGGAAAACATTACACCAGATATCTCTGGCATGGAACTTTGTTGATAGCAATGGTAGAACAATAGGCCTATTTTTTAGAAACAACTGGTGTGACTATTTACAGAGCTTCTCCTTAATCAATCAATCTTAAATACAATCACAAAAAGTTTTTTTGTTGTTGTAATAACGTTTTCTCTTTGGTACTGTATTGTTACATCTTTCATCCATCTTCAGCAGTTGTATTGTCATTATGTTATAAGTTTTTCTGTATTTGTAGTAGTATGCTTTCTTTAATATTGTATGTTATCTATTATATTATTCATTGCAGTCGGATGTGGCGTCATTCCCATTGTCCCTCACCTCCAAGTTTCTTCCTCTTTAGACATTTCGATGGTGAGAACTGCAACCTCACAGATGTCAATACTAACATCAAAAGATCGCCCAACCTTCCCTACCTCTTTATCACGGCATATTTTGGCTGTTTTCGTTCCAGTGAAGGGGTTATGGGAGCATTTCCACACCCCACTTTCAGCTGTGAGAGCCCTTTGTTTCCTCTTGTGCTGAGGTTGAAATCCTTTGTCGTTCCATTGTTGTCTTACCACTCATGACGTCAGAAAATGGGTGTCCTTCGAATTCCATTTGAGGGGTTATTTGATTTTTCAAAAATCCCAACATGATCTCGATTTGCTTGGGATGGCTTGGGACCCATTTGGAGAGGGATTCAGTTACAGGGGTTTCATGGGGGCTGGAGGGGGTCGGATGCGAATTCCCCAATTTTCCATTCCTTAAAATGCCTTTTGCAGTTGCTTTGACTAAAATTTGTCTTCTGATAACGTTGCTATGTTTCCTCCCTACAAATATGAGTAATTCAGAGAGGGGGTGGCTTTCCAGAGAGCGAGAAATGTAAGATTTATCAGTTTTAAGGGCACTGTTTAGCCATTTCTCAGGGTTTCCTCTTTTACCAAGGAGGGGGTATCCCCGTTCTTCAACATGAGATGGGTTGTCACACAAAAGTTTGAGAGCTTTTTCTGTTCTTGATATGTTACACAAATTTCTTTTCCTGCCTAAAATGTTTCTTATGACTAAGATTCTTGCAACTGTCTGCCTAGAATGTTTCTTCTATCTCTATTTGTTTTGTGAAAAATCCTGCAAAATATGTTTAAATAGAATAGGTTTATCTAAAGGTATTATTATAAATGATTGTCATCGACATCAATTCAAACTTGGCGGGAAAGTTTCTTAAATCTAACTTATCTTTGTCTCAGTTCCTTACCGTCTCTGCAATGATGTGAAAGGCCCCCGAGCCATCACACCAGGACCTACCGTTATGCACAACGCAAGCATTGCCTGATGCCAAAGCCCCTCCACAACACCTAAACTTTGCGTCATGGCTGTTTCCTTCACAGCAATATTTCATCAACACAAAATCATGTGACGCCCAAGTCCACTTTGTCTGTCTATTCATCTGACAATCGTTTTGGGGCCAAATCCGTTTTTTCTTCCGTGTTATTTGGCATTTGAAGCATTCTTTTTGACACTGTACATTCATGAATGTCAAGAATGCTAGCGACTAACTTGCCGCATTCTAGAGTTACCTGCAACACACACGATGACGTGATGAATGCATATGCACTTTTATGTCAGGGTCTGGGGGAAAAGAATGTTTCCGGCGAACCCCCATCTTCGTTTTATATCCCCTCCCATTCTGCTTTGCTCCGACTGGTAACTGAGACAGGCCTGTGGAATCGAGGATAATTTCACCCCCAAAGTGCCTTACACTTTTGGCCTAAGTCCTTTTGTTTTCCATAAAAATACAGCAAAAGACTGCACATATACCTTTTGTGTTTCTTATATTTTTAATGCCGGACACATAGAGTTCATTTACTTCCCTCAACTGGGCTCTCAAATGTTTCAATTATTTAGTAACATCTCACGCAACAAGTAGATGGCATACTTCGCACTCACAATACTTTCCTATTACCATGCAACACAGGGCCATAGAACGCTGCTGTGATAGGAGGGGGGGGGGGAAGTTAATCGTTCTTACAACATTACAGAACGCTACATCGAACTAGTGCGTCTGACGTAGCGCCTTGAAGAAAGGAAATGGACATTACATAACTTGATCTTATTGCAACAAATACAAACCAAAACTTGCACCAAGTCAGTATTACACCAAAACATTGTACAAAACAATTGTACACTCAAAAGACAAGGGAAGGACTTGGTAACTGTTCCTATTACTGTACAGTCCAGGGCCGTAGGACGCTGTTGTGATGGGGGGACAATTGTTCTCCCAAGGGGCCGATGGGGATGTACCATTTTTCGGAGTATCATTCTCGCTTATTCTTCCTTGAACGGGGTATCAAAAGAAAGCAATTTTGCTGGAGCCGATTGAATAATGTGATACCAATCTTTCTACATTGCTATCTTTTTACTTCTTGTGTCTCATGTACCCATAGTATTAAATTACGAAGTTTTGGCAAGAATTCAAGTGTGACTGAACGAAAAAAAAGCTTTCGTCGCTTTCATTTTGAAAACGGCACCGAAAGTTTTGTCTGCTTTTTAGTTAGGGTGTATTCTTTTTCCCAGTGTCGTACCTAAGACGGACTGCGGGGTCCTAATGTTGGCAGAGGCATTGTTAGCCAACGTAGAATGCATGTCATCAAAAATTGTCCTAGTGGCTTGACCCTGGACACTTTCATTTCAATATTTCTAGTTGTCTTAGCCTGTACGTGCCTGCTTTTGCGTGTAGGGATCCTTATTTGCTACTACACTGGAAAAATATCATCAAATGATGGTTTGAAGAAGCTGTACACTAGATAGCAATTTCTTTTGCAAAAGTTTCTTGCAAAAGATGCTTATAGACCGACTAGACAATGATGATGTAGTGAAAAGAGACATATCCTTAAATATCAAGATCGGAGGATCAGCACCAAATCAGTAATCAGTAAAGCTGAGAAGGTCCATTTCGTATTTCATTGATATGTTGGACTACTTGTAATTGAATAAGAATTTTTCCTTTGCTTTTTTAGGGTAACTTGCCATAATTACCATAAATTTTTTATCAGAATTTAACAAAAAATCCTGCCTGTTGTGTTCAATGTAGTCCCACTTATGATGCAAAACATAAATGAAAAGGGCGTTTCCCTCGTTTTCCGAGCATCTGAGGGGCGTGGCGTCCAAAAATTGGCCCGGGGCAAGCCCCCAGGCCCCAACATCTGTTCATTACGCTCACACTTCCCCCCAGAGGCAGGGACCTGAGCTACGCCACTGCATCCCTGAAGAATTTGAAACATTATTGTGCATGAAAATCAAGTGTAGGTGGTGGTCAACATGTTGGTATATTGCAAGATGTTGCAGGATGTATGATATGACATACCTTTGGTCATGAGGTAGTCATTGTCTTTTGCTCCCCATGGTATCTTACCTGTGGTACTGTATAGTAATTGAAAGGTATTGTTAAACATATAAACATCGTAAACCCCTACATTTGAATAAAAAAATACATTGGCTAAATGTTGCCGTGACAGAATTTTCAGCCCAGACGACTAGGGTATGATTTTTAATGCTTTGAGCGTCATCTAGTCTGTTTCTACTAAAGATATTTGATCAAACTTGGTACCAAAATGCTCGAGAATCATCATTGATGAAACGCGAAAACTTGCTATTGCATTTCGCAAAAGCTGATTTTGTTTCGCTACAAGCGCGTGCTGGCCTACTATGCATCACTGAAGGAAGGTTTGGATTAGAACCAAATACAAGCTGGTATAGGCTGTAGCCATAAACCATTTGAAGGGCATTTTTCGAATTCATTGCCCAAACACGGGCCACTTTGTGTGGTATCGCTGGGTTTTAGTATTATCAACAACTGCGTGATATCTCTCACAAGTTACATTTGCCATAGTCTGTAGGTGGCAGTATTCATGATCTCTACGTTCCAAGTTTGCACACATATCCTTGTTTTCCTCATTGGCGAACTTTCCTTTGTTGTCTGCTAAAACTGTTTTTGGCTCGCCAAACCCATTTCCAACCCAACGAAGTATCACTTCATTGATGATAGTTTCAGGACTTTTATCACGTATTATTGGTCCTGGAATAAATCGCGTTGCCATATCATTGATGCGGAGAATATATGCAAGTGCCTTGTCGCCAGACCTTCAAATCTATTGCTATCACGTTATTGAATTTTGCTGCCATTGGTAAACTAACAACTGGTCGTTTGGGGGTTATTTGGAGCCTTTTACAGGTGTCACATCTTTCGGACAGTTATGCTACATGCTCTAAAATTGTATCATCATTTACACCGGCATCTTTAATACTGATTTGAGTCGGGCGGCTGAAAGGTGTCCGATCTCCTTGTGCAACTTCCCCACAACCTTACTGCCTTCTTCTTTTGGACTATCTTCACTGCCTACCAGGAGATAAAAGGTAGGCCTCACAGGTATATCTGCCTCATGAATTGGCATTTAGTAATGGCCAGATGATGTACATTGACCTACAGGGTCTACAAGAGACAAATGCATATGTTTCAAGTAAAATGCAGGGTAAGATGTGTACGGTTCAAGAGGTAGCCTGGCACACAGACCATTGAAGAATGTTTTTTTATTATTCTAATTAAAGTATTATGGAGACAGAGCCTTCTCAGTCTGTGCTTCTCGACTTTGGAACATGCTGCCTGACAATGTTAAAACATCTCCAAATTTGGATATTTTTAAGAAAAATTTGAAAACCTATTTCTTAAAAATTACTCTTAGTTAAAAAAATCTTCTCGAGATTCATTTCATAAACATTCATTTTAGCCGTTTTTAAGATTTTAACAAGCAGAGGACCTCTTATTACTTATCTAAATTCTAAACCAGTTGTAAACTTATGTCACTGTAAAGCGCCATAGAAAGATAACTTGTTATTCGTATGTTCGCTCTAAAAATATACATTTTATTATTATTCATTATTCTAGTATTCCTTGCGATCATGCAGCAGCAGCAGAATACTGATATGCACCAAGAACAAAGTGAAGAAGCAGCCTCTTCATGGATGCAACACCATAGAACAGAGCAAGGTCAAAAAATGCATCAGGTGCCTAGCTCTTCTTCAAGTTCATCGACCCAAATGGATTTCATGCCACAAAATACATATACTCAGGTAATGCTGCATTGAAGCTTAATTTACATACTCTCTGTTTTACTTGGTAAACAAGTCTAATTTTGTTTTAAGCTAGGCCCTGCGCACATGCCTAAGAATGCTTAAAGAATGCTCAAAGACTAAGTTTTGTAAGATTTCTTATTTCTGAAACATCACCAATACAGCTTCTTAGCAGCCTAATGTGAAGAATACTTGGGAATTCTTAAAGTTAGTTGATAGAGCAAAGAAATATAGCCATTGGTGTACCATAAGGATCTGTTTTAGGTCCTTTAATTTTCCTTGTTTACATAAACGACTTGCGACCATCGGTAAATTTCTCCAACTCAATCCTGTTTGCTGATGACGTAGTAATCTATTATCGAGGAAAAGGCCGTAATGGAATCCAATGCAGAATCCAGAAATCCATGGAAGGTGATTTTTCCTTCTAGTCCAGCAGACTGGTGAAACAATTGTGTGTTCTGAGGTAAAAGCATGCAATTTGGTACACTTCTAGAACTTGAGATGCTGATTATTTTTAAACTCAGACCCACGCTGAAAACTCGATTTTATGACATCATCACATCATCATCATCATCATCATCATCATCATCATCATCATCATCATCATCATCATCATCATCATCATCATTATCATCATCATCATCATCATCATCATCATCATCATCATCATCATCATCATCACACTAAGGTGGCTTCATAATACACTTTTTGCTAGTTAATCCTCGAACATATTTATGTTTTGAACGAAAAGGGTCTGCAATCACCTTGTTAGGACCAAAGATGAATAAATCTAAATCAGTGGGGCATATCTATGGTCATAATAACGTCATGATGACGTCATAGCGAAACTATTGGCTGGTATTCAAATTCTTCACACGGATTAACATAGAATGATAATGAAGTTTATGGGGAGAGAACAACAACTATAGCGATAACACAAGTTGTAAGCCTTTACTATCTACAGTATCTAAGTAAACACAGTACAACGATCACAGTCTATCACAATCCCCACCACACTTGCAAAGTTCTGTGCACTGGAGCTCCGCTTTAAGGCATTTGCATCGACCACGACAGCCTTTCTCTGGATTGCATCCGCATTTCACAAGCTCTCTGCATGTCGAGGATACTTCTGATAAGCTTGTCCAGTAGGGTACAAACTCCCCAGCTGGTGATTTTTCCCACCCCCAATTGTTTGGCCGTGGTAGCACAGGGTTAGCTACGAGTGACTGGCCCCAGCAATGCCCAGCCTGATAAGCAGCTCTCCGTGCGTGTTGAAGTAGCGCTGCTCTGCTCGGAGGCAAAGACTCGATGGATCTTCCTTTTTTCGTGAAAAGCTCTCTGCGGCAGTCATCTACAGAGCAGCATGCACTCACTCGATCATAAAGCAGGACTACGTACCGTTCCAAAATCGGTAAACTTTTATCAACATAAACTATGGCCGGTGCTACACAGAGGGATTCAAAAGCTGGAGTGACATCTTCAAAGTGTTTCCATGTCTCCCAAGCAGTCTTTTTCCCTCTGCCTGCGAAGAAAGACACTTGATCGCAACCTGTCAAAGCATGAAACATCAAGAGGCTCTTTGACTTTCGCTTGCCAATGCTGTTGCAAAGTGAATAGATAGGCAAATAACGTAACTTGTTTCCGGTACCGAATGCGATCCTCAGCTCCGAAAGGCCTAATTCGTGAAACATTGCAGTTGCAATCACCACGACGTCCGCATCGACTGTCCGTATCATGATTTTGTCATAGCCGTGCTTTGCTGCATCGTATGCATGGAGCAAAATTCGAGTATCGGCTTCCTCTTGGGTGCAGGGAGAAAGAGAGGCTGTTTCTTGTGGCAATTTACATATAACATGTTGCTCGTAAGTGCTGATAAGTTGCTTGTCACCAGTATCGATTGCTGTTATTTGCTCTGCTAGATACTTGAACAGCTCGGTTTTATTTTCATTCAAGCGAAGAAAAGCTTCCCAACATCCAGGAATTCTTGAATCCGGTTGCACTCTTCTCCGCACTCCTTTCCCGCGTTTGTTTCTTGTTGATGCTTTCAGACTATTGGAGACGTAAACGTCCCAAACGACGTCAACTCTTGATGCATCTCTGAGCTGCCTTTTAATGAATGGCAAATAAACATCGTTTGCATACTCCGGAAACGTTTTGCATTCATTGGCTTCAGCATATTGATAATAGCTCCACCATCAAGGATGATTGTATTGACAGCAGGCTTCTCAGTGGATGGAGGGGCAACACATTCCAGACAAGATATCAAATCTGCTTTGTTACCTGAGCGCATTTCTTGATTTTTTGAAAGTGCAGGAGGGCAACTGTTGTTCTCATGTTGAAAGAATTCTGCAAGGTTTCCCTCTCGCACTTGGCATGCTACATAAAGTTGAGAGAAAAGTTGACAGCTTTTCTTTAGTGCATTTATCTCAATCTTCGTTGATGAACTGGATTTCATTGGAGGGCAGCTGAAGAGTGGGAATTTATTCTTTGGTATAGAGTCAAATATTGACTTGTCTTTCTTCAATATGCGTTCTTCCACAAACTTGCTGTATTGGTGATCTCCAGCTATTTCGATATTTCTTACTGTTTCCACAACTTTTTCATCCATTATGTCGCGTGTATCGAGCACAAGCAAGTCTGGACTTTCCTCCAGGAAAGGATTTCCCATGTCTTCCATGACACTTATTAGAGAGCGGACTTGCTTCTAAAATTCTTGCTGCACACTTAACGTCTGCTCATGGTGCCGGGACACAGCAGAACCAAACTCTTCGCAGCTTGTCAACATTGACCTTTCAAATTCACCAACAATGCGAGCAACTTCTGGACCAGCAAGCATCCATCGTAGAAGTTGAGTGGAATCTTCAGTAAGTTCTATAGCTCCACCATCTCCTTTTACACACTTGTTTTTTTTGCTCATGAGCATGGTCGATTGGAAGGGAAGAAAACTTGTGCTTTGTCTTCTCCACTACAAAAGAGCCACACTCAAATTCTTTTTCTACCTCTTGGTTTGCTTCTTCAAGAGCAAGCTTATCATTTAGATGCACGCACACCCAACGCGCATAGTGCGTGTGGTTTAGGGCAAAAAACCACGGCATGATCCTGCTAAGTGAGTACTTGTACAACTCAAAATTCCCACTTCGGATTGATCGAACAAACATCAACATGATAAGTTCCAATTTTAATGCTATGGACCAAAACTGGAATTGGGGACTCTCGATTTCTCTCTCGGCACACCAGCAGTGAAAGCTGATAGTTTCGGATGTTGAGGAACTAGAAATAGAAGATTCATATGCTTTCATCATTAAGACTCTCAAAGCACATGCTGTAACTTGGTGTTCTTGAGACATGTGCAGCATGAATGAATGAGTCTGCTTTACCAGAAGAAGTAATGCCGGCTTCTGTTAGGGCAGATGTCCATCCACTGTCCTCGAGCCAGTTACCAATGGCCTTTAGAGCTGCCATTTCAATGTGCAGGCCGCCCATCATGATGACAAATTCACCAACGCCATACTTGGCTGGCCATTGCCATTGAATTTGCTTAGCAATGGCATAAAGAGGTTGGTCAAAAGCCATCACAGGGGACTGCTTACCATTCAAATAGACAACGGCTTGTTTGATCACATCCAGAGCATGCCTAATGATCGCTGGTGACTTAGAATCTTCTTGAAACAAAGGAAGCAGGGCACTTAGGTCTGCATGAAGCTTTTGCGATTCGATGTTATTTGCATGGAATGCTGACCATGACATGGTCATATCTTGCTCTTTGAGAACATTCTGCTCATTTATGACTTTGCTTACATGATCAAGCCAGCTGAAACAAAATAGCGACTGAAATTAATCTCCACAAAAGCAACGTGTCTTATGGCCCAACCTAGTTATAAATATGTTTTAGGGCATGCAGGCAAAAAGCGGAAAAATGTCCTTGCGGCAGGGCTTCCACTTTTTCAACTGAGAATGTGAGAAAAATCCTTCTGTACACTTCCAAGTAACACTTCCTGTTGAAGAATGTACGGTCCGAGGAACCCACTTTTAATTTGTATCATTAAAGAGTCATTGTCACCTAGGGTACTTTGCGAGCATGATACAATTTCAGATTGTCTGAAAATCAACTTTGGCCGAAATGGAAACTATTGATGGACAGTACCGTAGTTGAACTGATAGAACTGTTTAACAAAAGTTAAACTTTCAAACCTGGTTTCTTCTGAAATTGTAGCGTGCTCGCAAAGGAGCCTTGGGTGACAATGACTCTAAGATGAACAATTTTTGATAGCGTTTAGAAGAAAGACATCTTTCATAGTACTCTGTGTTTTAGTTTTTGGTGTGAGGATGGAAATTGTTCTAAAACTGCAAATCTAATGTAGAAGCATCTAGTGAAGAGAGCTCACTACAAATTAAGCTCAAGACTGATACAAATCTATGATAAAGGCTTACTTCTGATCCTCTTTGAAAGCAGATGGTGAACTATCACCTGCGGGCACATTGGCAGCAGTATCGGTAATATTGAGGTCTCTTTCAAATGCAGAAACAGGAGGAACTTCTGAATAGAAATCGGGTAATTTGAGAGTTTCTGTTTACCCGCTACTTCCTTTTGAATTACTGGGATGCATTGCTCAGTCCCCTCCTCATTCTGCACAATGTGTTGGAACAAAGAAATTCCAGTTCCGTGGAAAGAACCAACTGCATGTGTAGCACTAGGGTTATGGTCGATGTTATCAACAGCAGCTGTTGTAAACAGTCCATGGCGTAAGCTAGGCGGGCAGACTACATTCTCTTCCTCGTACAGTGCACACAAACTATTCCCCATGTCTGTAGATAGTCTCAGAACCCTGTCATATGAAACTGACATCCCTAGCTCGTGGAACTTGTTGACTAAGCTACGCTTCCTTGTTTTGGCATGAATCAAACAGCCAATGTATATGGGAAGAGGTGGTTCTCTTTGCTTTGAGTGGTAGGATGATGTTGAACCCTTTCTTCGTCTGATTGTGCTGTTGAACATTATAAGCTGGGAAAGAGAGAGTACAGCTTGGGCAATAGACTCGTTAGCAGATTGACTGTTGATAATCACACCGCCCAAAGTCATGGCTACTAATATTTTGAGTGATTGTGGCACATATTCTTGTTGGCACTTCTCATCAAATTTGCCATCAAATTCTGTCTTGTTTTCATTCAGCATATCTCTTCGCACAATGGTAGCTGCTTTAGCGAGAATTGCAGCTTCATCATCGTAATGAATGTCACATGCATTCACTAGTGCTGATCCAATATCGGGATTGAAGACAAGGAATACATCTCTACCTTTTCTGTACGATGTCAGATCATCAATACTAGCTAAAATTCTATTCTTAAGTTCCGTTGAATGAACACATCCGTTTATTGTTACTCCGAGTTGCTGCAACCTCGATGAGTACATTTTGACCAGATCGGCCAACTTGAAAAGTGGAATTTCATTCTCTGAATCAAGGTAGGCTTCTTCAATAAAAGCAACCAATTCGGCGAGTGCAATTCCATGTAGCTGCTTCTCAGTGTTATCAAAATCATCACCAAACTGTTTACGATTTACTTTGTTATATAATGCAGCTAAGCACTTGGCATGATACATTGCATCAATGGCAATCATATCTCCGGCACTCAACTTTCCCAACAACATTGCATCCTCTAAGATGAGTGCACACCTTATAACCCTTCGGTCTCGTCGAAAGGAAGAGGCTCTGTGCAGAGACCCCTCAGATTTCTCGCAAAATAAGCATTTTTCTTGTGCCTTTTTTCCGTAGCAGAAAAGCTACTTCGCATGATCTTGGCTGGCAGTATAGAAGAATCCTCTTCAGGACAACCACTTTTTTCATTTCTCTTTAAGGCTCTTCCCAATTTCAGGTCATTGAACTTCTCCTTGCAGCTTTTGTGGAACTTTGCCTCACGCTGTTTGAATGTTTCTTTGATGCCATTACCACAATTCAAAGCAGACAGATACAGCTCAACTGGCATGCATCCTAACTCGGCGAATCTCAGAATATTTGTAGCCAGTGCCTCATATGTCGAATCGCAGTCATATCCTTTCCTCTGGAAGGTCGCTGGACATTGCAGTTTCTCCGGAGTATCTTTCTGGCAAATAGTACATTTTTCCCAGTCAACAATAGTACACTTTTCTGTTATTGCAGATATTTCACAGTCGACAATTACGACCTTCTTTGACATCACAACTTACTGCCATACAAATCATACAGCTAGCAGTTTCATAGTAGTTTACTGGAATGTAGAAAGACCTTAAAATTACAGCAAGCATAATCAATGAATCTTTCACGTCGAAAAGAATAATGCTGCACAGCTGTCTGAGTCACAATGGCAAATATCTTTTTTAACTGAGAATGTTTCCTGTTAGAAAAATATTTGATGATAACACAAAGAATAGTATATGTTTCTAAACAAAAACATCTGACGAAATTGGTATCTGTGGGCTTCCAATTTCAATTCATCAGTTTCTCGATGTTCTTAAAAAAGCGGTTGATATGGATACAAGACAAATAAGTGCCTTTCGCGAATGAGCCCCCATCAAGGTGAGACACGACGATGTTTGGAAGAAATTTGTTAACAGTTGATGCTTGATAAAGTTTTCAGACTCGATTTCAAACTATTAATTCAGTTGCAAATGATATAATACGTTTAGCCTCAATGCTGCAAAAGTGCAACAACTTCTTGATTTAGCACAGAGAAAAAAAACGGAAAATTTTTGATGACGTCATAATAACGTCATAATGACGTCATAATAACATATTTTTAGATGGGTCTGAGTTTCAAAATAATCAGTATATCAAGTTTTATCAGTGTGCAAAGAAGGACACAAAGCTTTTAACCTCAATGATACGATGGTGCAAATATTTCTCCACTTGGTACATAAAGATGCAATAACATTTTGATGACGTCATAATGACGTCATAAAATGAGATTTTTAGATGGGTCTGAGTTTCAAAATAATCAGCATGCCAAGTTCTGTAAGTGTGCCAAATTACACGCTTTTACCTCAAAGCCCACAATTCTACCATTATTTTGCACCATTCTGCTGGACTATTCTTCAATAGCCCGGACGAACTGGAAACAGTGATACGCGACGATGGCTTAACGTGACTTTATTCATTTGTTTGAACGTATTGTTTTGCTTAGCGGTCGACTGAGTATGAGTAAACAGTAAGTACTCTTCATTTTTTGTCAGTCCCTTAATATTGCATTCCTTGTATTCGCATTTGGATCACAGCTACTGTCGGATTATTTCCTCGCTTTCGGAATGGGGACGGACTGCGGGGGAGGGGATGGGCCTCCGCACCCATTTTGCCGCCCATAGTGAAGATGGTGGCTTCGTGCGTGACTGCGTCTTCCTGTTGTTTTTCCATTTTTTCTCTGTTGACAGTTAATGAATTTGATTCGCATTCTCATTCTCTGTTGGGAAAAGGAAATTATTTTAAAGATTCAGTTGGGCCTTCCAAAAGAAAAGTTTGAACTTTATTTATTGTATCCCTCCGTAAGTCATATCCTATGTGACCTTTAATTTCATCCAAAGTGTCAAATACAAGTAGGAATCCCATTCACGAAAAAGAGCAAAAAAGAACCATTATCGTTGTGTTGACAATGTTATTTACTTTTCTTACGTCTGTGTAAGAAAATGGCTTGAAGGTAATAAGTTGTCTCTCAATGTAATCAAAACACAAGCAATGGTTATAGGCTCTAGGCCTAATATCAAGAAGATATCAGATAAATTAGTACCGACCCCGTCTTTCGCCATTGGCAACTCGCATATTGATGTTGTAGATAATGCGAAATACTTGGGAGTACAACTTGATAAACATCTTGTGTGGGATGAGCATACTAAGGCTTTACGTTCAAAGATTTCTCGCTCTTTGGGATTCCTAAAATATGCTAAGAAATTGCTTCCAAAGCATACCCTGAGTCAGATGTATAGAGGTATCGTTGAGCCCCATTTTCGCTACTGTTGCTCTGTGTGGGGTAGCTGTGGAGAATCTCGCCTTTTGATGCTACAAAAGTTACAAAATCGTGCTGCGAGAATGGTTACCAACAGTAGCTATGATGCAGCAGCAGCAAACTTGATTAAAGAGCTCAAATGGCCGACAGTCCACGACATGATCAAACAAGAGACGACTACCATTGTTTTCAAATCAATAAGTGGTCTCGCGCCCACTTACCTCTCTACTTTATTCACGAGAAACTCGACACGGGAGATTGTAAATTTGAGAAATCGTGAGACTGACTTACTTGCTCCACGAATGAAAACAAGTAATGGCCAAAAAGCATCTTCGTACCGTGGAGCAAAGGTTTGGAATGAATTAAAACATGAGGTCAAGCTAGCCCCCTCTCTGTCTACTTTTAAATGTAGACTGAAATGTAAATAGATTTTAATTTTTCATTTATTCTAATTTAACATTGTAAATATTCTTTTTTATTTTAGTAGTATTGTAATTAGGTTTTTTCCACGGCCCCCTGAAAAGCAGCCACTCTTGGTTGATGGGGCCACCGTGTATAAAAAATTTAAAATGAAAATGAAAATGAGTGTATAAATATGTTTTTGTTTTCTATATTTGATGCTCTTCCACATGTCGGTGTCATAGAACAATAGGCATGTATAAGACAAAGCTCAAATTCTTACTGGTTCTCAGAACACGCGGAAGTCATTCAACCTCATGAAAATCAGCCATTGACATCGCCGCTTCTAACCCCCTGAGACAAAATCGGTCGTTTGACCTGACGTTTTTAGTACCCTCACAAAAACTACAATCAGGAAAAAATAATCCGTATTATATCCCTCCGGATCGTCATTAGGATATTTGTATTTTCCTTCCCCATGTCTTTTTCGCTCCATATATTATATATTTTTCTTAACACAACTTATAAACTTAGATCGCAAAATGAAACCCAGAAAATTGATGATGCATAGCCTAGAACAATAAAAAGACACTTTTTACGTATACTCGCTGATATTTTGTTAGTAGCTCTTAATTTGTAGTTTGTAGTTAGACCATGTATCTTGTAATGATATTGAGTCTTGATTGAAAAAAAAAAAAAAAAACATATATTATGGATACGGGCACTTCCCGTCGGGAAGGGTATGTCATTGATTGTCCAGATATGGGTATAAGGAACAGTATTGATTTCCATAATTTTGGTACAAAGAACGGTACCAGTTTTCAAGATTTTGGTAAAAAGGATAAGGTCAGGTATATTTTTTCGTAAAATGGTATAAAGTCAGGAATAAATTTTCAGAAAGTTTGTATAAGATCGTGTATACTTTTTTGAAAAATAGGTGTAAGGAACGGGTATGTTTTTGATCTTCGATAGCACGCCCCCGACCAAAATATGGTCAAGCGCACCCCACCCCCTCGGGTCTGTGTGTAGTTTCGTGAAGATGTACCAATGAAAAGCAAGACTTCGAATTATCACATGAAACGGTGGTAGCAGAGATAAATTTTCCGCGCAAAATGGTCTTTTTTAGCCATGTACAGAATACCTTAGCCACAGCAGTGAAGAATTCGAAAATTTTATCATAATGGTTTTATTGATAGGCTTGAATTGGTGCTAAGTTGCGTAAATAATGAGAGACCACATTCCGTCATTGTTACTGATGATCTCAATTGTAAATCCTCGTCATGGTGGACATAAGACAATGAAAATCTTCAACCCTATCAAGCCTGGGGGGTTGAATCAGCCCCCCAAGAGGTTTTTCGTCTGTAGACTTTTACCAAGTGCACTTACGACGCTGAAACTTTCTGACTCTTAGTTTTTATCCTTGTCACGATCGAAAATTAATTTTTTGAAAAAATCAAATTCATTCCAAGGGGTAAACGCGATCAGTTTTCAAGAAATGTATGTGTAAAATTTGAATAATTCGTCATAAAATCTACAGCAAATGTGAAAAATGATGAAAAGGGGGCAATGCATACTAATTTTGATGCTCTATCCAACAAATTAGCTATCTTTTAATTTGAACTTATGGTTTAGCAGATTTTGGCACTACGCTTGCGCAAATTCTTTGCATTCCTGGGTGATTACGTCATCACCTTTTATTAATTTTTCTTCACAGAAATGCTGTTTAGACATGGAATACAAGGAAATTGGACTGATGTCCTTAATGTTTTTCGTTTTCTCACAATCAATGATTTAAAATGTTTAGTACTGAGCCCTGCTGACTTTGAAAATTGAAGAATATGACGTCATAGAAAGGTCACGTGACATATCTAAGATATTTCATTTTTTGGCTTACCATATAATGTTCTATAAACATGCAAAGTTTCGAGGCTCCAGGTTGTCCTCATTTGCTATGACAGCCATTCCTTTATCTACGAGATGTTATAGCTCTATGCAATGGTGGGAAATTCATATTTTGACACATCTGCAAGTGAAAAATAGCAGAAACTTTACCATGTTTTACCTTTTTGTACTCGTTTGAGCCAACTCTTTACATTCTGGGACTATATGGCTAACAGTCTCATCTCTTTCACCGCATTGTCTACACGAAAGCGAAATGTCTTCTTTGCCAATTTTGTGTCTTCAACTATTCGTCCTAATTGATCATCATGATCATGATCATCATCATTATCATCATCATCATCATCATCATCATCATCATCATCATCATCATCATCATCATCATCATCATCATCATCATCATCATCATCATCATCATCATCATCATCATCATCATCATCATCATCATCATCATCATCATCATCATCATCATCATCATCATCATCATCATCATCATCATCATCATCATCATCATCATTTTGTAGATAAAAGAAAATCTCAAAACGCAAGGACTGGTGATTCATCATGTTTAGGACGCTATCCATAGTTGATAGAAAGGACTGGTTGTGAATCGCGGCAAACTTCAATAGCAGCCGCATTGTTCTCTCAAATCATTTTGAGACCGACTCAGAAAGCCGTCACGTCACATCAAGAGTGCACACTTAATCTCGCGTGTCGATTCGTTGTGCACATTGGATAGGGTGGGCTAAACAACACAAAATCTCAAAACGTATAAAGTACAACGACAAAAAATAAACACTTTCAAAATGTTTGCGTAATTGATATTCAATGATTCTTGTTTCCTGGTAAAATATCTCAGCTATGATAAAGGACGTTAAATATCTTTAAAAACTCATCTTGTTAGGGAACTAAAACAGGCCAACTTTTCCCGACAAGGAAAAGTGGATTTATCTTCAAATCAAAAATTGTATAATATGGGAATATTGAAGAGTAAGTGTATAGAAAACATGATGGAATTATATTTCAAAACTATTTTCTGTTTGATAAACTCTCAATCGTTGCTTTTTATCTCAATCAATCCTGCACTCGGACGACAATAAAACTGCTGTCCTTGTGCGGGAATCCACCATCGTTCTGACTTAGAAGTTAATGATCGAGGCCCTATCGAGGTTGAATCAAATGCTTGCAGTTTTTTGGCTCTTATTTAGTGGTTACAAAGCAGCAATCACAGTAACTTTAAACACTTTTTCGCATCTTAGAAAAAAAAAACAAAATAACGTGGCAGGATGAATATAAGTGCAAAAATTTAGCAATCTTTCTTGATTGATGGGGTAACCGTAGTTGGAGAATTCAAATGAATGAATGGAATCAATGAATGCAGTTCAAGGCTTCCCTGAGTTTGAGTTATCAGGCCCAGCCCACATTACCCTACGTTATGACAATTTATATGGAAGAACGATCGCTTCAATGCCTTGAAATGAGGTTTATTTCATTTCTAAATTGGAGCTCTTGAGTTCCTTAATCAGCTTCATGGGCTGCATGTACCTTTTCATAAGAAACTGCCTATGAGAAACCCAACTATCGCAAAAACTTAAGAAACTCCAATGATGGGAGAATATCGCTTAAGAAACTATGTATCTCTACTTTGACAAATGAAATTCTTTACATATTTTTAATTTCAGTACTCGGCCAAATCCTTGATTTCTTATAAAGAATGAGTGTATGCGACATATGCGACAACAGATTCTGGCCAGATTCAGAGCTGCGGAAAGGAGGAAACAATAACAGTTTGCTGATGTAATCGTATTCTCCTCATTTGCCCCTCCCTTACTTGGGG